>CM068303.1:6340236-6940236 GCA_034768395.1 Linum lewisii
GATCTTTCAGGATTTGTACAAAAGCAAATGCAATTAATGGATTGGATTTTGTTCTTCGGAGAAAGGAAACAGAAAAGGATGTTTTGGCTAACGTGGACAGGCGGCGGCCGTAGCTTTGTTTTCAGTACGGTCAGGTCAACGATTGACTTTCCATTTTTTACTAACGTGGTAAAATGGAAACCAAATCGAATTTAGGGTTACATGAATCGGGCTGTAAAAAAGTACAAAAAACATTGGATACACTTAAAATGGATTCTTATCGACCAAACCAGATTAGATGAACTTGTCATTCATTTTAATTTTTAGGTCTTTGTACAATGTCAAAATGTAGTTTCTTTAAAAGATTGGTATAAAGAGTAAAAATCTAAGTCGTTAAATTTATCAGTTTGCGACTAGAACTAAAAACAAAGTCGATAACTTGTGACATGATTAGCAACTCGATCAATCACCAACTTGATTAATATGTAACTCAATAAATATACATTTTACCGGATTTCTATAAGTATACATTTTTTTTTTTTTGGATTTCTATAAATATACAAAAAATTAGTTTCTATGCTATAGAACTAACCTATCAAATTCATCATGTGACTTGAATTAACTCAAAGGAAAGAACACGTAAATTCATTAAACTTGCATCTTAATTAATCGTTGACTTAATGAACTCACAACTCAATGAATTTGTAACACGATGAGCATGCAATTCAATCAATCTTTAAGCTGATGAATCAATTATCTTACTTTGACCATATTTAACACCTATTAAACATTTAAACCTATCCACCAGCGTGCTGGTGAAATTTTTGCTCTTCGGAGCTTGTTGCGACGTGATTGGGACGTTAATGTTAGACACCTCTATAGTGAAGTTAATAAGCCAGGTGATTACCTTGTTAGTGCAGGTTTTGACCTTCCTTTGGGATTTCATTTAATAGATAGTTTTGACGGTAATCTCGGTTACTTCCTTTGTTTAGATTGTATGGGGATTTCCCAACCTGTTTCATTTTAAGTAATAACTAAGGCGCTTTTGTGCCGTTTTTCACCAAAAAAACCTCTTAAACATTTAAACCTAAAAGATAATTTATGTTTTTTCCTTCGTATGAGAGGGTTTCTCTCACCTTGAGAGTTTTTCTTCTATTAGGGTTTTTTTGCGGCGGCCGGCTAGGGTTTCTAGCGTCTTGGTTTCTGTTCCACCTTCTTGATTCTCATCATGACGGACAGCGTGTGGAGCTTGACGATGACGATGAGGTGGGTATTGAGCTGGAGGATCTTGACCTCAACGATGAGTATGAGGCGTATGAACACTGTATGGTCGGCATGTTCATGACGTCAAAGGCGATCAACTTTAACATCATGCAACACCGACTCGACAGCGCTTGGAGACCAGGAAGGGGGGGGTGACAATGGAGGAGCTGGGCGAGAGACTTATCTTGTTTCGTTTCTACCATGAACGAGACCTGAAGTGGATCCTGACAACGGGTCGTGGTCATGGGATAGAGCGTTGTTGGTAATGAAGGAGCTGAGGCCTGGCGATATACCTACATCAGTGCCGCTTACCCACGCCGATTTCTGGGTTCAAATACACGACCTACCGCCGAACTTCTGTACGGAGAGAGTGGTAAGGTGATTGGAGACTTTGTTGGGGAAGTTCTGGCTTACGATGTGAAAACAACGTACTCGAGCAAAACGCCTTTCATGAGGGTACAGATTAGGCTGGATATCACTCAGCCACTGAAGATCGAGAAGAAAGTCCGTCGTCCGGGGGGGCTTGGCTTCAGATATGAGCGGCCCCCGACGTTTTGTTATGTTTGTGGTCGGATTGGACATGTGGAGCGCATTGTGAGATCTGCTACCTGACACCGGAGGCGGATATCGTACGGAAGTGGGATGCCACACTTCGGGCTGAATTCAAGAAGGAGGTAGTGCTGGAAGGTGAGCAATGGTTAGTCCCTAGTAAGTCAACTGAACTGAAGGCCGATAGTAGTGAAAGGGTGGTGTTAGGCAGAATTCAGGAGAATGTCTCCCGGAAACCATCGTTGCCTAATAATGCCCAAAGTCTGATGGGGAACCTGGGGGCTAGAGGCTCGGGACAGGGTGACGTTTTCGTGGGAGAGGAGGGCGATGATGTGGAGGGCATAGAACTGCCCGATGACAGGAAATGAAAAAGGAATGTCGGGGGTAATGAGAATAGCATGAGGTTGTTTATCGGAGCAGGATCGAATGGAGGTGACCGCCAAGGTCCAAAAAACTTGGCTCAAGCAGGCTCGTGGTCCGGGACCTGCCCACCGCAATGATCATCTTATGTTGGAACTGCCGAGGACTTGGCCAACCTCGGGCGGTTCATGTTGTGGGTGAGTTGGTGAAAACTCATCGGCCGGATGTGGTGTTACTTATTGAAACTTTTTGTGCTAGAGATCGTCTTGATGTAGTGAGAAGGGTGATTCAGTTTGAAGGTTTCTTTTCAGTGGACGCAGATGATCATAGTGAAGGAAAGATTAGGTGAGACTTGTTAACTATGCTCAAAATTTTGTGAATGTCACGGCGGTGGAAGATGATGTAAGGAGTATACTGGTTAACATGTTTCTATGGGTATCCGAGAGGCAACGGTGACAGGCCTATTGGGATATGCTTCATTCGATTAAGGTGGACGAACCATGGGTTTGTATGGGTGACTTCAACGATCAGCTACTCGAGAGGATAAGCGAGGTCGACACCCTCATCTGCAAGCTCTTTTAGATGGGTTTTCGTGAAGCAGTTAGTGATTGTGGATTGGCGGATCTACCCATGCATAGCTACCAATTCACGTGGGAAAGACACAGATTCTCCGATTCTCTTGGAAATGAAAGGTCGTGTGAGTAGGTTGGGGAAACGTGACTTTCGTTTCGAGAATAAATGGTTAAAGAAGTGGGGTTCAAAGATCGAGTGATGCAACTCTGGAGACAATCGGTTGGCGGAGATTTAGTGCAAAGGCTGAAGGTATGTGCTTCTGACCTGGAGGTGTGGGGTCGGTCGCTACATTCAACTCATCGAAAAGAAGCGGAGATCCTTAAGAGCCGATTGGAAGAGCTGCGAAGGATGGACGTGAGGAGGCAGCTGAAGAATATGCTAAATGTCGTGGTGAGCTGTTGGAAGTAATGTAGAAGGAAGACATGTATTGGAAGCAGCGAGCCAAGAAACATTGGTATCGAGAGGGGGATATGAACACTCGTTATTTCCACGTGGTGGCTACGGGTAGGCGGAAATAAAAAAACTGGTCAAGCTCCGAAGAGAAGATGGAAGTTGGGTAGAAAGTGATGAGGATATGGGGGAAGTCGCGTTGGATTATTTTAAGAATCTATTTCAATAGGAGCCTGTTCATGTCGAGGAGGTAATTAGGGGAATGAAGCCGGTGGTTACGAGTATGGATAACGAGGAGCTGACAAAACCATTCACTAAACAAGAATTTCGGGAAGCCCTTTTCTCTATGGAACTGAACAAGGCGTCGGGGTCGGATGGGTTCAACCCTGGGTTCTATAAAAAATTTTGGTCAGAGATTGGAGACGAGATTGTGCAGTCTTGTCGTGCGTGGCTCGAGGAGGGAGTGATGCCGAGTAATCTTAATTCGACAAACATTGTCTTAATCCCGAAGGTGGACAGCCCGGTGAGTATGAAAGATTTATGGTCGATTTCGTTATGCAATGTTATCTATCGGGTTATTGCTAAGGTTCTCGCAAACCGTTTACGGGGAGTGATGCCTAAACTTATCTCGACGGAACAATCGGCTTTCATAAAGGGACTATCCATTGTTGATAACATTTTGGTTGCTTTTGAGACACTACATCATATGAAGCAGAGAGCTATTAAAATCAACATCTCTAAGGCATATGATAGAGTGGCGTGGGAGTACTTGGAGGCGTTGTTGCGGTCGGTCGGGTTTACTACGAAGTGGGTGGAGTGGATGATGATGTGCGTCCGGTTGGTGGAGTACACAGTGATGGTTAATTCGGCAAAGGTGAGGCCATTCGTGCCGAAGCGAGGTTAAGACAGGGTTGCCCGCTCTTGCCGTCCCTTTTCCTTCTTTGTGCAGAAGGACTATCAAATATGTTGAAAAGAGCGGAAGCGGACGGACGGTTGCAAGGTGTGCGAGTGTGTAGGGCCGCACCTAGCGTCCCTGATAAAAGGGGATTTACCAAGGTCGTATTCCACGAGGGCTCTCTCAAAAGCTCGTACTCACACGGTTCATGGACGGTCTATTCATTTAAAATAAGATTTGGTTTGAAATAAGAACAATTGAAAACATAAAGAAACTAAACAAACAAGAAAATCAAAAGGGGCAAATCAAAGGCAAAGGGGGTTCTCTTGGTGGGTAGTTTCATCATGCTCAAGAGGACTAATTGAACAAACAAGCTAATCAAGACCGAGTTTGCATTCGGTTGACCATGCATTTCACTTCCATAGACTCAATGCATTCTCGTTGCACCAAATCCCTATCCTATAACCACTCAACCTAGGCTCTCGCTCTCAAGCTAAGTGACTAAGGATGCATTAAAGGTGTTTGATGAAATGCCAAGCTACAAAACCCTCTCCTATGACTCTATGACCACTAGGCTAGACACCACACTCTCATGCCAATGTCCTAACACTAAGAGAATCATCCAAAGACTAATCAAAGTTCAATTGAGTGAAAATCCTAATGCACACCAAGTGTTCGATAAAATGCACAAGTGAGAAATCATGCAACTATGGTTGAATTGAGATGATCTAATCTCTTAGAACACACTCCCTTCAATCCCTAGACCTACAATCCATGTAATCCAAGCACTCTCATGCATTACATTACAAATAATAGACCAATCAAGCCATAGCCATCAATGGAATTAACAACAAGTCATAGAGACCATCTTCTTACAATCCAAGATCAATCATGGCAAGTTCTATACAATCATCCCTCTATCATAGCACAACTAATCTACCCATCCAAGATGAACCCTAGAAACTCAGCCACAACATGGCCAAGGGAGTAAAGAGAAAAGAAGGAAGAATGGTCACCAAGAACACCATGGATGAATCCTTGAGATGATCTTCACTTCTCCACTTGTAAGCACTTCTCCCAAGGTTTGTTGGCTTCAATCCTAGCTCCAATGGCTTCAAATTGCTCCCAAAATGTGTTCTAGGGTTTGAGGGTTCGTGGGTATGTACAAGGGGTTCAAGAGATATGATAGAATATATCAAAATGGCCAAAAACGAAGGTATTTATAAGTGCAGGGGACAGTGCACGGCGTGCACCTATGCACGGCGTGCAGGGTGCACGCGTGCAAGCTGCACGGCGTGCACCTTGGAGCTGATGCTTATTTTGGAGGCTCCTGGACAGCCCGTGCACCAAACCGTGCACGGTGCACGGCGTGCATCATGCACGGCGTGCACATGTGCACGCGTGCACCCCTGCACTCAGCTGAAAGCTCGATCTTGCAACGCTCATATCTCCCTCGTCCGAACTCCAAATGACCTCCCGTTTGCTCCTATGCGCTCCTTGTCATCCGTACTTTGATGCCATAACCTGAAAATGCACAGAGGCAACTCCAATAGCCCACGAATTTGGCTCCAAAGTAGCAACCGGACAACAAAATGACACTTTGCACAAAATTTCAATAAAAGCATATAAGTCATGTCATTTCACGAATAAACACGGGTATTTCATAGGTCATTCATAAGCTTAAAATGCACTAATCAAAGTCACATCAAATTCCCCTACGACTAAGCTTTGCTTGTCCTCAAGCAAATGAATTAGAAAACATCCAAGTCCACAAATGACAAGTTCGGTCCATTGAGATTCAAGCAATCACAATTTAGCTTAAACTGTTCCACGAACAAACTAAACCTACACATGCAAGAACATCAACCAAACAAGTCTAAACCTCACTAATTTCTGCACACTTCAAGAGTGGTTGATTGGGACACGCAAAACCGACCACGACAACACCAACTCTAATCAAAAGGACTTGAACTCGGAAATGGAATGAAATAGATGGAGGTAAGGAAATTTTTGAAAGTGGTGAGTGATTAAGATGTGGCTATCGACTCGACTTCATCCGCTTCTAGATCCGCTCTTTACAAACTCGGGCATAGGATCAAGGGCTACATGAGAACTCTTTTTCCTTTTTTTCTTTTCTCTTTCTTTTTCATTCATCATTTTTTTCTTACTGCATACTAGTGCTCGATTCAACACTTCACTTAGGTGTTGAACCTGCCTAGCTCACAGCCTTTGCCCTTTTGCTAGTGCTCAACCCGACACTTCACTTAGGTGCCGAGCTTGCCTAGCTTTTCTTTTGAGCATTTTTTTTTTTTTTCACAATTTAGCCACTTGATCCTTAGCCCCTTACAACTTCAACACAAGATTTCGAATTGGATTCCGTCAATCTCAAGCCACAATCACGAAGGATCAAAAGGGAAAGAAAACATGGAAGAGGGGAAAATTATGATTGCCTTCATCATCCTAGACCGGTGTTATCGAGTGGTATAAAAACACGTATCAACCAATCAATCCAAATACAAGAGTGATAAAAATCTCTGTTCTGGCCTAGACTCATTTGATATTAGGCTAGACATGCGGTTAAAGGTTCTAAGTGGAACAGATCTAAACGTCATTATGAAACTTGAAGTCAATTAAACACCAAAAGTCAAGAACCGAACGATTCTACAATAGAGGAATTCGACATTCAATTAAGATCATGCAACACATCAAAACATAGCTTTAGACTTCTACCGACAAATAATCACACCAAACCTCAAACTCCCCTACGACTAACATGAGCATTGTCCTCAATGATCAAGAGAGAGAGGGTAAGGTGGAACGAAGTTACCGCATTGGTAGAGAGGAGCATAGGACGTAATAGAGGTGAAAAAGTTCCATGATGATCCTTGGTGAAGAGTGATCCAAAATGCTTGCCAAACCTTATTCAAAAAGCTAAAACAACACAAAAACTAAAAAGAGCAAACAAGAGCAATAAAAGTAAAGATAACATGGGGTGCCTCCCAAGAAGCGCTTGGTTACCGTCTTAAGCTCGACGATACCTGTGTTATGGTGTCCAACTTAGTACCTCCTTGATGTCAAGTAGCTTCTTCCATGATGAAAGTTGAGCTCCAAGTAGCATCTTGGAGGAATGGTAGACTAGCCAATGCACATTGATGCTTGTATAGCACTTGAGACCTTGGGGTGGCTTGCTACCTTTGAGTGTCGAACCTTGAGGAAGAAAGTATGGTAGGGAGCCTCCATTGAGATCCATTGTCTCCAAGTTGGTGATGCCACTCAAGGAGTCTTCCGGTTCACACATGGACGACTTCTCTTCCATTATCACCTTAGGGAGGTTATGAAGCTTGTGTCCGTCTCTTGACACAAGTACCTCATGATCAAGCAAGAAGATTGAAGAGTACTCACAACCTTTGGTGGGACCTCAATAGGGTGGTGTTGTTCACTTTCGTGCTCCACTCTCGGTGCCACCTCTTCTTGAAGCGTCTCCAAATCATCTCTCACCTCCTCTAAAGGATCTTCATCCTCAAGTCTCCTTGGTTCTTCATACCCCACATCATCGGTACTTGGTGTGTCCTCGGGAAGAACATGTTCCTCAATCTCCTCCACTACCAACTCTTCTTCCGTGTCAAGCTCTTCCGGTTCACAAGTGTCATCTTCATCATCATAAAAATACTCCAAATGATTGGGATGTCGTTCATTCTCAAGAATCTTCGTGACGAGCTCTATGCTTTGAGATAAGCGGTTAACTCGGTTTGCATTATCCTCCGCAATTTGTAAGATCTCTAGCATGAAAGGAGATGGAAGAGGTTTCTCATGGCTCATGAACTCTTCTTGGGGAGACTCACCTTCTTCTTCTTCCATGACAAAACACTTCCGGTTCAAGGATGTCGGAGATGAGCTTCATACTTTGAGTTGAACGATCCAACCGAGCCGCATTATCTTCAGCAATTTGCAACATCTCCTCAATTGTGGGGGGAGATGGACATTGTTGTTCCTCCTCTAGAGCTTCCTTGATGAGTGTCACGCCTTGAGCTAAACGATTGAGTTGGTTCGCATTATCTTCCGCAATCTTCAAAGCTTCCTCAAGTGTGGAAAGAGGTGGAGGAGGTTCCTCATAGCTTACAAACTCCTCTCGAGGACGCTCACTTTCCTTCACCATTTTCAAGAGCTCCTCTAACATAGAAGGAGGTTGAGAGGGTTGCTCACAGCTTGTGAAATCCTCTTGAGGGCGCTCGCTTTCTCTAACCATCTTAAAGAGCTCCTCTAACATTGAAGGCGGTGGAGAATGTTGTTCATGACCTGTGAAATTCTCTTGATAATACTCCGGCAAGACTTGATGGTAGGGTGGAGATGGATAGGGACTTTGCTCGTTCCACATGGGTGTTGAAGCTTGTTGTTCTTGACCCCACCATTGGCTATCTTCCTCACAAGGACCTTGGTAGTAGTTGGATGAAGTAGGATGACCATAATATGGGTTAGGAGATGGATTCCACCCTTGATAGGTACCATAACCATTACCTCCATTCCACGAGTTCATCTTACTTGCAACCTTGCTCCCATGAACTAGATAGGTGGATAAGGGACCTACAAACACGCACAACAAACACAACCAAGTAGTACAACAATGCGGGATAACAAAACCACAAAAACAAATACAAAAACAAACAATAAAGAAGCAAAACTAAAACGGAAGGAAGTGAATAGAACGGTCCACTACTAAATGCTTTCAAAGGATTGAGAAAGTCCCCGGCAAGGGCGCCAAAAACTTGATAAAAGGGGATTTACCAAGGTCGTATTCCACGAGGGCTCTCTCAAAAGCTCGTACTCACACGGTTCATGGACGGTCTATTCATTTAAAATAAGATTTGGTTTGAAATAAGAACAATTGAAAACATAAAGAAACTAAACAAACAAGAAAATCAAAAGGGGCAAATCAAAGGCAAAGGGGGTTCTCTTGGTGGGTAGTTTCATCATGCTCAAGAGGACTAATTGAACAAACAAGCTAATCAAGACCGAGTTTGCATTCGGATGACCATGCATTTCACTTCCATAGACTCAATGCACTCTCGTCGCACCAAATCCCTATCCTATAACCACTCAACCTAGGCTCTCGCTCTCAAGCTAAGTGACTAAGGATGCATTAAAGGTGTTTGATGAAATGCCAAGCTACAAAACCCTCTCCTATGACTCTATGACCACTAGGCTAGACACCACACTCTCATGCCAATGTCCTAACACTAAGAGAATCATCCAAAGACTAATCAAAGTTCAATTGAGTGAAAATCCTAATGCACACCAAGTGTTCGATAAAATGCACAAGTGAGAAATCATGCAACTATGGTTGAATTGAGATGATCTAATCTCTTAGAACACACTCCCTTCAATCCCTAGACCCACAATCCATGTAATCCAAGCACTCTCATGCATTACATTACAAATAATAGACCAATCAAGCCATAGCCATCAATGGAATTAACAACAAGTCATAGAGACCATCTTCTTACAATCCAAGATCAATCATGGCAAGTTCTATACAATCATCCCTCTATCATAGCACAACTAATCTACCCATCCAAGATGAACCCTAGAAACTCAGCCACACATGGCCAAGGGAGTAAAGAGAAAAGAAGGAAGAATGGTCACCAAGAACACCATGGATGAATCCTTGAGATGATCTTCACTTCTCCACTTGTAAGCACTTCTCCCAAGGTTTGTTGGCTTCAATCCTAGCTCCAATGGCTTCAAATTGCTCCCAAAATGTGTTCTAGGGTTTGAGGGTTCGTGGGTATGTACAAGGGGTTCAAGAGATATGGTAGAATATATCAAAATGGCCAAAAACGAAGGTATTTATAGTGCAGGGGACAGTGCACGGCGTGCACCTATGCACGGCGTGCAAGGCTGCACGGCGTGCACCTTGGAGCTGATGCTTCTTTCGGAGGCTCCTGGACAGCCCGTGCACCAAACCGTGCACGGTGCACGGCGTGCATCATGCACGGCGTGCACATGTGCACGCGTGCACCCCTGCACTCAGCTGAAAGCTCGATCTTGTAACGCTCATATCTCCCTCGTCCGAACTCCAAATGACCTCCCGTTTGCTCCTATGCGCTCCTTGTCATCCGTACTTTGATGCCATAACCTGAAAATGCACAGAGGCAACTCCAATAGCCCACGAATTTGGCTCCAAAGTAGCAACCGGACAACAAAATGACACTTTGCACAAAATTTCAATAAAAGCATATAAGTCATGTCATTTCACGAATAAACACGGGTATTTCATAGGTCATTCATAAGCTTAAAATGCACTAATCAAAGTCACATCAGTCCCACACCTCTTTTTTGCTGACGATAGTTTCTTATTTTGTAGTGCTACTATACCGGAGATCCGAGAGCTGAAGCGTATCCTCTTGGTGTATGAAGCGGCATCGGGTCAAGCAATCAAATTTTTGAAGTCTGGAGTCTTCTTCAGCTCAAATATCCACCCGATGCTCAAGGAAGGGTTGGGGTCGATTCTTGGGATCTCAAACACCTTGGATACTGGTCGGTACTTAGGCCTCCCCTCCATGGTTGGTCGACGTAAGCGGGCGTTATTTGCTTACATTAAGAACGTTGTGTGGAACCGGATGCAAGGATGAAAAGGTAGGTTCATTTCAAAAGGTGGTAAGGAGGTTTTGATTAAAGCTGTGCTACAAGTGATCCCTACCTATAGTATGAATGCCTTTCTACTACCTAAGACGCTTATAGATGACATACAGAAGATCATGAACAGTTTCTGGTGGGGTAACAGAGGTGGTGGTGGGGGCGGTATGTCATGGATGCGGTGGGAGAGGTTGTGTACGCGGAAGGAGTATGGTGGTCTGGGTTTCCGTGATCTTATGGGGTTCAACTTGGCAATGTTGGGTAAACAAGGTTGGAAATTTATTTCCGAACCAAACGCTCTTGTTTCTCGAGTCTTCAAAGCAAAATACTTCCAAAAGGGAGCTTCTTGTCGATTGTGGAGGGTTATAACCCTAGCCTAGTTTGGAAGAGCATTTTGTCATCCCAATGTGTCATTGAGCGTGGAGTGAGGTGGAAAGTCGGGGACGGCCAGCATATTCATGCTTGGGTTGACCCGTGGATTCGAGATAATGATGACTTCCTACCAATCTTGGACCCAGTGGACGGACTGGAGTATGTGAAAGTCAGTCATTTAATGATCCCCGGGCTTCGAGAATGGGACGTTGAGTTGGTGGAAACACTGTTCGGAGATGAGGATGCGTGCAAGATTATCAATCAGCCGTTACCTATAGCCGAGAGAGATGATGAGCTGATTTGGCATAACAGCAAGGATGGGAGTTACACTGTTCCATCGGGGTATAGGGTGGCAATGGACAAAGTGTTAACAAAGGCTATCTCAAAGTGAATGGGGAGTGGGACAAGCTTTGGAGGGTGGAAGTTCCGCCGAAAGTCAAACATATGGCGTGGCGCCTTGGGCGCGAGGTCCTCCCTACCAAGGTTAACCTTCGACGACGTCATATTCTGGTTCCTATGGAGTGTGTGCAGGAAGGGAGGAAATAGCTATGCACATGTTTGTCGAGTGTGAGCTGGCAGACAAGTGTTGGCGGATGATGGGCCTGCGTGGAAGCATTGAGAATGGCCTGGAGACTACGCGGTCCGTCGGAGAGTGGCTGATTAACGTCATGACCTCAAACCCAGCTGACGTTGTGCAAAGAGTGCTGATGTTACTTTGGGCGTTATGGAAGGAGCGCAATGCGTGTGTGTGGAACAACACAAAGATTAATGCCGAGTGGCTGGTTAGGGATGCTCTTTTGGAACTCAAGAGTGGTTGGCTGCGAGGGAATGTCGGCATCAGCCTGAGGACACGAGGCCTGATCTTTGTAAGCATTGGCACCCACCGGTGGGGATGTGGTGATGTGCAATGTGGACGCAACATCTTTTGCAGAGGACGGAAAATCTGGGGCAAGGATGGTAGTCCGCGATAGAACTGGTCGGCTTTTACACTACCGTACCAGTATCTGGGAGGGGTGTTGGACTAGCACGGAGGCGGAGTGTAAGGCGCTGCTTAAAGCCTTGAGTTGGACGGAGGAGCTGGGGTTGCATAGTGTTTGCTTTCAGACAGATGCGAAACGTGTGGCATATGTGATCAACACGAGGACTGAGCTACGTACGGAGCTCAGAGATTTGACGGGTAGTTGTCATGCGATTTTAGCTCGTAACCCGGGTTTTGTGGTAAGCATTGTAGGGAGAGATCAGAATAGAGTTGCCCATGTACTTGCTAGGCGGTTTATTCTTTTAACAACACCTTGTGTTGGAGTGGTCTCCCCTGAGTGGCTGGATGACGCTCTTACAGACATTTGTTTGATTGTGCATGAGCATTAATGAGATCTTTATTCTTCCTTCAAAAAAACATTTAAACCTATCCACGATCCAATTAACTATCGTTGACCTAATTAATTCGTTACTCGATTAACTTGTAATCTACTCACCCAATCATTACATAACCTATTAAATCTTTGAACCGGTTAACCCCACCCGTTTGGCTCTCTCCTTGGATCGTATAAAACAAAGGGATACAAGTTGACGGCCGACGCCCGGCCGCCGTGGTGGACAAGGGCAAAAAAATGGACAGGAAGATGGATGGCTTCAACTTTTTGTGATTAAAATAAAATAGAATTTCTTAGTTTGAAAGGTTAGGTGAAGTATTTTCCATTGTTATAAATTATAATATATGATTGAGGTCAGAAGAAGTGACGATGACAAGTAAAATGCATGACCATGAAGGGAAGTCGTGGCAACAATATTTGAATGTATATTAAAGTTATGTATTTCTTCACTAAGACTATATATATATATATATATATAGACTTTAGCATAAATTATTAATATCTTAGGTTTGGTATAAAAGTTGTCGATAAGTCTCACTATCTAGTGAATACTCGTTCCAAGGCTCCAATCCGATGATCCAATCCTAACCCGTCACTGTTAACAGATAAAATTATAAGATAAGTAGATCGTTAATCAGCCAATGAAACATGGTGACTTGAGTCGAGTTTGAAGGAGCTTTAAAAGAAAGCTATTTAAGTATATATGAGATAGAACATTTTACTCCATTTATACACATTTTTCGTACTATACGCTCAAGGTCATACACTATTAGTCTCACTAGAAATTACCCGCGCAATGCTGCGGAACAAAAAGAAAACTTTGTATAGTTGGTCAAGTAAAATTGATAACCATCAAGTTTTTAATATACACTTTTATAACTTAATAACCATAATTTTAGGTAATATCAAATTTGAAACAAAAAAAAAAGTACTTTTCAAATACGATGGTGAATTGTTGAATCTTTTTAGATGTGGTTTCTTAGTTACGTTATGACCTCATGAAAGATTAAAAAAAAAAGTAAACGATCGTAGAATCTTCACCGTGACGAGATAAGACTCCTACCCCCGCCGCCGTAATGTTAAGAGTTAGCCACATATGTAAAGTCCAATCCAAAACTCAAATTGTATATCCAACACATTACTACAATATTCTATACATTTGACTTATGTGAGACTGAAAAATGGGAGGATGAGAGAATATATTAAGCATTGAATTCTGATTCATTAGTGGTTGATGGTAAATAGACGATCATTGACGATTGATAGCATATGTATCAGTGTAAGGTGAAACTGAATTTAGTTTCATTAATTAATTACATTAATCTATATTTATTGTACTCAACTAAATGAGTGATTAATTATGTGATTATAAGCTTCATCTATATCATGATTCTAGCAAGAAAAAAAAATAAAAACAACAATCTATTTAGAAAACATAACATAATCCAGATATTGTGATTTTGGTGGAACCGAAAGTGAGTGGAATTATTGCAAATGGAGTTTGTCGTAAGCTGGGGTTCGAGGATTTTGCCCGAGTCGAAGCGATTGGTTTTTCAGGAGGGATTTGGGTTCTATGGCATCCCTGCAAGGTGAAACTTAAGGTTATTGAGCGTCACTCTCAGTTCTTGCATCTGGCGGGTCAAGAAGGAGGGTTGGGTAGCTTCTTTCTTACAACCATTTACGGTAGACCGGTTCGTAGGGAGTGTGAGAGCTTGTGGGAGAATATGAAGAGGATTCGGGGCAATCAATGACCCTTGGATTCTCTGTGGGGATTTTAATGCAATGCTTTCTATGGCAGACAAGCGGGAGGTGCGCCATTCAATATTGCTGCCCATCAGCCTTTCATTGGCTGTGAAAATATTTGTGGCCTTCCTGATACTAGGGTTTCGGGACCTCGCTTTACTTGGCATCAAGGGATGCTGTCGGAACGGCTGGATAGAGCGTTAGTTAATGATGCTTGGTTGGTTCGTTTGCCTCACACTAGTGTGCGACATCTCTCTAGGATTTACTCGGATGATCGTCCTATTTTGGTGCGCTATGACGACATCGCTCGGGTTAGGGTTGACCGTCCCTTCCGCTTCCTTGCCCCATGGATTTCCCATGTGAAGTTTCAGGATGTGCTCCAAGAGTCTTGGCAAGTGGACTCTGATATACCAGTCAAGCTTCTTCGGCTCTCTACTAGCTTTAAAAAATGGAACAAGGAGGTGTTTGGCAATGTTTTTAAGAGGAAAAAAGATATCACGGCTCGCCTTGAAAGAATTGAGCTACGTCGGAATTTTGACTCCTCTGAGTGGCTACTAGCGGAGGAAAATAGAGTGAGACTTGAGCTTGAGAGACCCTTGCGGAGGAGGTAATTTGGATCCAGAAAGCACGCTGCAAAACTATGCTTGGAGGTGATAGAAACACCCCTTATTACCACAAGGTTGCTCTAAGACGTCGAGCTGTTAATAAAATTCAGCGACTTCGGAATTCCGAAGGGGAGTGGATTGAGGACGATAAGCAACTTATGGGGCTGGCTGTTAATTTCTTTTAGGATCTATACACGGATCCGGGAACTAGCTCGGATGGGGAACTTCCTTTTATTATAACCATGTTGACTGATCGCCAAGCAACACATGTTGATTATGGGTTTCATCGAGAGGAGATTGATGCGGCAATCAAGGATATGGGAAGCTTGTAACATCCCGCCCAACCGAACGGTTTGGAACTCGAGTTTGAGTGGTTGAGACATTGGAAACAATGTTCTTGAGGCCCCATCGAAGTCATGGATGTTCATAGTTGAGTCGGGTCGAAGATACAAGCGAGTACGCGAAAATTTGTCAAGGTGGGCAGACCACGATACATGGCCGTGTATTACAATACACGCCGTGTATCATGATACACGCTGTGTATCGTGGTCAGACTATTAAAGACTGATTTTACACTGAAATTCATAACTTCCCTTTCTTACTCTTTCCCCGAAAATCCTTTTGACGAACCAAAAACCCCCCTTAGGTTCAATCCTTGATTCCGGGAGTTGTAGAGCTCTGATTGATGATCCGTTTCTTGCTACGCGTTCGTGGCGACGAGAGGAAGAGATCTCTTTTCGTGGTTCTGGGTATTTCGGATCGAGGTGCTGTCAGTGGCAGGAGGAAGAGCTACGAGTTTGGAGTTGTAGAACTTGGCGGTTCGGGTTTCGAGAGTTGTTTTAGAGCCTCGTCTTCTTGTCAGGTGAGGGTTTAGCGTACGATAGGTAGTATGGTCAGTGTGAGCAGTTGCAATTTCAACCTAGATGAACATAGGATTGCATGAATTGGAAGAGAGTAAAAGGGGAATTGTTCTGTGAATTGGTTGCTGTGAATTTGTGGTTGACGGTGCTTGTTGTATGCATGTATGATGAGTTGTGTGATGATAGCGGGTTGTTTGTTATGTTCCATGAATGGGGGAAAGATTAACCTTGATGCTTAATGGATTGGATGTAGTAACGAGTGTAGGAGGGTTGGGGTGTGATGTTGTAACTGTGTTTTTGTCTGTAATTGATAATTGTGGTTGCAGGAGGGTGGTCCTGCCAATGTGGGGTCGCCCTTAATTGATGAACAGGTGGATGGCTCCACCAATGTGGGGTCGTTCAATGAAGGACGTACAGGAGGGTAACCCTACGACTCATGACATGGCTTCCCCTGTACTTGCAGGTGGGGGTGGCCGGTGAGCTAGCCGTTTACCCTTAAACTATTTGTGTCGTGGGAGGCATTGAATGTCTTGTGATGCATGGTTATGTGTGATGTGGGATTACTGAATGATTCATATTGTGTTGGTTTATGTAATGTTGGGATTGAGATGATGCTAGGTGTTGATGTATGAATTATGCAACGTGCCTTTTAGGTAGAATTGATGATGCGTGTGAAGGTGGTTGTTAATGTGTTTATGGTGGTAGACTTGTGACTTAGAATTGACTAATAGAATTGAATAGTGGAATTGGTACATGGATTTGGCTTAGGGAGTTGGTAAATGTAATTGGACAATAAAATTGGATGAAGGGTTTGGGGCTTGGGTGACTGATTGACATTGCTTGGTTGCTATGCGTGTTTGCTTGGCTTGTGATTGTGCATGTGGTTTGGAACTGGTATTGATGAGGAATTGAGGAATGGGTTGATATATGGAATTGTGGGTTGGATTGATTGCTAGGATTGAATGAAATGATAGAATCGGAAGGAGTATGTACTGCCCCCAAATAGTCATCTCCTTCTGCGGTTGGAGGTGCGGTCACGCCTACTGGAAGAGTGGCGTGATGGATTGTGATGTGATTGTGAGTTGGCCATGAATCCTTGTGTTGTGGTCTTGGATGCGTCTTTGGGATCCCCTTCTGCGGTTGGGGGTGCGTCTGTGGTAAGCCGGCAGGGGTGGTACAGGGCAACTCCTTATGGCGCCTAATGAACTCACATAGATAAATGGATGATGGTGTATGTGTGGGGTTGGTGAGTGTGTGTATATGAGATGTGCGTGTGATTTGTGTATGTTGTGTGTATTGGATGTGCTTGTGCGATGCTTCTGATGAGCTGTGGTCGGTGATGGATTGTATGTGAATGGTTAGTGTGGTTGAGCCGAACTGTAAGTGGATATTGAATGCTTCATGTTTATGAGGATGTTATGAGACGTGAATTGTTAGTATGGAGAGTGGCACTTGAGTGATAACGTAGAATGTTTAAGGATGCTTAATAACTCTTTTAGTAATTGAAATAAGAAAGATGTTGTATGTAGTTGTGTGTAAGTGGATGTGTGTTCATTGATAGTGTATGCGAGATGTGATGTGTTGCGATATCGAACTGTATGTAAGTGATGTTGTAATGTTGAACTGTTATATGAAGTGATGCCTAATAACTCACCTAGAATGTAATGAGTCGAGTCGTGTCTTGACTGTGTGATGTGTTGAGTCGGTGGAACAAAGTTTGGGTTGGATTGTGCTTGGTTGATGTCGGTAACTGTGATTTGTGAGTTGTGTGGTTGATGGATGAATGTGGGTGCTATTCGTGTTGGAAGATGTACTGTGGCTAAGTGTTGTATCGTGTGTTTGATGACTCCGTTGATGATGTTGTGTTGAGGATTGATGACTTGAGTACATTGCTGAATTTTATTAATTGTTTATACACCGGTGGAGGTAAGTTCTTGTGTGATCACCTAGTGGCATGTTAGGAATTAAAATGAGTATGGTCGTGTCAGATCCCGTTGATTGTTTGTGTGCGGAGTTGGGATCACTCTTCAGGTTAGGTTGGCGCATAGTTAAATCTAGTGGGTTCACTCAGTTTCATTAGGAAACTGATCCCCCCCCCCCCCCAGTTTCTCTTTCAGGTGTTCGGTTGAGTTCAGAGGAGTTGCAGTCTGAAGTTGTGAAGTGAAGATTAGTGGACTACTTTGGAGTGACCATCATTTGGTTTTATATTTCAGTTGACACCTTTGGGTTGGGAGATTTTGTAATTGGTTGTTGGTTTTTGGATTGTGACTTATCAGTTGTTCGGATTTTAAATTGTATTTCATTGAAGGCCTTCGTTTGTTTTGAACCTTTTAATAAGAGTTGTTCATGTTTCCGCTGCGTTTTACTCTTTTCTTTTAAGGCTGATTCTTCGAGTAGCACTCAAACCGGTTCGACCACGAGTAAACCCGGGTCGGTTTGGGACGGGTGTTACAGATGGTATCAGAGCCTGGTTAGTTGTTGCTGTGTTGGTGATTCGTCTCTTCTTCTGGAGGAGTAATTAACCTCATAGGGAGAAGGGATGGAGCATCGGCACAGGACCAACTTTCTAGGGATTTTCAAATTGTTTTGAAGTGGGTGGGAAGTTTTGAACGGTAAAGTGTTGTGAATTTGAAAGGAAAATGATTTGAAACGCAATGTTGGTTTTGAAAATGGTCAACTGAAATGTTTTCGGTCCTCCTGTGGTGAAGAGGGTGTCGGAGTGGTTTGAGAGTGGACGTAGTAGTGAGTTGGGAAGTTGGTTGGGAGAGTAGAGCCTTGTAGATTTGTCTAGGTTTAGAAGAGTGTTTGAGAAGTGTGGAGTTCTAGTCGAAGGTGTTAGCTAGTATTTTCCTTGCCTTGCTTGTGGTGTGGTTGTGCTCTTGTGTGAGTCGTGTTTGGTTGTGTTCTTGTGGTGAGTAGTGCCGTCGAGGTTCGGTTGTGCGTGTCTGTTAGGTGGAAGTTCGGGTTAGTGAGGGAGTAGTGTTCTTGGAAGGTGTGCGTTGCTAGAGCTGTTAAGAGGAAGTCTCGGGAGGTAATGTGATCCCTGTGTTGTTGCATTTGTTGTTGTGATTTGTGATTGCGTTGCTAGAGCGAGTTGGGTTGTGATTTCGGGGACGAAATCTTTTGAAGTTGTGGAGACTTGTAACATCCCCGCCCAACCGAATGGTTTAGAACTCGAGTTTGAGTGGTTGAGACATTGGAAACAATGTTCTTGAGGCCCCATCGAAGTCCGGGACGTTCATAGTTGAGTCGGGTCGAAGATACAAGCGAGTACGCGAAAATTTGTCAAGGTGGGCAGACCACGATACATGGCCGTGTATTACAATACACGCCGTGTATTACAATACACACCGTGTATCATGATACACGCCGTGTATCGTGGTCAGACTATTAAAGGCTGATTTTACACGGAAATTCATAACTTCCCCTTCTTTTCTTTCCCCGAAAATCCTTTTGACGAACCAAAAACCCCCCCTTAGGTTCAATCCTTGATTCCGGGAGTTGTAGAGCTCCGATTGATGATCCGTTTCTTGCTACGAGTTCGTGGTAATGAGAGGAAGAGATCGCTAGTCGTGGTTTGGGTATTTCAGATCGAGTTGCTGTCAGTTGCAGGAGGAAGAGCTACAAGTTTGGAGCTGTAGAACTTGGCGGTTCGGGTTTCGAGAGTTGTTTTAGAGCCTCGTCTTCTTGTCAGGTGTGGGTTTATCGTATGATAGGTAGTATGGTCGGTGTGAGGAGTTGTGATTTTAACCTAGATGAACATAGGATTGCATGAATTGGAAGAGAGTAAAAGGGGAATTGTTCTAGAATTGGTTGCTGTGAATTTGTGGTTGACGGTGCTTGTTGTATGCATGTTTATATGATGAGTTGTGTGATGATAGCGGGATGTTTGTTATGTTCCATGAATAAGGAAAGATTAACCTTGATGCTTAATGGATTGGATGTAGTAACGAGTGTAGGAGGGTTGGGGTGTGATGCTGTAACTGTGTTTCTTCTGTAATTGATAATTGTGGTTGCAGGAGGGTGGGCCTGCCAATGTGGGGTCGCCCTTAATTGATGAACAGGTGGATGGCTCCACCAATGTGGGGTCGTTCAATGAAGGACGTACAGGAGGTAACCCTACGACTCATGACATGGCTTCCCTGTACTTGCAGATGGGGGTGGCCGGTGAGCTAGCCGTTTACCCTTAAACTATTTGTGACGTGGGAGGCATTGAATGTCTTGTGATGCGTGGTTATGTGTGATGTGGGATTACTGAATGATTCAGATTGTGTTGGTTTATGTAATGTTGGGATTGAGATGATGCTAGGTGTTGATGTATGAATTATGCAACGTGCCTTTTAGGTAGAATTGATGATACATGTGAAGGTGGTTGTTAATGTGTTTAGGGTGGTAGACTTGTGACTTAGAATTGACTAATAGAATTGAATAATGGAATTGGTACATGGAATTGGCTTAGGGAGTTGGTAAATGGAATTGGACAATAGAATTGGATGAAGGATTTGGGGCTTGGGTGACTGATTGGCATTGCTTGGTTGCTATGCGTGTTTGCTTGGCTTGTGATTGTGCATGTGTTTTGGAACTGGTATTGATGAGGAATTGAGGAATGGGTTGATAGATGGAATTGTGGGTTGGATTGATTGCTAGGATTGAATGAAGTGATAGAATCGGAAGGAGCCTGTACTGCCCCCAAATAGTCATCTCCTTTTGCGGTTGGAGGTGCGGTCACGCCTACTGGAAGAGTGGCGTGATGGATTGTGATGTGATTGTGAGTTGGCCATGAATCCTTGTGCTGTGGTCTTGGATGCGTCTTTGGGATCCCCTTCTGCGGTTGGGGGTGCGTCTGTGGTAAGCCGGCAGGGGTGGTACAGGGCAACTCCTTATGGCGCCTAATGAACTCACATAGATAAATGGATGATGGTGTATGTGTGGGGTTGGTAAGTGTGTGTATATGAGATGTGTGTGTGATTTGTGTATGTTGTGTGTATTGGATGTGCTTGTGCGATGCTTCTGATGAGCTGTGGTCGGTGATGGATTGTATGTGAATGGTTAGTGTGGTTGAGCTGAACTGTAAGTGGATATTGAATGCTTCATGTTTATGAGGATGTTATGAGACGTGAATTGTTAGTATGGAGAGTGGAACTTGAGTGATAACGTAGAATGTTTAAGAATGCTTAATAACTCTTTTAGTAATTGAAATAAGAAAGATGTTGTATGTAGTTGTGTGTAAGTGGATGTGTGTTCATTGATAGTGTATGCGAGATGTGATGTGTTGCGATATCGAACTGTATGTAAGTGATGTTGTAATGCTGAACTGTTAATATGAAGTGATGCCTAATAACTCACCTAGAATGTAATGAGTCGAGTCGTGTCTTGACTGTGTGATGTGTTGAGTCGGTGGAACAGAGTTTGGGTTGGATTGTGCTTGGTTGATGTCTGTAACTGTGATTTGTGAGTTGTGTGGTTGATGGATGAATGTGGGTGCTATTCGTGTTGGAAGATGTACTGTGGCTAAGTGTTGTATCGTGTGTCTGATGACTCCGTTGATGATGTTGTGTTGAGGATTGATGACTTGAGTACATTGCTGAATTTTATTAATTGTTTATACACCGGTGGAGGTAAGTTCTTGTGTGATCACCTAGTGGCATGTTAGGAATTAAAATGAGTATGGTCGTGTCAGATCCCGTTGATTGTTTGTTTACGGAGTTGGGATCACTCTTCAGGTTAGGTTCGACACATAGTTAAACCCATTGGGTTCACTCAGTTTCATTAGGAAACTGATCCCCCCCAGTTTCTCTTTCAGGTGTTCGGTTGAGTTCAGAGGAGTTGCAGTCTGAAGTTGTGAAGTGAAGATTAGTGGACTACTTTGGAGTGGCCATCATTTGGTTTTATATTTCAGTTGACACCTTTGGGTTGGGAGATTTTGTAATTGGTTGTTGGTTTTTGGATTGTGACTTATCAGTTGTTCGGATTTTAAATTGTATTTCATTGAAGGCCTTCGTTTGTTTTGAACCTTTTAATAAGAGTTGTTCATGTTTCCGCTGCGTTTTAGTCTTTTCTTTAAGGCTGGTTCTTCGAGTAGTACTCAAACCGGTTCGACCACGGGTAAACTCGAGTCGGTTTGGGACGGGTGTTACAAAGCTTGAAAGCTCCGGGTAAGGATGGTTTTCATCCGCTCTTTTTTCAAAAAGGTTGAAACACTGTTGGTAATGATTTGGTAGAGTTTGTTCAACGAGCTTTTATTTCTCTGGGAGCTATTAGGATGGTTAACGAGACGATTATTGTGCTTATACCTAAGGTTGAAAGACCTTCCTTGATATCTCAATTCCGTCCTATTAGCCTGTGTAATGTGGCGTATAAGACAGTGGCTAAGTGTGTTGCTAATAGGATGAAGATGCTGATGCCCCACCTTGTTCATCCGACTCAGACAAGCTTTGCTGCCGGTAGGCATAATTCTGATAACATCATTGTGGTGCAGGAAGTGGTCCACACAATGCATGCTAAGAATTCCGGAAGAGGTATAATGATTCTTAAAATTGATTTGGCTAAAGCATATGACAAAGTTCGGTGGGGCTTTGTGGTGGAGACCTTGTGTGCTATGAATTTCCCGGAAAGGCTGATTAATGTTATCTTCTAGTGTATTTCGATAAGTTCTTGTCAGGTCCAGTGGAATGGGGGTCTTTCATACAGTTTCGAGCCTACCTGGGGCCTTAGGCAAGGCTGCCCACTCTCTCCATATTTGTTCACTCTCTACATGGAGAGATTGAGCAGTTTGATTTGTGAGAGCGTCAACAAGGGTGATTGGGAACCGTTACTTTGACTAGAGCTGGTACTAAACTTACTCACATGTTTTTTTGTTGATGATTTGATTCTTTTTTGTTATGCATGTGACAGAAAAACAAACATTATTAACGGAGTTTTGGAGAAGTTTTAGCTCGATCTCTGGCCAAGAGGTGAGCAGGGAAAAATCTCGTATCTATTTCTCGGCCAAAGTGAGGAGGTCTATTCAACATCAGGTTTGTTCTCGGCTCAGCATGCAAGCTACGCAGAACCTCGAACGATATCTAGGCGTCCCAATTATTCATGAGAGGAATTCAAAAGGCCTTTATTCTTATTTACTCGAGCGTATTGAGAAGAGGTTGGCTGGTTGGAAAATTAAATCTCTCTCCTTTGCGGGACGCGTCTCTCTTGCTTTGTCTAGTCTTAACACCATTCCCTCATATACGATGCAAACTTCGCTGCTTCCTTCTGAGATTTGCAAGAACATGATAACAAAATCCGTAGCTTTATTTGGGGTGCCAATAACGGGGAGCGCAAAATCCATCTGTTGAAATCGGAGAAGGTTTGCCAACCTAAAAGATGTGGAGGGATTGGTATCCAAAGTGCAAATGAGATGAATTTGGCGCTCTTGACGAAGCTGATTTGGGGTTGATGTACTCTCCTGATGTGCTTTGGGTGAAAGTTTAAAGACAAAGTATTTGATGCAATCAACTAATGGCCTGATCCCTCGTAAGTCAAAACGATGCTCTTCGTGTTGGGAAGGACTGAATGAAGTTTGGCCTATCTTCACAGGCGGACTATACTAGAGTGTCAAGAATGGTAGGAAGGTTAATTTCTGGAACGAACAGTGGTTAGATGATGAAAGGGTTATTGGTGATTTGGTGCAGCCGCCGGTTGGCCATGAGAGGAAGGTGATTGCCGACTATTGCACGATCTCAGGTGCTTGGGATATTGAGCAGCTCTCGGCCTTGTTGCCGACAGATTTGTTGAACTCGATAGTGGGCATGACTCCGCCTTCCAGCGAGCTTGACGATGATACAGCAGTGTGGGGGCTGGAGCCAAATGGCGTTTATTCGGTGAAGTCAGGTTATAACTTAGTGACGGGAATTGTGGACAGGGAAAGTAATGCTATTTGGACGCGAATTTAGAAATGGGAGGGACCACAACGCGCTCGTCAATTCCTCTGGGTGGCTGTTAATAAACGCCTGTTGACGAATGATGAGCATCACCGTAGGCATCTCACCAACAACGGTGACTGTGGGCTGTGTGTTGGCAATCCGGAAACAATTGATCATATTTTGAGGAGGTGCCCTCTTGCAAGACAGGCCTGGATTCGTACCCTCTCAATTACTGAGAATGACTCTTTTTTCTCTCTTGATTTAGATGAGTGGTGGAAACCTATATATGTGATAAGCCAATCTCGACTGCTTTTGGAATCACATGTTGGCTTTTATGGAAGTCACGTAATGAAAGGATCTTTGAGGGAAAGACTACGACAGCACCAGGGATTGTGCAACGAGGGAAATTTTGGATTGCGGTCACAAGGTCTGCGGTCTTGGGAGTTGAAGAGCTGAAACAAACCCAATGTAAACATAGAGAGGATAGATTGATTGCCTGGAAAGCTGCACCTGACCCTTTTTTCACTCTCAACACGGACGGGTCGGTGAGACTCGCGGATCGAAAGGCAGCGGCTGGAGGTTGCCTTAGAGATGCTAATGGTTAATTAATTGATGCTTTTGCGGCTAACCTTGGTAATTGTTCAATTACGAGGGCAGAGTTATCGAGCATTGTTATTGGCTTGGAAAGGGCTTGGAACTTGGGTATCTGGAATGTGGAGATTCACTCTGATTCTGCTTGTGTCATCAAACTTATCTCAGAGGAAGCCCCGAGCAACCATCAGCATGCTACCATCGTTGGTAGGTTCAAAAGCATGGCTCGAAGAGACTGGTGCATTTCACTGAAACATGTTTACAAGGAAGCTAATTTTCTGGCTGACTGTCTTGCTAACAAAGGTGACGATCTGGCGCTTGGGAGTCACACGATTAGTCACACGGAGAGTAGTGTTTTGTATTGGGTTCGGTATGACCTTGTTGGGGGGGTCTGCAACTCGTTCTGTCATTGTTGAGTTATTGATTCTTGATTTTCTACCAAAAATAAATAAAAAAATTTGTTCACGTTTATCACTATTAAAAAAAATTCAATTGGAGAGAGAAGACTCAATAAAGTCCTTAGAAAAAAATTATTGAAAATTTTAAAAAATCACATGAAAATTATGTAAATGATGTAGGAGTTTTAGGGGATTTCGTCATCATTCTATAGTAACTCATTGTGGATAAATAGTCTATCACTATTAAAGAGAGATGACTCAATAAAAGACATGTGAAAAAGACTTTAGAAGAGTACATATGATAGTAGTGTAGAATTTTTTTAGGGGATTCTACCCTCCTTATGCAATAGTAACTTCCCTTTCTACTTTTATATTCTTAATTAATAATTAATAATTAATAATATGTGTATGAGGAATCCCTAGTATTTATTTGTCTCTCATTCTCTATATGCTTTACGTCCAACTGATCAAACACTTACTACTCTCTTGTAAGAAATTAGCTATAAGAAGTTTAATGCACATTAACTCACTCAATCCAAATCTTCGGTTTGATCCTCCAAATTAAACTATTCATTGAATCAACCAAATCAATCAGAATAGAACTGAAAGGATAAGGTCACTCTTTCCCACTCCTATGCTACGAAAGAGGTTAACATAACAGATCATATGTATGTAGGGAAGAGTCGAACAGGTAGTGACATTCATTTCAATATTTATTATATATTGTTCGTGGCTTGTAGCCTAAATATATTTATAGTTAGAGTTGCCTCGTCACCTGTAATAGCGAAGTCAGGATTCTAGTAGATCCTAACTCTTATGGGAAACAATAGCCGCTTAGGGTTTTCGGTGGCCCCTCTTTAGTCTGTTGGACTACTGTTCGACGTCATTCTACAACTTTTCCTTTGTCCTAAGTGGTTATTAAGTGGTTCAGGTATTTACTGGGCGACTCGGTCTGACCGCTTAACCTACCCCGACCACCTCAGACCATCCATGAGCCCCTCCTGGCCCATTAGACTACCTACTAGACTTCTGGTACATGAACCCTCATCCTGGTCGTTTAGGTGCTCCTCATGGTGGCCCTTTACAAACAATTTACCCACTTTAGTCTATCACCCTAGCGAGCCATCACATATATACACACAGTTTTGTATTTTTATCGTAACAATACATATAGTTTTGTTGAAGTTAAAAATTGAGATAGAATATAAATTTAAAAATAACATTCTAGTAAGAAGCTTGTTTCTTGACATATACACATTATTTGATCAATTTGGACTACTAGTAGTAAACTGTTGTCGGTCACGATAGTGAATGAAGTATCTTCCCACAAGGAGTCTATCATTGAGTTTGATTAGAGTTTAATATTAGCGAGGGATGATAATTTGAATCCAATTTGTTTAGATAGACCTACCCTAGCTTTTTTATGGTGGGTACTACCCAACCGCAATGGGTATTTCTTATGCCCTGTCTTGCCTTGACCCACCACATTCTCCACCTGTTCTATACAAATTTATATTAATATTTATTAAATTATAATATCTCGTATTATTATTAAGTTTCACCTTATTCTCTTAACAACTTAACTTAATTCTTTACGATTACTATGTCTTTTTGAAAATGTAAATTTTAGTAAAATTTTCTACAAAAATTGAGTTTTTAGTTCTTCATTTTTTCAAATTATTTACTCCAATGAGTATACTTGTCTGTCCCTACTCGGCACTAATATACCACACCCACTTTGAACCAAACATGTTATGAAGTAGAGTTAAGTATTAAAATATTTAACCCGATCTAAACTCATTGTCATTTCTAGTTAAATGAGGATGCTTGATGTGTGGTAAAAATGTATTTTAAGATTATCTTGCATGAAAAAAATACTAAAATTTTATTTTTGACATAGATAACTCTGCCGGAGACGTAAATAGTAAATAAATGTAGAAATAAAAATCGAGTCTCAATCAAGCAGGTCTGCCTGCTTAGGGGTGGTGATTACCCATCCGTAGATTATTTTGTCCATATCCAATATGATCCATATTTAAATGGATCCGATATGGATCAACACTAAATGGATCGGATTGGATCGGATATGGATTTTAAATTTAATTCATGTCGGATTTGGATCGAATTTGGGTGGTTCATTTAACTCAAATTCAAATCTCCAATATAAAATTCAAATTGCAGGAATACAATTTCAGTTCAAGTTACAGTCACTGTTATAGTGGCATCCACCAAATAACAAAAATGGAAAATAGCACTTTGACCCCCTCTATTTTGCCAACTTAACAAATAGCCACTTATACTATAAATCACTCGTTTTACCCCTCCTACTTTTTCGTTTTGGTCCTTCTGTTTCAACTTTCGTCTTATTAACATTAAATTTGGATACATCCACACACCGACAAAGAGAGATATCAAAGTTAGGAGATGAAGAGTTGGTTAGGTAGGTATCACGAAGAATATGGTGAAATGCGAATGATTTTAAAACCACCTTTTATTCATCGATTTCATCCTATCTAACCATATATGTACATATATTTCTAAATAAAAAACGTTTAGTAAGCTAATATATGACTATTGCAGTTAAAATGGTGTACTGAATGTGCATCAATTAACGTTACAAATACGAAAGTTGGAACGGAAAGACCCAAACGGCAAAGTGGTCAAAGTAGGAGGAGGTAAAAAGAGCGATTTATAGTATAGGGGGCTATTTATTAAGTTGGCAAATAGAGGGGCCAAAATGCTATTTTCCTAACAAAAACAAAAATGTTACAGCTAATTGACGGTAGCAGATTTAATTTCAGTAGTAAGAAAACATAAGTAACTTGATTAGCGAGCAAGAAAGAAGAATTGGCTATGACGGTGAGTATTAGGTCGAGTGATATTTTTGGATATAAATTATGGATATTGGTTTATGGGTAATTGGATAAAAAAAACCTAATCCATTTGGATAAAATCCACATTCTATCCAATTTAAATGGATTTGATATTGATCCATTCATTTTAATTGAATATCCATTTAAATGGTATCCGTTCGGATGGATCGGGTGGGCATCCGCGGACTTGGATAAAATCGCCACCCCTTGCCTCCATAAAAAAAATACTTAAGTTCACTTGGCTGTATTAATTTTCCCATTTTAGTTTTTATTTCTCGTCCTTATTTTATTCGAATTCATTTTGCTCACGTGGACCCATCTTGATCTTCAAATCAGGAAAAACAAAAGCCCATTGTTAAACTAAACCAAACGGCCCATTCTATTATACAATAATCTGTCCGTCAGTCCATGGGCAGTTTGATTAATCCACCACTCTACTTATTTGTTTTGAAAGAGAAATAGGTATAATCCGATGATAAAGAGAAATTATGGCTAATACGACGTCGTTTCATAGTGGGTATTCATCGGGTTGGGTATGGGGTAGATATTTTTAAACTCGTCCCCACCATTACCAACTCGAACCGAGTATCGGATTCACCCGTACATGTTAATTTTACCCAGTCAATGAGTAATTCCCGCCCAAATCAATCAAATCTGGGTGAATACCTGATTTCAGGATACCAATTGCGAAGCCTACCAAATTCATATACTAAATTTTATTAAATCTGACCGACTCAACCAACCAAACCAATAATAACTCAAATTGGCCAATTGTAGCAACCCATGGGCCATCCGGCTATGCCCTGCCAAATGACTCAACCAATGATAGACAAAGGGGAAAAGCTCCTGCCTTTACCGCCAAGGAACAGCTCGATTACGATTTACGCCTTTAGAAGGTTTAAGACCTTTCTGATTGGCAGAGAGTCCAATGTAACTCATTTATGGCTCTACCATCTCCCATTTCACGCGCGCCTCTTCTCCTTGCCCCATGCAGATTCCACAAACCAAAGCCTGCAGAACAACCGTTTTTCATTCCATTGGCCAAGAGAAGATCTTTGTCTGCAAGCTTCCGGCGTTTCAAATCCTTCAAAACACCCTATAAATCCCCACTCGCTGAACTCCATATGAAGTACCCCACATGGCTACCTTCACCTTCACAGCCCAAAAGAACGACAACATGGCTTCCACCACCACCACCTCAAAAGTCAAAGTCACTCTGAAGCTCCTGATCGACAAGAACACCAAAAAGGTCCTGTTCGCAGAAGCAGGAAAGGAGTTCGTTGATTTCCTATTCACCCTCTTATCCTTCCCACTTGGCACGGTGATCAAGCTCTTGTCCAAGACCCAAATGGTGGGCTGCCTTGGGAATCTGTACCAGAGCATTGAAGATTTGAGCGACACATTCATCCAGCCAAGCACCAACAAGGACTCTGTTCTCAACCCTAAAGCCCCACTCTGTTCCAATGGCAGTAACACTACCTTTCTGTTGTCAGGTGGTGACATTGCTCCGATTGGAAAGTTCTACATGTGTGGAAGTTACCATAGGTATGTGGCGGATAACCCACAACAAGCTACCTGTCCTCAGTGCAGAGGGAAAATGAACCACGAAATTCCCTTTGTAGACACAACTGGAACTGCTGCTGTTGCTGGTAGTAACAATGGAGGTGGGAATCAGAACAATGAGGGAGGTGGGTTTGTTAAAGGTGTTGTGACTTACATGGTTATGGATGATTTGGAGGTTAAGCCAATGTCAACTATCTCCAGCATCACTTTGCTCAACAAGTTCAACATTCAGCAAGTTGGTGCACTTGAGGAGAAAGTCGTTGAGCTTGGAATGAATGAGGTAATAATATAATTCATTATTCACTAACCCTTTTGTTTAAACATGAATGGCTTTTTAACAAAGTGAATTGAAATTGGTTTCCTTTTTGTGGTTAGGGGCTGAATCTGCTGAAGGCTTCTCTGCAGTCCAAGACTGTCTTAACCAGAGTTTTCCTTGGAGCTTAAGTGAGTAATTGAAGGGGCTAAGGATATTGTAGGTGTTCTTCTGCACTTGTGGTTTAGTTTATGGCTGTTAGTTTCTTTCCTTGAGGGTATTAGCGATTTAGCATTTAGCATTAGTTGTCGTTGTTTGGACTTTTGGTAGCACTACGTTGTTAAAACATAACTGGTAAGATACTACTCACTCGTTGATGAATCTATAAATAAATGAAAAACACTCCGGTGCACCCACCTAGCTAGGTGCACCGGAGTGTTCACCATAAATAAATATATAATTATGAAATTAAGATGCTGAACAACTAATTGAGTCTATTTGAAGTTAATGTAAGTCTGTTCAAAACATGAGTTATACATAATTAGGTGATTAGATTAATGGCAGATATTTTCATTTTGATCTGGTCACTGTTCAGGGGGGGGGGATACATCCTATTTATGAACTTGTCGGATATATATGCATGTTAATGGCTTGTAAGTTTAACCATACACTTAAAATATTCATTCAACTTGAGATTTATCATTTTTGAATGATTCATACTTGTATGATCGTAAAAAGGGTATAATAGTCATTCATATATGTGTGGAGCAGGGTGTTGCACATAGATATTAGTAGACATGTTAAATGGGTGGGTTAATAGAGTCATAAAACGGGTATACGACATGGAAAGTGCAAAAAAAAAAAAAAAAGGTGACGAACTTATCAAGTCGTAAATTATTCAAATCATGATATAGTAAGATTGTAAATGATATTTAATAATATAAAAAACATTGAATAATATTTTATTAGAAATGACCATAACATTGTAATTTTTTTTTTGAAATTTAACACTTTGCCCACTCTACTTGGCCAACTTAATAAATAGCTCTCAATATTATAAATCGTTCTTTTTACTCATTTTTGTTTCGACCACTTAGCCTTTTGAAATCCTTTTACCAACTCAATCTTGTTATTAAGTTTGAAGAAGATAATGACACATAAATAATTTAATTAAAAATATTATCGTACACTAAAAACCATCTACTTAACACAAATTTTTTTTTAAAGAACTTAACACAAATTTTTATTTAGTCTCCATCAATATCAAATAACCTCTAATATCGTGACATGTCGAATGTCATAACATTTGAGATATTACGAACCAAATGGCCCCTATATCTACCTCTACATTATTCTTCATTTATTATTTTAACTTGATTTATTCAAAGCGCAGTCAACTGTCTTGACAATTTTGTGATAAAGATGATTTTTATTTTATGACTGAAAGCACTTGTAGCAAAAAATTACCCACAATTGACTAAAAAAAATTATGGTTCGGATCAAGTTTAAAAATATAACAATTATGACTCAAATAACCCAACCAAAGAAGAAACAACTAAAAATGAGCATCCAAATCAACTCGATCCATTGCCGGATCTGAATAGCTCTCCTATTTATTTTAAATTTTTTAAAGATTTTCCTTTTTTTACAAACATTAAATTAAATAAATTGGATATTGGTCGGTGGGGCTGGCAATCAGCTACCCAAACCACCCAAAAAAAATTAACGAAGTTTTAATTGGCTGAAGATATATATTGTGTAGTGCACCAATTTGAATTTGGAGTTAATTTTACGATGTATTGATCAGAGTTTCAGTCCTCAACCATATTAAGTTAAGCTTTAAGGGTGAGAGAGAAAAATTCTTAAGAACAAAGGATATACTATATAGATCAGACCAAAGAGTTTCGTTCTTGGAAAATATTAAGCGAGCAAAAGTTGGGGAAAGAGAACAACAAAGAGAAATAAAAAGAGATGAAAAAAGGTGTTTTTGTTTTGTTTGTAACTGATTTCTTTGCATTGTAACTAAAAAGAGGAAGAAAAAAAAAAGTTTAAAGGAAGATTGAAGTGGACCCAAGGGGTTACTATTCCTTAAGGAATAGTAAGCTACAGTAGCACCCCTCTTATAGTAGCGCGCGATGCCGCGGGGTCATAAATTGGAGTTGGCACGATGATATTCACCGTAGTTCATAGGTGAATTATAAATATTTATATAATCATGAAATCAAGGTTATGGATAATTTTTTGGAATGGCTTTAAAACTATGATAATTTCATTCAAAACATGAATAATGCATGATTAGCGTACTACGTGTAGAAAATATAAAACTAAACTACCTTTCAAGCTAAACGCAGAGAATTAACTCTAAGCTGGGCATCCCTTTTTCCTAGTACCTTCTTTTGACATGGACCTATTTGTCACAACTCTCGATCAACCAGCATCTCGTAAACTACCCTTGAGGGGCATTTCTTGGGAGCCCGATTGACCTTGGCATCTCTAATAGGCTTTCATTTGCTCTCGGATCACCTTCTCGCAACAAAAGAAACTTGAGACATAAATAACCCGACAACTAATCGAGAGGTTGAAAAGAGGATCTCTAATGCCATTGAATACTCTGTCTATGAAGCTGAAAAACAACAAAGAAAAATGAACTAAAGAGCTCAATTTCTACACTTAGCAACACTGTGCAGTAGTTGGTGCCATAGCTGGAAAGTACATAAAAATTCAAACTTTGCAAATAATGAACACTTGAGTAATATCTGTAGCAGGCCATCTTCTGTCAGCTTGATACACCTGGAGCAATACAAAGCTGAAAGCACAAAAGGAATAGCAGCTAAGCATTGGAATACAAAAAAATGTTTTTGTGTTTATGCTTTTTTTTTTTTTTGAAAAGATATTTATGCTTACTTGTTAAGCATTTGGAAGGTAATATACAGGTTGTGATTAGGCATCAATGAAGACAATATAGAAGTAATATGGTCACTCTGAAGGTCAACTCATATACGAATACAACTTAAAACTACAATAAGACACGAAGTCATGAATCTAAAAGATAATGTCCCTGAATAAACAAAGGAGAAATGGAAATCAAGGATAAGCATCATACAAAATTAATGCAACAGTTTGGTTGATCAGCCACTGATATGACATGTTCAAGGATACTTTCCAAGGAGGCAATACTTTGAATCTACAACAAAGAACTGAACGACAAATCAATAATATGTATGCTGTCGCTGAACCATCTCTTTTAAACATAAGAAATTCCAACTGACTTTATGTAATCTTTAAGAAAGAATATCAACAGCAACAATGGGAACTATGACCTAGCATAGCTACAATGAATGGCATGTCCCCATCAGAATGTCCATGAGACCCTGTATAACTCCAAGGTGGAGATACGCAAATCGACGAACGTACGATTAACATATATACCACAAAGAAACAATACAAAACTGAAACCAAACACTAATCAGCAGGCAAGGTACGACATGCAATTTATACACAACAAAAGACACTGATCGTAACACATTATTTTCGTGCACATGGAAGAGTAATATGCTTGCAAGGAAATCGAGATGCAAGAGCAGTAAAGAGAAAGAACAAACTGTAAAAAGGGAGCAATTGAGCACAACGAAACAACAATAAGAAAATCAATGGAGACGGATGCGAATAGTGAAGCACCGACCAAACTGGATCAGACCATACCTAGCCAAGGATGCGATCTCTCCTGTGTTTCTCATGGAATGTGACTGTGAGGGGTTGATCAGCATCTTGCAGGGGCAGTTCTTGGGAGCCTGATTAACCTAAGAATCAATCCAACAACCTTTCATTTGCCTTCGTGGCACCTTCTCGCAACAAAAAGAAACTTAATATATCAATAACCCAACACAATAAAAAAAAAAACTATTCGAGAAGATGGAAAAAAGGACTAAATAATTGAAACCAAGAAAAAAAATTCCACAACTACCTGTTTCATTCTTCTTCAGTGTGCATTGGCAACAACATGAGAGATACAATGCTGAACTGTGGTCTGTTAGTTTATAAGGAAAGTAACTGATGAAATCTAAGAGTAAGTAATTACTTACCACTCATGAGTAATCCTAAGCAACAACATAATGCACATTATAAACTTCTACCAGAGACTCTTGAATTTGACTTCTAACTTCCATTAGGTCAATCATCTATTATTATAGCATTTGTAGTCTTGTAATATTGTAGCAATAACTTAGATACTGAACTGACTTATGGATTTCAACGAATCAAGCTCTAACAAATGTCTGATTAAAATTTACCTGTTCTACAACCAAGAGAGGCAAATCTAAGTCAGGTCCCTAAGTATATCCAATAGAGATAGTAACCCAACCAAATATATGATTCATATACCTATAAACTTGTCTAAAAGCAACCTTATTTACCAATCGTTTTACTGCCAGCCAAGATTTACAAAAGAAGACAACTTGAATTAATAGGAATTGATTGGCAATAGGATAATCTTCATTCACAACAATCAAATGGCTTGCATGAATAGAGGAAAATCTCAGGACCATCATCTAAGGTACAATAAAAGGCCACTATAACAAAACCTGGCTACGGAGGCATACACTATTTGCCTCTAAAAAGCTTTTTTTTTGCCTCTATAGAGTTTTAGAGGCAGATAGTTAAGTGACACTAACGCTGTTGCGGCTAAAAGTCTTTAGAGGCAAATACGGTGGCACATATTATCTACCACTAAATGGAAGAATTAGTGGCAGATATAATTGTTGGCAATTGCATCTTTAAGCAACACTTATCTGTCATCTTAGCCACCTTTTAGAGACACTTATTTTTGTTGCTGGTATATTTTTCTAGAGGCATATATATATGCTTTTAAAAAGAATTTACTCCTACCAGGGCATTTTCCTTTATTGGACTCTTCCACTATTTACATATATTACTCTCTATTATTCTGCTATCTATGGGATTTGAACCCGGGTGGTTTAAGGAATACGCTAAGTTCTTAGTTCTTACCACTTGGCTCAGGAGTACTTACTGATACTTCTTACGCAGTTTTTAAATATAAATTATAAAACTCAATGATATGGAGAAACTATGCCAAGAAAAAGAAATCAAAATTAAAAAAATGAAATTTTTTTCTTGCTCATTATTAGAAAAGAAAATCGTTAGCTTTTATTATATATATGATTAATTATATATTATCTAACATTAATCGGTACAAAATAATACAAAGTTTACAAGTTATCTACCTTTACAAATTTTAATCATTCATCATATAGAGATAGATCAATTATTTGTCTCTAAGCTAATCATACAACCTATAGAGGCAATTTTAAATTATCTGCCTCTAAAAATTTTAATCATACAACCTATAGAGGCAATTATAAATTATCTGCCTCAAGAAGAGTTTTTTTTTGTAAGACAAAAAACTTATAGAGGCAGTTACAAATTATCTGCCTCTAAAAGAGCTTTCATATAACTTATAGAGGCAGTTATAAATTATCTGCCTCTAAAAGATGTAATCGTATTGACTTATAGAGGCAATTATAAATTATCTGCCTCTAAAACTATACAAATTATTTATTAATATTAAAATAAATAAAATACAATTAGAGGCAGATATATTCATCTATAGAGGCACATATAATATTTGTTCTTTAAAAGTATATTTAGAGGTAAATATTCTATGTGCCTCCATGAATCTGCCTCCGTAGCTATGTTATGTTGTAGTGGGCAAGAAAGCTAAAGAGAAGTAGAAAACGGCTCCAGCAGGTTTGTGATGCCATGAATCACAACACTATTGTTTTCTTGTGTATGAACTTACGGTCTCATCGTAACTTTTGTTTACCTATAGCATACACAACATAGAATTAGACTTAATGACAATATAAAAGAAATGCAGGAACTCACAAGGAAAAGACAAACCTTTCATTAGGCAGAGTTAAGTTTTGGACATTATGGAAAATTTCAAAATATGGCATGTTCACCTTGATCCCACCGGTTGCAAAGAGAGCTGCAAGAAACACAATAGTGATCAAACTCTGCAAGAAGGAAAATAAGTTTAGTAGTAAGAAAAGCATAAAAGGCTACAACCTGAATGGAAATTGCAGCAAGATGAAGTATTAAAATCCCTAATTTTCATGGATTATGGGGAAACAGAGTTGTGGTTGAGCCGGATTTGATAATCAAGCTGGAAGAGTAACAGAGCAAAATCCCCAATCATCAGCAAATTAACCTAGAAACAGAAGTTTCACAATGAGGTGCGACGTATCTTGAATATTTGATCCAGGAAGCAGGGGGCTATCTCGTGCTCTTGACTCTACTTCAGGTGGATTTTTAGTGGTAGAAGTTGATTGACCGACCTTCCACTGAAAGTTAATTGGAAGGTAAGAGATGAAGAGGAAGGAGGTGCCGCGACCGAGTAAAGAAAGATGATGGTTAGATGGTGCAGGGGAGAACTGAACTGAACTTTTTTTTAGAAGCTGAACTGAAAGAGATTCAAGGAGAAAGGAATCGGAGTGAAGCAGGGGAGAAGGAAATAGAGTTTAGCTGGAACTGAAGAAACGTGAAGGGGGGTTTGATAGAGTTAGCTGAGATAGTCGAAAAGCAACCGGAAAGTGCAAAAAGCCAACTACGAAGAGACAAGTGATTGGGCGGTGGGGTTTATTGTCAGGGGAGGGGAATTGTTTCTTAAGGAACAGTAAGCGACAGTAACTCCCCTCCGCTATTTAGGTTTAAATTTTCAGTCATCTTTTGTAGCTGGATATTGGATTGTTGCTTTCTTCTTAGCTCAGATTCAAGCTATGTTATAAATGGTTTAGGTTTACTCTATTATCAACTGATCATTCAACTTGCAAACAACAATGAAACAGAGAATTTCTACAAAATAAATGAATTAATTGATCATCTTACATTACAAATTAAATTGGTCAAACCACCATAACTACTCAAACAATGAAGTTGGCTAAATCACCATAATACTTGAACAAACACTTAAGTTTAACTATTAAAAACTCTACAATTCTTCCTAATCTCTCCCATTCCGCTCCCAACAAGTCTCCCCATCTTCACCATAGCAGCACTGAAGCTTCTCTTGAACCTCAATTCATCTCTCCTTAAACGCGAAACAATCCCTGAAGTAGGCTGGGTTAGTACCCAACTCTTGATCAATTAGCTGGGTTAGTCCTTGTCTTAGGATTGGGAAAGTTGGTAAATCCTAATCATTAGGGGATTTTAGTGCTTGGGATAAGAAAGAAAGTCCTTGTCTTCTTGGGAAATCTGTACCAGAGCATCAGTGACGTCAGAAACATATAAAGCCAACATAGCCAAACCATTCTGGGCTCGTTAATGTGCTTTTTGCAGTAGGAATTTGGAGTGATGCTTCATCTTGGCTTAGATTGAAGCTATATGCTTCTTAGTGAATTATATTGTTATGTGACCTGTGTTCGAATGAACTATATTGTATTGCAACTGCTTATTCAACTAATGAATTGTTAATGTAAAGGTTTTTGCAGTAGTTCTGCAAACTGTAAAATGGAAGTTTAATTAATGCTGGTAGAATGAAGGAAGAACAACAAGCAGATACTAGGGATAGAGGAGGAGAATGCCCCATGTCTATAAAGCAACTCCAAACAAACTGAAAATTTCAGAACAGAGAAGAACATCCAATCTTTAAGAACAACCCAGCAGTCAGTGAAGTCAAACTCCGAGGAAAACAGTGGTGAGGACTGTCTTGGATTGCAAGGAAGCCTTCAGCAGCTTCAGCCCCTGAAACAAAACGCCAAAAAGTAACCAACTTTGATCTTCATAAGAAAATTGATAGAAGAACAATAAAAGGGTTTTACCTCATCCATGCCAAGCTCAACAACTTTCTCCTCAAGCAACCCAACTTGCTGGATATTGAACTTGTTCAACAAAGTGATGCTGGAGATGGTAGACATAGGTTTCACTTCGAGATTGTCCATCACCATGTATGTCACAACACCCTTCACAAATCCACTTTCATTCTTCTGATTCGCACCTCCATTATTCCCAACTGCAGCTGTGGCAACAAACGAAGCTTTTGTGATCATACTATTGTTACAGCTAGGACACCTAGCTTGTGGGTCATCAGCAAAATGCCGGTGGTCACAATTATAATGTGAGCACAAGTAAACTTTAATAGTTGCTGATGGTCCACTGCTGTCGCAGCCAGTTAACAGAAGGTTACTATCAGATTGAATTTGAGGCTTCAGAACAGAGTCCTTGCTCTGGCTAGGCTGGATGAAGGTATCACTCAGCTCTTCGATGCTCTGGTACAAATTTCCAAGGCAACCCACCATTTGTTTCTTGGACAGGAGCCTGATCACCGTTCCTAGCGGGAACGAAAGCAGGGTGAAGAGGAAATCGACAAACTCCTTGCCTGCTTCAGCAAACAGGACTGTTTTGGTCTTCTTGTCGATTAGAAGCTTCAGTGTCACTTTGGTTTCAGTCGTCATTTTTTCTTCTTCTTTTTAGAGTGTGAAGCAAAGGTTGTGAGAATGTGGTGTTTTGCATACTCAATTTATAGGGTAGATTCAGAACTGGAAACAGAAGTGAATTCATAGAGACACAGTGCTGAAATGATCAATGCATCTTCTCAAAGTAAAGATAAAGCATTGAATATGCGGATAAAGGAACACAGAGGGTTTTACGGGCTTAGAATATTAATCACATTGGGAAAAGCAAACATCAGTTCAATAATCAAAGGAAAAACGCTTAACCTTCTTCATTACTCTTGTTGTTCAAAACGAACGAGTGTTTCATTATCTGGTTTGGATGAATTGGGTGGGTGGCACTTGGTTTTCGGGTGGGTTGGGGATCAGATTTTCGCAACTCGTTGAGCGGATGAGAACATACATAGGGACCTTGATTCGAACATGATTTCTGAAACAAAGATAGGATCAGGTCTCCAGAACTTGCATCGTTATCATATATACATTTCTTAATGAGGTTAGGAGTTCGGACCTCCTTTCGAAATATGAGTTGCGTTTCAAGTTCATAATCGATATCAGATTTGGAACCCAGTTTCAAGTTCGTGACCTCGAAATACAATGCTGTGAATAACTGGGCACCATTAAAGAAACACAGCTTTTAAAGCCTGCTTTCTGTAATGGAACTACGGAAGGATGAGAGATTTAGTTTTTGTACAAATATACCACCTACTTTAATCGACATCTTTTTCCGAACAAAGATTATACTTTAGTGATAATGTGCATGTCGACCATACAAACTCGGTAAGATCACAAACATGGATCGAGCGCAACTAAGCTGCAACTGTGGCTGCAAGCCTGAGCTAGAATACAGGAGGTTACAGGAGCATATATTCGAAACCTACACGCACCTCATGCAGGTTTCTTGGACAACAAGGTTTCCAGCGATCTAGGGTCAGTAACTGGAGGACTGCAAGTGAAATTTTGACAGACCAGAGCCACCACCTTATCACCTGAAGCATTACTCTTTGCCATTTGTGCAATGTTGCTGTGGTTCTCTTCCCATGTCCTCATTTCGTCATCGTCGGAAGGATCGATATGAATCACCTGCCACGAAGATCACAAGCATTATGTATGAACCCACCAGTTGATTTGACCAAAAGAACCCAACACAAGTCATTAATAAGTAAAAACAACTAACAGTTCGGTTGGGGATGAATGATGCATGAGCAGCAGCAAGCATGCTGTCAAATTCTCTAGAATCCTTGCGGCCGACCAGGACAATTTGTTTCCGATTAGGATCGAAGGCCATATCGGCGGCACAACACATCAAGGGTACTGCCACAGCCATGTCTTTTAACCGTGTCTCGAATACTGACTGCATGACACAAATACGAGGGTCTTTTGTCAGCCAAAGAACGTTGATTTTTTTCCGTAAAAATGACAACCCAGAAGAACATACCAACAAATGCTCTGCATTCTCCCTGTAACGATTGGATTTTTTTCCTGACGTCATGGATGCCAACCTTACGAGATTTATCGCAGAGATGGAGTTCCCTGAGGGCTCTGCCCCGTCATGGTCTTCCTTCACTCGAAGCAAAACTGAAGGATCCTCACCTGGCGTATTAAAGTAGCCACCTCCCATTCTATCCAAGAACAGTTCATCCTGGAAAGCAGCCAAGTTTCTTTAATAGTTACAATGTAGCTCAACAGTTTGAAGGGTGGACATACTGGTAGACTATATCGTACCTGAGTCTTCTGCAGTTCAGTGGCCCAAACCAGCCAGCAGGTCTGACCACCACACTCGTAAAGATCCAACAACCCAGAAATCAGAAAGGCATAATCATCTAAAAAGCCAGGCGCTTTAGCTGGGCCATTTCTGAAACTGTGCTGGAGTCTACGAGTTTTTTCGTCATAGAGGTTCTTTCTGATAAATGATGTGGCCTTCACTGCAACCTCCAAGTATTCCTTTGGCTGTGATTTTGTAAGCAAACAAGCAAAATGAAAAATCATAGGATGATGTGTGAAATATCCGTAGAGGTGAAAACATTTAGCCTATTTGAGCTAACAGGATGTTAGAACCGGTGAAAACAGGTGAGATGATCTTACATCGCAGCCGGTAAGAGGGAAGTTGTATCTTGTACTCTGACTTTCATGCTCTAGAATTTTAGAAGCTCTTGCAAATGCTGAGATTACGAGGCCGTTCCACGAGACAATGACCTGCATTACACTTGTTCCGTTAGAGAATCACGCGGAAACAAATAAACAGATTAAAGAGGGAACCATCATCATTCACCATCAATGTCTGATCTCTGCAGGAAATACCTTGTCATCTAAATGTGGCTTCGGTCGTCTTGATCTAATTTCAAACAGCTTTTGCTTGCATTCACCCAGAATCTCGAGATATTTATCCAGAGGCATGCCATATTTTGATGCTGAAGCCAGAGCATCATTCAACTCGATAAGCACATTTTGCCCCTTGAATTCATTCTGGGGATCACTCTTTCTAGAAAGGTCACAGTTTCCAGAAGGCTTTACGTAATAATGATCTTTAAATAGACTTGCATGCTCTCCAAGGATATCATCAACCTTGAAAAGAGAAACAAATCTGTAAAGCTGTACATTTCAGTGCGATATCACAATACAGTTGATAAGAAAACATAACCCTGCATGATCACTTCAACATAACAATACATGACCAACCACTAACTTCTCATTGTTCATTGTGTTCATCAGAATTCAGCAGTCTAATGACGCAGATATGAACAAGAAGCTATAGGGGTACGTATCATCGAGTTATTAGACCTAGTGCATGTTCCTAATTTTCATGGATGGTTATTAAGAAAATGAACTACGAAAAGTAAGATTTCTCAAGGCAACACTGAGAAGAAAAAGAAATGAGATAACCTCTTTGCTAGTCCAGATGTAGAAAGCCCCTTCTTTCTTCACTTTAGCTCCTGAATGCTCAGCACTATCAGCATCTTCTGCTGAAAAGATTTCACCTTCTGCTCCAATCATGTCTCTCCTCAAATAATCGAGGATGTCCCGACAAACCAGTGCATAGAAGACGTCATTTGAAACAGTGAATGCATCCAAATATACATTAGCAAGCTGGCCCTGGTCATATAACATCTTCTCAAAATGAGGAACTGCAACGACAATAAGTATTCCATAAGTCTACAGCAAAACAACTAAACTAGGGAGTGATTCTTTGTGGCGATGATCACGGACCGTGCCAACGTTCATCAACACTGTATCTGTGGAAGCCACCTCCAATATGATCATGGATGCCACCTTTTGCCATGCACTGCAAGCTGAACAAGGCCTTTTCATGACAGTCCTCAGCTTCAACCATTTGCCCAGAAGCCTCCAACTTCTTAAAATTATAAAGCATCAGCTGGATCTCCACTGGTCGAGGAAACTTCGGGCAGAACCAAACCCACCATAGTGAGAATCGTAGCTTTGAGAAAGCTGCAAAAAACAAGTGCAGTGAACCCTTTTAGCTTTTCTGTTGCAAAACAAGTGCCCGTACTCTTGTGTGCAGTAAATGCTCATATAGTCACCTGTTCTGCACAAAGACGTATTGCATTTTCAGGCACGCCATCGCTCAGCGTAGTTGAAGTAGCAACAGCTGATAAAGCTTCTGAGAGCTGCTCGAGAGCAAAGGTACCACTTTCAAGAAGCATTTCCCTCTTGCTATCCCAAGCATCTTTCACCTTTCTGACAGAGGGGCAAAGCAAGGTACTAAATCAGATAGCAGGAAACAAATGCCATCCATTACAAGTTTTACAGGATCAAAGCAGGCTCACCTAAGTACTGTCTTAAACCCAGGCCTACCATACTTATCATCAGGGGGGAAGTAAGTGCCACCCATTAAAGGTTTTAAGTCGGGTGCAAGGAACACTGTTAGTGGCCATCCCCCACCGCCATATAAGGCCTGAACAAATGTCATATAGACCTGAAAGAGTAAACCAGACTCTCAGTTGCAACAAGGTAGGGGTAGAACTCGTTGGATAAGATCTTTAGAAGATTCTCGTAATTAATGAGGGACTCGCCTTGTCAACATCCGGTCGCTCCTCCCTATCCACCTGTGCCACCAAAAGCGGTTAACAAGCCAATTGTAAATGTTACGGAGAACACATCCCAATAATTCAAGTTAGAAGAAGTTCATAATTGATTTATACAAAATTCTTTTAACAAGCCCCTCAAACAACTTGAGTGGTTGAGTGAGGTTCATAATTTATTTGCATAACATTCCTTGAGGATGAAAGTCCACGAAAGGGACTGAAGATTGCACAGGTTCATAATTTATTTACATAACATTCCTCGACACATCCATAACATGATTCGATGCTGGTACTGTATAGAAAAAAGTCCATTCCAATAACTCGGCCTCTCAGTTATGTGATTCTATTCCAGATGATTCAATTTTAGGACCTATCAGTCATGTTAATCTGATACAATATAGAAAACAGTTCATTCCAATAACTCAGGCCTCTCAATCATTTCATTCTATTCGTTCCATGATTCAATGTCAAGACCTACATCTCCGTCAAGTGATTCTCATACTATATAGAAAACAGTTCATTCCAATAACTCGAACTCTCAATCATTTGATTCTATTCTAAAACCATATAAAGAATCAGTGAATCTCAATAACTCGACACTTGTTGGAGATGTTCAGAACTGATTTAAAAAGCATTCCTTTAAGTTATAAACACAAACATTAAAGGGTAAAACAAAGAAAGGTGAGCAGAAGACCCACCTTAATGCTGACAAACCAGTCATTCAACAACTTGGCAGCTACCTCGTCCTCAAAAGACTCGACCTCCATCACATGACACCTTGTGAAGCAGTTGAAAGGTAGAAATTTGATTAGCAGTGCCGCCACGGCGTACCAAGAAAAAAGCCACCACACAAGTAAGAGATGTCTCACTCACCAATGGCAAGTGCTGTATCCGACTTTGAAACAGTGAACCCCGGATCACCATCATACAAAGGTAAGTTCACTAGTGGCAGGATGGAAACAATCAAGAAGAAAAAAAATCAAGAGGGCGAAGGAAAATAGTACTTGAAAGGAAGATAGGAACGTCTCTTTTCCTAGCTTCAGCGAAAGCTTCTTCGCCCCATGGATACCAATTAACCTAAACTGACGAATTCCAGATCACAAATTGCAAGGAAGCCAATTGCGGCAAAAGGGATGAAGAAGATACACGAACCGGGTTATGAGCATGCTGGAGAAGGTAAGGGCTATGCTCAGCTGCGAGGCGGTTGGTGTGGGTTGCGGTGGTAGAAGAAGTTGAAGTATTGTGCCCTTCCGTAGGGGGCTTGTCAGCCATTGAAGAGACGGCGGTGAAGATGCGGAAGCGGCGAGTTGTGGGTACAGGGGAATGAGAGTCGGAGAGGAAGCGGAAGCGAGAAGGAGAGAGTAGGGTTCTGAACATAGAAAAGGGATGGTAATGGAATGAGGAAGAGCGGTGGCTGTGACGATGGAAGGGTGGAGCTTGGAAGAATGGAGTCAGAGACGAGGTGTTGCAGAGAGGAAGTGACATTTGGCGATGAAGCAGCTGTTAATTGGGAAAATTAGTTAGGTGCGGACTCTTTATGGTGCTGAAAAAGTGCTGAACCAAATCTCAGTCGTCCATGAGCTTGGCCCCACAAGATTAATGGCTATAATAAATTAGAGTGTTAGAAGGGTAAAATAGTAATCTCGTCAATGTTTTAAAGTGATGGAAAAAGTGACAGAAAAGTAAGAAAGAGAGTACTCAATTTTTCTATTCTCTTTCTTCTAATGATTCAAGTACAAATCATGATTCGTATGGTTTTATAGCATGTTTCGTAACATTTGAGAATTACTTTCGTATTAGTTATGTGGGGATAAAATAAAATAAAAATAAAAAGGAGAGAAAAAGAGAGAGAAATGAAATTGGTACTTAATTCGTAACACTTGTTTTTCTTGAGAAAAAAAAATGAGAGAAAAATAGAGGAAATGAATGATTTTGAATTTTGAAAATGGAGGGAGAAACACATTCTCTTTCTTCTCCTTCCTTCTTCTTCAAAGAAAAAAGAGAGAAAAAGAGAGGGAAATGAATGTAATACTTGGTACTTAATTCGTAACACTTGGTACTTGTTCGTATGGTTTTATAGCATGTTTCGTAACATTTGAGAATTACTTTCGTATTAGTTATGTGGGCATAAAATAAAATAAAAATAAAAAGGAGAAAAAAGATAGGGAAATGAATGTAATACTTGGTACTTAATTCGTAACACTTGGTATTCTTGAGAAAAAGAAAGAAAGGAGAGAAAAAGATAGAGAAATGAATGATTTTGAATTTTGAAAATGGAGGGAGAAACACATTCTCTTTCTTCTTCTTCTTTCTTCTCCTTCCTTCTTCTTAAAAGAAAAAAGGAGAAAAAAAGAGAGGGAAATGAATGTAATACTTGGTACTTAATTCGTAACACTTGGTACTTGTTCGTATGGTTTTATAGCATGTTTTGTAACATTTGAGAATTACTTTCGTATTAGTTATGTGGGCATAAAATAAATAAAAAAGGAGAGAAAAAGAGAGGGAAATAAATGTAATACTTGGTACTTAATTCATAACACTTGGTATTCTTGAGAAAAAGAAAGAAAAGAGAGAAAAAGAGAGGGAAATGAATGATTTTTAATTTTGAAAATAGAGGGAGAAACACATTATTTTTCTTCTTCTTCTTTCTTCTCCTTCCTTCTTCTTAAAAGAAAAAGAGAGGGAAATGAATGTAATACTTGATACTTAATTCGTAACACTTGGTACTTGTTCGTATGGTTTTATAGCATGTTTTGTAACATTTGAGAATTACTTTCGTATTAGTTATGTGGGCATAAATATAAAAAAAATAAAAAGGAGAGAAAAAGGGAGGGAAATGAATGTAATACTTGGTACTTAATTCGTAACACTTGGTATTCTTGAGAAAAAGAAAGAAATGAGAGAAAAAGGGAGGGAAATGAATGATTTTGAATTTTGAAAATGGAGGGAGAAACACATTCTCTTTCTTCTTCTTCTTTCTTTCTCTTCTCTCTTCTTAAAAGAAAAAGGAGAGAAAAAGAGAGGGAAATGAATGTAATACTTGGTACTTAATTCGTAACACTTGGTACTTTGTTCGTATGGTTTTATAGCATGTTTCGTAACGTTTTGAGAACCAATTTCGTATTGGGTTATAACAAGTTTCGTATGGGTTTGGAATCATGTTTCGTAACATTTGAGAATTACTTTCGTATTAGTTATGTGGGTATAAAATAGAAAAAAAGAAAAGAGAGGAAATGAATGTAATACTTGGTACTTAATTCGTAACACTTTTTTTATTGAGAAAAAAAAAGAAAAAATGAGAGAAAAAAGATAGGGAAATGAATGATTTTGAGTTTTGAAAATGGAGGGAGAAATACATTATCTTTCTTCTTCTTCTTTCTTCTCCTTCCTTGTTCTTCTTCTTCATTCTTCTTCTTCTTTTTCTCCTTCCTTCTTCTTCCTTCTTCTTCTTTCTCTATTCCAGATCTAGATTCTTCTTCTTCTTCTTCGTCTTCTCCTTTCTTCTTTTCTCTTCTTATTTTCTCTATTCCAGATCTAAAATCTTCTTCTTTCCTCTTCTTCTTCATTCCTTTTTCTTGTTTCTACGAAAACATTACGAAAACGAAAGAATGTGAGGGAGAAACAACACGAAAGTATTACGAAAGTAACATGAAGAGCACGAAAGTGTTACGAAACAGTTACAAAGTATTTGAGAGAAAAAAATGAGAGAGAAAAAAGAGGGAAATAAAGGATTACGAAAGTAACATGAAGAGCACGAAAGTGTTACGAAACAGCTACGAAAGTATTATGAAAATTGATAAAAAATATTACAAAACTGATATTATAAAACAATAACGAAAGTATTACGGAAATGGTTACAGACATTACGAAACCCAACATATCTCAACCAAATGTTACGAAATCAATTTTTGGCACCCTCAAACAAGAAAAAAACACGAAAAATATGAAAATACAAAGATTCATACACATTATGAGGGTTGTATGCACTCTCCCGACGTTTTCATGCGTAGATCCAACTCCGACGTGCTATTTCCCGGCATAATGAACACAAAATCTCCTCTTTGTTCATGAAAAATTGAGAGAGAAATGAGAGAGAAAAAGGAGAGAGAAATGGAGATTTTTTATTTTTGAAAATGGAGAGAGTAACAATGGTGTTTTCTCAATTATATAGTGACTTTTTTACCGTTCACGTGTCAGATTCGTAATACATGTTTTTACCAAAATACCCCTCGCGAATTGGGTTCAGCACGATGTTGAATCACCCCATTCAGCATAATACCATTAGCCGTTAATTGGGGTCTACGTGTGTAATTTTCACATTTGGATAACCATGATTCTTCGGGATCTACTACCATGAAAACACCTATTAGTGTCCTCATATCAGGACACTATTAAGAACTGTTAGATTAGAAACCAAATCCGATGGATCAAAATAAATTGGACAAATATGTAATTTTTGAACCGGTATATATAGTAAGTAATTGAAACCCTAATTCATTTTTTTACAAGCCGCCAAACAAACTCTCTCCCTCTCAACCCTAATTACCTTTGCCGCCTTGCAACCTCACACCACCGCCGCCGCAAGCCGTCTCCAGCCTCGCCTCCATAGGCCTTCGCCAGCCCAGCCGCCACACGTTCACACCTCACCGTCGTTGGTGGTGCTGAAAACGTGGATGAAGCCGAAGATGTTGAAGCGACGGTGGAAGAGTGAATCGATCTGAGGGAGGTGATCACGACGAGGAGAAGGTTAGGGACAACGATTCATCATGAAGGGAGTGGCAATGTTGTCCGGCTCAATGGGCGTTGATGATGCAGACCCCTACGCGTCGATGATTGGCCACTGCACGAACTTGAGGCAATCGGTGGATTTGGCTTTGCTACTCAGTATCCCGCCTCCGATGATTGGTATTGAGCGCATGAAGGTCAAGAAGTTGAGTACGTACCCCTATCAAGTGATTGATACCTCTCATCTTCTCTCTTTCTTTCTCTCTTGATCTTTCTCAGTGGATGCTCAGGGTTAAACTTAAAATTTAAAACTATTTTGCAGAGGGGTTTATTGGAGAAGGGAGTTCAGTGGATGCTCGCCACATAATAAATGGGGAGTGAATTCTTGTGTTGTCATTCTTCAGTTTGCATGGATGAATGAGTTTCATCATGGTCTTACACATAATAGTGACAATGGAAGGCAGGTGTCGTAAAGTCTCAGACTTTCGGGGTTTCATGTGTTTTTTATTTTGTTCTCAAGGAACATGTTGTTCTGGTTTGACGATTTAGGAATATGTTGTTCCAGTTTGACGATTTAGGAACATGTTGTTCCAATTTCTTAATTATGAACAAAATTTCTTAATTAGGAACTGTTCCGAAAATAATAAAAAAGGAACTGTTCCGAAAACAATAAAAGAGGAACTGTTCCGAAATAGTAAAAGTGGAACTGTTCTGAAACAATAAAAGAGGAATTGTTCCAAAATAATAAAAGAGGAACTGTTCCGAAACAATTTCCATAAAAAGTATCGTTGTAATCTTCATAAAATCACAGCGGTAAATTGACAAGTAGTAAACAGTTTTCAAAAAAAGAAAGTGGAGTAAAGTTTGGGAAGAAACTGATTACCAAATAAAGATCAATACTTCTAAATAAATATTAGGGAAAGTGATTAAAAAATAGAAATTGTGATCATAAAAAATAGAAATAATTAGTTAATAAAAATATGGAGCAGAAAAGGAATTTTTTAAATTAAATAAATTAATTGCACTTAAAGAATCTGCATCATAAATGAAAATCCGAAATTAATGCAATAATTATCATTATGAAAAAATTTTCAGAATTAAAAAATCTGCAATATATCAAACAATGAAATTACCTTTATATCCATTTAATATTGACCTTAAGATCTCTAAGATTTAATCCTATGGTCCTAAGAGGTGTTCTCATATGAGGACACTAATGGGTGTCCTAACGATAGGAATTTCCTGATTCTTCAGTCTTCACCATGGCGGTCCACAGATAGAACTTTGAAGCAACTCAATTCTCGGCAATTTCTACGGTGAGTGGTGACCACAAAACTTAATAACACTAAAATTGATATTCATGACAACACTAAAATTGATATCTATAATTAATGAATTAAGTACATATTATAAAAATTGGTACTTGTAAATTATAATTACGTACTTACTATGAAAAAATTGGTATCTAAATATAACAAATCAAGTACTTCTTGTGAAATTGGCACTTGTGAATTCAAATCATGTACCTATTATGAAAAATTAGTACCAAATTTTTTTTAAAAAAGGGTTTTTTTTTTTTTTGCCGAAGACAACTCCCGCAGGAGAAAATGAGTCAACCATACAAAAGAAGATATTAAGTACCCACCCAAGCCGAAAGGTTAACCACTCCTTGGCTTGGAAGGTAACTAAGCGCTTGGCGAACCACATAGTGGGCTGCCATATTAGATTGACGAGGCACAGACCGCAATCTCAGCTGGGGAAGACCGTCCACAAAATGCAGGATGTCCGCAACAATGCCACCACCATCTCGTGAAAAAACTTGATGTTGAGCAACAGCAAGCGTGACTTGAGTAGGATCTCCCTCAAAGTCCACCTTTCTCCACCCATAGAATGACACAGAGCACATGCATCCCTGACAGCCAGTAATTCAAGGATAAAAAGGAGTAGTAATACAAGGATAGGAGATACCTGTCGCGAAGAGCTGGGCACCTGACGAGTCGCGGACCACCAAACCAATCGCCCCACCCGAACCGGCTGCAACCGTTCCATCCACATTAATCTTTAGACGAGGGTAGCAGGGCGCCTGCCAGGGGAGGTCTCGAGATATTGGGACGACTTTTGAGAAGAAAAGGTCACCGTCAAAACCCTAGATAACATAATCCAAAGCCGTTAAAAGCAACGGTGAATGGACAAGTCGTCCAAAACACTAAGAGACGGACAATCCGTCCGAAAAATCCGCTGGAGAACGAAGTTGAAGCGGAGAACAAGCGAATCGAAGAAAAAAAGGGTTTTGTCACCATAATAAATGCAATTTTCCATCTACGGTCTCGACCACAATTGTTTGAATCAGACCGCCCACTTTAATTGTTACAAACTCTTAATATGCCCATGACAATTGATTACTTCCCAGAACTATAGGTCAGGTTACAAACTCGTGATAAAATTTTAATTCGTTACAGAGTGACTTTTTTTTTAAAAGGATTATCTTTCATTCCAAAAGTAACAATCACGCAATATAAAAGTTGAGTTTAGATTTAGATTTAGATTAAACTATTAAATTTAAAATTATATTTTTGATGACATGTCAACGATGACATGACAAAAGAGGAAAAAAAAAGTACATCAATGACATCATTAGGACTATTTTGTAACTTGTTTCGTAATAATAGGACCTCACTATAATAGATTTAAAATTTTAAAAGAGTTTGTAACTCGACCTAAGTTTTAGGATGTATTAAATATTTGACCCATTGTATCTCATTTTGATAACAAATTTTTCGAGTTTGTAATCGATTGGTTGATAAATAAGGTGGGTTTTTGTATCAAATATAATATTAATTCTTTGGGTGACATGACAGTGTTACATGACAAATATAACATAATTTGACGAAAAATAGATGGAATCCGTCAAAGACTCGAAGTTACTTATGGGTTACATGACATTGCTAAATTTTATAGTTGAGTGACCACGTTGTTACTACCCTAAACTTGAATGACCACAAATATATATTATTTGTTTCTCTTCTAAATTTAGCATCGTTTTCTGATCTGAATATCAACAATTCAGAAGCTAAAGGATATCAGCAGAATGGCTCTTTGTTTCCCAATGAACAATCTTAACAAAAATTTAACCAAAAAAAAAACAATCTTAACAAAAGAAACATCTCAAATTGCATACAGATAATATAGTAGCAATGTCACAAACATGAAACTCAAAACAGAAAGCAAAACGAAACCATGAAAAACAGAAACGTTCGAACTTCCAAAAATCAACGAGCATGCTCGGAGGAAAACATTGGTGAGGACAGTCCTGGACTGCAGAGAAGCTTTCAGCAGCTTCAACCCCTATATATAACAAGAACATAGCCAACTTTAGGCAATTCGTTTGTTTCCCAGTTCAACTTAAAAAGAAGAACAATGAAGGATTTGATTACCTCATCCATTCCAATCTCAATGACTCTCTCCTCAAGGGCACCAACCTGCTGAACATTGAACCTGTTGAGCAAAGTGATGCTTGAGATGGCGGACATTGGCTTCACCTCTAAATTGTCCATCACCATGTAAGTCACAGCATCTTTCACGAACCCACCTTCATTTTTCTGATTCAAAACCCCACCACCTCTATTATTCGCAGCAGGAGTAGCGCCTACAAAGTAAGGTTCATAGTCCATTCGACAGTGACACCGAGGACAGCTAACTTGCGGATCATCAGAATAATGCCTGCTTCTTTGACAATATGAGCATAAATAAACCTTCCTAGCTGCTGATTTTGCGTTGCTGTCGCAACCAATTAACAAAGGGTTGATGTCAGTTTGGATGATTGGACTTTAGGGTTGAGAACAGCGTTCTTGTTTGAGCTGGGCTGGATGAAGTTGTCACTCAGGTCTTCAATGCTCTGGTATAGGTTCCCCAGGCAGCCCACCATTTTGTTCTTTGACAGTAGTTTGATGACTGTTCCTAGAGGGAGAGAAAGCAGAGTGAAGAGGAAGTCGACGAACTCCTTTCCTGCTTCTGCAAAGAGGACCTTTTTAGTGTTCGTGTCGATTAGAAGCTTCAGTGTGACTTTGGAGGTGGTCGCCATTTCTGGGGGTTCTAGGGTTGTTGAATTGGGAACCTCAAGAGTGGAACTTTATAGTGAAGATTCAGAGTGGGATAATTTTGGGTTAGTGGGTTCGTTTGCTTAGTAATTTTTGTTGCCTAAGGAATTGAAGAGGAATCGCCGGAGACGGTTCGTTTGAAATAATGGTTTGCTTCCCGATGTGATTATTCATTTATTATAAGCCGGCAAGAAAACCCTTCTCTGTTCCTCCATTGGCCGATTTCAAGGTATTTCTTACTTGGGAAAGATGCATAATCATTCATTCCAGTCGACAAATTCTCCTCTGTTCTCTCTGGGAAAATTTAATACGCATTCAAATTTCAAACAACGGCTGTAACCCACAGTTCCCAAGTCTGAATCTTTACCATAAATTGATCCGTTTCTCTCCTCGAGAACATTTCTTCATCTCGCTACAGCAAAAAGCAACAAAATGGCGAAAGTTATGTTGAAGCTTCTGATCGACAAGAAGAACAACAGAGTCCTGTTTGCCGAGGCAGGCAAGGATTTCGTCGATTTCCTCTTCTCAATCTTCTCGCTCCCGCTTGGAACCGTGACAAAGCTATTGTCCAAGAACAGAATGGTGGGTTGCCTTGGAAGCTTGTACAAGGGCATTGAAGACCTCAGCGACACGTTCATCGAACCCGGTGAAAACAAGGTCACGGTTCTGAATCCGAAAGCCACATTCCTTTTTGGTGGGCGAGCACATTGGTTAACTGGTAGCGACTATAATGCGAGTCCTGTAATAAGTAGGAAGTTGTACGACTGCGGCAATTATGAGGAGTGTGGTGGCAATGTGGCTGATGACCCACGAGCGACTTGCCCTAGTTGCGAAGGTCAGATGGACAATGAGCTTAATTTAGTTGCCTCAGATGCAGCTGTTCTTGATGCTGGTAGTGGAGAAAGAGGGTTCGTGAAGAAGATAGTGACTTATATGGTGATGGACGATCTTGAAGTGAAGCCGATGTCTACAATCTCTAGCATTACTCTGTTCAACAAGTTCAATATTCAGCAAGTTGATGCTCTGGAGGAGAGAGTCGTTGAGCTTGGAATGGACAAGGTAGCTCAATCATATAATTTAGTTTGTGCAGATCATATGGTTGGGGAAGAAAGTCAGTTAAGAGGCTAAGATGGGTTCTTTTGTTTGATTTCAGGGGAAGGCTCTGTTGGAGGCTTCTCTGCAGTCAAAGACAGTCTTGACCAAAGTCTTCCTTGAGGCTTGAAGCTTGAATTGTTTTTCGGTTTTATTTTGGTGCTTAGCAGTTGTTCTTTGGACTTGAATCTTTTCTTTTCAAATATCATATTGTTGGATATGGTTTGATTTATTTGTTTTCCTCTGTTCATTAGGGTTTTTAATGAGATGCACCTGGGTTCACCATGAGCTAACTTTTGTTCTCCTATTTTTAATTTCAGAAGCTTTCGTTACATGGTTTGCTAGTTAGTTATTGGTTGATTTGATTATCAGGGTATAAAATCAAGTAATAATCATGAATTGAATTTGGATAGGTCGCAGCTTGGACATTTCATATCTTCCATGCACGCCTGTTCTCCTTCCCAATGTGTTTCTGATATAGTAGTACAACTCTGCAACAAATCATCTCCTTCCATTGGCCAATTCTAAAAGCTGCACACTATCTATGTAAGGTGCACGATCTCCCCATACACAAACATATCAGAGATTTCCCTTTAAATCCCCTTCCCCATTCTCAAGTCTTCATCACAATTCAACAACCAAAGTCTTGATCACAAGTGCAGAGCTCTCTCGCTTTCTACATGGTGCCCCAGTTAACTCTTTTTTTGCCTTAATGAACGTGGAAGAGATGTGTCAAATAGAGAGTGTGTACAAATTGATAGCAATTTAAAAATATTTATATCTATCAAGCAATCGTCAAAAAATCGCTTGAAGGATCGAAACTCATCTAAAATCCCAAGAAGAACAGTTAAATATAGAAAACAATTGTGACAACGTGTCTTTCCCCATTTTTTTACTCATTTAATGGTGGGTCCTTTTGCAAATGTATATGGCCAATGACAAAATTTCTTGCTATTTAACAATTTAGTCATCCAAATTTTGGCAATTTGCTATTTTGATTATTGGGTTGGAGGGTGGTTTTAGTGACCAAATTGTCATTTTTCATTTTTGCCCAATATGCTGAAGTTAAGTCTCAGGTAGGCTTGGCAATGGGTAGGGTCGGGTGGGGTATGAGGTCAATTGTACCCTTACCCTCAAAGTTTAACTTTAGAAAATACCCGACTAATTATCCTCTTGGTTTTCAACTGGTCGCCCCTTACCCTATCTTACAAATACCCACGTGATACGTTCGTAAAACTTTAAATGTTCGTCCCAAAACGTGGTAACTTGATTGTATAACTAGTTAACCAGTTTTCAAAATTAGTTAACTAGTTAACTCGATTGGTTGACTAGTTAACTCGATAAGTTATATAGTTAACTATTTTTTTTAACTAGTTATCAACTAAAAATCTTGTAACTAGTTAACTCGATTAGTTAACTAGTTACTAAAAAAATAACTAGTTAACATCATAATAACCCGTTAACTAATTTTGATAACTAGTTAACTAATGTTGATAACAAGTTTTTTTTTTGGGTTAATACACATTTTTGCCCCTCTACTATGCAAAGTTAACAAACATACCATTTTACTATTTTCTAACCGATTTAACACCTTCTACTTTGAAAATTTTAACAAATATGCCCCTCCATTTATATTTTCATCTATTTTTCATCTAATGAGTTGATTATATGTGCTACTTCATATTATTTGTATACCTTATCGTTGATTGGAATGTTCACAATCCAAAATTATTTAAATTAGAAAGAAAAAGAAAAAGGAATACCACAAAAACACCTCGGTACATAATGGTGATTATAATGCTTTTCCATTTTATTTTCTTTTTAATTTAAATATTTTCACCTTGTGGACGTCCTGATCGGTGATGTTGTGGACAAATAGTATGACGTAGCACGTAAAATCAACTCATTAGACGAAAAATAGATGAAAAGATAAATGGAGGGGCATATTTGTTAAAATTTTCAAAGTAGAGGGTGTTAAATCGGTTAGAAAATAGTAAAAGGGTATGTTTGTTAACTTTGCATAGTAGAGGGGCAAAAATGTGTATTAACCCTTTTTTTTTTGTCATAGATAGCTCCGGTAGGAGACACCCAGATAGCAGAAGAGAAAAAATATAAAAAAGGAGACTAAACATCTACCCAGGGAGACAAGACTACCGGCATGTTCCCTGGGAGAAACTCGAGAGCCAAACGTGCCACAGAATGGGCGGCTCTATTACCAGCATGACGAACCAAACAGAAATGGATGGAAGGAAGTTGTCGCTGAAGAAGCAAAATTTCTTCCACCACAGCCCCCCAGAAGAGGCCAAAATTTGAGACGAGGAAATACGAGTAAAGGCTAATTCTGCATCACCCTCAATATCAACCTGCAAGATATTGAAATGAAGGCACCACACACAAGCATCTCTAATTGCAAGAAGTTCTAAAATAACATAACTAGTTAATTAGGTAAAAATAACATAACTAGTTATTCGGTTAAAATTTGTTAACAAGTTATCTAAAAAAACGTGGTTTTAAATTAAATATAATTATTAAATTAATTGTGTAAAGTCCTAAATACCTTGACAAATCTGGGCCATTAGATTGGTCAAAGAGTCAAACTAGATCTAATGGTTGTTGGAGGGTTTGGAACATTCCAAACCCTCCTATTTCTTGGACGCTGATCTAATTCCTTAGATAACGACATTATTTTCCCATTAATATAGTTATATTTTCAAGTTTATAGAGAAAGAGGGTTTGAGAGTTCAACACGAATATCCATATGTGAGCAATCTCATGGCTAATGAAAAATTACGAGTGAATATGAGTTTTTAAGAAATAAAATGAAATGTAAAAGAGAGAAAACAATTGAGAATATATAACAAGGAAAAAATGAGTTATATAGTATCACTAAAAGGAAAAAAAATTACTTTCATTGTCATTATATATTGTTCCCTGGCTACCTCACCGGCCCGTAAGATGCACTTCCGTTCTGTGGGAAGTCCGTGATGCATCACATAAGATCCTTTTTCGTATGGAGGTATCTATCCGTCAGTAGACCAACAACTAAATTTACATCTCAACAACTAGGGTAATGTTGTGGAAGCGGTAATCTAATGGTTGTCACAAACAAGTGGAAATAGTAATCTAAACGGAATATTGACAAAGAAAATAACAGTAAGAACACATAATAAACCATGACATTGACAATACATTCTGGTACTTCTGCTGTAATAATTTGCAGTTAATTATTACATAAAAAAAATGAAAAATACCTGAACAGCAACAACAACAAATGCTAAAGAAAATTTGATACTCAATGTCTTTACTTTTATATCATGATCAAGGATAAATTCAGGAGCAAGTACCGAATGCACTACTTTGATGAAGCTGGTGTATCAGTTGCACCACTAGAAAGAGTCGTTTCTCTTCATCTCCCTTCCATGCTAATATTAACTCATTTTCCTCTGTCGTCATCTTGTTGCTGCTTTCACCAGGTCCCCCCTTCATTGATTCAAAAGCCTTCTCCACTTTCTGCTCCTCTTCTCGATCACACGCTTCTCGGTCAGAGTAGCCTCATACTGCCACATTAGTGTGTCGGCAACTATTAGCATCTCTGTCCTCATGAATCGACAGTCAAACCCTTGATCCTCGAGGCTCGATATAGACTCTCCTAGAGATATCACGTACTCTGGTGTCACGCTGGAGTCCATCGTGATGATGTTTCTCACCTCGAACAGGAAGAGCCAGTATTGACTGTAGAGCAGCACAGTCTTCTCCGAATCATCAGCCAATTCGTTTAGGAGCCTTGGATTCTGAGGGAAAACTGTGAAGATATCTGGGTAACACTTCTCCATCCACTCTTTCACTGATATATTTGAGTCTCGTCCTTGCATCGATGCCAAGTCCAATTTGTTATCCTTGTACAATTTCGTTAGATATTCATGGACAGCAAAAGGGTTATTTGCATCGATTTCAACATGCACTTGCTGTGATTGATCATTCTCTTCCATAACCTGCATGACGATTAAAGTGTTACAATTTTTACCAACAGTAATGAACATGATAGTATAAGGTATAGTCCATTCAACTGTAAGCACATTACATTCTGGTTTTTGGCAGGCTGAGAACCTTGCAGCATAATCTTGAACTCCTGAATCTGTACCATATAGTTATATTCAATATGAATGCACTAATGAAGCATTATTGAAGATTAATTCGAACAAAAACTTACCGTCATGTTCATGTCTGGATCGCTTTCAGCATCTACATTCTGTTTTTTCTCAGGTGAACTATCTTGGACTTGGTTGTCTTCATCCTGTTAAGAAAATACAGGAAGTTTAAACTTGAGTGCCAGTAATCACATTAAGTAGAATGATTATAAGATTTTTTTTTTCCAAATAGGTACCTTCTCAACTTTTGTAGGTAGACTTTCTGCAGTTTCCATTTCTTCTGCAGCCTGAATTCGAACATGTTAATTATCAAAGCACTCATCATCAGAATTCCCTTTATGTTAAGTTAACAACCCTACGAGTTAACTCATTACCCAAATCTAATCATGGGAGAAAAGTTAAGTGAAGTAGGAATTTAAAGAACACCTCCTACATGAGCTCATTACCACAACAAGTTGTACACTACACTAAATTGACGGCCGGTGACGAAACAGACCTTAGAATGTACCTAAACTAGCTAATTGTCAAAATTCCTAATGTGAAAGCAAGTAACGATAGAGTCCATCGTCATGTTGGTCTTGTAAGAACACATGCCAAATGCTTCGTGCATAAGTAAATTAAATGATCCTTCTCTTGTATTCCCCTTACCCCACCCTAATGCTTTTTAATTACATAACGAACGTAAAATGAATAAAATTGTATCTCGAACCATTCTAGCAATTAATCCAGAGCCTACCTAAAGAGACATAAAACAAAAAGCTTTAAGATGCAACAATTAGGGCAAGTGGGGGTAATACGTATAAGAAACATCTACACAATTCTTGCTATAACGAACTTCAAAATGCCCAATCTTACATTATCATTTATCATGCCTTCTACTGTGGTTTCCGTGTTGGTAGGTTTCCCATCAAAGCTTGAATTTTCAGAATTACCACCTGAATATACAACATTTTATCTTATAACAAACACATAACACAAAAAATATCACAAGAGAAGACCAATTGCTAGCATCATGAATTAATGAACCAATTCAATTAACTTCCACAACCACAACTATAGAAAGTACTCGAGCTATAGCTATGACCTAAAACCTTGATTATACCTTTCAACATCGCATTGAGTCTTCGTCTTCGTAGGCTCACCATTGCGAGATCAAGATCTACACAACAAGAATTACAGTGTCAGTAAAGTCAATAGAATTCAGCTAAGGATGTTGACTCTAAATCATGATATGATAGAAGCCACATGAGTTGAATACAAAGCAGTAGAGAATTTTGATGTGAATCACACAGTTCAACACTTAGGAAACAATATAAGGGACCAAAATGATAAAGTCAATCAACTTTTACTTGCCCACAAGATTTTAACAAGCATGTATAGTTCCTTCATTAGACTCAATTAACACACATGAGGTTCACAATTTTCATCACAACTAAAAAAACCCAAGAAATCAAGAAAAAACAATCCCCAAGCATCACTCAAACCCCAAATTGAATCAACTAGCTCCAACTTGTAAGAAGATCAAGAACGACAATAAACAAGCATTTCTAAGCATGAACAAACAAATTTAAGGGGAATTCAGAAGAGTAAAAGTGTAAAGAGCATAGTTCTTTCATTCACAAATTTACATGATGTAGGAAAATCAAATGAAACCACAACTGGATTTTCTCTTACCGGATGTCGCTGAAGTAGAGAGATAAACAAGCAAGTTGTTGGATAGTATGTATCTGGGTGAGTTTCAATTGAGAGGAGCGTCAAACATTTTATACAAAAAGTTGTATGGATGGCAAGTTAAAAGAAAGAGTAATCGTCGTTCTCAGGAGTGAGAATGTGAGAGCCAGAGCCACAGACAAGTTACAATTATTTAATGCCCTTTCTTTTCCGTGCAATTAATGCGTGCCATAAATATACTTATAATAGAATCTAGCATTAAATATTTTACCAAAAAGGTGATTTTTTTTTCTAAAAAGAGTGAATATATATATGTATGTAATTAATTATTAGATTTTTATTTTCATTAATTTATGTTAGAGAGAATATTAAAAGCAAATACCGAAAATAATTATAAAATGAATGAGAACAAAAAAAAGACCAAAAGAGGAAAAGAGAGGACTACAAAGAAAAGGCTGAGAGATGAAGAGAAGATGGTGTAACAAGCAAAATAGTGACACTAATTTGTTTGGAGACAAAATGGTTAAGTTTTGAAGATTCGAATGTAACGAGAGGAAATGAACAACATGTTTATTCATGCAGAAGGGAATTTAAGATTGCATTGACGTTTAATGATTCGAAGCTCAAAGAAAATGATTTTTTTTACCACTATCTTGTTTTTCTTATATTAAAAAAATTCGTTAGATAACGACATAATTTTCCATTAATATAATTATAATTTCACATTTTCGAAGAAAAAGGGTTTGAGAGTTCAACACGCGTATCCATATGTGAGAAATATCATAGCTAATGAGAAATTATTTGATCTGATATAAGTAATTACTAATTATCTTGAGAATATATAACAAACAAAAAATGAGTGATATAGTATCACTAAAAGTTTAAAATTTTACTTTCTTTGTCATTATCTATCTCAATCTACACGGATTAGATGTTATCACCAATGGTAATATTTACGAATTAGTGGTAGGGGTGGAGCATAGAGAAAAGCTCATCATCATGAACAAATTTCATTGAAGAGCAATACGAGGGAACCAAAAATCAATAATCAATGACCTTTCTTAAATAAAAAACACCACAACCACTATCTACACTTAGAGCGAGAGACTCTTAAAAAAAATATCGTGTTAATGATGGTTAGAAAACTAGTCTTTCAAAATCCTATCACTAATTTGTTCAAAGACAGAATAGTTATGTTTTGAAGATTCGAATGTGTCGAGAGGTAATGAACAACATGTTTTAGCCATGCAGAAGGAATTTAAGATTGCATTGATGTTTAATGATTTGAAGTTTGAAGAAGATGATTTTTTACTACTAGCTTGTTCTTTTCGTTATATTTTAAAAAGTCGTTAGATAACGACATAATTTTTCCATTAATATAATTATATTTTTCAAGTTTCTGCAGAAAGAGGGTTTGAGAGTTCAACACGAATATTCATATGTGAGAAATTTCATAGCTAATGAAAAATTACTTGATATGATATATGAAATTACTAATTATCTTGAAATATTACGAGCGAAGATGACTTTTTAAACAAATGAAAGGACAAGAGAGTAAATAATTGAGGATATAGAACAAACAAAAAATGAGTGATATAGTATCACTAAAAATGTAAAATCTAACTTTTTTTTATCTATCTCAATCTAATGTTATCACTAATGATAATATATACGAAAATTAGTGGTCGGGGTGGAGAATAGAGAAAAGCTCATCACCGTGAATAAATTTCATTGAAGAGCAAAACGTGGGAATCAAAAAACAATAATCAGTGACCTTTCTTAAATAAAAAATACCACAAACACCATATAAACTTAGAGCGAGAGACTCTTAAAAACAAATAGTGTGTTAATATATGATGGTTAGTAAACTAGTCTTTCAAGATATTATCATTAATTTGTTCAAAGACAGAATAGTTAAGTTTTGAAGATTCAAATGTGTTGAGAGGAAATGAACAAAATGTTTAGTTATGTAGAGGAAATTCAAGATGGCATTCACGTTTAATGATTTAAGCTTGAAAAAGGATATTTTTTACCAGTAGTTTGTTTTTTTCGTTGTATTTTAAAAAGTCATTAGATAATAACATTATTTTCCCATTAATATAGTTATATTTTCAAGTTTCCGAAGAAAGAGGGTTTGAGAGTTCAGCGTGAATATCCATAACTGAGCAGTCTCATAGCTAATGAAAAAACTACTTAAAGTGATATAAGAAATTACTAATTATCTTGCAATATTACGAGTGAATATGACTTTTTCATAAATAAAAGGACAAGAGAGAAAAGAATTGAGAATATACAACAAACAAAAAATGAGAGTGATATAGTATAACTAAAAATGTAAAATCTTACTTTCATTATCTATCTCAATCTACACGGATTAGTTGTTATTACCAATGAAAATATTTACAAAGATTAGTGGTCGGGGTAGAGCGTGGAGAAAAGCTCATCATCGTGAACAAATTTCATTATTGAAGAGCAAAACGAAGCAACCAAAAAACAAATAATCAATGAACTTTCTTAAATAAAATAACCACAACCACCATCTATACTTAGAGTGAGAGAATCTTTAAAAACAAAAATAATATGTTAATGATGGTTAGAAAACTTGTCGTTAATAATCTTATCATTAATTTGTTTAAAGACAAAATAGTTAAGTTTTGAAGATTCGAATCTGACGAGAGGAAATGAACAACATGTTTAGCCATGCAGAGGAAATTTAAGATTGTATTGATGTTTGTTTAATGATTTGAAGCTTGAAAGAAGATGTTTTTTTTACCACTAGCTTGTTTTTCTTTGTATTTTAAAAAGTCGTTAGATAACGACATTATTTGTGGTGTACTAAGACAACTTGGTTTATACAACGAGAGAGCAATTAGACTGGTGTTTTGGGTAGGTAAGAAAATGTTAGTGGTGTACTAAGTAAGTTAGTTCCACTACCAGTAAGTAATTTGAAAAATTAAATTAATGAGTGTCACAAGTAGCAACACTAAGTTTTAGTGATGGCTGTTTGTAACAAGTTTAATTTACTTGGACAAATGCTTGAATTTTTTGAGGTAAAATCATGAAAATCATGTTTGGTTATGAAGGAAATTATCTTTTGGTTTTAAAAAGATGTTAAGGTTGCAAGATAGATTACCAAGATAGAAAGTTTATTCTATAAGTGGTAATGTGTTGTTGCTCGGGGAAGGTGTCATATTATGGATCTCAAAGAAGCAAATCTTGCATCATCAACAGATTAATGAAAGTTAGTTATGTCAAGATATGACTGAATGACTAGGGTTTGACTTACGGGTTTTCTTTTGAAACTAAATTTCACCAAAGATTATTGTAGTTATGATCTATAACTAAATATATCAATTTGAGTCTTGGAACTTAACCACGTTTAGTATAATGAGGTAAGTGAGTTGACTCATGGGGTGAAATTAGTTTTGAGTATTATCACTATTAATGAGTGACTTGACGAAGTGACTTATTAGGGGCTTGTGGCTAGTTCTTCATAGAATTTAGCTTTCTTTCTCTCTCTCTCTCTCTCAACTTTTGCTCTCCCCTCTCTCTAAACCTAAAGTCCTCCCTTCCTCCTCTGTTGGGTGCCGCCGGTGACTCTGTTTCAAGAGCCCGGCGGCAGCCCCTATTTTCTTCTCCGATTTTATGTTTTCCTATCTACTTTTTGCTTTCTGATGTTTTTGTTTGCTTTCCTCAGCTTGCTTGTCTCTCGTTTTGTCTTCCTCGTCCTTTTTTGGGTGTTTTCCTCATCCTTTGTGATGATTTTGTTTCAGATCCGAGTTTCTCAGATTCTGATGTGTGGTTGGGATACAATGGGAGCTCTTCTTGAGTTTGTTTCTCATCTTCATTCATGTTCATCTACCTCCTTGCTCCACCCTTTGTGTCGGTGTTTCGGAGATGCAGTGGTTTCCAAAGTGAACCCGGATGCTGATTGATTGAGTTTGAAGCAGGGACTCTCCTTGGTTCTAGCTTGTTCAGCTTTGTTGATCCTTGTTCTCTCCTAGGCGTCGATCTTGTCGTTGACGATGGTGTTTGCTGCTCTTCGGTGGACATCCTTGATCGGAGCTCTTCTTCCGGCGCAGATGAGGAGGATGGGATGATGAGGGTGGCGGCTGCTCCTTTGGGGTGGGGATTAGTGTTTTGTTTTTTAGTTTGGGCTATTTATTTTAGCTTAAATGGGCTTCTTAAAACCCTAATGTACCTTGTCTTTCTTTGGGCTTTAGCCCTAAACATTGTATCCATTTTCAGTTATAATATAACTGTTTACTAAAAAAAAAAGACTTATTAGGGGCTTGGTGCACAAGTCAAGTGATGAGGGATGGGAAAAATCCAATTAAATTTCTAATCATGGTATACCCAATTCCCCTCTAGTACAATGCTAGAGGCTGAATTCAATGGGAAAGCTCATTCTTAGAAATTGAAGCACACAAATACATCATCCCGAAAGGATGTGCTTGTTACGTGAAAGGAGAGAGTGAAGTTTAAAAATACTTCTTAATTGATTCTTGGAGAAAGTGTACGCATGTAGATACACGAAAAAAAAAAGAATCAACCTACGTGAGCATGAAGTGTAGTCGCTTTAAGAAACTTGGACTTTGGTTTCGTGTGAGCTCACGAGACGGATTGGGACACATGGCGGAAAATAGTGTCAAGGTTTCCTTTTGAGACAACAATAGAACTTATGTGTATATTACCTTCGAGTATTCAAATGAGTTACTGGGTTCAATCGTATTCGACACCCATGTATTTGAATACTTGTTAAGAGTGATATACTAAGATGAAAATTCAATCGTCACGACATTTTCATTTATGCATAAGTTTTATGAATCGAGGAGTAATGGAATGATTACCTAAGGTGTCACATGTGTTTTGTGACTTTATGGTGATTTTAGTGGATTCCAAGAATACACAAAAATAGGGGAAGGATTGTTGGAATTTTGGATACCAAGCAGTGGCGGAGCCAGAATTTTCGTGAAGGGGGTGCACATATAACTTTTTTATCTAACTTTATTTACCTTACAATTTGAGATAAACAGTAACTAATTGTTCACATAACAACTCAACTAAAATGTTATGTAAAATTGACTGCATAATGTTACCAAAATTTCCATAATCTCAACCTAAAATGTGAGATTTTAAATCAACGGATTTGAGACTTTTGGGGAACTACAATACATGAATTTGTGACAGAAAAATGACAAAATAACAACGCATTGACTAGAATACATGTATTCTCTAGAATCACCCATCTATGCTCCAAATCACAAATACTAAACATCCTCTAAAAGATATTAAAGACGGTGAGTGGGATATGAAATCGATGTCTATTCAAAGATTAGAGATTTGGAATTCTAACAAAGTTAGTTTTTAATTAGATGTTTTAAAATTATGTTAACTAGAAAGATTAAGAGAAAATAGCATTTTGGCCCACTCTACTTTGCCAACTTCCCTTTCAAAAAAAAATACTTTGCCAACTTAACAAATAACTCCTATACTATAAAATGCTCTTTTTAACCCCTCCTACTTTGGCCACTTTGCATTTTGGTTCCTTCCATTCCAATTGTCGGCTTCATGTCGACGTTAATTGGTGCACATTCAATACACCACGTTAGCTCCAATAGTGATGTATTAGCTTACTAAGCATCTTTTATTGAGAATATAAGTATATATAATTATAAAGGATGAAATCAACGAATAAAACATGTGATTTTAAAACCCTTCGTATTTCACCATACTCTAGTATAGGGGGTAAAACCCTTCGTGATTTTAAAGTGGCCAAGGTAGGAGGGGTAAAAGAGAGATTTATAGTATAGGGGGCAATTTGTTAAGTTGGCAAAGTAAAGGGGCCAAAATGCTATTTTCCCAAAGATTGATCACGATTTAACCAAAGATGACCATTTAGCATTAGTAGTAAATTACTTCTCAAATTTTCAAGGGGTGCAGCAGCACCCCCTTTCTAATGAATGGCTCCGCCAATGATTCCAAGACATAAGTGTTGGAATTATTTAATTTCATGGGTGACTTGTTCGGTTAAGAAGACTTGGGTTATTAATATAAATTCATAGCAACACTATTTTTATTAGTGAAGGCTTGAATGATAAATTATATTAATAAACTAAAGTTTTGAAATTTTGAATTTTGAATTTTCAGATACAATTTTTGCAGTTTGAAAATTCGGTTAGATTTAAAATCCAAATAAATTGATTTTTGGTTCGGTTTTTAAATGGTTTTAGGGCTGAAAATTGGATCAACTTTGGGCTGATTTTCTAAAAAATAAAATCAGGCTCAAATAACCCAACTTTTGCCGTGTATGTCATTTGGTAAAGGGAAGGAAATCAAGTTAATGTGTTTTGTTTTTATATTTGATTTGAATGAAGGGTTGTGTTGATCCATGGATGAACCAACACAACTCTTAACCCTCACGCCCTTCATGGCCTATATAAAGAGGCCTCCTCATTTTCTAGACACACCAATCTACACAATTTCATCTCCTCTCAAAGGTCTCTGAGGTTCTTCAATTTCATAAGCCTTGATTTTCAAGGTGTTAGTAGTTTTATCCATAATGGAATTCCTTGTAACCCTAGGCTTTGGAAAAAGGTTGGAATGTTCTTTACGAAAAGTGAGTTCGTTCACGACTCTACTAAAATCTGAGTTACAACTTGGTTCGAGTTGATTACAACCCAAAGCCTCTACTTTTTGACTAGAGTGTCGTAAGAGAGCGAATTCTAAGGTTGAAGGGACTTAAGTGATCATGTGATCCCCTATACCAATCTGGGTACACGAACTCACGTCGTGTATTGTCAACAAAAATTCGTTTTTAGGAAAGTCCTCACTTTCCGTACTCGGTAAACCAAAACGTAGGTTCCAACGTACCTTTCAGTATCACTTCAAGTCATCGTCTTTGTAGAATCACCATTGTGAGATCAAGTTGTACAAAGAAAAATTTATAGTGTCAATACAATCAATAGATTTAAGTTAAACACTTTGACTCTAAATCATGATCTAACAGAAGCCACAATAACTGAATACAAATTAGTAGAATCAAATATGGTCAAACCCAAATAAGAGAGAAAATCTAACCTAACTAAACAATTTTGATATAATTCAAGCAAATCAATGCTCAAAGACAATATAATTAAGAATAGAAAAGTAGAAAGGGAAGTTACTATTGCATAAGGAGGGTAAAATCCCCTAAAAAAAATTTTTTTTTTTGGTAGAAAAACGGGTGCGGGCACCCTTACTCATTCATCGGAATAGTTCTGGGAAAACAGGTCCCTACATGATCACTCTAGATAGCTCTATCGACCTCAAGGGGATAGTTTACAATTAACATGAAAACCAAAATCCAGGGTATGCCCGTGGTGGGCAAGCAGATCAGCAACTCTGTTGCCTTCTCGGTAAGTGTGGGAGATGGTGACATCCCAGTATCTACAACGCAACTCATTGATGTTCCCAAGTGTCCGACCATGTCTGGAGTCCTCCTCTTGGTGTCCAAGGATGGCTGTGACAGCTGCCAGCGAATCCAACTGGAGGTGGACCTTCTTATACCCCATGTCCCAAGCAATCATAAGCCCGAACTCCGCTGCACGAAGCTCGGCTTCATGATGGAGCATCGACCAAGGTTGGCAGCAAAGGTTTTAACCGGGCGCCCAAGGAAAGTGCGCAAAATACCACCAGCCGCCGCTTGGGAGTGGGGGTGAAGAACAGAACCATCTGTATTAATCGTAATACAGTCACTCGGCCCAGCTTTCCATCCGATGTGAGTATCAATGCGCCCTGTGGCCCCCTCTGAGATAACTTGCGAGTCCGCTCTCATTGTCTCTCGAACCCCGGCGATCCAGTGAAGGACTCGTAGGCGGAGCTGATCGCATGTCGCAAGTTTATTCTCAAAGATAGCCTCATTGCGCGCTTTCCAGAGAATCCAAATGGTGATGCCAAAAGTAAGCCCAAACTCACTGTGTTGAAGGCCCTTACGGAGCTAAACCTGAAGGCTGTCAGAGGAAAAGTGTGAAACAAACTCAGAGGGATAAGAGGACCAAACCTCTCTCGCCACCTGACAATCCCGGATAACATGAAGTGTGTCCTCAGTAGAGCCCCTGCATCTCTGGCAATCATCAACCTCCGCCAGATGTCTTCTGTGACGTTCTGCGTTCGTCAGGATCCTGTCATGTGTAACCAGCCAGAGGAAGTGTCTGACCCGACTTGGACCCCTCCAGCGCCAAACAGTCCTCCAGATATCCTGATCCGCGTGGACATCTGCACAGGCTAGGATCTCATAGGCCGTCTTCAGAGAGAACTTTCCCCGGGGGTCAGGTCCCCAAATGACGCCATCCTCGCCAAGGGTGTCGCGTGGCGGCTCCATGCCAGCAACGAGGCCCATGATGTGGGGGGGAGGGATCGTCGAAGAAGCTCCCAGTTCCAATTGCCGTCCGTGCTCCTAGCCTCCGCGACTGTCATCTGCAGGTCATCACCTGAAAGGTCAACAATGGCATGGTCAGCAAGGATAATATCCGAATCAAGCCAGCGGGATGACCAGAAGAGAGTGTCCTTCCCATTTCGAACATTCTGCTGGCAGGCGCTTCTCATCTCATGCCAAACCGAACGGATCCCTCTCCAGAGCGAGGAGCCTCCAGTCTTCCTACGAAGTTGCGGCCCAGTGTCAGTCTCCTTCAGGTACTTGCTCATAAGAACTCGCACCCACAGCTTATCAGGTTGATTGAGGATCTCCCACCCGAGCTTCATAAGATAAGCTTGGTTGAGCTCCCTTGCCTTCCTGAGTCCCAACCCCCCTTGGTCTTTAGGTCTGCAAATACGGTCCCAAGCAATTAAGTGAACTTTAGATTTAACAAGGGAACCACCCCAGACAAAATTACAGATAATAGCATCAATCCGTTAGTGACAGAGACAGGGAGGACCGAAGTCTGCATCGCATAGGAAGGAATGGAGTTGAGCACCGAGAGAGCAAGTGTAACCCGTCCCGCCAAGGAGAGCGTGTTACACTTCCACCCATCCAGTTTACGCCTCATACGATCCAGGATGTAGCCATAGGTGTCCTTAGAGATCATACCGTGCAGGATAGGGACTCCAAGATACCTCCCAAGGTCTTGGGCCTCACGAAAGCCTAAGAGGTCACAAAGCCGAAGGCGGAGGGTGGTGCTCGTGTTTTTAGAGAAAAAGACACGAGACTTATCCGCGCTCACCATCTGACCGGACGCAGCACAAAAAGTATTTAACAGGCTAGTAATCACTCTACTTTGCCTTTGACCAGCTACACCGAACAGTACCAGGTCATCGGCAAAGAAAATATGTGAGAGAGCCGGTCCATCTTTGGACAGCCGGATCGGCTTCCACACATTCGCACACACAGAATTATTAATCAGGATACTAAGTCTCTCAATGCATAAAGTAAAGAGGAAAGGGGATAAGGGACATCCCTGACGTAACCCGCGGCCAGGTTTGAAGCTTGGAGTGAGACTGCCGTTCCAAGAGATCTGAGTAGAAGTAGTAGAGATGCAGGCAATGATCAGAGAGATCAGACTTCTAGGGAAGTTGGCCTGGGTGAGGGTATCTTCCACAAAGCTCCACTCGAGACGGTCATACGCTTTGGCTAAGTCCAGCTTGATAACCATAGAGCAAGCTTTCCCCTTCTGCGAACGCATAGTATGGATCACTTCTTGGAGGAGGATGATGTTCTCCGAGATTTGGCGGCCCGGAACAAAGCTAGTCTGATTGGCGCCGACTAACTTGTTCATGTGCTTCCTTAGCGATCTGCAATGCACTTGGTAATCGCTTTGTAAGACACGTTGCAGAGGCTAATCGGCCCCTAAAAAAATTTTACACTACTATCATGTGTACTCTTCTAAAGTATTTTCCACATGTCTTTTATTGAGTCATCTCTCTTTAATAGTGATAGACTATTTATCCACAAGGAGTTACTATACAATGATGATGAAATCCCCTAAAACTCCTACACACCATTTTCATGTGATTTTTTAAGTTTTTCAATAATTTTTTTCTAGGGACTTTGTTGAGTCTTCTCTCCAATTGAAAGATTTTTTAATAGTGATAAACATGAACAAATTTTCATCTTATGTTTTCTAAATAGATTGTTGTTTTAATTTTTTTCTTGCTAGAATCATGATATAGATGAAGTTTATAATCACATAATTAATCACTCATTTAGTTGAGTACAATAAATATAGATTAATTGTAATTAATTAATGAAACTAAATTCAGTTTCACCTTACACTGATACATATGCGAGAATTAGAATTTTCTAGCACAAAATTAAAAAATATGTACCGTCAGTAGCCAAATGCGTAAGTATGTCCACATTTAGCACAATCTGACTAGCAGCCAGCGAACCGCCAGCCAAGTAGCGATGCGCCAGCCAGCTAGCGCATCGCCAGCCAGCCATCGCATCGCTTGCTGCCTTCCAAAATTCTAACCGTTGCAGCGCATCGCCACATGGCGAGCGGACCGTTACAAAACTAGCCGTTATGTAACGGGAGGATGGTTCCCAGCAAACGATGCGCTCACCAGCCAGCGCATCGTTGGCTGGAAACGACTCTGCCGTTACACAGCAGCAAGTATAAATACCCCCTACCCATCCATTTCTTCACACCTCTTCTCATCATCCTCTCTCAATTTCATTGCCAATTCTCCGAAGGTAATTTGTTAATTAGTTGATTGAGTTGCTTTCATTAACTAGCCGTTATAATTTTTGTACCTAATAATGTCAATTTTTTTGTAGGTTCGTAGCAATTGTCAATCCCCGTTAAAAAATTTTGGTTTGAAGAAGGCTTACCCCTCAATCGAAAGGTAGCACTACTTACACTAGTATCCAAATGTAATGTGTGTTATGATTTTACTTGATTACGCTTATACGTGCGTTTTCGTAAGTAAATGTGTTTTTAACTTTGATTACATGTAATTGTAGATGGATTAGATGTTCGGAGAGGTGCCACGTGGGGTACGGAGTGGTAGTCCGAGGACCCTTCAATTTTATGGGGTGATGCTGAACGACATCGAGCATCGGGGATTTTCGAAGCTGAGGTTAGTAACTTTAATTTATTGGAAATTAATTCTAATACTAATGGAAATTTGAAACAAATATTAGTTAATTAGAACAAATTTACTACTAATGATAATTATAAGTATTTCAGTATTAGTAACGTAAATACATAATGACTATTAATAATTACTATTAATCATATTTAAATGTTACTTATGCTATAATTTGAAATATTTTAATGTTAGTTATATTTTAATGTTAGTTACATTAAAATGTTAAAAGGGCTTATTTAAATGTTTAAGAACGACTCAAACACTGAGTACTAGTTATTAATTTTCTTACATATTCTTCCCTCAACTATTAGGACCCACATATGACGCTTAATTGTCGTCACTCTAAGAAGACCGTAAAGTGCGATCCTAGGTTCGAGCCTTACCTTGCCCGCATCGGTCTAGATAAGTTGAGTGTCTGCTTGGATTTTACCCTTGATCCTGAGCTGATCACCGCATTGGTCGAGAGGTGGCGTCCCGAGACTAGTACTTTCCACTTGTACCACGGTGAGGCGACCATAACACTAGAGGACGTGTACTTTCTAACCGGTCTGAGCGTCGATGGTATTCTAGTGGAGTCGCAGAGGCGCCTTCCGACTGTGGATTCGGATCTGCAGCAGTACGTGCTGGAGCTTCTTGGCAAGAAACCATCTGCTGATGACCTGTCTGCTGGAAGAGTGAAGATGACGTGGCTGTTTAACCACTTTGGCACCATAAGGGCAGACGCCGATCCTCAGACTATCGAGCAGCATTGTCGTGCATACATTCTAGACTTCTTTGGCAGTTGTATCTTCGCTAATCGGTCTGGATCTCACGCGCCCCTCTTCTTCCTTCCACTACTAGAGGACATGAGCGAGATAGGCGAGTACGCTTGGGGGGCTGCCGCACTTTCATGGCTATATAGGGAGCTGGGCCGGTGTGCTTTCCGCATAGAGAGCAGCCCTTCCCGCGACCACATAGGTGACAATGGAGGTTGGATGGCACTGGTTCAGGCGTGGGCCCTTGAGAGATTTACATTCATTGCCCGTCGAGTCCACAAGAGTTGACAGATTGCACCGACGCACTCCCCCGTTCCACGGATGCCTAGGTTTGGGCTTCGATTTATTATTTCATGTTTAGATTACATTCCACCTTATCAAGTGCTTGTGAATGACGTAGTTCATTCCGCATTTTTGTAGCTGGAAGGACTGGTATCACGCGAAGACCAGATACATCCTTGTAGGGGGTACCGCCAGCTATTTGATGATGGGACTCCATTTGTGGTATTGTGTTGGTACCGAGTCGATCTCATTTTGTCTTATAGTGTATGGTTCGTAGTCGTCTAATTTATAAATTTGTTTTATGTAGTGGTGTCCATACTCGGCGGACTGTGAGCATTACAGTTCAGGGACATTCCCCATTTATCGCGTCGTCGCACCACTCATTTACTTCTTTAGTTGCATGTGGCATAGACTTGATAGAGTGATGCGTCAGTTTGGGATGGATCAGCTTGTCCCTACTTATGATCAGCCGATAGGTGAGGTCATTAGTAACCTCGAGGTGACACAGCGCGGGTGCCATCACAGAGAGGTTGTTGCTAGATTTTCTGGATATCGTCAGATGTGGTCCGTTCATTTTGACCACGTGGCTTCGGTCCATGGTGCGGGTAGAGGAGAGGGAGTCATTTCACTTCCACAGCAAGTACGAGCAGTGGTACCATTCCATCACTAGACATACAGTTTCTCGACGAGGAGCCGTGCAGCAGTCTTTGGTACGTATTACGTGTTAAACATTTTGTCATAATTGAGGGAGTCATTTCACACTTATTACAACTACTTGAATTTATAGGTTTAAGCTTTCTTATTATGTGTTGTAGGTCGATGGGATCGAGCGGCTATATGTGACGGCCGGCCAGTCACATATCACGCCTCAGGAGTAGTAGGAGATGCATTCTACATTGCGGTCCATGATGCATGCTTCCGGCGGGATCCAGAGGACGACTGAGGTCAAACATCATCCTAGGGCACCACAACAGGCCACACACCGACGAAATCCAGAGTACCTAGTGCCTCATCCTCAAACTGCCAGAATTCCTACGGTGCGTAGGGTGCGCCAGCATGTTGATGTCCCCCCCCCGTCCCTTGTTTGTGGGAGCCGACATTGCCGTAGTGGGATCCACAACAGCAGCAGCCCGATACTCCGAGCACTATCCTTTCGACACTGTTGGAGACGCGGATTTCGATTACATGGGGAGTCAGGACTACACTCAGTCGCAGGACTACACACAGCATCAGGATTAACACACAGCCTCAGGACCACACCCAGCCATTACAGCCATTCACCACTCCTACAGCCCACGTAGGCACATCTACCTCTTACGCAGGTCCATCCGGGGCTCAGTATGTTACACCACCCGTAGTGACATATGAGGCAGCGTTCGATGATGATGATGCTGCCGCCGGCGACGGGCAGCATGGATATGGACTGAGGCGAGATCCGACACAGAGGATGTGCGCTACTGGTGGCCATCAGCTGGGGGCACATTGGAGGGCACAAGGTCGGCGTAGGGGTCGTGATGGGAGGGGTCGAGAAGGGAGGGGTCGTGATGGGAGGGGTCGTGAGTATAGTTTATGCTAGTGCTTGTTTATGACATTATATTTCATTGTACTTCATATTTCTTTAGATTTTTAGTTATTTCATTGCACACTACCCACTCATTCTCGATGACGTTATTGGGTTGGAGGTTATCTACAACATGATGGCGACCCAGTCAGACTACCGAGTCGCCGAACTATACTTTGAGTTTGACCACCATGGGACGCCGATCCATGGACAATCTGTGTTCATGGGCGACGGAGCGAGTGCTTGTTATAGTGGTCAGACCAGTCAGAGCATTCAAACACATCCAGAAGAATTACGGGGAGGTAGCATGCAACCAAGTACGGTTGCGCACTTGGGAAATGTTGTTGAAGGGGACTCATCAGAGAGCGACGTGAACTCGGAGCAAGACGAAGCATATGTATTTGAGTCGGAGTTGAACCTCAAAGCTTTGTGAATGCACAACCCCCTAGGGACTACCCCCCCCCCGAGCCATTTTACTAATTTGCCTGAAGATATTGGTGAGCGGATGACTTCAGCAACAATGAGTATGACGTTCACAACGTTCCACGGTGGCACATTGACGGGCCAGGGTTTGCAATTGGGCAACAATTGAAAGCAAGCTCGTGACTCAAGTTAGTCTCAAGCAATATGGACTCAGGAATAACCGTATGTTATGCACGACACGGTCTAGCAAATGGCTGCTTGAGCAACGATGTCATGGATACCAAAACAATGGCTGCCCATGGAGGATAAGGCTCACTACAGATGAGAGCGATGTGTGGACTGTAAAATAATTCAATCCCACCCATCTGTGTTTGGGCAGCCAGAACAACATCAGTCCGAGCCAGCTGGACATCAATGTGATAGCTGATGCAGTCACGCCTTTTGTCCAAGCACGCCCGCATGTTCGGAACTATGGGATGCAAGTTGAATTCGTCACGAGACCAATCACAACGGATGATGGATATACAGTCTCCCAATTTAACCGTGCATTTTGGAGTTTCGCCCCGTCCATCGAAGGTTTCACACATTGTCCTCCTGTGCTCGTCGTGGACGGTACCTTCATGACAGGAAAATACAATCACACACTACTCATGGCTAGTTCATTCGATGGTAATAAGAACATCTTCACTGTGGCTTTCGCAATTGTGGACGTTGAGAGCAAGGAGACTTGGGAATGGTTCTTTGATTGCATACAACGGTTAGTCACACAGAGACACGGAGTATGTGTCATATCCGACCGACATGCGGGCATCGTGAGTGCAATGGAGAAAATAAGATTTGGATGGCAATGGCGGTGGTGCGCCCGACACTATGTAAGCAATTACAACAAAAGCGCGAAGAACTCCAAACTCAAAGGCCGCCTTATGAATCTAGGTAAGTATCATGACACTCTACCAATTACTTAACAAATTTGGCGTACATCATTCTAATTCATTCTCCCTTACGTGAAGCTAAACGACGGTCCTTGAGAAAGTTCATAAAGGGGGCAACAAGATTCGCAGGGGACGACCCCGCGAATAAAAAGTGGTCGCTTGAAGATCAATTGTATTGGTCAAGAGCCGTAGACGCTCAACACGATGGGGCACGATGGAACCACTTGACATCAAACATGGCAGAGAGCGTGAATGGGCATTCAAGTCAATCCGGGCTCTCCCAGTTGCAGCTTTGGTGGAATCCACTTTCTACAGGCTGCAAATGTATTTCAAAGATCGACGGAAGAGGGTTCGAGAGAACAGGCGATCGGTGCAATCTGGACAAAGAAGTGTCTTTCCCGCCTGCAGAAAAGACTGAATAAGGCCAATTCCCACACGGTGAGGTAATTCGATTATGATGCTGGCATATTTGAAATACAAACGGCGTTAAATCGAAGCAATGAGAATGGAAACAATAGGCAAGAAGTTCGCTTGTTCTACGCCGACGGGGACGGTCATTGCTCGTGCGGCAAGTTCCAACAGCTAAAGATGCCGTGTTCACACGCCGTGGCCGCATGTAACGCCGCGAATCAAGATCCCTTATACTACGCCAACGCTCAATACAGGTTGGAAATAGTAAGACAAATATACGGAAGGAGTTTCCTCCCTATCGGCTCGAAAGAGGATTGGGAGCCAAATGGTGGGCCGAAGGTGGTGCATGACCCAGGAAGGGTGACGGCGATGGGGCGACCACGCCATTCTCGCATACACAACGAGATGGACTGGGTTGAAGATATTGAGCCTCACTGCAGTTACTGCCAACAAGAAGGGCACAATAGGAGGACGTGCCCACGTGCAAGGCGAAGCAGCAGAAATCAAAACCCCACCAGGAACGGTTAATTGCACAATTAATTTATGGGTCTTTGCACTGTAGTCTTTGTTAACGTCGTAACAGTTTTATTCAGTAGTCTTTGTTTGAAATGTTTCGTTTTCAATTTCATGTTTCATTTTCAATGTAATTTTTGGTTTCTTGTTGTACTATGAAGTTACTTTCATTATTCCATACTTCATAATTGACCACACACTTCAGAAAGACTGCAATTTTGTCATAAAGACAACTCAGATTTGACAACACAATGAAGAAAGGCTGCAACTACAGACCAATCATTTTATTAACTTCGAAGATGACAACAAAAACAACAACAACAACATAAACAACAACAGCCACAACCACAACAAAAACAACAACAAATACAACAACACCAGGCCTAAGATGGTTGTCACCTAACACACAGCGAGGTGCGGGTGGTTAAGAGGGAGGCGTCCTCATCACACTATTGATAACTCCATGCAAACCTAAAATCTCTTGCCTCAGGTCTCGAATGATTTTGTCCTTCTCCCGGACAATGTTATCCTTCTCCCTATTCGCTCGAACAAGTTGTTTGTCCTTCGCCCGAATGATTTCGTCTTTCTCCTTAATCACTGAGTGCACGGCCTCCCGCACATCCAGTCTTTCAAAATAACCACACCCATTGTCCTACATATAAAAAAAAATAAGTTAAAGGGTTTTGGAGAACTATAAAAATGAATGAAATACAATTTGGGGCCTTGTTTTACCTCTCTCTTACGAGGGCAGCCGAAAGAGCGTTCCAGGTCCCTCAGTCGAACGGATCTGGTTGCCCTTAAGTCGCACCAGCAGTTAACCACACTTGCCTCATACACGAACAAGTCCTCCTCCGGCTTCTTCAACTTGTGCATTACCCTCTCAGTATCTGTCACTACAGAACAACAGTAATTAGTACGAAGCATCTGCAAGACTAATTCGTTCAATGAATAAATAAGATGAGATGAACAACACACGAATTTCACTTACTCTTACTGTTGCGACTTTCAGTAAAAAAAAAATTACTATTGCGACTGGCAGAGCCATGGGTGAAGAACGACATATTCCGAGCTTGGAAGATGACGGCTGGCTGCTTGCTAAGTTTAGGGTTTTTGAGAGAGGTGTGGTGAAAACTGCATCTTGTGGGGGTGTATTTATACTACAAATGGGGGTTGGGGTTTTTTCAGTCCCAGCCAGCGCCTCGCCAGGCAGGTGGCGCATAGCTGGCTGGGGATGAAGAAACCCTAACTGCAGACTGACGGAATTAATTTTGGAAGGCAGCCAGCGATGCACTGGCTGGCTAGCGATGCGCTGGCTGGCTTGCGATGCGCTGCCTGGGTGGCGCATCGCTACCTGGCTGGCGGTTCGCTGGCTGCCAGTCAGATTGTGCTAAATGTGGACATACTTACGCATTTGGCTACTGACGGTACATATTTTTTTAAATAGTGCTAGAAAATTCCAATTCCCTACATATGCTATCAATCGTCAATGATCGTCTATTCACCATCAACCACTAATGAATCAGAATTCAACGCTTAATATATTTTCTCATCCTCCCATTTTTCAATCTCACATAAGTCAAACGTATAGAATATTGTAGTAATGTGTTGGATATACAATTTGGGTTTTGGATTGGACTTTACGTATGTGACTAACTCTTAACATTATGGCGGCGGGGCAGGAGTCTTATCTCGTCACGGTGAAGATTCTACGATCGTTTACTTTTTTTTAATCTTTCATGAAGTCATAAAGTAACTAAGAAACCACATCTAAAAAAGATTCAACAATTCACCATCGTATTTGAAAAGTACAATTTTTTTTTGTTTCAAATTTGATATTACCTAAAGTTATGGTTATTAAGTTATAAAAGTGTATATTAAAAACTTGATGATTATCAATTTTACTTGACCAACTATAAAGAATTTTCTTTTTGTTCCGCAGTATCACGCGGGGTAATTTCTAGTAGACTAAAAGAACCAAATCAAACAACTTTTACATGCCCACAAAATTTTGGCAAAGATGCATAATTCTTTCACTATACTTAATTAAGCAAATATGTGGTTCAAGATTTTCATCACAACTAAAACAAAACCAAGAAATCAAGAACATCCAACCCCCCCAAAACAAACGACTAGTTGTTGCTTGTAAGAAAATCGAGAATATCAATAACCAATACGTTTTCCCCCTAAAACTACAAATCAATTAAGCAAAAATATGTAGGTTTAAAAGGAACTTAGAAGAGGAAACTGTTATAAAACTAATAAGTTCTTTTATTCCAATTATGAACATGATAGTGAATTCATGGAAACCACAAATTTGGTTTCTCTAGATGTGTTGAAAAAGAGATTAGCCAAAATTTTTCAAAAATGTATTGTTTGGAAGGTGTTGATGAAATTAGTTTTGGCTTTGTTTTTGGTTATTAAAATGAAGTCAAACTAGCATTTTTTCTTTAAACAAAAATAAGTGAATATTTATGTAAAACAATCGTTTGGTATTACACAGATTTAGTAGATTTTAATTAAATGATTGTAACTTTCGTCTCAAAAAAAGTTTAAATTCTTGCTATTCATTTTAGATTGCAGGAATTCCAAAATAGATTGTGATCTAGCACTAAACTCTCAAAGAATATCCATTTCATTCCAAACTTTTAGTTGAATAAGGACTGTATGTCAAGTGAACTTACTGGTCGTCGCAATTGACGATTAAGAGTTGTGCAGCTGATCATCTTTCATTAACGCCAATGATCCAGCCACAACTTTGGTCACGAGATCAGGCCATTCCACATCAATATCTCCATTTATAAGTTTCCACGACGGATCCTATATGTCGTCATCAATGGCACAAGCTATTGACCAATTTCTCTATGTTTTGCAGCATGTTTTTCTCTACAGAGGATTGAAACTTTCGCTATTTCACACAGTCATTCAGTTGCAATGACTTTCCATCCTTGTTTCTTTGATGTTCAGTGAAGCAGATGCTTGGTGCAACATTCTCCGTTCGAAGCGATGTTTCCATCAATATCCCTATTAATCCCCTCTCCAACTACCTTTGGAGGCTTAATATAATGCAGAAGCAGCATCAACAAATGGTTCAGAGCAGCAGCGGCAACATTTTAGCCATAAAGCTGAGTTACTTTCGACATTGCCGATAACAGCTAGCATTTTTCCATTTCCATCTGCAGATACAGCCCTTGACATCTGCTGGGATTCAGCTTTCCCCCCAGCTTAGCTACCTATCCTTTCCGAAAATCCTTCTAATTGTTCCTCAGTAAGGAGAAAGGCTTTGTTAATAAACTTTTGCACAAGGAATCTCGTGTAGAATGCACAATTACAGTATATGACTGTATAGAGTCAATACATCCATGAACATCACAAATCTCCTTTAGCCTCATTTTGAATCAATTCGTCATCAATACTGCTCTCGTTGCTTCAGACATCCCCACCCAAAAACCTCTAGCTCACCTTTCAACTTTGCTGAGCAATATACTTGTCTGAATAATCATTGCCTAATTTATGTCCGTTTACCTTCTATGCAACCTGGACGGATCTTCATTAAAGCGTATCTTCTTGAACCACCATTCTGGAATTACCAGCTCAACCTCATTTGTTCTCCACCACTAAAATTGCTCGAATCAAGGCTGCTCTCTCTGCTCCAATTGATATATTCTTGACTTTTTGGACAGTGTTGAAAGTATCACCAGAATTCATCTACACATGGATTGTTAATTTCATGTTTGTATGTGGTGCTTACAGATAAATGGTGCATACATAACAAGAAAGACAACACAAATTAAATGGTACAATTCAACATTAAACCTTGAGTGCAGGATTGGATAATTTGCTTTCAGATGATAAATAATGGCTTTACTTTGGCGTACCCTGCAGAGTTCATATAAGATAGCGAACTGCCTAAGATTTAAGGTTTGAGGATGTTTAGCAGTCTGTAATGTGTTTAAATGCACATGACTATTTACCAAAACAATATTAATGACTGCAGAGTAGACTGCATAGTAGCTGGCTGTTAATGAGTTGTATCTAACAGTTGACTTATAACCTAACTGCAGAAGACTGATACTACTGCAGAACACTAATACTGCAGAACACTAATGAGTTGTACCAAACCATATTAATTACTATAACTGTTAATGGTTGTTAATTGTGTTAACCTACTTGCAGAAGACTAATACTACTGCATCATTACAATAACCTGCAATACTCTGCATCATTACAAAATACTACTGCATCATTACAATAACCTGCAATAACCTGCATCATTACAATAACCTGCAATAACCTGCATCATTACAATAACCAGCATACAAATTTAACCTACTATAATATAACCTAAGAATGAATACTAATATAACCTACTTGCAGAAGTTGCAGCATACAAAATACCAGAACTTCACCATAATAAGATGAATTTGAATTCAATTGTGCATGGACCATAAATTCAGTTACTCCACCCCCTAAACATGGACCAGAAATCCAAATACACAAACATGGACTAGTACTCCTAAAAGATTATAAGTCAAGTACTCCACCCCCTCGTGTTCCACAGATGTTGTGCCATATCTTGCCTGAATTGAGTCCACTCAGTAGATGCTTCAATATGAGTTACGAATTCTTCTGCATCATTAGCATATCCTGCACCAACAATATGTTCTTCATCCCGATATAGGCGTTCATACACATCAGCTCCTACTTCACCTCTGATGAAATTGTGAAGCAGGCAACAAGCATTGACAATTCTACCGACTGTCCGCGTGTCGAACCATGTAGTATCTCGCAAAATTGCCCATCTCATTTTGAGTACACCAAACGCTCTCTCAATGGTGTTTCTTGCTTGTGAATGTCGCATGTTAAACAGTTCTTCAGGGTCCTTGGTCTATTCCTTGTCGTTCCCACTCCTTCAAATGATAGCGTTGTCCTCTATATGGTGCGAGGAAGCCTTCAGAATCACTATAACCGGCATCACACAGATAGTAATAACCTGTTAAACATCATAGGCAAAAAACCATTGACAAGTGCATAAATGATAATATATGCACATCAAATTTGGGCAGCGAACAAGTGAGACCTTCAAAGAGTGTATGAGAAGCATACCTCTAGGAACCTTTAGTCCATTTGGCCTTAGGAGGGCATCACGAAGTACCCTCCCATCATGCGCAGATCCTTCCCATCCAGCAAGGGTGTAAAATGAACTCCAAATTTGAATTACATACGCCAAGAACATTTATTCCTAATGTTCCTTTCCTCGTACGATATCGTTGTTGACTCTCCCTCGGCACACGAACTGTAATGATAGTTCCGTCAAGCGCTCCGAGACAATTCTGCAGAACAATGTCGTTAATAACTGTAATACTAATAGTTGCATATCACTATAATAAGTCGGTTACTAACCTTGAAGTACTTCCATCTTGGTTCCGTGGAGTTCTCGGTAATAGGTTCAGGCTTACGATATAGAATTTTATACAGTTTCAATACAGCAAATAACACAGAATGTATGACCCTACTTATTGTTTCTCCAGAACGACGAAACACTACTTGTAGGATACGATTCTTTTCATTGTGAGCTATAGTATATAAGAAGATGGCAACCATTTCATCTATGTCAATGTTCCAACTACCCCTTAACCCACCATCAGTTACAAGCAAGCGACACAGTTTCTGAAAGCATCGACAGTTCATCCTAATTAACATAACAGAAGATACATTGCCATGAGAAGTAATGGCATTCATGAAAGACCTTCTAGCTATTTGTCGAGCAATTGGAGTTTCCCAAGCAGTTTGAACTTCCCTAGACTCTAACAAATCAGTATGTATCTCCTCAATCAGCTTCATTATGAACATCAAAATTAAAAAAAAAAATCGAAATACATCACGATAACAGCTGCAACTTCTTTCCGTTTATTCCTGGGTGGCCTCGCCATTATCCTAACATAAGGTAACCTACCGATTAGAGATTGATGAATGGAAGAAATCTCCCCTAAAGTCTATGTATGGGCTTACCTGAACTCGTGCAGATTCAAACTGCAAGTTCCTGTATAGGAAGTTTGCTGCGGGAGGGCTTGCTAGCACGATGAATTCGTCAAAGAAGAAGAGGAGGAAGAAGTATTCAGAAAAGAAGATGAGAAGAAGAGAAGAGATGCATCGCAGAAGAAGAGGAAGAAGAGAAGAAAGATGGAGCAGTTATGACAGCAGTGCAGTGTAGTGCAGTGGTAGGTTTCACCAATTAAACAATGGCATGGCATGTAATTTTTGGATTAGTAGTTGGATAGAAATGTAATTGGACAAACCCTTCAATTCACCCATTATCAAATCACTCAAAACTCAGCTATAAGTTGAGTTTTGAAATCACTCATTTTTTTGGCCGAAAAACAGCTGTTTTGTGCATTTGTATTTCCGAAAAAACAATGGTTTTGGATGAAAAAGTGTATTCATCCAAAACACACCTCCAAATCGCAGAAACCAAACGACCCGTAAGTTCTTTTATTCACAAATTGGCATGAATCATGATATAGTAGAGAATTCATGTGAAACCACAATTGGATTTTCTCTTATTGATGTTGTTGAAACAGAGAGAAAGATTAGCCACCAAAGTTTTACAGAGAAAGTTGTATATATGGTACTGAGTGAGAAAGCGGATAGGTTGATGAAATTACAATTTTGTTCCTTGGTCTTTTTTTTTTTTTTTTTGGCAATTAATGACTTTCATAATTATACTTATACTAGAATCTAGCATTGAATTTTCTAAAAAAAAAAAGAAAGGTGGAATATTTTTGTAAATAACACCTCCTGTTTGAGCTCATTACCACAAAGAATTTAGTAGATTTTAATAAATGACTAGGCGCGCCGTTTTCCTACCAAAAAAAACTTTAGAGATTTCTTGCTCTCATTATAGTTGAGAGAGTCAGTCAAAAGCTAGCTTTGACCTCAACACTAAATTCAGGTAGAATATCTTTGTTTTCTATTTTCATTCTCTATACTTACTTTCTGTGTGTTTGAGTTCATAATGGTGACTGCTATGTCTAAGTGAAAAACGTGTACTTTGGGGTAGAAATTGACCATCTATAGGATGGCTAAAAGCATACATACTCTTTTCTTGATGTGATTCATGATAACCGCTTCATAAATCTTTTCATGATTCATTGGGTGTGAATTAATAATTACTATTACCATTTTATTATTTCAGTTAACTTGATGTTTGTGACAAAGAAAAGGAGCAGCAATATACCAAACTTATATTTTGTTTGGAAGTGAGCTACTTTCTATGTTTTGTTTTTGCAGGTAGGTTGGAAAATCTTGATGTTTTGCTTACTGAGCAGTATGGTTTTATGTTGGTCACTGCTGGGTTTGTTCAGTTGTCATTTTTTCCTGTTTGTGCTGATGCAGGTGTGTGCGAGATGACTTTTGAGTGGCCAGTGACTGATATTTTTGTATGGAAGTCTTTGTTGATGATTTATAATTATCTACATAATGTAATCAACAACATCATGCTTTAACATATTACATATATGATGCTTAAATTATTATTTGGCCCTTGAGACGGGTCAGCAGTGTCTAACTAAAACTGCTTTCGTGCTCCGCTGCATCGCGCTGCACACTATACTAGTTAAACCTAAATAGTGGAGGGGTTTTTACTGTTGTTTACTATTCCTTAAGAAACAGCGCCCCTTGCTTTTTCCGTTTAATTCTAATAACTCTTCCTTTTCTCTTTCTGGTTTGTTTTGGACGAGCCTTTTATTTCTGCTTCTCCCAATGCTTAGCTGAACCACCATTCTTCTTTCTCAGACAACCATCTTTTCACTCTCTTGCCTTCCTCCCGTCGCAGGAGTTTCAAAGCTAGATGAAATCTAATGAAACTTCTATAACAAAGAAGAAGCGGCAGTGTTCTGCACTATCGGTGACGGTGACCCTATGCGATGTCTGCGATCACCGAGTCCACCACGCCAACAGGTTGGCCTCCAAGCATCTGCGTTCTCCCTCATCCTTTTGCCCAAATCAATTCCTCTCTACGACATCATAATAGTCTGCCCTCCTCCGATTAAGGTCCTATTGCAGACATGGCCTTCCTGACGCCAGGAAGGGGAAATCTCTCCGTCAAGAACTCACCGTCGAACTCAACCTTTGCCTGGAGCAATTTTTTGTTGCAAGGTAAATCAAATTTTCTCCCTCATTTTTTATTTCACATGAAACTCCCTTCTATCCTTCTCTACTCCCACTGATGGTGCTCTCAGGGTTTCAAATGCAGTACCTCAAAGCTGCCCATTAGGGTTGCAGATTCCATTCTGCTCTGCATACCTCACATTTGCCCCATATAATGGAATTGGCCGCAGCTGGAGTTCTGAGAAGGAAAGTGAGCTCTCTCTGCTTAATCCTAATATGGGATGATACTTGCTTGGGGCTTTTTTGAGAATCAAGTGTTTGATGTTTACTCACGTGAGAAATTCCTTTTTCTACCAGGTGGATGTGGTGTGTTAGTTCTCCAGTTTTTGCCTTCTGTTGGTGCTTCACAGACTAAGAAAGAGATGGAACACATAACAAGAAAGACAAACTCAAGAGTTTTGTTGTTGACTTGACATGTTTCCAATTGATCTTGGAGTTCAAACTTTCTTCAGAGAAGTGGCTATTGGATTGGATATGCATTCTGCCTTTCAGTTATTGATAAATAATGCAGGTATTTACTTGAAGCTACCCTGCAAAGTAAGTTCATATAAGTATTAGCGGAGATGATTAAGAGTTTTAATGTTACTGAGTGATGGTTTTCTAAGCATGTTCATAGTACTTATGATGTGTGATCGCATAGCTGCATCATGATATTTCACCATAAACAATTTAAAAGTTTGTACTTTTTCCTGTCAAAGGATTGTTGGTGCCCTCAAGGGATTTGAATTTTGATACAATGTGGCATCGAGATTCCAATCTGAGAATTGGAACAATGAATTGAATCTAGGGATTGATTAATGATCTGATGATGTAACTGAGATAGAATTCTCGACCAGATCTTCCTATTTTGCTGAACTTCTATATGTGCTATAACATTCATGTTGGGTTTGCCTAATTGTTGTTGGTTCATAACTAGATGTAAAATAATGTTTTGCTGAACTTTTCCAGATGAGGGATTTCTACAAGGAAAGATATGAACCAGTTGGTTTAGCTAACAAGTTAAGGATGTGGCTGCCTTCTTGACATAGATTAGGTTATCAACTCATTGCCACATTTTTGCAGGGTTTAGTCTATTTTATCAATCTGCAAACCATTGCATTGGTGGTCTGTTCCTCTTTTTGCAAGCTCTGTTGGCTTTAGATGGAGCTATGTAGTTGTTTCTGTTTCTGTTTATGGCTGCAAGTGCTATTTTTATGCTCTGCTGCATCTGGTTTTTGTTTGGTTGGGTGGTGTCTCATTTTAGCGGGTGATTTTAATTGCATAGAATTGGTATAGATGTTTTGGGTTTGTATATAGGGTTTGGGATCTCATTCTTTTGAATGGGTGGGGCTCTTGTGCTGATGCAAGTGTGATGCTTTGGCCTTTGATTCATATTAATGAATTTTCACCGTTCATCAAAAACCATTTTTGGACTTGGCAGTTGTGCTGATGCAAGTGTAACTACTAGAATTGATAATAATGGCGTGCTGCATTTTATGGCTTTAAATGGTTATAATTAACAATTGATCAAGCTGAAGATGTAACATTTGGAGATTCCTTTTTTATGGTTTCTTGATCGATTAAGATAATTGCTTTCCACTTGTTTTAGCTTTCCAAATGTTTTAGATAATATCAGTAGAATTAATAGCAGCAAGTGGAATATGGAAACAATTGGATGGTGAAGGAACTAAACCAGAGGCTGGACACAAAGTTAATGATGGGGATGATTAGGCTTTTTTTTTACGGAGATAGCTCCATGAGGAGAATCAAAATAGTAAGTAGTAAATTAGTTAGAATCTACCCAGGGCGTGAGGACTACCGGCAACACCCCTGAGAGATATCTAAAAGCCAAATGTGCTACAGAATGGCCGGTTCTGAATACTGAACGGAGGACCGAAAGCAGCTTGAAGCTTGGACTGGCAGTCAAAAAACGGATGACCTCTTAAATGATCCCACCACGGGCTTTTGATCCTTCGCGATCCCGTATTGCCTTGGAAACCAATTCAGCAACACCTTCGAAATCAACTTGAAAAAGGAGGATTAGATTAGTACTTTCACGGATTCATTGAAACAAACCACAACCAGATTATACATAACTACCTAAAATTTTTAAAATCATTTATTCATCATCTACGAGTGAACCTACGAGTGAGTAGTGTCTTACAAGATTCGATCTAAGTACCCGCGGCATCGCGCGACCACCATAATCTAGTTCCTATGGTAACTAGAAAACATGTAGAACGTCTTGGTCGTTCCATCATTTTCACTTCCAGTTAGCAAAAGAGTGGTGCCATTTGGACAGGATGGGGACATGGGCTTGAGTACAGTGTCCTTGTTGGTGGTAGGCTGGATGAATGTGAGGTCTTCGATGCTCTGGTACAAGTTTCCGAGGCAGCCCACCATTTTGTTCTTGGATAGGAGCCTGATCACTGTTCCAAGTGGGAAGGAGAGGAGTGTGAAGAGGAAGTCGACGAACTCCTTTCCTGCTTCCGCGAACAAGACTCGTTTGGTCTTTCTGTCGATCAGGAGCTTCAGTGTCACTTTGGTGGTGGTGGTGGTAGTGGGGGTAGCCATTTTTGTTTTTGGTAGCGAGACAAAGGAAGAGATGGGTAGTTTTGTTTTTGGAGTCAGAAGAAGGGGAATTTATAGGAGAAGCCTTAATGGGTTGATGGGTTTTCAAACGACGGGAAATTAAGAGAGAAAGATCTTAACTTGGCCAATGGAGCAAAAATGGTTTTTCAGTTTTTTCTTTTGCAGAGTGCAGAGTCCAAGTCGGGAAGGGAAGAGGCGCGCATGATGGAAGAGGCAGAGCCGTGAAATCTCGAATGGGTTTAGGATAATATTGGGCTCACCAATGAAAGGAAAAGGTTTCAGATGTTGCTTATAACAAAATGATTGCGAATGTTAAAGCAGGATTAGCAGGGAAGATGAGAGAAGAACACCTGAAACCTGTTGTTCATTTTCGCACAGGAGTAGCGTGAAGAACACTGCAAAAGATCGTTCAACTATATGGTTACTAGCATTTTCTCGGACCGTTGGCCAATATGTTATATTTTGATTTTTTTATTTACTATAATTAGTAATAATAATATTCTATAATGATAGATTTAATTTTATTTTTAGTAAATTGTAAATCAACTAAAATTTAGAATTGAATGATTAAAATTAAACTAACATTTAAAAAAAAACTGTTTATGTTCTCAGTTCTGTAACATGTTAACTAATTTAACCCATTGAATGTTAGTTTAATTTTAATCATTCAATTCTAAATTTTAGTTGATTTGCAATTTACTAAAAATAAAATTAAATCTATCATTATAGAATATTATTATTACTAATTATAGTAACAGTTTAAAGTAGAAAATATAAAAATAAATTTGAATTAAAAAAGTGAGTAGGACATTAAAATATACAATAATAATTTGAATTTATCTAAGTTAAAAGGAGAAGTTTAATTTTTCCAAAACTTCATCATGTTTAAAAATATTTGGAATTTTATTTATTAATGAAAAAATTTAATAAATAATTTTAAATAAGAAGAAACAAAATAATATGATATCTTAGTATCCTATTATTAAGGAGAAACTTTAAATCATATCTCTCATATAACTTTCATAAAAAATTTCATATAATAGCTAGATAATTTTTTTATACAATACCAAAAATTATATAACATTTATATTAAATATTGTGATTAATTATCAAATATTGTGATTAATTAAGTTCAGTTACATACTAAAATAAGGCCACGTATTCCTGCAAGAAATTCGGCGTGGGAATTAGCCGATTCCGGCGGAAATTGCGGATTCCTTGTTTTCCTCTCATTTTATAGCGACTCAATTCCGACGGAATTATAGGCCTAATTACGGCCCAACAGTGTTCCATAATTCCGGCCAAAACTGAACGGAATCTGACGATTCCAGCGGAATTACTTGTTAATTCCAAATTTGCCCATGCTATCCTCTCATATCTCTCTCTCTCTTTTTTTTTTTGGTGAAAACGGCGTCAAGCCCTAATTATTCAAACTAGTCAAGCGGGTCTCGGAAATACCCAAACAGTCATACCGAAGATGGTAAACAAGATTACAATCGGAACTTGAAACTGTGTGACTCCCAAAGGGGTAGTCATAACCAATGGAAGCCAGGTAGTCAGCCGCGTGGTTTCCCTCTCGAAGATATGTCTCACGACCACCTGCCAGTCTCTCCTGCAGAGATCCTGAAACAGTGCCGTTTCCAGTCCATGATGGTGAGTCGGCTCTCCTCGTCCCATCAAGAGGCTAATGGCAGCAACGGAGTCCATTCGGAGCAGAATTCTTCTGTATCCCAAATCCCACGCACGTTGGAGACCTTCGACCGCGCCACGCATTTCAGCACGTGTAATCGAACAGCTTCCTAAATTCATCGCGAAGGCCGTGATGCAGCGTCCATCAAAGTCGCGTAGCAAACCCCCAGCAGCAGCCTTCCCTCTTCTCTTATCTGCCGATCCGTCCGTATACAGAGTCACCCATCCAGCTTCGCCAGGGTCCCAAGCCACTTCAATAGGAGCCCTTCGTTTATCCCCCCCCCATCCAGCTTCGGACCTTTGCCATCTCATACTCAATGTTATTGATCCAGTGAGAGGTTTTAATAAAAACCTCCGTCGCTGAAACTTGTTTAGCCGAGAACACCCATTCATTACGGCTTCTCCAGAGGAGCCAGCAAACAACCCCAAAGACAATACCGGCCTCTGAATTGAGGTGCCCGCAAATCCAGTCAGAAATCGGCTCCTGCCAAACGGTCCTAGAGAGGTCAAACATTGGGAACTTGTCCCAGACCTTCTGGCGAATGCACAGTCACGCAAAACGTGGATGGTGTCCTCCTCCTCAATCCGACATCTAGGGCAGGAAGCATCTGTGGTCATGTGTCGGCGAGCTCGGCTTTTATTAGTTAAAAGTTTATCCTGAACCGCAAGCCAGAGGAACGTCCGAATTCTATTCGGTCCCTTCCAACCCCAAATGGTCTTCCAAGCATTCGGGTACTGAGAAGCAGGGTGATTGCAGATTAACCGGTAAGCCGATTTAATCGAGAATCGGCCATGTGCGTCCTCGCCCCAAACCCAATGATCATCTCCACGGTCTTCCCTCGTGGTGTCATGCCGATGACCATCTCGATCACAGACGGAGGGAGGCTTGCTCTAAGTTTATCCACATCCCATTGGCCATCAATATTCACAAAATCTGCCACTGAATCGTTGATTTGTATCTCAGCAATTGGCGTCCACCAGCAGATCAATCAGTCTCTCCCCATAATCGATCCAACGGGCTGTCCAGAACATCGTATCTTTGCCATTACGGATAGCCGAGCGGGCTCCTCTCACCATTGTCTCCCAGTCCCGAGTAATACCCTTCCAGACCGAGGAACGTGAATTTGGGTTCCGACGAGTCAGTCCATCGGCGGTCACCGAGAAGTACTTCCCCTGGAGAAGTCGCACCCAAAGTCGATCTGAGTCCTGCATAAATATGAATGCAAGTTTAGTCATGTAAGCCCGATTCAACTCATGAGCTAACTTTAACCCGAGTCCTCCGTCCTCCTTGGCTCTACAAATGTCCTCCCATGACACCAGATGAACCTTCCGAGCTTCATCCGAGGAACCCCAGACAAAATTCCTAATCTTGCGATCAATCGCCTCGCACGTAGTCACTGGTAAGACAGCCGTTTGCATCACATATGCCGGGATTGCTGCCAGCACAGATTGGGCCAAAGTCACCCTACCAGCCAGGGAAAGCGACTTCGCTTTCCATCCAGAAAGCTTGGCTTCAATTCTATCAACGATGGTCTGGTACGTGCGTGCCGAGACTCGATCATGGAGAACCGGCACGCCTAAGTAACGGCCCAGGTTGCTTGTAAGAGGGATACCAAGCGTCCCAGAGATAGCATGCGCCAATGACCGTGATGTGTTCGGGGAGCAAAAGCAGATCGATTTCTCTTTATTCACAGCCTGCCCAGAATTGTCACAAAACGAGTCTAGACATTTCAGGATTACCTCAGCTTGATCCACCGAAGCTTCAGAGAACAAGATCAGATCGTCCGCATAAAAGAGATGTGAGAGTCTAGGACCACCAAGCGAGATCGAAACAGGTTTCCATTGTCCCTCATCAACGTGTTTATCGATGATATGGCTTAGGCGCTCCATACAAAGAGTAAACAAGAAAGGAGAAAGTGGACAACCTTGTCGTATTCCACGCTCTGGAATAAACTCGTCTGTTAATCCTCCATTCCACAACACACGAAAACGAGCCGACGTCACACAGGACATGATCAGCTCCACCATCTCAGCACTCAGACCCGCAGACCTGAGTGTTTCTGCCAGGAAAGACCATCTGATGCGATCGTAAGCCTTTGTCAGGTCAATCTTGAGAACCATACGCCTTGCTCTGCTTCTACAACGTTCCATGGAATGCACAACTTCTTGTAGGATAATAATATTATCTGAAATTTGCCTTCCCGGCACAAAGCTCGCTTGGTTGCTCTTGATAATCTGGCTCATAAGAGGCTTCAAGCGAGTCGCAATGCATTTAGTCAGAGTCTTATAAATCACATTGCAGAGGCTAATTGGGCGAAGCTGATGCAGTGTCTCTGGATTGCGCACTTTGGGAATCAAAACAATAATAGTCTCGTTGAGTTGTCTAACCTGCCTGTGATCCTGGAAACAAGCACGGACTAGGGCCACAACCGATCCCAACTACATTCCACTGCTTCTGTAAAACGCTGGTTGGTAACCGTCAATGCCCGGGGCCTTAAGTCCTTTCATGCTTTTAATAACTTCCTTAAGCTCGGCATGTCAGGGGCAAGTCCCAATTGCTCAGCTTGACCAGCCGAAATCGGACAGAAGCCATTCCACAGAGTCTGTATAACGTTTCCCTCTTCCTTGTACAAACTACAAAATGGGAGGTTACCAAGAGTTGGAGCTCACCGGCTCATCCACCCAAGACCCGGCGGCATTGCGGATCATGACAATTTTGTTTGCTGCCCGACGAGAAGCGTAACCTGGTGGAAGTATCTCGTATTGCGATCCCTGTCGCGAATCCAATCTGACCGAGATTTCTGAGCCCACAAGACAGCTTCATCCCAAAGGGTTGCTTGGAGGTCGCGTCTGGTGTTATTCTCAGCGAGAAGAACCTGGGGTAAGGGGTTCGACTCAGCAGCTTCCTCGAGCTCAGCCAGGTGCATCGAGAGAGCTTCCTTTCGCTGGAATATATCACCAAAAACCTCGCGATTCCACTTCCTCAAAAGACAAGTCAGCCACCGAGTATTAGCCAGGACATCACAGCTCGGGTTCCAGGCCGAGGAGATGAGGCGAGGGAAGTCCGAGTGCATCATCCAAGGAATGAGAAATCGGAAAGGGCGTTTCAATCTGTCCAGCACAGGCAGCCCAAAGAAGTTGATAAGAATCGGACGGTGATCCGATCGGAGACGCGGTAGATGGCGGACCACGGCTTCCGGGTAGCACATCCTCCAGCTCAGATTCGCCAGCCCTCGATCCAATCTCTCCTGAATAGATCCCCTAAACCACGTAAACGAGGACCAATAAACCCCAGATCAACAAATCCGCAGTCTTCGATGCAGTTGACGAATGAAGCGGCTCTATTAGGCTCGAAAGGAGCACCACCGCTTTTGTCTGCTGCACAAGCAATACTGTTGAAGTCACCAGCGAGAACCCAAGGCATAGCCTCTGTGTCTGCCCGTAGCCGAAGCTCATCCCACAAAAGACAACGGCCCGTCGCTTGGGCTTAGCATAGATTGCCGACACCAAGCACATGGGGTGCCCTGGAACTTCAAGTTCGAAATGCACCGCTTGGTCTGACCGGCCGACCTCAGCAATAGTCGCCATTGACTCGTTCCAGAGGATCCATATGCCCCCAGAGAAGCCTTGTGCGTGCACCAGAATTCTGCTGTCGAAATCCAACCTCCTAAGAACCTTCAAGGAATTTTCACCGCTAATGCGGGGCTCCAAAATAATCGTCACAGAGGGTTTATACCGATTGAGATAATGCTTGAGAGTCGGGATAAATTCAACGTGTCCCGCTCCCCGACAATTCCAAGTAAAAATAATCATCGAGGGCAAGGAAAGCAAGAGGAACGAGCTCAGATTCGGTCAGGAGGCTTCCCTGCCCGACCATTGCTGCCGGAGTCATTCTCCTTCTCCTTAGGGGTACGTGTAACAAAGTTACGGACCTGACGACCCACTTTGACTTCCTTCTGTTTTTGCACAGGTTTCACTCTTGCCAACTCTTTCACCCGCTTCAAATTTCGTTGTGCAGGTTTGGTTTTAGGCTTACTTGTCGAGGCACCACTGAAAATTGGATTGTGGTAAACGACGGGAGCAGTAACTACAGACGAGCTGTCCACAGTTCCAGCAGTCCCACCATTGACAGCTTTAGACGGCTGGGAGGCGGTCACAGACTTCTCTGAATTAGTGATGTCTTCCAGGGGAGTCGGCGTTGCTTTCTTACTAGCCTTCAGGTTAGACTTGACGGTATTATCCGCAGGGGAAGTTGTCGCGGCTTTGAGCGCTGCATCAAGCCTCCGAGCCAGATCTTGAAAATTGTCAGGATTTTGTTTCGAGGAGCCCGTCTTCTCAGGTTCTGGCCCCTTCCTAACATTCTCCGAGACTTCCGACCCCAACACATCGAATCTGGAGCCCGAACCTTTACCACGAGAGGTACTCGGGGCCGGTTTAGATTGCTGCCCCTTCGTTCTCCTCCGGACCGTCATCCATTCTCCTGTTGCTCCGTCGGTCTCCGCATTCACCTGGGGTACATCCTCAGACTCAACCTGAGGTGGGGTAACCACAGGCGTGGGTCTGGAAGGGCACTCGTCAATACGATGGCCATAAATCCCACAATTGAAGCAGATTCGCTCCAAACTCTCATATTCCACGTGAAAGGTACGATCCTCAATCATATATTTTCCGAGCAAAGGTTTCGTCAGGTCGACCTCAACACAAACACGGGCATAGCGAGCTCTAGCACCTTCCGAGGTGGCCAGATCAAGTCGAACTGTCCTACCAATGGAATTACCAATACGTGTGACCGCAAGCTCGTTGAAAAAATGGATCGGCAGTTTCGGAAGACGTACCCAAGTCAAGATCGTCTTAATGGGTTCTTCCTCATTAAAATCAGGAGACCACCTAGCCACCGAGAAGTAGTAATCAAAAATCTTCCAAGGTCCTCCGAAGGCAGCCCGGTGATAATCATCCTCGTCTGCAAATCGGACCAAGAAGAAAGAGTTGGAGACATCCGCAACCTGAATATTCCCGTTCCTCCCCCAAATCGATTCCAGTCTGCGCTTCACCGTGGCAAAAGCAAACGACTTCTCCATTACCTTCACGACCAAAGCTTTCGACCATGGTTTATAGAAACTACGAACTTCTTCTTCAGAGAAAGAAACCTTGGGGCAACGAGGGTCCGACCCTGAGTCATCCTGCATAGGAGTCAAGGCCTTGGGGAAGAAGTCAACACTGTCTTCGACGATCCATTGAGAGGAACCTTGCCCCAGCCACGTGACTATAGGATCGGCTATTGCCCGTCAGCTTAGCAGTCGCGACGGACCCGGCGTGACAACCGGACTACTCAGGTCTGAAACGTGACTGAGCGGAGTCATCAGCGCCTCTCGGGGTCGCTTCCTAGGGAGAGAGTCTGCCTCAAGGCCAAGGGAAACAGGCGAAGCATGCTGGAGGGGTTGGGACGTGGTAGTCGTCGTCGAGAAAGGATCGGGCGGCCGGTTGAGATCAGCCGCCACCATCGCGATGACATTAGGAGTCGTCAGAGCGTTTCCTGACATTAGGGTTTTTCCCCGTCTTAACCCTCTTTCTTTTTCTTCTTCTTACATTAGTCGTCAGAGGTTTTCAAAACTAGATTGGAGGTTAAGCAGTGAGCGTACCCTCATATCTCTCTCTCTCTGTTCGTGCCATCGCCGCCTTTTTTCAGGGCTTCTGTTCGACGAGAAGCAGCAGCAATATCAACCCTCTCGACGGCGGCCAGCGGCAGGTTAATCCCAACTTTGCCTCGTTATCCTCTCATCTCTCTCTCTGTTCGAATCTATATTTGCCAACGTCGTCTTTCTTCTCAGGGCTTCCGTTCGACGAGGAGTAGCAGCACTATCGACCTTCCCGACGATGGTCGGTGACAGGCGACCGCATCTGATGTTTCTTCCCGCTCATCATCCTCGTAACAGCGTCGGCCTAAGGTAAGCATTGTTCTTCATTCAATGAATTAGGGTTTCGCTTCTTCTTCTTCGTATCTCTCTTCAGTCTTCTTCAATCTTGCTCTTAGGTTGTTTCCTGGAATAATATGTAACACGGCCAATATTTCAATCTTGAATTAGGGTTTCTTCAGTCCATAAATTAGTCAGGGTTCGGCCTTCCCTTCTCCGTTCGAACCAACTGTGCAATTGTGCTCCTGTATTAGAAGTTCTATTGTTTTATGGACTGAAGAAAGTGCAATTGTGCTCTTGGGTTGTTTTTTCGCTGAACTTTTTGTTGTCTCCAAAATTCTGATTTGTTTCTTTGGTTGGTTTTCTCTTGACATTGTGTTTATGATTAAAAGACCAGCAGTTCATATCTTTTCTCTTAGGTTGACTAGTCTGTGAGCTTCATACATGAATCTGTGCTTTCTCCCGGGTTGGTTACCAAAATCATCACTGAACTTTGAGCAAATAACCCGTCAGTCACTGAACTCAGAAAAATATCCTAGTGAACACTGGACTTCGGCACATTAACCCAGCAGTGACTTCCGTCCATGGACGTCCAAATGGCCGTTAGTCAGCTTACATGGACAGTCCAATTGGGACTCCATGTCACCCACCTAGTCTATGTGGCAGATATTTGCCCAATCAACCCTACCCATGTAACCAAAACCCAAACCAAAACACCCAAACCCAATCTCACTTTCTCTCCCTCCTCCATCCCTACCAGATCGCTGCCGGCGACCATCCCTACCAGATCGCCGCCGGCGCCGACCATCCCTACCATCGCCGGAAGATTCCATCTCGTCGCCGATTGAACCCAAACTGCCGAACTTCGCTCAACCCAAATCGACGACGACAACAGATCTTCAGAGGAGAAGGAGGAAAGATCGGAAAATCAATGAACCCAAACTGCCGAACTTTGCTGAACCCAAATCGACGACGACATCAGATCTTCTTCACTGAACCAAAACCCAAACCGGAAAATCAATCAATTAAGCTATTGGGTTTTTCAGAGGAGAAAGAGGAGAGATGGAGGAGGGAGGAGGCCCTCCCCCTTCTATTTTGCTGCACTGTTCATTTAACTTCCGCCCGCCGTTACACCACATCCTGCCATTAAGCAAATTTATTCAAGCCGTTACAATGAATCCACCCCAATTAAAGGCAGGGAGTAGTGGATTACATCCATTCATCCGGATCCTTCAAACCCTCTCTTCTACCATCAGTCCCTCCCCTGTTTTTCTCCAAAGTTTGTAATCGCTGAAGCTTTGCCGCCGACGTGACGACCGGTGCGGTCGGTTCCCAGGAGCTTGCCCTCGTCTAGTTCAGTAAGTGAGTTCGATTACCTCGCCTCGATCCTTGTTTCCATTTAAGAACACCCAACTGAACGTCGGCTCTGTTTTCTTCGATTTCCAGATTCCGGCGACACGCTTCGATTCCAGCTCTCGTTGAGGCCCAAATCGCTTCCAAATCCGTTTCAGTAGCTTAGGTTCGACGAATAGATGATTTGGGGGGTGGAGAGAGTTTCTGTTTTCTGGTCAGATCTGAGAGTAAGGAGGAGGGAGAGGAAGTGAGATTGGGTTTTGGTTAATTGGGTTGGGTATTTTGGTTTGGGTTTTGGTTACATGGGTTTAGCTGATTGGGCAAAAATTTGCCACCTAGGCTGACTTGTGTGAAGTGGAATCCCTGTTGGCAAGTCCACATAAGCTGACTAACGGAATTTTGGATGTCCGTAGACGGTAGTGACTACTAGGATAATGTGTTGAAGTTCAGTGATGGTTAGGATATTTTTCTGAGTTCAGTGACTGACGGATTATTTGCTCAAAGTTCAGTGATGATTTAGGTAACCAACCCGCTTTCTCCCTCATAATGGAGAGTCACTATCAGAGTATCAGTCATGTGAGCTTCTGCAATAATATGTAAAAAAGTGGCCAATGTTACAATTGTCTTTACCAATTTGTTTGTTGAAACTCATGTGTTCAACCTTGCTTGCGAACTCCGTATTGGTCGTTTGAATGGTTGTAGTGGCAGGTGCTCAACATTGGGCATGAAAGAGCCTCAATGAACGACAGAAGAAGAATGTCGATTGGAAGATGATTGGATGCAGCGCCAAAGAAGAAGGTCTCGAGTGGAAGGAGGTCGAATAGAAGGGATAAGAATGGAGGTCAAAATGCATTAATAGGGGAGGGATATTTTCGTCAATGCATCAGGAGTAAATGTCCAATTCCATATGGTCTTTTTGGCAGGAAAACAAGGAATTATTGCTGGGAATCCTACTTGAATCTGATTCCGCTGGAATAGGTAATTGCGGCGGAATTTGGCAGTTTAGCAGGAAAACGTGGCCTAAAAATAGGTTCATTTATTACTAAAATTTTCATAAAAAAATAGGTTCATTTATTACTACAATAAAAATAGGTTCAATTACCTGCAGAAGACCAGAGAAAACACACCAAGCCACTGCATTCCAACGAGAGAGTAGCTAAAAGAGAAATGAGTCAGAGATACCTGGATGTGGAGTTTCCACCGCATGTAAAACCTTCACAACGCTATTTTGTAGTACCCATCCCCTAGACCCACCCATTGTATTCAAGACATCCCCATCTACATTTATCTTTAGACGATGAGGAGGAGGTGGAGACCAAATGGAGGAAGGGGATGGATGGAGAAGAACGTTAGATCTAATAGGAGGCTGAGTCTTGATTTTGAAAGGAGTTTTAGTATTTAAGCAAGTCTTAAGTCCACTCCACAAAATTAAGGTTACCTACGCAAGTTCTTTAATTTTAAGTACGCTCATATCATGTCATGTCATGATTTACAGTCAGAATGGTGTTTCTAGTTTTCTCTTAATTCGACCATCTCAATTTCGAGGACACGATGTTTCCAAGCGGGAGATACATGTTACACCCAAACCTAGAGGAATATTTTTTGTATTAAATCCCAAAATATCCTTAATAAAATTTTCTAATTATTAGAAAACTATTATAGATTTGAAATGTTGTCCACCATGACATACTATTCTATTCGTAGTCTGCTGGTAATTAACGTTGCTTGTTAAATTTACTCAATACAGTCAGCTAACGTAAAATAATTAGTATAAATTAAATATTAGGCCATAATTCAGCAGTTCCTGGGCTAACTATTCAAGCCCAATATCACGATTCGATGCCCAGCTAGCAGGCCCATACCACTTTTCATCAGCCCGTTACACTTATACACTGAGATATTCCTTTGGCCGTAACGTCATATCCAACTCTGCTCCAGAAAGATTCCCCCAAGATTTCTTCCATAATTCGTCACTTATTATTCTTAACCGTACAGAAGTACAGAACAATGCGTCAGATAATACGAATCTTTCTGTCAAATAAATATTCTGAATCTTCACAGCATCATCTCTATCACATTATAAACACCAACGCTCCCCTTTTCATTTTCCCACATTTCCTTATCCTGGTTCCTTCTTCTTACAGATGGCTACCACCACCACCAAAGTGACACTGAAGCTTCTGATAGACAAGAAGAGCAACAAAGTCCTGTTTGCCGAAGCAGGAAAGGAGTTCGTTGATTTCCTCTTCTCCATCCTCTCGCTCCCACTAGGAAACGTTATCAGACTCTTGTCCAAGGATAAAATGGTGGGTTGCCTTGGAAATTTGTACCAGAGCATCGAGGAGTTGGGTGACACGTTCATCCAACAAAGCACAAGCAAAGACATTGTGCTTAACCCGAAAGTCCAGTCATACACAGCTGATACCAACCTTTTGCTAACTGGCTGTGACAATAGCAACGGAACTTCAGCAACTGGGAAAGTTTACTTGTGCCAATATTATACTGATGATCACAGGTACTTTGCTGATGATCCACAAGCAATTTGTCCTGGATGCAACAATAGAATGAACATTGGAGTTACCTTTGTTCCCAAACCTGCTGTTGGGGGTAATGGAGGTGGGAATCAGAAGAATGAAAGTGGGTTTGTGAAGGGTGTTGTGACATACATGGTGATGGACAATCTCGAAGTGAAGCCAATGTCTACCATCTCCAGCATTACTTTGTTGAACAAGTTCAATATTCAGCAAGTTGGTGCACTTGAGGAGAAAGTTGTTGAGCTTGGAATGGATGAGGTAGCCCTTCTTTAAGTTGATTGTTTTTTTTTTTTTTCCCTCCAATCAAGTACTATGAATGAATGTTTTCTTTTTTCAAACAAAGTGACATAAAGTGGGTTCCATTTTGCTATTGTTTTACAGGGGCTGAATCTGCTGAAGGCTTCTCTGGAGTGCAAGAGTGTTCTAACCAGTGTTTTCCTTGGAGCTTGAGTTGGTTAAGGTTGAATGTTATCCTCTGTATTGTGTAGTTCTTTTGTTGTCTTCTCTTTAGGAGCTGTTGTTGTTTGGAGAATGGAGATGGAGCTGTGTATCATGTATTTTTAGTAGCATTTTGGACTGGTTCTTAGCTTAGTTTAGCTTGAAACTACGCCTTTAATGAAATGCTCTGTTTCTTTCTTTTATCATCATTCTACTAATAATGGCTCTGTTTTGATCATATTCAACGACTGCCTTTGTGTTAAATTGTTGGGTCAGACATAATTAGGATTTCAAAGGTAAACTAGTATATGTGGCCGCGCGTTGCCGCAGTGTCCTAAAGTGGTCATAATGTGAAATTGTTCACTCGTATTATAGTGGTATTTACATTAATATTTCTTAAAATTAAAGATGTACATAATCTCATAGTACAACACTGAAGTTAACTCATGCATAATACAGAAAAATGTTAGAGATTATAAGTTTACAAAATTGCAGGACAAAAAAGTGGTAACGAAAATCGCACTAAGTTTATGCATCGCTAACTTTATACCCGCTCGGAAACCAGACTAATTTGAGCAAAAATTACATGTTGACCGGATAAAGTTGACCGATATGGGCGAACTCGGGTACAGGGTTGAAGACAAACGGGGCACAGAGTCCAAAAAAAAAATTTGAGAATTGTGAAATATAGCTAGGTAGGAATAAAACGGGGATTGATTATCTTAGTACCTCCTCCATTATTTATATATAATTTGAAACTTTCTTTTGAGGAATTAACATTGGTTGGTAGGTTTGGAATCGCCAAATCGGGTACTCACTCAAAATTGATTAATTTGGGCAGAAATTATCTGTTGATCGGTTACAATTGACGGTGTACCGGGTTCCAATTTTAAACTTCCTTTTGGGTAATTAACATTGATGTTAGGCTTGAAAACCGGGTACCCACTCGAAACTCGACCTATTTGGGCGAAAATTATCTGTTGATCGGGTAAAGTTGAAGGGTATCGGGTTCAAATGTTACATTGGTTGGTAGGCTTAACAATTAGGTACCCACTCAAAACCGATTAGGACTGAAATTACTTATTGATCGAGTAAAGTTGACGGGCACGAGCGAACCTTGTACCAGTTCGAGCAGTTATCGGGTGGGGACAGGGTTGCAGGTATCCTCCCATACCCTACCCGATTGGGTGACCAATATTAAATGACGTAGTATTAGACTATTAGCCATAATAATCATTGGTTGGTAGGTTTGGATATCGCCAAATCAGGTACCCACTAAAAGTCTAACCGATTTGGTGGAGAATTATCTATTGACTGGGTAAAACTGGTGGGTACCGACTACCGAGTTCGAATTTTAAATTCCGTTTTGGGTAATTAACGTTGGCTGGTGCACTCGAAACCAGACCGATACCTGTTGACCGAGTAAAGTTGACAGAAATCCACTCAAAATCCGACTGATGATTGGGTAAATTGACGGGTATCGAGTTTGAATTTTAAATTCCCTTTTTTGGGTAATTAAAATTGGCTAGTGAACTACTCGAAACCAGACCATTTTGGGCGAGAATTACTTGTTGACCGTGTAAAGTTAACGGACACAGGCGAACCCGTTACCTGGTTCAAGCTAATATCGGGTGGGAACAGGATTGAAAGTATCTGCACCATACCCAACCACTAACACCTAACCCAAGATAAATAGCGTCTAATTAATTATTAGCTAGTTAACTCATACTATTACCATTAATTAAAACACAAAAATGGAAAAACAATGTGTTATTGGCGAAGGCAAATAATATTAAGGTCAAATACACAAATCTGGCCAAACCGTTTTGGTTTATGTCAAATCTAGCCACTTCTATTTTATTGACACAAAATAGGCAAAACTTTTAATTATTGTGTAAAATCTATCCAGTTGATTATATTGACCTTTAACTTTTTAACACCGTTAGTGATGTGGCAAATGAAGCTGACATGGCATTCGTTTGACCGGTCTTGTATGCCACATCATAATATTAATTATAAAATTATGAAATAAAAATTAAATATAAATTTAAAATAAAATTAAAAATTTATAATTTATAATTTAAAAAATATATATAAATTATAAATTCTCATTCTTCTATTCCTCAGACGATGGGGGCTGAATCGCTCCCTCGTCTTTCTACACCGACGGCCGTTCAGAAGACGGTGAGCTAACGCTTTGGCTCTTCCCTCTCTCTTTCTTCACTTACAGTTCATCGATTTCCCCAAGCTTTAACCGTGGAGTTGAGCTTCGGCTTACAGGAAGTGAAATCCAGAGGGGAAGCGATTAGGTTTTCGATTTACAGTTTTATATGGTCAATCGGAAGGGCTTATAAGTCTGGATCAAGAAGGTAACAGTTGCCGCAAATCTTGGTCGGAGGGGAAAGAGTTTCCGTTCTGGAAACGAAAAGGCAGAGGATGAGAGAATCAGAATCAGAGGATAGTGAAGATGATGATTACAATAAATAGGATAGCTAATTAGGCGTCATAGGATGATTAGAGATTAATTAAACTAGTTTTGAACCCGACCCGTTGGTCGGAAATTTTATTTAACAATGGTATTATATAATATTTTTATTCTTTGAAACTATTAGATTTAGGTGTGAGTAATGGTATGAATATGTTTCAATTCAAACATATATTTATACTTATTTAAATATAGTCAGAAAGAAATCTATACCTATTTAAATACAAATTCATATTTGTGTCGTGAATCCAAAAACCAGTGTCGGGTGAGAATCATATATCCATATTCAAAATCATATTCTTGTCTTAAAGCACATTAGCTTTCTCGTCGCCATGCCATGAAAATCTCTAACATTGTTCCAGTCACATTCTTGTTCCTTAGTTAGACACCATCAATCACTTTAGGCAATCAATACACATGTCATCAAAATCATATATTGGAGCATCAAACACGACCAAATTGATACTATGCTTGTTTCCCAAGTATACCCAAGGTCTTCAACCCAATTAATTGTCTTGACCCTTATTAACTCTAATTTTCTACAAATTTTAATATTTTTTTCTTAATTATTTGTATAAATATATCAATGGTTCTTACTCAAATCTTACTCGAGGTGATTAAAATTTATTTCCAAGCGACCTTTCTAAGTTTGCAATAGGATGAATTCATAATTTCAATTACACGTAACTTGACTAACATATCCCGTATTAAACTCAACTCAACCCCGAACTAATTAGGTTGTGTAACTACTCAATATCTAACCAAAACCACGACAAAAGTAAACAATATTTTTAAGTACATGATAATCACCGTCTAACCTATTGATAATTAAACTGAACCCACAACATGTATAACTCATATAAACTTATTAACTCGTTATCTAGTGATTCATAAAAAAAAAACTCGTTTTTCTTCTAAATTAAAATCAATATCCAATGTTATAAATATACTTCTTCCATAAATTTCAAAAGTAACTCTTACTAATATGCAACATGATCGAACTTGAGTCGTGACAAAATGCTTGAACCAACAAATATAAAAAATGAATTCTTTTGTAATTATATATCGATTGAATAATTAGAGATCCATATATTAATTTAAATAATTTTAAATTGGGTAAGTATCCACCAGTAATACCCCCAGAAATGTCTATGATGATTTATTATAAAGTATTTGATCCTTATTATCATCATTTAACCATAGTTAATTTATATTTTATTGAATAATTATTCCTATTTAAATTTTTAAGAATTATAATATATCATGTTTATTAATTTTCATGACTACAATTTATAAGTATAAATATAATAAAATGAATTATTACTGTCAAAGTGATTAAGATTTAAAAAATCATGTATTTAGGAAAAAATGTAATAATTCTTTATAAAGTATTATAATTTAAAATTATTTTTTCATATATTATTTTATGTTAAGATAATATAATTTAACATTAAAGTACTTATAATTTCATTCCTAGAGTGTTTAAGTTTGACACATTCATCATTTAATGAAAAGAAAGAAAAATAATTGAATTTTGATTTAAAATTGATTGATGATGTGGAAATTTGTGAGAAGGGCTCTAACCTATGTGTCAAAATCAATTATACCATTCCACCATTATGATTATTAAGATTAGGGTTTCGGTAATGTAGTCATAACCAGAAAGTGGATCTTCTTCTTTTCGGTCACACGAAGAAACATTTTGGAGTCTTCCAGAAGCAAGAATTTCGGAGATTGGAAATAGGCATCACCGCCGCCGCCATCTCCAACTTCGTGAGTAACCTAGCTTTCGATGCAAATTCCGCCAACCATAAACTGAACCCTCTCCGACTAATCTCCGTTGGGTAGTGAATCCTCTACATCTACGCTGAGGAATTTATCGACGACGCGACGGATTCTGGGTAGTGAAGGACGGCGACCTCACCGTAGTTGGAGACGAAGACCAATTTCTGTTCCAGTGGTCTGGGTAGTGGGTATGCACAGACGGAGATGGCAAAGGAGAGGAGGGCGGTGGTGGTGGGTAGTGGTGACAGTGGCGAGAGGGAGATTGAGGTTGTTTTTATTTCTTTTATAATTAATTAATTAATTATTTAATTTTTTGTTGGCAATTATTTACAAGTAAAATGACAAGTCAACAATTCCGTTAAGTTTTCCGTTAATTTGGATGAAATAGTTAATGGAAATCACTAAAATGGCTAATTTGGAATTTTCAATAGAAGTGTTAGAATTGATATATTTGGAAAAGGTTTGACTAGATTTGTGTATTAGGCCTAATATTAAACCAACAAAAAAAAAGTGTTATCGTTAAATTAAATAATATTAAACCCAGCAGCAATTCAAAGATCATTACCTACCTTTACCTTGTTGTCATTTTGAGGTAATAATAATAATTAATAAACCCACAGTAATAATTTAAATGGAAAGAAACAGCAGCAACAATGAACAGTATATAAGTGAAGTGACACTATGAATCAGTGTTTAGGGAACAGTAATGAACAGGAAGCATGCCCCTACTTTCTAAGGTTTATTTAATTTAATAAAATTTAAGAACTCGATGCTACAAGTATTATCCGTTGTTGAATTTCTGTTTCCATGAATGAAGGCCATGTTTTCCTGCTTTACATTGAAATTCCGCCGCAATCATGCTTTCCGGTGGAATTGGAATTAAGTAGGATTCCCACCACAATCCGGGTGACAATTCCTTGTTTTCCTGCGAAATGGGCGTTTAGGAATTGATATTTAACCCAGATTGAAATGACTAAAATATCCCTACCATCTCCTTCATATTTTCCCCGACTGCCAACATCCTTATCCTCTTCCTATCATCTCCATCCTCCAACATCTTCTTCGCAGTTCATCCCCTTCCTACCATCTCCTTCATATTTTCTCTGACTGCCAACATATCGCATTCATGTAACACATATTTCCCCAACTGCCATCTTCAAATAATTCTATATCCATACATTGCAAGTGATCAGACTGAAGTGTCAATTTAACCAAATTTATACAATGCTCAATCATTCGTCACTCACTCAGTAATTTGCAATCCAGAACGCATCACACAACACAATCTCATTCAGAGATTCAAGTAGCACTGACCACTGTTTTAGCCCTTAGCTTTGAGCTCTGCAAGACGCCTGGACAAATCATCCTCATCAACCTTCTCTTGCGACTTGGTTGGCACAGCATGTGCAGCTGGCTGCGGAAGCCCAACCGATACCTCCAGTCCATAATCATCCGCCACTTGCTGCATCAAGCTGTTAACCTCACCCTCTGGTGTTGACAGAGATGTAGAACCAGCCATTGCATTCTCCATAAACTCTGCTTGTACCTCCATGTTCACGAACTGCTTCTCAAATTGATCCATTGTCTCTGACATCTTTTGCAAATTACTTGTTCACAATCACAGGCACAGCAACATTCATTACCCACCACTTGCAACCAACTTCAGCACACAACTAAATAAACAGAATCATTCATTATATGAGACATTCAATATTATCTCATTCATAGGCATGGTCTGCAATTTCCACTCCAAATTCATTGCTACCCTTAGTTCATTATAACATTACAAACAATGCCTAATACCCTTACACATCATTTCTTCCTTTAGACAGAAACAGCTAAACAACAGTTGGCTTCACAAGGCCGGTCCTTGGCTAAATAATACTTCAAAACTGATTCTTACCACGAAAAAATGACCCTATAAATCAAAATTCTTCTTCCACCGCTCAAAGGGAAATTCAACAAGTCAAGTCTATAAACTAGCACACAATTGAAATGAATAAGAGTAGAAGAACAGAGATGACGAAATAAAGCAAAACATACTGGAAGCGAGAGAGGAGTCGAGGGATTTAACGATGTTGGCCATGGACTTGTTAATGGTGTTCATCTTGGCGTGCGTATCGAGACGGGCGACGACGGAATCGAAGCGTCTTTGCCATGAACTTGAGCTCCATTATCTGATTCATCAGCTTCTCCGTGTTCCCCATGCCTCCGACGATCAAACGATTCTCAAGGGTTCTTCAAATGTGGAATGAAAGAAGAAGAACAAAGAACAAACCCTATACTGACAGCGAGCACAAGAAAAATGTTGCTTACCTTTCAGTCCGACGATACCCTGATGACGAGCGGAGTGAAGAAGACAGCTGCGGTCGCCGGCCACCGTCGGTGTGAACTCAAGTGCAACAGGGAGGCATTCGAACAGTGAGAGAGAGAGAAGAGATGTTGAACATGTGCAATTTTGGGATCCAACAAATGATTCCGTTGGAATCATCTGATTCCGTTGATTTTTGGACGGAATTGTCTAACCCTATCGGGCCGTAATTAGGCCCGTAATGGATTTAAATTCCGTTGGAATTGGGCCTTTGCAAAATGACAGGAAAACATGGAATTAGATGATTCCGTTGGAATTAGCTAATTCCTGCTGCGAATTCCTTGCAGGAATACGTAGCCGTATTTTTCTCTCTGGAGTTTTCCTTTCAAAGTAGAGAATATCAGATTAATGACTGTATTTTTGACGTGCAAGAATTCCAATTTCATAATTCAGTTGTCTGGGAATTCCAATTTCATAATTCAGTTGTCTGGGTTCAGACAGAGTTGACCCTATGTCCCTATGTGCTTAACTTAAATCTGTTGGAATTTTGGATTCCATGATATAAGTCACATGGATGACTTGTTTGGTTAAAGTTGACTTGTGGTAATAATATAAATTCATAGCAACACTATTTTTATTAGTGAAGGCTTGAATGATAAATTATATTAATAGTCTACAGTTTTGAGTTTTGAATTTTCAATATTTTATGCGGTTTGAAAATTCGGTTAGATTCGAAATCCAAATGAACTGATTTTTGGTTCGGTTTTTAACCAGTTTTTATGGCTGATTTTTTGGAGTGATTTGGGCTGATTTTTGAAATAAAAATCAAACCCAAATTCCCTCCTTATTTTGCCGCACATGAGAGGAAAGAGGGAGGGAAAATCAAATCCAAGTTTTTTGGTTTTTGAATTTGATTCAAATGAAGGGTTGTGTTTATTCATGGTTGAACCAACACAACTTTTCACCCTCACACCCCTCCATGAACTATAAAAGGAAGTCTTCTCCTCACTTCCCAAATATACCATTCTATACCAATTCACACATCTCCATCTCCTCTCAAAGTTCTCAAAGGCTCTTCAATTTCATAAGCCTTGATCTTGAAGGTGTTAGTAGTTTTATCCCATAAAGGAATTCCTTGTAACCCTAGGCTTTGGAAAAGGGTAGGAATGTTCTTTACGGAAAGTGAGTTCGTTCACGACTCTACTATAATCCGAGTCACAACTTGGTTCAAGTTGATTACAAGCCAAAGCCTCTCTACTTTTCGACTAGAGTGTCGTAAGAGAGCGAATTCTAAGGTTGAAGGGATTTAAGTGATCATGCGATCCCCCTTTCCAATCTGGGTACACGAACTCATGTTGTGTATTGTCAACAAGAATTCGTTCTTAGGAAAGTCCTCACTTTCCGTACTCGGTAAATCGAAGCGTAGGTTCCAACAGTCGTAAATAACATTTATCCATTGTGATGACTTGAACAAAAGTTGTGGATTTGCTTTCATGTCAAAACACAAGGCCAATGACATTTCTAGTAAGAAGTTTTTTGGTGTGAAACTTTAAAAGTTTCAAAATGTTTATCTTGACCGATTGAGGTGCAAATGCAAGTGTGACTCTAGATTTTGAAGCAATTCAAAAGGTTGTGTGATGACATACTCTAAGTATGATTATCATAAAAATGTATACTAATTGTATTAGTATATATGTTACTCAAATTTATCTAAATTTGGAGTAAGTTAGCATTTTCATGCTGAATATTATTGAAGTACTAATAATATTGTTGGATATTATTGAAGTACTAATAATATTGTTATATATTAATAATATTGTAAAAGGTACTAATAATATGGTTAAGTATTATTGAAGTACTAATAATATGGTTGAATATTATTGAAGTACTAATAATATTGTTGAATATTATTGATATATGAATAATATTTCTAGATATTATTCAGGTATTAATAATATTGTTAAAATATTATTAAAGTACTAATAATATTGTTGTCACTAATATTTAGTTTAAAAAAAAACTAATATTGGATATTATTAATAATATTGGGGTTACCAATATTTGGTTTGATAACCTAATATTGAATATTATTAATAATATTGGGGCTACTTATACTTGGTTTATTTGGTTTAGAATAACCAAATATGAATATTATTAAAGCATTAATAATATTGTTTTCTAATATTTGGTTTGGATATAATCAAATGTTTAATATTATTATAATTTAATAATATTGGTCTATGATATTTGGTTCATGATAATCAAATATTAAATATTATTAAGGTATTAATAATATTGTTAGTTGTCCTCAAAGCCAGGTGACTGTATTACCTCCTGGAATGTCGGACCATTGTGCTCTTGTGCTGAAAACTGATGCAAATATTGTGTCTAGACCTAAACCGTTTAGATACTTTAAGCTCTGGTGTGATTCTCCTTTTTATGATCAAACGATAAGGACTGCTTGGGGGATCCTGATCCTAAGGGTTCTAACTTGTGGAGCATTTGCCGAAAGTTGAAAGCTGTTAAAGGAGTGCTGAAAACTCTGAATAGAATGAATTATGCAAATATTGGAGAGAGAGTAAGGGTGGCTGATACAGAAATGAAAGCAGCACAGTTGGAAGTTCTGAAAAATCCTACTGATGCTAATTTTACTACTCTTCGTATGACTACAGATAGTTGGAATAGTCTGAGAAGGGAAGAGGAGAAGATTTTGTGGCAAAAGGCCAGGGAAACTTGGATTTCCTATGGAGATCAAAACACCTCCTATTTCTTTCGGTCAATAAAGACTAGGCAAGCAAGGAACTTTATTTCTTGTCTTCGAAGAGATGATGGCACGCATTGTACAAGCTCAGATTCTATTGCAAAGGAAGCAGTTCGGTTCTATACTAATATGCTTGGGGAGGTGGATGCAAATGTTGTCTCTAATTCACAGGCCTATTTTGATGATCTTATCAGTAGGAAGCTCTCGGATAGAAATGAAGAATGATGGTTCATAGTGTTACTCCTGGAGAGGTAAGAGATGCTATGTTCTCTTTGAATTCAGACAAAAGTCCGGGACCAGATGGATTCAGTGCTCACTTCTATAAACACTCCTGGGACGTGGTAGGGAAGGATGTGACTGCTGCTATTATGGATTTTTTTGAAAAAGGTGAACTGCCTCTTCAGGTGAATTCAACGAATATCTCTCTAATCCCAAAAGTTCAAAATGCAGATGCTATGACAAACTTTAGACCAATTTCTTGTTGTAATGTACTCTACAAGTGCATTACAAAGATTTTGGCGAAAAGATTAAGTATTGTTTTACCAAGCTTAATTAGTCCAAGTCAATCGGCTTTTGTCAAGGGTCGGTTGATTAGTGATAATATACTAATGGCGCATGAGTTGGTGAGTTCCTATCACAAGAAGGTGGTTTCTCCTCGCTGTGTTTTAAAGGTAGATCTTTCTAAAGCCTTTGATTCAATTTGCTGGAAACTACGATGTTTAGTGTGATGATAAATGGTAGTCCGGAGGGTTATTTTGCAGCAAGGAGAGGGGTTAGACAGGGGGATCCCCTATCTCCCACTCTGTTTGTTATAATGATGGAGATCCTTCACTGTCTATTGGACAGAGCGGGGGAAGCTGGCATGATCTCTTACCATCCTAGATGCAAGAGATTTAATATCCATCATCTTTGTTTTGCGGATGATTTGTTATTGTTTACAAATGGCTCTGTATCAAGTCTAGATGCTGTGGTGGATGTCCTGCATTCCTTTTATTGTATTTCAGGATTGAAAGTGAACCCCTCAAAGTCAGAAATATTCTGCTCAGCTAGTGTTCGAGGAGGTACTAGAGAAGAGATGAAAAGGGTGACAGGATTCTCTATTGGGGTGCTGCCTGTTCGATATTTGGGGATCCCTTTAATCTCGGGTAAGTTGCGGAAGGAGGATTGTGACAAGCTCATTGAGAAAATTACTTCTAGGATTTCTACTTGGAGAGCTAAGGCTCTCAGTTACGCAGGGAGGTTGCAATTAATTAACTCAGTAATTTTAGCAATGTGCAATTACTGGATGAATGTATTCTACCTGCCTAAGAATGTAATTAAGGCTGTAGAGCAGATTTGCAATCGGTTCTTGTGGGGGACTGATGAGAGAGGATATGCTAAAGCGAAGGTTTCCTGGAACTCAGTTACTCTCCCGAAGCAGGAAGGGGGGTTGGGGATCAGAGATTTGGGGGCTTGGAATATATCATGCATTACGAGACACATCAGAGAGCTACTTATGCAGGCAGGATCTTTGTGGGTTGTGTGGGTTAGCTATTACAGGACCAGGCGAGCTGATTTCTGGACTTGTGAACCATTAACAAACAGCTCGTGGATTTGGAAGAGGATCCTCAAGGTGAGACTATTAGTAATTCCTTTTATTACTTATAATCTGAATGGTGAAATTCTTTGGAATGGAAGGAATTGGAGCAAATTTAAAGCGGCTGATATTTGGGAAGTGTTCAGACCATCTGCAGAAAAGGTAGGATGGTATGAGATGATATGGGGAGCTCCTTGCATCCCAAGGCACTCTTTTATTTGCTGGCTTGCACAGTTAGATAGATTGGTTACAATGCAGAAACTTCATGATTGGGGGAAAACAGTTAGGTTGAGTTGTGTGCTATGTGATCAGAGGATTATGGAAACAAGGGATCACTTATTTAGTGAATGTGTGTTTGGGAAAAGTGTGAGAACTGGGTGTGGATTTCATATGGATGTTATTACCTGTAGCAATTGGAGTGATGCTGTAGATGTTTTGAGCAGACTGCAAATGACAATTTGTGAGAGAAAGGCAAACTGGTTGAAGTGGAGAGGATATGTCTATCACATTTGGCTTGAGAGATGTGGAAGAATCTATGGAGATAAGGCGAAGCTTTCTCCGGATGTGGTTATTACAGGTTTAAGGCGTGAGATTTGTAGTTTCAAAGGTTCTGGATGTATTCCCCAAGTTGCTAGATTTTTCTAGTTTTCTTCTCTAAGTTGTACTTAAACTGTTTCGCTTCTCTCGTTTTTATGAGAGCGATACTTTGATGAATGAAATCACCAACACGTTCATAAAAAAAAAAATTGTTAGTTTCTAATATCTGGTTTAGACCGATATTGAATATTTTGGATCAAATATTGAATATTATTAATCTATTAGTAATATTGGTTTTTTCAAGTATTGGGATATGTATATTAGGATATGTATCAAATACTTGAAAGTTGGTCTTAGCACATAGTTCAAATTGTTTAAAGGTATGAGTTATACCTTTGGTAAAACAACAAGACAAGGTGCAAAGTAATCATCATAAGACCCTCTTCATGATATTCATGGGAAGATACGTACATTGTGATAACATTGAGAGTCTGAATTGTTAATGGTAAACTAGTGAACCTAGTTTGATCATTGGATAACAGTTAGACAAGTGTTTTCATGATTGTAAATGTGTCATCAAAACATAGTCGGAATTGTTTATGGTGTACTAAGACCATTTAGTTTTTACCACGGGAGAGCAATTACACTAGTGTTTTGGGTTTGGTCAAAAATGTGAGTGGTGTACTAAGTAAGTTAGTTCCACTACTAGTAAGTAATTTGGAAATTAAATTAATGAGTGTCACAAGTAGCAACACTAAGTTTTAGTGATGGCTGTTTGTGACAAGTTTAATTTACTTGGACAAATGCTTGGATTTTTTGAGGTAAAATCACGAAAATCATGTTTGGTTATGATGGAAATTATCTTTTGGTTTAAAAAGATGTTAAGGTTGCAAGATAGGTTACCAAGATAGAAAGTTTACTCTATAAGTGGTAATGTGTTGTTTGCTTGGAGGAGGTGCCATATTATGGATCTCAAAGAAGCAAAGCTTGCATCTTTAAACAAATTAGTGAAAGTTAGTCATGTCAAGAAATGATTGAATGACTAAAGTTTGACTTACGAGTTTTCTTTTAAACTAAATTTCACCAAAGATTATTGTAGTTATGGTCTATAACTAAATATATCTGTTTGAGTCTTGGAACTTAACCACGTTTGGTTTAACGAGGTAAGTGAGTTGACTCATAAGGTGAAATCAGTTTTGATTATTATCACTATTAATGAGAGACTTGACGAAGTGACTTATTAGGGACTTGGTGCACAAGTCAAGTGATGAGGGATGAGAAAAGTCCACTTAATTTCTAAAGCATGGGATACCCAATTCCCCTCTAGTACAACGCTAGAGGCTGAATTCAATGTGGAAAGCTCATTCTTAGAAATTGAAGCACACAAATACATCATCCCGAAAGGATGTGCTTGTTACTCTGCATGAAAGGAAAGGATGAAGTTTAAATACTTCTTAATTATTCTTTGAGAAAGTGTATGTATGCAGATACACGAATAAAAGAATCAACCTACGTGAGCATGAAGTGTAGCCGCTTCAAGAAACTTGGACTTTAGTTTCGTGTGCGCTCATGAGACGGATTGGACACATGGCGGAAATAGTGTCAATGTTGCCTTTTGAGACAGCTATAGAACTTATGTGTGTATTACCTTCGAGTATTCAAATGAGTTATTGGGTTCAATCGTATTCGACACCCATGTATTCGAATACTTGTTAAGCGTGATATACTAAGATGGAAATTCAATCGTCACGACATTTTCATTTATGCATATGTTTTATGAATTGAGGAACGATAGAATGATTACCTAAGGTGACACATGTGTTATGTGACTTTATGGTGATTTTAGGGGATTGAGAATTAGGGGAAATATGAAAATAGGAGAATGGTGGAAAAGTGTTTGTTAAAAGTTGGAAGATGTTAAATTACATTGTTTGGTATGTATATTTGGTAAAGAAAATAGGAGAGGAAGACAGTAGGTCCCATTATTCTATTTGGGGGAAGTCAGAATTTCTGATAAAAGTAGAAATTGTTAGAATACACATTCCGGAGACAATAAGATATTCTGGGTATCTGAAATACAAAACCCAACTCCATTAGACAGTAAACAAACAAGGATATCTCAGAATACAGAGTTTCCAAAAACACAGCTGGATTTCCCCTATAACAAACGACCCCTAAAATGGGGATGATTGTTGGAATTTTGGATTCCATGATATAAGTCACATAGATGACTTGTTTGGTTAAAGTTGACTTGTGGTAATAATATAAATTCATAGCAACACTATTTTTATTAGTGAAGGCTTGAATGATAAATTATATTAATAGTCTACAGTTTTGAGTTTTGAATTTTGAATTTTCAATATTTTATGCGGTTTGAAAATTCGGTTAGATTCGAAATCCAAATGAACTGATTTTTGGTTCGGTTTTTAACCGATTTTTATGGCTGATTTTTTGGAGTGATTTGGGCTGATTTTTGAAATAAAAATCAAACCCAAATTCCCTCCTTATTTTGCCGCACATGAGAGGAAAGAGGGAGGGAAAATCAAATCCAAGTTTTTTGGTTTTTGAATTTGATTCAAATGAAGGGTTGTGTTTATTCATGGTTGAACCAACACAACTTTTCACCTCACACCCCTCCATGAACTATAAAAGGAAGTCTTCTCCTCACTTCCCAAATATACCATTCTATACCAATTCACACATCTCCATCTCCTCTCAAAGTTCTCAAAGGCTCTTCAATTTCATAAGCCTTGATCTTGAAGGTGTTAGTAGTTTTATCCCATAAAGGAATTCCTTGTAACCCTAGGCTTTGGAAAAGGGTAGGAATGTTCTTTACGGAAAGTGAGTTCGTTCACGACTCTACTATAATCCGAGTCACAACTTGGTTCAAGTTGATTACAAGCCAAAGCCTCTCTACTTTTCGACTAGAGTGTCGTAAGAGAGCGAATTCTAAGGTTGAAGGGACTTAAGTGATCATGCGATCCCCCTTTCCAATCTGGGTACACGAACTCATGTTGTGTATTGTCAACAAGAATTCGTTCTTAGGAAAGTCCTCACTTTCCGTACTCGGTAAATCGAAGCGTAGGTTCCAACAAAATCAACAAATTAATTCTTTTAGTACTTGAACCTTCTATCAGTGTTTTAGAATAGCTTTCTAGACTGGGCTTTGTTCTGTTCTAGCCTAGTTCGATATGAACTGTTACGATGTTCATATTCATGTCCGGTTTGGTTGATTGTTCTACCATGAACAGAACACCCATCACTAGTCCACTTCCACATTAACTACTTGAACTGTTTCAATTCGATCCAGTTTATAGGCTCTCTGCCTCTCCTATAACGTTTAATCTAACTCTGATCTGAGAGGATTACATTGGGATATCTTCTGCTGTAACATTCAATGCACTACAGTTTATGTTCTTCCCAATGTGATTATGCAGAGAAACTCCTTTTCATTAGAGGGGAAGTGTAATGATTGTGGCCAAGAAAATTGTTTGTGGCTATCCGTCCAGATCCTACATACACAAGCTCTACTATAAATACACCCTATGTTTCTCCTCATCACAACTAAGCAAAAATGGCGACCACAACCACCTCCAAGGTGACGCTGAAGCTCCTGATCGACAACAAGAAAAACAAAGTCCTCTTTGCCGAAGCAGGCAAGGAGTTCATCGACTTCCTATTCACCCTCCTTTCGTTCCCTCTTGGAACAGTGATCAAGCTCTTGTCCAAGAACAAAATGGTGGGCTGCCTCGGAAACTTGTACCAGAGCATCGAAGACCTCAGCGACACCTTCATTGAGTCAAACTCCAACAAGGACACAGTTCTCTTATAATTTCTTCTTTTTTATTTATTTAATGCTATTAAGTTTTAGTTTCAACCAATCAAATGAGAGGATTTAGTATAAAGCTTTATAAAATATGACCATTGTAGATGCCCTAAGTTCAACATTCAGCAAGTTGGTGCGCTTGAGGAGCGAGTCATTGAGTTTGGGATGGACGAGGTAACTAACTAACCCATTCGTCTAATATACTTGAATAAGTTGATAACAAAGTGACTTGAAATGGGTTTCCTTTTACAGGGGCTGAATCTGCTGAAGGCTTCTCTGCAGTGCAAGACAGTGCTAACCAGTGTTTTCCTTGGAGTTTGAGTTGGTTAAGGTCCTTTTGGTGTTAACGTTGATGAATGAATGTATGTAAATATGGGATCCACTATGCTTTGTTGTTCTTTTGGTGGATCCTTTTTGGGGCTTCAGCAGCTCTTGTTGTTTGGAGTTAGACTTTGTGTATTATGTTTATCAGTCTTTTTTGGGTGGCACTTTTGACTGGTGCTTCTGCAACTGCAAACTTTAGTTTGATGCTATGTATGATGTTAATGTTCTGTTTCTCATTCTACCTTTAATTAATCATCAAACTGCTTTTTGATGTAAATATTAATGTTCAATTTCAAGTTCTGCGTTATCAGCCACATAAGTTCTGCAGTAGTCGTAGTTACTATCAATACCAACGCAAATGTATAACTTCCTACTACTTGATATTGCTAACCTTATCCCCATGTACATAAAGGGCTTCCCCACCAAAGAATAGCAGGGTTTCCGGATTCAAAATCGTGTCTTTCAACACATAAGCTCTACTTTTAAGTTCAGTTTTCTGGGTTTCCACACAAATGTGCTTAATCCAAAATCCAATATCAGCAACCAATGAATGCTTTAACCTTTCACCAGTTACAAAACAGATCAAGAATGTCAATGTGGAAACAGTAATGGATGCTTTATCAGTTGTGCAAACAGTAATCTCGTGGTTGTCACAGACAAGTGGAAATAGTAATCTAAACGGAATATTGACAAAGAAAATAACAGTAAGAACACATAATAAACCATGACTTGACAATACACTCTGGTACTGGATTAATCTGTTGTAATAATTTGCAGTAAATTATTACATGAAAAAACTGAAAAATACCCAAACAACAACAGCAACAAATGCTAAAGAAAGTTTGATACTCAATGTCTTTACTCTTTTATCATGATCAAGGATAAATTCAGGAGCAAGTACCGAATGCACTACTTTGGTGAAACTGGTGTATCAGTTGCACCACTTGAAAGAGTCGTGTTTCTTGATGACACTCGATTTGACGTGATTATCAACCTCATTTAAGCGACATTTCTTTGCTTAAAACATGGTTTTTAGGGTAGAATAACGAATATTCAATCGATTGCCCTATCTCGTGCCATTTGTGTTACCTTGGCCCGTTTCGGGTCTATTTGATGGTTTTCTAGTGTTTTTATGTTAGCACAGGTTTTTGCCATCGAATAAGTAACCAAGGACGTGTCTAAGGCATTGGAACATCGAAGAACTGAACCGGAATCGATCAAAGGAGCCAATCAAGTTCAAACAAATTTATGCCCGATTTACAAAGAAGTTTTCGCCGAAAATACCCTATCATTTTCGGCGAAAATATCATCACAAATCGACTGGTGCCAAGTAAAGGAAATTTTCGGCGAAAATGTAAAGTCCTCGGCCGAAGCGAAAATTACAGGAGAAGTCAGCCGAGGGTCCAGCCATTTGCACCATTATTTTCGGCGAAAATAATCCCTTATTTTCGGCGAAAATATCAGAGGAAATCCGGGTCAATTAGGTCAAGTATAAATACTTAACCCGGCGACCAAAATCAATATACCTCATAATCATAATTTCAAATACTTGAGAATTCTCTGAAGTTCTGGAGCAGAGTTAGAGTTCGAAGAGCCAGGAAGAGATCGTGACGCCATCCCTGCCATCTCGGAGACTCGGAGCTAGGAGTGCAGATTACCGAAGATCGAAGTTCTGCCAGAGTCGTCTCAATTAGGTTTTTCAGATCCTTTTTCTGTTCTTCCTCTGGATGATGAACTCTGTCTTCGCCTTTGATTCTTTTTGTATGAACATGAGTAGCTAAACTCGTAGAGCTTAGATTAGATGAACCCTAAGTGACTCAGGGCTTTAAAGCGGTCACGGATCAGCGGTAATTAGATTCAAAGTTCAATCAGTTTCTCTTTGCATGGTTGTTTTGTTCTTGATTGTTTATGTTTCTTTTCTGGTTGGTCGCCTAGATTAGGTTTTTGCAAGCTAGGGTTAGTCACCAGACATCTTCCTGCTTTGGCGCATAAACTTGTCTTACTTGATCACCTAGTTTAGATTCTTGTTAAGTTGAGGATAGAAGCGAACGCTCGCCTCTCTTTAAAACATCAATTCAATCAGTTAACCTTATAATTGGAGTGTGCCTTTCGTAGGAACCGGTTAGGGTTAATCCACTGCAAGAGTAACTCATAAATCGTTAGTAATTGCACCAGTTAATTAAGTCGTTGCGAGAGGCGACCGTACCCGGGCGGCTAGTTAATCTTGGTAGTTAGATCGGATAGAGCGAACGTTCGCCAGTCTTAAACCTAAGGGTAAGGAGTTATGGTGGTGTATAGAAACCGATTGAATTAGAATTGAAAACCGCTGATCTGTTGATTGTTGTTGCCTTGGTGATCTAAGGGGGATTCGAAATCTAAGCTCGTCTATCTTCTCGTTAGTCAACCTTTTTACTTTTCCCTTCTTTTATTTTCCTTTGCTTATTAGTTTAGAAGTCGTGGAACTCACACCACGCACTAAGTGTTCAAACCTGAGTAATTTGCCAGCTTCTTTGAGTAGTCGATTAGTAGAAACCCGTGGAATACGATCTACCCTAGCTTCACAGCTTGGTAGTATTTGATACCGCTAAAACTGCAGCATCAAATTGGCGCCGTTGCCGGGGACTCTTCTATATTGTTTGAAAGAAGGATTGGCATTTTATTCTTCTACTTTCCATCTTTCATTACCCGTCACACTTCGATTTTACACCGGGTGTGCTTGTTTTTGTCCCGTGCAGATCATAGCAGGTACATAATCAAATCACTTCCGATCCACCTCCCCCTACCGCAATGGCTGTTCAAAAGAGTCTTGCGGATTACAATAAGCCAAGTGCTGCTAGCAGTCGATCTTCCATCTTTGTGCCGCGCGATGAAGACGGTCCTGACTATGAGATCAAGATCCCCTTCCTGAAAATGATCTCTAGGGATTTACAATTTGAAGGCAGGCCATTAGACAATCCGTGCACGCATCTGGCAGATTTCCTTGATCTCTGCAACACTTTCAAGAATGGGAATCTCGACAAGAACACTCTTTGCTTGAGAGCTTTCCTGTTCTCTCTGAAAGGTGCAGCTAAGAGGTGGCTCACTGGTAAACCACCTGGTTACTACACTGACTGGAAGACTCTTGCTCAGGAATTCGTAGAGGAATATTTCCCTCCTTCTAGAACAACTGCTTATAAGAAAAACATCTCAAGGTTCAGACAGAGAGAGGGAGTAAGTTTACATGATGCTTGGAACGAATTCCAAGAACTCCTCCACAGCTGCCCTCATCATGGCTTCACTCAGAGGCAGCTAGCAGAGATATTTGCTTGGGGTATGAACGAAGAGTCATCTGAATGGGTTAACTCCTTAGCTGATGGAGATTACACCGCACTTGCACCGGAAGCTGCTCTTCTTCACTTTGCAAAATGCGCATCTAAGTCGAGAAGCTGGGAGAGACAGTTTGGAGCAGCTAAGAGCCGACCAAGCCGTGAAGATCAGATCAAGATTGAAGTGCAGAAAGAAATGAAGAAGATTTTCGGTAACTGGTCTTCAGAGGAAGTGAACTTTATTGATGAAGGCTTCACCAACAGTCAACAGGGCCACCCCGACTATCGTCAGTTCAGACAACCTCCTCAACAACAAGGAAGCTTCCAAGAGCGTCCTCCTTACAACCTCGGATACAACCAGAGTCAGAATCAGTACTTGGGCAATAGTTATCAAAATCAACCTCAGAGACCTACATCAAGGAACACAAGGGATATCGAGGTAGCCAAGACGCTCGACCTGATCATGGAAAGGCTCGATAAATATGAAGAAAAAGTCAAGCTTCAAGCCGCCATAAATCAAGAACATGAAGCTCGAGGTCAACGAATGGAGAGCATGATAAATAACATGGTCAGCTTGATAACTAGTAGCCCCCTCCTTAATCAATCCTCGGTTCAAGTCGACTCTACCATTAGGAGGGAGCACGTCAAGGCCGTCTCCACAAGAAGCGACAAGCAATCAGCTGATACTGTAGCTCCTGAACCAGCCATAATCCCCGAAGCTATAACCATTGACAAGCCAAAGATCGAGGAGGAGAATAGAGAAGAAGAAGAGGAGGTGACTGCCCCGCCTTCCCTGACAAAGACAACACCTGCGCCACCTCTCCCTCCATATCAGCCTCGGATTCCGTTTCCTAAGGCCGCGCAATCAAAGGAGAAAGATCATGATACCCGGTACAGAAAGTGGCATGGATACTTGAAGAACACGAATATGAATACACCAGTTACTGATGCTATCCAAGTGATACCGGAGGCTGACAAAATCGCAAGGGATCCTGCGAAGAACAAGAAGAAGAAAGAGTTGTCTCCGTCCCCCTCGAGGAAGAATGCTCTGCTATCCAGGGCCATGCGACACCCATACCACCCCTAGCTAAGTGTCGAGATCCCGGTGCTTTCACTTTGCCTTGCACTATTAATAATGTGAAAATTGATCGTAGTTTAATTGATCTAGGTTCTTCCATTAATGTCATGCCTACCTGCTTGTATGAGAAATAGAACCTAGGAGAATTGAAACCGATTAGCATGCATTTAGTGTTTGCCGACAGATCTGTGAAATTACCTAGGGGATTGATAGAAGATGTGGTTGTCAATTGTGGTCCCTTTACTATTCTGGCTGATTTTATTATTATGGATACCCGAGGGGAAGATGCCACTCTTCTTCTAGGCCGATCGTTTATGGCAACAGCCGGCATTAACATTAATGTCCCGAATGGCTCGTTGACATTAAGGGTCGGCAAGAACACCATGACATTCCGCCTCAAGGACGGTATGCAAGTCCCAGTCAAAGAAGAAATGCATTGCTTATCTGTTGAAGCTGTGGAGTTGGCTTCGGTCAACTCTAGTTCTAATGAAAAATCTAGAGTTTCTGCAGAAATTGTCTTGTCAGGTGTTGGACAGGTCCCTAATGTGAAGAATGAGCTGCCGGCACAAAGGCCGAGAAAGAAGGAGGATCCGACGGCGTCCCCTCATGAATCACCAAACGTTAAAGATCCTGGCGAGATAAAGGAGGAGAATAAAGAGAAGACGAAGGCGGTTTGGAAGCCGATTGCTCAGCCCCCGTCTACCGAGCCACCAGAACGAACCAAGATAATTCACGCAAATGGGAAGAAGTTCACACTTGCCGGAGGATCCCCAAGGCCATATTTCATGAACTCCGGCTCAGGCCTAAGAGAAATCCTGAGTTGGGATGTCTCCTAACACCGTCCAGGTATCGTCCAGCTCAAGGACGTTAATAAAAGAGCGCTCCGTGGGAGGCAACCCACGGCTGGAGTCCGTTTTTATTTTTGTCGAACTTAGTGTTTTAGAGTCGGTTCGGGGGAGCCAAAAGTGTAAGTTTGTTTGATTTATTATTTTTCGTGTGTAGTCTGTGTGTCGTAGTGTCAATTCCAAGTCGATTGAGGTCTTTCCGATTTTTGTGGATTTAACTGTGATTTTCTGAAGTTTGCCGGATTTGCGAAAATATTTTCACCCGAGCAGTTAAAAATTTTCGGCGAAAATACACCCCTATTTTCGGCGAAATCGCCTTTTGAATTTTCACTGAATTTTCCTGTTTCATATTTTCGGTCCGAAAATCCATTGTATTTTCGGCGAAATTTCTTTGAAAACCGGCAGTGCTTTTGAACATACATTTTCGGCGAGAACTCCCTATTATTTTCGCCGAAAATATCTTTGAAAATCACCCAAATTTCCACTTTAAAATCCGGTTTTCAGCCTCTTTTCCTTCTTTCATTTTCGAACCAACCCCAAAATCTCCCCCACTACTGTTTTCGAAACCGCCGACCGCCGCTCTTTTAAAAATCGCCACTGCCGTCATTTCCCGCCCTGAGATAGTCTTGCCATGATTAGGATTTAATGTGCTATAATGTTGACTTTTTGAATGTCGGTTTGACTCCTGATCCCTAATTATGATATGAACGTTCCGGCTAGACATATACATGCTCTGTGATTTATTGTGATTACTGGTTACTTACTTTGCTTACCCCACTCGGTTTCCCTCATTTCCTTGTGAAATTGAGTTTTTCGACTAAGTGTGGGGTAGGTTATTAGTTAATTAATCTGGTTTCGTTTCTGGGTTTAGGAATGTCACTCATAAGCGCAGGACTAAGGCGCAACTTGATACCGCCACTCAGGACGTCAGATGAACTATTATGCAGCAACACATGCTCCGCTCTGACGGGAGGAGCTTGAGTAGCTACTCCGCTCCGCTCCGGGCTATCCAAGCTCATACCCTACACCGACCATCACATTCCAGGTTCTTCGTATCTCTCTACTCTAGATTAGTTCTGTGAGGACACAGAAACGTTTAAGTGTGGGGTAGGATGTTAGAATTTGCCTGATCTTGCTTGCTATCTATGATTCTGTGGTTCAAATTTGAAATTTCTCTAGCATAGAATTGCTCAATTCTTGACTTTTGATGTTAAATTGACTTCAATTTTGATCAATGACGTTTAGACTGTTCCACTTAGAACCTGTAACCAACGTGTCAGAACTGATATTAAATGAGTCTAGGTCAGAACAGATCATAAATCACTTCGGTAGTTGAAATTTGAATTAATTGAATTAATTGGTTTGTTAATAACAAAGCTCGATAACACCGTTCTAAGATGATAAATGCTAGTTCCTCCCATGTTTTTCACTCCATATTTGTTCACCTGTGATTGTGGCTTGAGATTAGGCGGAAATCTAATTCGAAATCTTGTGTAAAAAGTTATAACTAGCTAGGATCAAATGGCTAAATTGTTGAATCAAGTAATTAAGTTGTTCAAATGATATGTTAAGTTCTTTAAAGTGCTGAAAATAAAGCTAGGCAAGCCCGACACCTAAGTGAAATGTTCGGGTTTAGCACTAGCATAAGCACAAATACTGTGAGCTAGGCAGGTCCAACACCTAAGTGAAGTGTTTGGTATCGAGCACTAGTATGCAATAAATAAATTGAAGGAAGAAGTTGAAACTTGAAATAAACTGTTGTTTAAATCGGTTCTAGCTAGAACATGTAACGTACAGATCTAGAAACGGATGAAATCGAGTCGATAGCCACGTCACTTTTCCTACCTCCGCGTCCACATCATGGCTAGAGCTTAAAGTCTTTTTGATTAGAATTGGTGTTATCGTAGTCGGTTAATTATGATTAATTGTTTTGCCAAGAAACGAGCTTTGTTAAAACCACTACTTGAAGTGTGCAGAAATTAGTGAGATCGAAAACTTGTTTGGTTGATGTTCTTGCATGTGTAGGTCACTCTTTCTACGTGGAACAGTCTAAACCAAATTGTTAGAATTGAATCTCAGTTTAATCTCGTGTCATTTGTGAATTTGAGCGTGTTCTAGTTCAGTTTGCTTGAGGACAAGCAAAAGCTTAAGTGTGGGGTATTGATGACACTCGATTTGACGTGATTATCAGCCTCATTTAAGCGACATTTCCTTGCTTGAAACGTGTTTTAGGGGTAAAATAGCGAATATTCACTCAACTACCCTATTTCCTACCGATTTGGTTACTTTGGCCCTTTTTGGGTCCATTTGATGGTTTTCTAGTGTTTTTGTGAAAGCGCAGGTTTTTGCCATCATTTATGTAGCCACGGACGTGTTCAAGACCTCAAGGAGTGAACCAGAATCGAACCAGAGTCAGAACCGAAGATCCAACTGCCCAACACAATGTTTTCGCCGAAAAGACTATGAGGATTTCGGCGAAAATTACCTTCAGAAACTCAAGGCTGATTTACACTGAAGTTTTCGGCGAAAAACTTCCTTAAGTTTTCGCCGAAAATCCTAGAAGAAATCACACAGGGGATTTTAACTAAAGATTTCGCCGAAAATTATTGGATATTTTCGGCGAAAATTCCTTCCAAATCCGGCGCTGTATTGGAAACCTAATCGTACCTATTTAAATAGAGGCAGCCGGCAGACAGAGGGGGAGCGAATCATTATTCATCTTTTCAAAATCAGACTTTTGAGAGTCAGCCGACTCTAGGGTCGATAGATAGAGTTTAGAGAGTTCGAAGATCCGTGGAGAGATCGTGACGCCATCCTTCACCTCGAGAACTCGGAGCTTAAAGTTGAAGTTCCAGTAGATTGAAGCTTCGCGGAAGAGCCAGGAAGAGATCGTGACGCCATCCCTGCCATCTCGGAGACTCGGAGCTAGGAGTGCAGATTACCGAAGATCGAAGTTCTGCCAGAGTCGTCTCAATTAGGTTTTTCAGATCCTTTTTCTGTTCTTCCTCTGGATGATGAACTCTGTCTTCGCCTTTGATTCTTTTTGTATGAACATGAGTAGCTAAACTCGTAGAGCTTAGATTAGATGAACCCTAAGTGACCCAGGGCTTTAAGCGGTCACGGATCGGCGGTAATTAGATTCGAAGTTCAATCAGTTTCTCTTTGCATGGTTGTTTTGTTCTGGATTGTTGTTCTGCGTTTCTCGTCTAGTTGACGCCTAGATTAGTTTCGTTGTTCTTGTGTTTCTTTTCTGGCTGATCGCCTAGATTAGGGTTTGTGTGAGCTAGGGTTTGTCGCCAGACAGCTTCCCTGCTTTAAAACATCAAAAACTTGTCTTTCGTGATCACATAGTTTAGATTCTTGTTAAGCTGAGGATAGAAGCGAACGCTCGCCTCACTTTAGAACATCAATTCAACCAGTTAACCTTATAATTGGAGTGTGCCTTTCGTAGGAACCGATTAGGGTTAATCCACTGCAAGAGTAGCTCATAAATCAATAGTAATTGCACCAGTTAGTTAAGTCGTTGCGAGAGGCGACCGTACCCGGGCGGCTAATTAATCTTGGTAGTTAGATCGGATAGAGCGAACGTTCGCCAGTCTTAAACCTAAGGGTCAGGAGTTATGGTGGTGTATAGAAACCGATTGAATTAGAATTGAAAACCGCTGATCTGTTGATTGCTGTTGCCTTGGTGATCTAAGGGGGATTCGAAATCTAAGCTCGTCTATCTTCTCGTTAGTCAACCTTTTTACTTTTCCCTTCTTTTTATTTTCCTTTGCTTATTAGTTTAGAAGTCGTGGAACTCACACCACGCACTAAGTGTTCAAACCTGAGTAATTTGCCAGCTTCTTTGAGTAGTCGATTAGTGAAACCCGTGGAATACGATCTACCCTAGCTTCACAGCTTGGTAGTATTTGATACCGCTAAAACTGCAGCATCATTTCTTCATCTCCCTTCCATGCTATAATCTTCTCATGACGGTCTACGATCAGTTTAAATAAGTCTTTTCCCTTAGTCTTGCAAGGAAGGCTTCCTTCCAATGTAAAGTTACTCCCTTGATTTTCCTCTGTCATCATCTTGTTGCTGCTTTCACCAGGTTCCCCCTTCATTGATCCAAAACCTCCAAAAGTCTTATCCACCTTTTCTGCTTCTCTTCTCGATCACACGCTTCTCGGCTAGAGTAGCCTCTGCTGCCTCATCATATGTTGGCAACTATAGCATCTCTGTCCTCATGAATCGACAGTCAAACCCTTGATCCTCGAGGCTCGATATAGACTCTCCTAGAGATATCACTACTCTGGTGTCACGCTGGAGTCCATCGTGATGATGTTCCTCACCTCGAACAGGAAGAGCCAGTATTGACTGTAGAGCAGCACAGTCTTCTCCGAATCATCACAATTCGTTAGGAGCCTTGGATTCTGAGGGAAAATTGAAGATATCTGGGTAACACTTCTCCATCCACTCTTTCACTGTAGTATTTGAGTCTCGTCCTTGCATCGATGCCAAGTCCAATTTGTTATCCTTGTACAATTTCGTTAGATATTCATGGACAGCAAAAGGGTTATTTGCATCGATTTCAACATGCACTTGCTGTGATTGATCATTCTCTTCCATAACCTGCATGACGATTAAAGTGTTACAATTTTTACCAACAGTAATGAACATGATAGTATAAGGTATAGTCCATTCAACTGTAAGCACATTACATTCTGGTTTTTGGCAGGCTGAGAACCTTGCAGCATAATCTTGAACTCCTGAATCTGTACCATATAGTTATATTCAATATGAATGCACTAATGAAGCATTATTGAAGATTAATTCGAACAAAAACTTACCGTCATGTTCATGTCTGGATCGCTTTCAGCATCTACATTATGTTCTTTTCTCAGGTGAGGTTTTTATCTCTTCCACCTATTGCAAAAACCAAGATTCAGAGCTTTGTTCTAATTAATAACATAATTTAAGGGATTATCTTAATCAATTCGAGCAAGTACAATCTCTTGAGTACCAATAATCACATTAAGTAGAATGATTATAGGATTTTTTTTTTCAAATAGGTATCTTCTCAACATTTGCAGATAGACTTTCTGCCGTTTCCATTTCTTCTGCGGCCTGAATTCGAACATGTTAATTATCAAAGCACTCATCATTAGAATTTCCTTTATGTTAAGTTTATGACTTAACAACCCTACGAGTTAACTCATTAGCCAAATCTAATCATGGAAGAAAAAGTTAAGTGAAGTAGGAATTTAAAGAACACCTCCTACATGAGCTCATTACCACAACAAGTTGTACACTATGCTAAATTGACGGCCGGTGACGAAACAGACCTTAGAATGTACCTAAACTAGCTAATTGTCAAAATTCCTAATGTGAAAGCAAGTAACGATAGAGTCCATCGTCATGTTGTCACGTAAGAACACATGCCAAATGCTTCGTGCATGAGTAAATTAAATGATTTGTGCTTTTTGGATATGGACTTATTTTACATACGAGAGCACTAAAGCATCCAATAATTGGTCTAAGTAAGGAAGTTCCTCCTTTATCCCCACCCCTCTAATGCATTTTAATTACATAACAGACGTAAAATGAATAAAATTGTAACTCGAACAATTCTAGCAATTAATGCAGAGCCTGACTAAAGAGACATAAAACAAAAGGCTTTAAGATGCAACAATTAGGGCAAGTGGGGGTGATACGTATAAGAACATCTACACAATTCTTGCTATAACGAACTTCAAAATGCCCAATCTTACATTATCATTTATCTCGCCTTCTACGGTAGTCTCTGTGTTGGTAGGTTTCCCATCAAAGTTTGAATTTGCAGAATTACCACCTGAATTTACAACATTCGATATTATGACAAACACATAACACAAAAGAATATCACAAGAGAAGACCAATTGCTAGCATCATGAATTAATGAACCAATTCAACTAACTTCTACAACCACAACATAGAAAGTACTCGAGCTATAGCTATGACCTAAAACCTTGATTATACCTTCCAACATCGCATTGAGTTTTCGTCTTCTTAGGCTCACTATTGCGAGATCAAGGTCTACCCAACAAGAATTACAGTGTCAGTAAAGTCAAAAGAATTCAGCTAAGGACGTTGACTCTAAATCATGATATGATAGAAGCCACATGAGTTGAATACAAAGCAGTGGAGAATTTTGATGTCAATCACACAGTTCAACACTTAGGAAACAATATAAGGGACCAAAATGATAAAGTCAAACAACTTTTACTTGCCCACAAGATTTTAACAAGCATGTATAGTTCCTTCACTCGACTCAATTAAGCACACATGAGGTTCACAATTTTCACCACAACTAAAAAACCCCAAGAAATCAAGAAAAACCAATCCCCCAAGCATCACTCAAACCCCAAAATGAATCAACTAGCTCCAACTTGTAATAAGATCAAGAACTACAATAAACAAGCATTTCCCCTGAAACCTACAAATTAAGCATGAACAAACAGATTTAAGGGGAATTCAGAAGAGTAAAAGTGTAAAGAACGTAGTTCTTTCATTCTCAAATTTACATGATATAGGAAAATCAAATGAAACCACAACTGGATTTTCTCTTACCGATGTTGCTGAAGTAGAGAGATAAACAAGCAAGTTGTTGGATAGTATGTATCTGGGTGAGTTTCAATTGAGAGGAGCATCAAACATTTTATACAGAAAGTTGTATAGATGACAACTCAAAAGAAAGAGTAACCGTCGTTCTTCAGGAGTGAGAATGTGGGAGCCAGAGCCAAAGACAACGTTACAATTATTTAATGTCATTTCTTTTCCGTGCAATTAATTGCTTCCATAAATATACATATAATAGAATCTAGCATTAAATATTTTACCAAAAAGGTGAACTTTTTACTAAAAAAGAGTGAAGTATATATGTATATAATTATTTACTTGACATATTTTTTCTTTCATTAGTTTTGTTGGAGAATATTAAAAGAAAATACCAAACTAATTATAAAAAGAAGGAGAACAAAAAAAGACCAAAAGAGGAAATGAGAGGACTACAAAGAAAATGGTGAGAGATGAAGGGAAGATGGTGTGACAAGTAAAATAGTGACATTAATTTGTTTGGAGATAAAATAGTTTAAGTTTTGAAGATTTGAATGTGACGAGAGGAAATGAAAAACATGTTTAGTCATGCAGGGGGGAATTTAAGATTGCATTGACGTTTAATGATTCGAAGCTTGAAGAAGATGATTATTTTTTATCACTAGCTTGTTTTTTTCGTTATATTTTAAAAATTCGTTAGATAACGACATAATTTTCTCATTAATATAATTATATTTTCAAGTTTCCGAAGAAAAAGGATTTGAGAGTTCAACTCGCATATCCATATGTGAGAAATATCATAGCTAATGAAAAAATTACTTGGTATGATATAAGAAATTACTAATTATCTTGAAATACTACGAGCGAATATGACTTTTTAAGAAATGAAAGGACGAGAGAGAAAAGAATTGAGGATATAGAACAAACAAAAATGAGTGATATAGTATCACTTAAAATGTAAAATCTTACTTTCATTATCTATCTCAATCTAATGTTATCACTAATGATAATATATAAGAGGATTAGTGGTCGGGTGGAGCATAGAGAAAAACTCATCATCGTGAACAAATTCTATTGAAGAGCAAAACGAGGGAACAAAAAATAATAATGAGTGACCTTTCTTAAATAAAAAACACCACAAACACCATCTACACTTAGAGCGAGAGACTCTTAAAAACAAATACCGTGTTAATGATGGTTAGAAAACTAATCTTTCATTAATTTGTTCAAATACAAAATAGTTAAGTTTTGAAGATTCAAATGTGCCGAGAGGAAATGAACAACATGTTTAGTTATGTAGAGGAAATTTAAGATTGCATTCACGTTTAATGATCTAAAGCTTGAAAAAGGATATTTTTTACCACCAGTTTGTTTTTTCGTTGTATTTTAAAAAGTAGTTATAATGACATTATTTTCCCATTAATATAGTTATATTTTCAGTTTTCGAAGAAAGAGGATTTGAGAGTTCAACACGAATATCCATATCTGAGCAGTCTCATAGCTAATGAAAAAACTACTTAATGTGATATAAGAAATTACTAATTATCTTGTAATATTACGAGTGAATATGACCTTTTTCATAAATAAAAGGAAACTAGAGAAAAGATTTGAAAATATACAACAAACATAAAATGAGTAATATAGTATCACTAAAAATGTAAAATCTTACTTTCTTTATCTATCTCAATCTACACGGATTAGTTATTATCACAAACGAAAATATTTATGAAGATTAGTGGTCGGGGTGGAGCGTGGAGGAAAGCTCATCGTCGTGAATAAATTTCATAAGAGCAAAATGAGGGAACCAAAAAACAAATAATCAATAAACTTTCTTAAATAAAAATAACCACAACCACCATCTATACTTAGAGTGAGAGAATGTTAAAAAAAATAATATGTTAATGATGGTTAGAAAATTTGTCGTTAATAATCCTATCATTAATTTGTTTAAAGACAAAATAGTTAAGTTTTGAAGATTCGAATCAGGAGGAAATGAACAACATATTTATCCATGCAGAGGAATTTAAGATTGCATTGATGTTTAATGATTTGAAGCTTGAAAGAAGATGTTTTTCTACCACTAGCTTGTTTTTCTTTGTATTTTAAAAAGTCGTTAGATAACGACATTATTTTCCCATTAATATAGTTATATTTTCAAGTTTATAGAGAAAGAGGGTTTGAGAATTCAACACGAATATCCATATGTGAGCATTATCATGGCTAATGAAAAATTACTTGATATTATATAGGAAATTACTAATTATCTTGCAACATTACGAGTGAATATGGGGTTTTAAGAATTGAAATCAAATGTAAAAGAGAGAAAACAATTGAGAATATATAACAAGGAAAAAAATGAGTTATATAGTATCACTAAAAGGAAATAATTTACTTTCATTGTCATTATCTACTGTTCCCCCGCTACCCCAATGGCCCGCAAGATGCTCTTCCGTTCTATGGGAAGTCCGTGAAGCATCACATAGGATCCTTCTCCGCATGGAGGTATTTACTCGTCAGTAGACCAACAACTAAATTCACATCTCAACAACTGGGGTAATGTTGGCTCCTTCCATATTCTAAGTTATTCCTATTAACACTCAAGCACGACAAACAACCAATTCTCAAATTCAACAATTCCACAACATTCGATCTCCACTTTCTCAACCATCAATTCCAGCACCACCAGCACCACCAACATTCCACAATCACATTCTCAACTATAAGAGCAAACAGCCGATCTCACTGACCACCCTGTCTGCACAATTAAAACATTTGAGGTAGTCTTGTCATGAGAATCAAGATTGCTCTTTTGTTCGTCCTTCTCAGGATGACCCTTCATTGGGGTCATCCTCCTGCAATCAAGATATCACATTCCCAAAATCACAGTACATAATACAAAAAGAAATTAAATTCTCCACTAGCCACCTAGTCAACATTTTCATCATGCATGGAGGGTTTGAGAGTTCAACACGAATATCCATATGTGAAAAATCTCATAGCTAATGAAAAAATTACATAATATGATAAAATAAATTACTAATTATCTTGCAACATTACGCGTGAATATGACATTTTAAGAAATAAAATGAAATGTAAAAGAGAGAAAAGAATTGAGAATATATAACAAGCAAAAAATGAGTGATATAGTATCACTAAAAGTGTACAATTTTACTTTCATTGTCATTTTCTATCTCAATTAACACAGATTAGTTGTTATCAGTTATCACCAATGATAATATTTACGAAGATTAGTGATCGGGTGGAGCATGGAGAAAATATCATTACCACAAAGAAACACATCCGGAAGGAGAAGAACAAGCGTGCATGGGGAATGGGATGGAAGATGTGAAATGTCCAAAGGGATTAAACATTTGTTTTGTTGTTGTTTGTTTGTTTCCATAATTATCATTACTTTCATTATAATTATCCTCAAATACTTAAAACGTTATGAAATTATAGAGCGAGTTATAAACTCTTACTAAAACTTTAATTTGTTACAGAGTGGTCCTATTACTATTTAACGAGTTACGAAGTAGTTCTAATTAATGATGTTATCAATGTACTTTTACAACCATTTTGCCACGTCATCATTGATATGTCATCAAAAACATAATTCATAATTCAACAATATGATTCAAATCTAAGTTTAAACTCATCTACCTTATAAACTTTGGTTCAAAACTAAATCTAGTGAGTTAGATTGATATAATTTTAGATTTAAATCAATTTAAAAATGAATTTCAAATTATATTTTCGATGACATGTCAATGGGGGCGTGGAAAAATGGTTGTAAAAGTACACTGATGACGTCATTAGGTTTCACTCTGTAACTCATTTCATAGTAATAGGATCACTTTGTAATGGATTAAAGTTTTATGATGAGTTTGTAATCCACCCTATAGTTTCATGACATTTTAAGTATTCACCCACGTAAATTATTACGTTTAAATATGTTTGAAATGCTTTTTTTTCTTTTCAAATTTTAATAATGTTTTTTCATTCTGATTTTGGCCCAATTCGAATAAATTTTCGATGAACGAAAAGTAGATTTCAATATTTTAAATTAACTACAACGGTTGTAATTCACGAAACTCGAATAACTGTTAATATATAACTAAGCCAATTGGGATCAATACATATATGTACTACTAGTATTGTTTCGGCCCGTTGGCTGATATGTTATATATATTTAGTATAGAGTAAATATACATTTTTTTTCTCATACTATGCAAAGTTAACAAACACAGCATTCTAATATTTTTCAATCGAATTAATCCCTCTATTTTAGCACTTTTAACAAATGTTCCCTTCCGTTAACTTTTTTCGTCTATTCCCCATTTATTATGATGATGGTATATACCACATCAAACTATTAGTTCATGTGAGCCTTGAAGTAAACTTTAAAATAAACAATCTAAAAATTTAAGACTTGTAAAATAAAGGTTTAATACACATTTTGCCCTCATTTCTCTTCTTCTTCTTACTTGACACCATCTCTGCAAATTTCTTATTCTCTTAGCATCTATGTGTACAAAATAGCTTACTGGATATGTCCAAAACACAAATTTAATGGGGAATGGATGAAAAAGTTAACGAATGGGCACATTTGTTAGAAGTGTAAAAGTATATGGGTTTAATTCTGCTGAAAAATAGTAAAGAGCTATCTTATTTAACTTTTCATAGTAGAAGGACAAAAATGTGTTAACCCTTTAGTATAATTAGTAAAAAAATATTATTTTATAATGAAAGATTTAATATTATTAATAAATTGTAAATTAACAAAAAAAGTTTGAATTGAATTATTAAAATTAAATGAACACACAATGTGTCAAATTAGTTAACATATTACATAGTGAGAAATTTAACAGTTTAAATTAGAAAATATAGAAATAAACTAAAAATTGAGTCGCACATTATTTTTCAAATATAATTTAATAATTTCAATTAAACTAATTTACATGTTGACTTTTACTTTTTCCTAAACTTTATTATGTTTAAAAACTATTTGGAATTTTTATTTATTAAATATTTAATTTATTGAATAATTGAAAATTAGAATATGATAGGTTAATGTCCTATTATTAAGGAGAGAGTTTTAAATTATCTCTCTCTAATTTTAAATTTTCATATTATATCTAGATAATTCGTTATACAATGCCAAAAAAATCTAATATTTAATTTCAATATTGTGATTAATTATAGGATATTTTGGACAGTAATTAATTTTAATTACATACTAAAATAAAACAGGTCCATTTATGATCATTACAAAGGAGACAATATATAAAAATTTTACTTTTTTATTCAAAAAAACTTTTCAAATGAGTGATGTCCTCTAAACCAAATATTAATTCAATTACTCTCCCAACAAAAGTTTGTTCAAGACAAATGAAAAAAATTGCAACTCTCTCAAAAAATTCGCAAACAAATAAAATCAAGGCTAAAGTTTGCAAATAAATTCGAGGATAAACAAATCATCACTATAAAAAAATTGAGGAAAGTTAAACATGAACAAAATAAGAACCTCAATTGGCCTTTTAAAAATTAAAATAATTGGGAAATAACGATCATGTTATATGAATATATTTAGGTTTAACGAACATGCTTAATTCAAACTCATCAACCTCGATCAATACTTTAAATTTGTTAATAACTAATGACATGTAACCCATTTTACTTACGATCCCATGACTAATATTCTCTCATCATTATCTCACTCACAATTGATGTTACTAAGATACAATCTTATTTCTTTAGTTTTCTCTAGATCAATAAATATATTAATTGAAAAATAATTCTCTTAAATATTCATGATTTTTTATATTTTACGCAGCATGATCCCTAATCAAATTAACGAATTACCAAATTTTGAGTACTTCAAAATAATTTACCAACAAAAGTCAATTCAAGAAAAATGAAAAACAAAATTACAACTCTCCTAGAGCATTTGCAAACAAATAAAGTCGAGACTACAGAATCAATCATTGTAAAAAAAATTATTTTGTGAAATAGTTAAACATACTTCTCCTTAATTGTAGGAAAGTGACCAAATCAATGAATTTTTATATAATTTATTTTTAATAAAAATATTTTTTAATAAAGATGATAATTTTTCAGTAACTACGAGACTTGAACCTACAACCTCAAGGATAAAAGTATTGTGCTTTACCAACTAAGCTAGACGAACTCATTTATAATTACATTAAAACATTAAAACACATTGCTCCTATGTATTTTACTGTGCAAATTGAAGCAAATTTCACCCTTCATTGATTTTGCACATTGCTCCTATGGTTTGCACATTCATTAATTTTATGATAACCGTAGTTTGTTGTATAAATATACTAACAAGTTGACAAATAGTAGAGTGAATGAAATTATGAAAATAATTTATTCAGAGATGGTGATACTTTTTTTAAACTGGCTCTGTATTTTTTAATAATCGGGCTCGACGCTCTGTGTAGAATAATTAAATTATTATATTGAATAATTTAAACGTGAATTTTTAATAGCATTCAAGCTAACTAAGTCATTGATTGATTTCCTTTAAAAAAATCATTGATTAATGGCCAATGATCAATTTGCATAAAGCTTAATTTTTTTTGAATATTTAAGAGAAGTATTTTTCAATTAATATATCTTTTGAGCTACAAAAACTGAAGAAATAAAGTTATACATCAGTAACATCAATGGTGAGTGCAATCATGAATGTATACGAGTATGAGTTATGAGATCGTAGTAAAACGAGTTACATGCCATTAAGTATTAACAAATTTAGTGTATTGATTGAGTTGTTCAGTTTGAATTGGGCGTATTCATTAAACATAAATACATTCATGTAATATGATCCTTATACGAGTATGAGTTATGAGATCATAGTAAAAGGGGTTACATGCCATTAAGTATTAACAAATTCATATTATCGATTGAGTTGTTCAGTTTGAATTGGGCGTATTTATTAAACATAAATACTTCATATAATATGATCCTTATTTTCAAAAAAAAAAAAAAAGTTTTAAAGGGTCAATTGAACTTTCATTTTTCATTATGTTTAACTATTCATAAAAAAAATTTAGTGATAGTTTCTTTAGTCTCCACTTTATTTGTTTGCATATGCTTTGAGGGAGTTGCAATTTTGTCTTCCATTTCTATTGAACTGACTTTTATGGTAAATTATTTGAAAGACTCCAAGTTTGGTAAATCATTTGTTCAAGGATCAAACTGCTAAAATTTTAAAATTTATTAATATTTAAGAGAATTATTTGTGATTTAAAATATTTGATCAAGAGAAAACTAAAGAAATAAGGTCATACCTTAGTACGATCAATGGTGAGTGAGGCCATACGTGTATAAGAGTATGAGTCATGAGATCGTAAGTAAAACTGGTTACATGTCATCAACTGTTAACAAATTAAGATTATTGATTGAGTTGACTTCGTTTGAAGCATGCATATTCATTAAACTTAAATACATTCATATAACATGATTATTATTTTCAAATTATTTTAAGTAACATGCAAATTGATGTTTCATTTTTATTACGTTTAATTATTCCTGAAAATAATCTTTTTATAGTGATGGTTTCTTTAATCTCGAATTTATTTTTTTGCGAATGCTACGAGAAAGTTGCAATTTTGTTTTCCTTTTGTCTTGAACTAATTTTTTTTTTATAAATTATTAGAAAAACTCTAAGTTTGGTAAGTCATTAATTAATTTGATTAAGGATCAAGATGCAAAATTTTTAAGAATTTATGAATATTAAAGAGAATTATTTTTCAATTAATATATTTATTGGGCTAGAGAAAATTGTACAAACAAAGTTGTACGTTAATAATATCAATGGTGATTGAGGTCATGAGTGTATCGTAAGTAAAATTGTCATTAACTATTAACAAAAATGAAGAGTATTGATCGAGTTGAGTTAGTTTGAATTGGGCATATTCATTAAACCTAAATACATTCATATAACATGATATTTATTTTCAACTTTTTTTTTTAAGTTCTAACGGGCCAATATAATCGAGCTTTCATTTTTCATTATGTTTAACTATTCCTCAAAATAATTTTTAACATTGATGATTTCTTTAATCTCGACTTTATTTGTTTGAAATGCTCCGAGAATGTTAAAATTTTATTTTTGATTTTCTTGAAATGACCTTTGTTGGAAAATTATTTGAAGGACTCCAAGTTTGGCAAGTCATTAATTAATTTGATTAAGCTGCATAAATTATTAAAATTTATGTATATATATTTGAGAGAGTTATTTTTTAATTAATATATTTATTAATATAGAGAAAACTGAAGAAATAAGATTCTACCTTAGTATGATCAATGGCGAGTGAGGTCATGAGTGTATAAGAGTATGAGTCATGAGATCATAAGCAAAATGGGTTACATGTCATTAAATATTAAAAAATTGAGAGTATTGATCGAGTTGAATCAGTTTAAATTGGACATATTCATTAAACCTAAATACATTCATATAACAAGATTAATATTTTCAAATTCTTTTAAGTTCTAATTGGCCAGTTGATGTTCCATTTTTCATTATGTTTAACTATTTTACAAAATAATTTTTTTTACAATGATTGATTTTGTAGTCTCGACTTTATTTGTTTGCAAATGCTCTAGGAGAGTTGCAATTTTGTTTTTCATTTTTCTTGAATTGACTTTTGTTGGTAAATTATTTTGAAGTACTCAAAATTTTGTAATTCGTTAATTTGATTAGGGATCATGCTGCGTAAAATATAAAAAATCATGAATATTTAAGAGAATTATTTTTTAATTAATATATTTATTGATCTAGAGAAAACTAAAGAAATAAGATTGTATCTTAGTAAGATCAATGGTGAGTGAGATAATGATGAGAGAATATTAGTCATGGGATCGTAAGTAAAATGGGTTACGTGTCATTAGTTATTAACAAATTTAAAGTATTGATCGAGTTGATGAGTTTGAATTAAGCATATTCGTTAAACCTAAATATATTCATATAACATGATCGTTATTTCCTAATTATTTTAATTTTTAAAAGACCAATTGAGGTTCTTATTTTGTTTATGTTTAACTATTCCTCAAATTTTTGTTATAGTGATGATTTCTTTATCCTCGAATTTATTTGCAAACTTTAGCCTTGATTTTATTTGTTTGCAATTTTTTTGAGAGAGTTGCAATTTTTTTTCATTTGTCTTGAACAAACTTTTGTTGGGAGAGTAATTGAATTAATATTGGTTTAGAGGGCATCACTAATTTGAAAAGTTTTTTTGAATAAAAAGTAAATTTTTTATATATTGTCTCCTTTGTAATGATCATAAATGGACCTGTTTTATTTTAGTATGTAGTTAAAATTAATTACAGTCCAAAATATCCTATAATTAATCACAATATTGAAATTAAATATTAGATTTTTTGGCATTGTATAACGAATTATCTAGATATAATATGAACATTTAAAATTAGAGAGAGATAATTTAAAACTCTCTCCTTAATAATAGGACATTAACCTATCATATTCTAATTTTCAATTATTCAATAAAGTAAATATTTAATAAATAAAAATTCCAAATAGTTTTTAAACATAATAAAGTTTAGGAAAAAGTAAAATTCAACATGTAAATTAGTTTAACTGAAATTATTAAATTATATTTGAAAAAATAATGTGCGACTCAATTGTCACGCTCATCTTAGATGCAGTCATGCACATTGTCCGTAGGGAGCCGAGCTTGAAGGTGGAGACAGTGATTGACTGCATTCTGGAGAAGTATCATCGCAACATTTCGTACAGGAAGGCGTGGTATGGTGAGCAACGTGCTGTCGAGAAGCTGTACGGTGACTGGGTGACCTCCTACAACAACATCGAGACAATACTGAATGCTATTCAACTCACAAATCCCGGTTCACGGTATGAGCTTCGAACCACTCCTTCCGGCGACAAAAGGATGTTCAAAAGTGTGTTTTGGGCGTTTGGCCCGTGTATAGAAGCCTTCAAGCACTGCCCGGGAGTCATGATCATTGACGGGACATTCCTGACGGGCAAGTACAAGCAAGTGCTGTTGATGGCAAGTACTTTTGATGGACAACACCGGATTGTGCAATTGGCGTACACTATAGTTGAAAAAGAGGACAACGATAATTGGACGTGGTTCATGGAGATGCTACAGAAAAATGTCACCAACCGGGCCAACATAACAATCATCAGTGATCGACACGCGGGAATAGAAATGGCGATGCGCAATATTGGTCGAGGGTGGGTTTGGCGGTGGTGCCTACGCCATTACGTAAGCAACTTCAACAAGAAGTACCGTCAATCATTGCTGAAGAGTCGGCTTTGGAACTTAGGTATTATACTAATTTGTTTCCCAATTTCGTTTAACAAAAAAACCGAATATTCATACACGAGTAAATGTCTACCTGTAGGCTTGGAACACAATGTGCGAAGTTTGAGGCAAAGAAGGCGGATTGGTTGGAGATCCATAATGAAGAAAACCTACGAGACCCCAAATGGGTTAATGAGGATCTCGCGCTATGGAGTATGGCCTACGACAACCTTGAGGGAGGCGGTGTTCGGTGGGGAACTATGACGACTAATGCGCAAGAGTGCGTGAACGGAGTACTAAAGGGTGTGCGACGGTTGCCAATGGCTTCTGTGATCGAGCACACATTTCACCGTATAGTCAAGTATTGGCACAACCGGCGTGGAGAATATCGGGCAATGTTGGCTGAGGGGCATGAGCTAACTGAATATTGTCGGAAATTCACCTCCAACTGGACGTCACGTTCTGTCTCACACTACGTGCTCCCGTACGATGCAGCTAATGGAGTCTACGAGGTAAAGTCTGCTCCCAACAATCAGAATCGTAGTGGTAGTAACAGCTACGTCGTTCGGTTTGATGCTCAGTCCAACCGTAAGGGGACATGCACGTGCGGGAAGTTTCAGTGCTACAAGATACCATACTCCCACGCTGTAGCTTGTTGCACGTTTGCTGGGTCGAATTGGCGCCACTATGTCAACCCCTTCTACCGCGTCTCGAAGGTTCAGTTAGTGTATGCCGTGTCCTTCCAACCAATATTGGGTCCTAAAGACTGGGTAGCACACACAGGCCATCCAGTTATCCCCAATCCTGGTTTGCGTCGTGGAAAGGGACGGCCAAGACACACTCGAATCAGGAACGAGATGGATTGGCGCGAAGTTGGACGACCAAGTAAGTGCAAGACATGTGGTCGCACGGGACACAATTCGAGGACATGCGCACGACGTAAGGGCGGTGCAGGACCTTCTTCTACTACTCAGGCGTGAAACCTGAAAGTCTACATATGTAACGTGTTTATTTTTCAAGTTGAATGAGTAATAGCTTCTATGAATGCATAATCCAGCTTAATTAGTATTATATAACAATTAAGCTGCGAGTAATTTTAAGCGATTGAACTCGTCCGGAGATACAAGGAGAGGACGTCCCGTAGTAGGAAGGCCGGTGAGAACCTCCACGTCCTCTAAAGTGATAGTGGCCTCGCCAGGGACCAGGTGGAAGGTGTTAGTCTCGGGCTGCCACCTCTCAATCAATGCCGTGACCAGCTCCTTGCACGGTGTATGACCAAGAACCGCAAGTACACCTGAAAGTCGGCACCCCTCCAAAAATTGCTGATACTGGGGACTCCAACGCAGTGATGTGCTCCGCTGGCGCATCTTCAAGGCCTTGCACTCAGAAGGGCTACGCCAGACAAAACCAGCCCTATGCTTATTCTCCCCCCCAGAGGAGAGAAGCATTCCTAGGTTGAGGTCTACTAGCCTCGGGAATGTCATCCACTAGTGGCTCAGACCATCCGTTGTAAGACATCTATTGTAAAGTAAGTTGGTAGGTTAGTATACGGGGTCATATATTTATTTTCATGCAAAGTCCGATCTAGTATTCCTACAGACAAAAGTGAACTATCCTACATCATGCTAGATAACGCTAAGTTTGATTTTGTAGTCCTACATACAAAATTTAACTATCCTAAAACACTAGCATGCAACAAAGAAACAATCTCAATTCCATAAACAACGTAATTTATAAATGTTCAGTAATGTGCACACTACTTACCTCGTATAATGGTCTCCAACGAATATCCCCTGCAAGACACGAACGTCCTTTGCTTAAAAATCCTACAACAGAAATAGGACAGTGTAAATAAATAATCACAAACGGCAATAATCCTAAACTAATTCTCTAACATAAATCCTAAACTACATCTCTAACCTAAATTAACATTCGTAATCTCATTCTCTAACCTAAACCCTAAACTAATTCTCTAACCTAAACCCTAAATTCTAACTCTCTAACCTAAATCCTAAACTAATTCTCTAACCTAAATCATAAACTAATTCTCTAACCTAAACTCTAATTCTCTGACCTATCCTAATCTAATTTTCTACTAAATCTAATTCTCTAACCTAAATCCTAATCTAATTCTCTAACCTAAATCCTAATTCTCTAACCTAAATCCTAATCTAATTCTCTAACCTAAATCCTAATTTAATTCTCTAACCTAATCCTAAACCCTAATAAAATGAAAGACAAGAGAGAAAAGGGGACTTACCTTGAAGGGAAGAGTGGTAGGAGGGGGTGAGGAGTGAAATGGGGGTGTTGGTGGGGTTTTATAGGAGGAGGGGGGCGTTTTCGCCCAATCAGGATGAAACGCCCGGGCCATAGGCGAATTCGCCCGGGCCCTAGGCTAAAACGCCTGTGGCCTTTTACTGAATTAAACTCGGCTGGTTGGCAGTTGGTTGACCCGATTAAATGATTACGCCTGGGCCATAGGCGAAAACGCCTGGGGCCTGGGCGAAATCGCCTATGCCTGGGCGTTTATACCCACAATCGTTCATACTTTCAGAGCGTATTTATTTTGGTACATAGTTTCATTTATTTATTTATTATGGTGAAAGACCCTCTAACAAATGTGCCATTTCGTTAACTTTTTCATCCATTCCCCATTAAATTTGTGTTTTGGACATATCCAGTAAGCTATTTTGTACACATAGATGCTAAGAGAATAAGAAATTTGCAGAGATGGTGTCAAGTAAGAAGAAGAAGAGAAATGAGGGCAAAATGTGTATTAAACCTTTATTTTACAAGTCTTAAATTTTTAGATTGTTTATTTTAAAGTTTACTTCAAGGCTCACATGAACTAATAGTTTGATGTGGTATATACCATCATCATAATAAATGGGGAATAGACGAAAAAAGTTAACGGAAGGGAACATTTGTTAAAAGTGCTAAAATAGAGGGATTAATTCGATTGAAAAATATTAGAATGCTGTGTTTGTTAACTTTGCATAGTATGAGAAAAAAAATGTATATTTACTCTATACTAAATATATATAACATATCAGCCAACGGGCCGAAACAATACTAGTAGTACATATATATATTGATCCCAATGGGCTTAGTTATATATTAACAGTTATTCGAGTTTCGTGAATTACAGCCGTTGTAGTTAATTTAAAATATTGAAATCTACTTTTCGTTCATCGAAAATTTATTCGAATTGGGCCGAAATCCGAATGAAAAAACATTATTAAAATTTGAAAAGAAAAAAAAAGCATTTCAAACATATTTAAACGTAATAATTTACGTGGGTGAAATACTTAAAATGTCCTGAAACTATAGGGTGGATTACAAACTCATCATAAAACTTTAATCCATTACAAAGTGATCCTATTACTATGAAACGAGTTACAGAGTGAAACCTAATGACGTCATCAGTGTACTTTTACAACCATTTTTCCACGCCCCCATTGACATGTCATCGAAAATATAATTTGAAATTCATTTTTAAATTGATTTAAATCTAAAATTATATCAATCTAACTCACTAGATTTAGTTTTGAACCAAAGTTTATAAGGTAGATGAGTTTAAACTTAGATTTGAATCATATTGTTGAATTATGAATTATGTTTTTGATGACATATCAATGATGACGTGGCAAAATGGTTGTAAAAGTACATTGATAACATCATTAATTAGAACTACTTCGTAACTCGTTAAATAGTAATAGGACCACTCTGTAACAAATTAAAGTTTTAGTAAGAGTTTATAACTCGCTCTATAATTTCATAACGTTTTAAGTATTTGAGGATAATTATAATGAAAGTAATGATAATTATGGAAACAAACAAACAAACAACAACAAAACAAAGTTTAATCCCTTTGGACATTTCACATCTTCCATCCCATTCCCCATGCACGCTTGTTCTTCTCCTTCCGGATGTGTTTCTCTCATATAGTAGAAAAACTCTGCAACAAACCTTCTCCTTCCATTGGCCATTTCTAAAAGCTGCACACTACACTCCAAGTAAGCTGCACTATCACGCTAACAAGATTTGGCTCCTCCCACTACACAAACATATCAGAGATTTCCCTTTAAATCCCCTTCCCCATTCTCAAGTCTTCATCACAACTCAACAACCAAAAAGTCTTGATCACAAGTGCAGAGCTCTCTCACTTAATTTCTCAATGGCTACCATCACCACCACATCCAAAGTGACACTGAAGCTTCTGGTTGACAAGAAGGGCAACAGAGTCCTGTTCGCAGAAGCAGGCAAGGAGTTTGTCGACTTCCTCTTCACTCTGCTCTCGTTCCCGCTAGGAGCAGTGATCAGGCTCTTGTCCAAGAACAAGATGGTGGGCTGCCTTGGAAACTTGTACAAGGACACCGTTTTGAACCCGAGATCTCCTTTCCAATTCGTTGGAAATACTCTTCTGTTAACGGATGACAACAGCAGTGGGAAAGCAGCAGCAAAAAGGAAGTTGTACATGTGCTCCAATAGCCAGAACCACAGGACCGTGTCTGATAGCTCGTTTGCTATCTGTCCAAGGTGCACCAACAGATCGACTAGTGCAGTTTACCCGGAAATGAACCAATATGTTATCTGTCCAAGGTGCAAAAACAAATCAAAGTCATCAAACAGTGGAGGTGGGTTTGGAGGCGGCGTTTTTGGTTACGCATATGAGCCCGCAGTTGACCCGATACAATGAACCAAGAGGCTACCTTCGTTGAAATAGCTTGTGGCAGCAGTACTAATGTTGTGAATAAGAAAGGTGGGGAAAATGGATTTGCGAAGGGAGTGGTGACATACATGGTGATGGACAATCTCGAAGTGAAGCCAATGTCTACCATCTCCAGCATCACTTTGCTCAACAAGTTCAACATTCAAGATGTTGGTTCCCTCGAGGAGAAGGTCGTTGAGCTTGGAATGGATGAGGTAACTGAATAACCCTATTTCATTTTGTCTAACCTGTTGTTCAAGCCACTAGCTCAACACGGATTGTTTGTTGCCTCTGGTGTTTGTTTGTTCCAGGGACTGAATCTGCTAAAGGCTTCACTGGAGTCGAAAATGGTCTTAACCACTGTCTTCCTAAGTGCATGAGTGGGTGATTAATGCTTCCAAGAAAAAATGACGTACATAACGCTGCGCATGGTGGTTCTTGCCTTCTTGGCCTTCTGTTTTCTTCTGGTGTTTCGGCAGCGCGTGGTTGGATTTTGAACTTGGTCATGCTTAAAGTCTCCATGTTTGTGGCTTCAGCAACTTTTGTAGCTTTTTTTGCGTGGCACTGTAGATTGGCGCCTCAGCAATGCAAGACAGTGCTAACCAGTGTGTTCCTTGGAGTTTGAGTTGGTTAAGGTCCTTTAGGTGTTTACGTTAATGAATGAATGTAAATATGAGATCCATTCTGGTTTGTAGTTCTTTTGGTGTACCCTTTTTGGGGGCTCTCTTGTTGTTTGGAGTTGGACTTGTGTGTTATGTTTATCAGTCTTTCTCTTTTTGGGTGGCACTTTTGACTGATGCTTCTGCAACCTTCAGTTTGATGCTGTATATGATGTTAATGTTCTTCTGATTCTACCTTTAATCAATCATCAAACTGCTTTATGATGTAAATGTTAATGTTCAATTTCAAGGACTTAGAAACTGGAAGTTCTGTGTTATTGCAGACAATAAGACACAACGATAATAGAAAGGAGAAGACAATTCGTTCATAGAGGCTTAATTTCAACCAGAAGCAAAAACTAAAGTCCAGGAGAGATTAAGAACTTCACAATTCACAACAGTAGTTTCCAAAACAACAACTGATAAACCCATTGAAAGAAAACCATAAGAACACAGTTTGGTAAGCACTGTCAACCTCTGAAACCAATTAAACAAACCAAGAAAAGGAAACCCATTTCAGTTTAGATCATTCCCTGAACATACTTGTACAGTTTTGTATTTGGGTTGTTAGTTGTTACTTCGTCCAGGCCAATTTCAACGAGGATTAATGTTCAATATTTTGAGCAAATTAATGCAGAAGAATTCAGACATGGGAAACCTTTAACATACCCGATTTCTCCACTTATACCGCTGCAATGAGCCAATGACCACAGGTTGCTTGTGGGTCATCAGCCACATATGTTCTTTAGTAGTCGTAGTTACTATCAATACCGAAGGCAAATGTATAACTTCCTACTACTTGATGTTGCTACCTTATCCCCTTGTATATAAAGGGCTTTCCCACCATAGAATAGCCAGGCTTTCAAGCTCAGTTTTCTGGGTTTCAACACAAATGTGCTTAATCCAAAATCCAATATCAGCAACCAATGAATGCTTTAAACTTTCTCCACTTACAGAACAGATCAAGAATGTCTACTTGCGTGATAAGAACATGAAGGAGAGATCAGGAATGGATGCTTTATCAGTTGTGGAAACAGTAATCTAATGGTTGTCACAAACAAGTGGAAATAGTAATCTAAATGGAATATTGATAAAGAAAATAACAGTAAGAACACATAATAAACCATGACATTCACAATACATTCTGGTACTTGATTATTCTGCTGTAATAATTTGCCGTCAATTATTACATAAAAAAAACTGAAAAATACCCAAACAACAACAACAACAAATGCTAAAGAAAGTTTGATACTCAATGTCTTTACTCTTTTATCATGATCAAGGATAAATTCAGGAGCAAGTACCGAATGCACTACTTTAGAGAAGCTGGTGTATCAGTTGCACCACTTGAAAGAGTCGTTTTTCTTCATCTCCCTTCCATGCTATAATCTTCTCATGACGGTCTTCGATCAGTTTAAATAAGTATTTTCCCTTAGTCTTGCAAGGAAGGCTTCCTTCCAATGTAAAGTTACTCCCTTGATTTTCCTCTGTCGTCATCTTGTTGCTGCTTTCACCAGGTCCCCCCTTCATTGATTCAAAAGCCTTCTCCACTTTCTGCATCCTCTTCTCGATCACACGCTTCTCGGCCACAGTAGCCTCATGCTGCCACATCAGTATGTTGGCAACTACTAGCATCTCTGTCCTCATGAATCGACAGTCAAACCCTTGATCCTCGAGGCTCGATATAGACTCTCCTAGAGATATCACGTACTCTGGTGTCACGCTGGAGTCCATCGTGATGATGTTTCTCACCTCGAACAGGAAGAGCCAGTATTGACTGTAGAGCAGCACAGTCTTCTCCGAATCATCAGCCAATTCGTTTAGGAGCCTTGGATTCTGAGGGAAAACTGTGAAGATATCTGGGTAACACTTCTCCATCCACTCTTTCACTGATATATTTGAGTCTCGTCCTTGCATCGATGCCAAGTCCAATTTGTTATCCTTGTACAATTTCGTTAGATATTCATGGACAGCAAAAGGGTTATTTGCATCGATTTCAACATGCACTTGCTGTGATTGATCATTCTCTTCCATAACCTGCATGACGATTAAAGTGTTACAATTTTTACCAACAGTAATGAACATGATAGTATAAGGTATAGTCCATTCAACTGTAAGCACATTACATTCTGGTTTTTGGCAGGCTGAGAACCTTGCAGCATAATCTTGAACTCCTGAATCTGTACCATATAGTTATATTCAATATGAATGCACTAATGAAGCATTATTGAAGATTAATTCGAACAAAAACTTACCGTCATGTTCATGTCTGGATCGCTTTCAGCATCTACATTCTGTTTTTTCTCAGGTGAACTATCTTGGACTTGGTTGTCTTCATCCTGTTAAGAAAATACAGGAAGTTTAAACTTGAGTGCCAGTAATCACATTAAGTAGAATGATTATAAGATTTTTTTTTTCCAAATAGGTACCTTCTCAACTTTTGTAGGTAGACTTTCTGCAGTTTCCATTTCTTCTGCAGCCTGAATTCGAACATGTTAATTATCAAAGCACTCATCATCAGAATTCCCTTTATGTTAAGTTAACAACCCTACGAGTTAACTCATTAGCCAAATCTAATCATGGGAGAAAAGTTAAGTGAAGTAGGAATTTAAAGAACACCTCCTACATGAGCTCATTACCACAACAAGTTGTACACTACACTAAATTGACGGCCGGTGACGAAACAGACCTTAGAATGTACCTAAACTAGCTAATTGTCAAAATTCCTAATGTGAAAGCAAGTAACGATAGAGTCCATCGTCATGTTGGTCTTGTAAGAACACATGCCAAATGCTTCGTGCATAAGTAAATTAAATGATCCTTCTCTTGTATTCCCCTTACCCCACCCCTAATGCTTTTTAATTACATAACGAACGTAAAATGAATAAAATTGTATCTCGAACCATTCTAGCAATTAATCCAGAGCCTACCTAAAGAGACATAAAACAAAAAGCTTTAAGATGCAACAATTAGGGCAAGTGGGGGTAATACGTATAAGAAACATCTACACAATTCTTGCTATAACGAACTTCAAAATGCCCAATCTTACATTATCATTTATCATGCCTTCTACTGTGGTTTCCGTGTTGGTAGGTTTCCCATCAAAGCTTGAATTTTCAGAATTACCACCTGAATATACAACATTTTATCTTATAACAAACACATAACACAAAAAATATCACAAGAGAAGACCAATTGCTAGCATCATGAATTAATGAACCAATTCAATTAACTTCCACAACCACAACTATAGAAAGTACTCGAGCTATAGCTATGACCTAAAACCTTGATTATACCTTTCAACATCGCATTGAGTCTTCGTCTTCGTAGGCTCACCATTGCGAGATCAAGATCTACACAACAAGAATTACAGTGTCAGTAAAGTCAATAGAATTCAGCTAAGGATGTTGACTCTAAATCATGATATGATAGAAGCCACATGAGTTGAATACAAAGCAGTAGAGAATTTTGATGTGAATCACACAGTTCAACACTTAGGAAACAATATAAGGGACCAAAATGATAAAGTCAATCAACTTTTACTTGCCCACAAGATTTTAACAAGCATGTATAGTTCCTTCATTAGACTCAATTAAACACACATGAGGTTCACAATTTTCATCACAACTAAAAAAACCCAAGAAATCAAGAAAAACCAATCCCCCAAGCATCACTCAAACCCCAAATTGAATCAACTAGCTCCAACTTGTAAGAAGATCAAGAACGACAATAAACAAGCATTTCTAAGCATGAACAAACAAATTTAAGGGGAATTCAGAAGAGTAAAAGTGTAAAGAGCATAGTTCTTTCATTCACAAATTTACATGATGTAGGAAAATCAAATGAAACCACAACTGGATTTTCTCTTACCGGTGTCGCTGAAGTAGAGAGATAAACAAGCAAGTTGTTGGATAGTATGTATCTGGGTGAGTTTCAATTGAGAGGAGCGTCAAACATTTTATACAAAAAGTTGTATGGATGGCAAGTTAAAAGAAAGAGTAACCGTCGTTCTCAGGAGTGAGAATGTGAGAGCCAGAGCCACAGACAACGTTACAATTATTTAATGCCCTTTCTTTTCCGTGCAATTAATGCGTGCCATAAATATACTTATAATAGAATCTAGCATTAAATATTTTACCAAAAAGGTGATTTTTTTTCTAAAAACGAGTGAAATATATATATGTATGTAATTAATTACTTAGCATTTTTATCTTTCATTAATTTTGTTAGAGAATATTAAAAGCAAATACCGAACTAATTATAAAATGAATGAGAACAAAAAAAGACCAAAAGAGGAAAAGAGAGGACTACAAAGAAAAGGCTGAGAGATGAAGAGAAGATGGGTAACAAGCAAAATAGTGACACTAATTTGTTTGGAGACAAAATGGTTAAGTTTTGAAGATTCGAATGTAACGAGAGGAAATGAACAACATGTTTATTCATGCAGAAGGGAATTTAAGATTGCATTGACGTTTAATGATTCGAAGCTCAAAGAAAATGATTTTTTTTACCACTATCTTGTTTTTCATTATATTAAAAAAATTCGTTAGATAACGACATAATTTTCCCATTAATATAATTATAATTTCACATTTTCGAAGAAAAAGGGTTTGAGAGTTCAACACGCGTATCCATATGTGAGAAATATCATAGCTAATGAGAAATTATTTGATATGATATAAGAAATTACTAATTATCTTGAAATATTACGAGTGAATATGATTTTTTAAGAAATGAAAGGAAATGTATAATAGAGAAAAGAATTGAGAATATATAACAAACAAAAAATGAGTGATATAGTATCACTAAAAGTTTAAAATTTTACTTTCTTTGTCATTATCTATCTCAATCTACACGGATTAGATGTTATCACCAATGTTAATATTTACGAAGATTAGTGGTAGGGGTGGAGCATAGAGAAAAGCTCATCATCATGAACAAATTTCATTGAAGAGCAAAACGAGGGAACCAAAAATCAATAATCAATGACCTTTCTTAAATAAAAAAAACACCACAACCACTATCTACACTTAGAGCGAGAGACTCTTAAAAAAAATATCGTATTAATGATGGTTAGAAAACTAGTCTTTCAAAACCCTATCACTAATTTGTTCAAAGACAGAATAGTTATGTTTTGAAGATTCAAATGTGTCGAGAGGAAATGAACAACATGTTTTAGCCATGCAGAGGGAATTTAAGATTGCATTGATGTTTAATGATTTGAAGCTTGAAGAAGATGATTTTTTACTACTAGCTTGTTCTTTTCGTTATATTTTAAAAAGTCGTTAGATAACGACATAATTTTCCCATTAATATAATTATATTTTTCAAGTTTCTGAAGAAAGAGGGTTTGAGAGTTCAACACGAATATCCATATGTGAGAAATTTCATAGCTAATGAAAAATTACTTGATATGATATATGAAATTACTAATTATCTTGAAATATTACGAGCGAAGATGACTTTTTAAAGAAATTAAAGGACAAGAGAGTAAATAATTGAGGATATAGAACAAACAAAAAATGAGTGATATAGTATCACTAAAAATGTAAAATCTTACTTTTTTTATCTATCTCAATCTAATGTTATCACTAATGATAATATATACGAAGATTAGTGGTCGGGGTGGAGAATAGAGAAAAGCTCATCACCGTGAATAAATTTCATTGAAGAGCAAAACGTGGGAACCAAAAAACAATAATTAGTGACCTTTCTTAAATAAAAAATACCACAAACACCATATACACTTAGAGCGAGAGACTCTTAAAAACAAATAGTGTGTTAATATATGATGGTTAGTAAACTAGTCTTTCAAGATATTATCATTAATTTGTTCAAAGACAGAATAGTTAAGTTTTGAAGATTCAAATGTGTTGAGAGGAAATGAACAAAATGTTTAGTTATGTAGAGGAAATTCAAGATGGCATTCACGTTTAATGATTTAAGCTTGAAAAAAGATATTTTTTACCAGTAGTTTGTTTTTTCGTTGTATTTTAAAAAGTCATTAGATAATAACATTATTTTCCCATTAATATAGTTATATTTTCAAGTTTCCGAAGAAAGAGGGTTTGAGAGTTCAGCGTGAATATCCATAACTGAGCAGTCTCATAGCTAATGAAAAAACTACTTAAAGTGATATAAGAAATTACTAATTATCTTGCAATATTACGAGTGAATATGACTTTTTCATAAATAAAAGGACAAGAGAGAAAAGAATTGGGAATATACAACAAACAAAAAATGAGAGTGATATAGTATAACTAAAAATGTAAAATCTTACTTTCATTATCTATCTCAATCTACAAGGATTAGTTGTTATCACCAATGAAAATATTTACAAAGATTAGTGGTCGGGGTAGAGCGTGGAGAAAAGCTCATCATCGTGAACAAATTCCATTATTGAAGAGCAAAACGAGGGAACCAAAAAACAAATAATCAATGAACTTTCTTAAATAAAAATAACCACAACCACCATCTTTACTTAGAGTGAGAGAATCTTTAAAAACAAAAATAATATGTTAATGATGGTTAGAAAACTTGTCATTAATAATCTTATCATTAATTTGTTTAAAGACAAAATAGTTAAGTTTTGAAGATTCGAATCTGACGAGAGGAAATGAACAACATGTTTAGCCATGCAGAGGAAATTTAAGATTGTATTGATGTTTAATGATTTGAAGCTTGAAAGAAGATGTTTTTTTACCACTAGCTTGTTTTTCTTTGTATTTTAAAAAGTCGTTAGATAACGACATTATTTGTGGTGTACTAAGACCACTTGGTTTATACAACGAGAGAGCAATTAGACTGGTGTTTTGGGTAGGTAAGAAAATGTTAGTGGTGTACTAAGTAAGTTAGTTCCACTACTAGTAAGTAATTTGAAAAATTAAATTAACGAGTGTCACAAGTAGCAACACTAAGTTTTAGTGATGGCTGTTTGTAACAAGTTTAATTTACTTGGACAAATGCTTGAATTTTTTGAGGTAAAATCATGAAAATCATGTTTGGTTATGAAGGAAATTATCTTTTGGTTTTAAAAAGATGTTAAGGTTGCAAGATAGATTACCAAGATAGAAAGTTTATTCTATAAGTGGTAATGTGTTGTTGCTCGGGGAAGGTGTCATATTATGGATCTCAAAGAAGCAAATCTTGCATCATCAACAGATTAATGAAAGTTAGTCATGTCAAGATATGACTGAATGACTAGGGTTTGACTTACGGGTTTTCTTTTGAAAACTAAATTTCACCAAAGATTATTGTAGTTATGATCTATAACTAAATATATCAATTTGAGTCTTGGAACTTAACCACGTTTAGTATAATGAGGTAAGTGAGTTGACTCATGGGGTGAAATTAGTTTTGAGTATTATCACTATTAATGAGTGACTTGACGAAGTGACTTATTATGGGCTTGTGGCTAGTTCTTCATAGAATTTAGCTTTCTTTCTCTCTCTCTCTCAACTTTTGCTCTCCCCTCTCTCTAAACCTAAAGTCCTCCCTTCCCCCTCTGTTGGGTGCCGCCGGTGACTCTGTTTCAAGAGCCCGGCGGCAGCCCCTATTTTCTTCTCCGATTTTATGTTTTCCTATCTACTTTTTGCTTTCTAATGTTTTTGTTTGCTTTCCTCGGCTGCTTGTCTCTCGTTTTGTCTTCCTCATCCTTTTTGGGTGTTTTCCTCATCCTTTGTGATAATTTTGTTTCAGATCTGAGTTTCTCAGATTCTGATGTGTGGTTGGGATACAATGGGAGCTCTTCTTGAGTTTGTTTCTCATCTTCATTCATGTTCATCTACCTCCTTGCTTCACCCTTTGTGTCGGTGTTTCGGAGATGCAGTGGTTTCCAAAGTGAACCCGGATGCTGATTGATTAAGTTTGAAGCAGGGACTCTCCTTGGTTCTAGCTTGTTCAGCTTTGTTGACCCTTGTTCTCTCCTAGGCATCGATCTTGTCGTTGACGATGGTGTTTGCTGCTCTCCGGTGGACATCCTTGATCGGAGCTCTTCTTCCGGCGCAGATGAGGAGGATGGGATGATGAGGGTGGCGGCTGCTCCTTTGGGGTGGGGATTAGGGTTTTGTTTGTTAGTTTGGGCTATTTATTTTAGCTTAAATGGGCTTCTTAAAACCCTAATGTACCTTGTCTTTCTTGGGCTTTAGCCCTAAACATTGTATCCATTTTCAGTTATAATATAACTGTTTACTAAAAAAAAGACTTATTAGGGGCTTGGTGCACAAGTCAAGTGATGAGGGATGGGAAAAATCCAATTAAATTTCTAATCATGGTATACCCAATTCCCCTCTAGTACAATGCTAGAGGCTGAATTCAATGGGAAAGCTCATTCTTAGAAATTGAAGCACACAAATACATCATCCCGAAAGGATGTGCTTGTTACTCTGCGTGAAAGGAGAGAGTGAAGTTTAAAAATACTTCTTAATTGATTCTTGGGGAAAGTGTACGCATGTAGATACACGAAAAAAAAAGAATAAACCTACGTGAGCATGAAGTGTAGTCGCTTCAAGAAACTTGGACTTTGGTTTCGTGTGAGCTCACGAGACGGATTGGGACACATGGCGGAAAATAGTGTCAAGGTTTCCTTTTGAGACAACAATAGAACTTATGTGTATATTACCTTCGAGTATTCAAATGAGTTACTGGGTTCAATTGTATTCGACACCCATGTATTTTGAATACTTGTTAAGAGTGATATACTAAGATGAAAATTCAATCGTCACGACATTTTTATTTATGCATAAGTTTTATGAATCGAGGAGTAATGGAATGATTACCTAAGGTGTCACATGTGTTTAGTGACTTTATGGTGATTTTAGTGGATTCCAAGAATACACAAAAATGGGGGGAGGATTGTTGAAATTTTGGATTCCAAGCGGAGCCAGAATTTTCGTGAAGGGGTGCACATATAACTTTTTTTATCTAACTTTATTTACCTTACAATTTGAGATAAACAGTAACTAATTGTTCACATAACAACTCAACTCAAATGTTATGTAAAATTGACTGCATAATGTTACCAAAATTTCCATAATCTCAACCAAAAATGTGAGATTTTAAATCAACGGATTTGAGACTTTTGGGGAACTACAATACATGAATTTGTGACAGAAAAATGACAAAATAACAACGCATTGACTAGAATACATGTATTCTCTAGAATCACCCATCTATGCTCCAAATCACAAATACTAAACATCCTCTAAAAGATATTAAAGACAGTGAGTGGGATATGAAATCGATGTCTATTCAAAGATTAGAGATTTGGAATTCTAACCAAGTTAGTTTTTAATTAGATGTTTTAAAATTATGTTAACTAGAAAGATTAAGAGAAAATAGCATTTTGGCCCACTCTACTTTGCCAACTTAACAAATAACTCCTATACTATAAAATATTCTTTTTAACCCCTCCTACTTTGGTCACTTTGCATTTTGGTTCCTTCCATTCCAATTGTCGTCTTCATGTCGACGTTAATTGGTGCACATTCAGTACACCACGTTAGCTCCAATAGTGATGTATTAGCTTACTAAGCATCTTTTAATTGAGAATATAAGTATATATAATTATAAAGGATGAAATCAACGAATAAAACATGGGATTTTAAAACCCTTCATATTTCACCATACTCTAGTATAGGGGGTAAAACCCTTCGTGATTTTAAAGTGGCCAAGGTAGGAGGGGTAAAAAGAGAGATTTATAGTATAGGGGGGGCAATTTGTTAAGTTGGCAAAGTAAAGGGGCCAAAATGCTATTTTCCCAAAGATTGATCATGATTTAACCAAAGATGACCATTTAGCATTAGTAGTAAATTACTTCTCAAATGCTGCACCCCCTTCTAATGACTGGCTCCGCCAATGATTCCAAGACATAAGTGTTGGAATTATTTAATTTCATGGGTGACTTGTTCGGTTAAGAAGACTTGGTTATTAATATAAATTCATAGCAACACTATTTTTATTAGTGAAGGCTTGAATGATAAATTATATTAATAAACTAAAGTTTTGAAATATTGAATTTTGAATTTTCAGATACAATTTTTGCAGTTTGAAAATTCGGTTAGATTTAAAATCCAAATGAATTGATTTTTGGTTCGGTTTTTAAATAGTTTTAGGGCTGAAAATTGGATCAACTTTGGGCTGATTTTCTAAAAAATAAAATCAGCTCAAATAACCCAACTTTTGCCGTGTATGTCATTTGGTAAAGGGAAGGAAATCAAGTTAATGTGTTGTGTTTTTATATTTGATTTGAATGAAGAGTTGTGTTGATCCATGGATGAACCAACACAACTCTTAACCCTCACGCCCTTCATGGCCTATATAAAGTGGCCTCCTCATTTTCTAGACACACCAATCTACACAATTTCATCTCCTCTCAAAGGTCTCCGAGGTTCTTCAATTTCATAAGCCTTGATTTTCAAGGTGTTAGTAGTTTTATCCCATAAAGGAATTCCTTGTAACCCTAGGCTTTGGAAAAATGTTGGAATGTTCTTTACGAAAAGTGAGTTCGTTCACGACTCTACTAAAATTTAAGTTACAACTTGGTTCGAGTTGAGTACAACCCAAAGCCTCTACTTTTTGAATAGATTGTCGTAAGAGAGCGAATTCTAAGGTTGAAGGGACTTAAGTGATCATGTGATCCCCCTACCAATCTGGGTACACGAACTCACGTCGTGTATTGTCAACAAGAATTCGTTCTTAGGAAAGTCCTCACTTTCCATACTCGGTAAACCGAAACGTAGGTTCCAACGTACTTTCAGTATCACTTCAAGTCATCGTCTTTGTAGAATCACCATTGCGAGATCAAGTTGTACAAAGAAAAATTTATAGTGTACAATCAATAGATTTTAGCTAAACACTTTGACTCTAAATCATGATCTAACAGAAGCCACAATAACTGAATACAAATTAGTAGAATCAAATATGGTCAAACCTAAATAAGAGAGAAAATCTAACCTAACTAAACAATTTTGATATAATTCAAGCAAATCACTGCTCAAAGACAATATAATTAAGAATATAAAATTAGAAAGGGAAGTTATTATTGCATTTAATTAGGAATATAAAAGTTTTCTTGCTAGAATCATGATATAGATGAAGTTTATAATCACATAATTAATTTCTTGCTAGAATCATGATATAGATGAAGTTTATAATCACATAATTAATCACTCATTTAGTTGAGTACAATAAATATAGATTAATGTAATTAATAAATGAAACTAAATTCAGTTTCACCTTACACTGATACATATGCTATCAATCGTCAATGATCGTCTATTCACCATCAACCACTAATGAATCAGAATTCAACGCTTAATATATTTTCTCATCCTCCAATTTTTCAATCTCACATAAGTCAAACGTATAGAATATTGTAGTAATGTGTTGGATATACAATTTGGGTTTTGGATTGGACTTTACGTATGTGGCTAACTCTTAACATTATGGCAGCGGGGGCAGGAGTTTTATCTCGTCACGGTGAAGATTCTACGATCGTTTACTTTTTTTAATCTTTCATGAGGTCATAAAGTAACTAAGAAACCACATCTAAAAAGATTCAACAATTCACCATCGTATTTGAAAAGTACATTTTTTTGTTTCAAATTTGATATTACCTAAAGTTATGGTTATTAAGTTATAAAAGTGTATATTAAAAACTTGATGATCATCAATTTTACTTGACCAACTATAAAGAATTTTCTTTTTATTCCGCAGTATCGCGCGGGGTAATTTCTAGTAGACTAAAAGAACCAAATGAAACAACTTTTTTTTTATGAATGAGAATGGTATTAAAATGACAAAATCAGTATATGTACAAGCCAAAATACCGAAGAACTCACTGCCCACATAAGCGGGCTGGGTAAAAACAAAATCAAGGCTAGACAAAAAGCCGCCTTATCCTAGCTCTATACAACAAGGAGCCAAAATACATAGAGTTCTTTAGAATAACAAGAACTCGCAAAAGTCTTCGACCTACTAATCTATACGATCATCCATAGTCCGAAGCGAGATGCCACAAAGACATCCAACGACAGAAGTCTCCTTTGGAGACTTTATCCACCGAGTACAACCATCTTCCAACCGCAAAAATAATCTTCGACACCACAGTAGTTGGAGGCGTCTCGAGATCCCTGAATATTTTGTTGTTCCGTTCGCCCCACAAATACCAAAAGACCGCATGGATCACACAGTTTCTAAAACTCTCAAAACCTCTCAAACAGTTCCTAGACCGCCATTCCCGGATAACCTCCTGCACATCTAAAGAGAAAGGACCAAACATGACAAGCTTGGAACTAAGGGAGGACCAAACAAGGTAAGCATAATCCAAAGTCAAAAATAAGTGCGACACCGACTCGAGGTCGGCTCTGCACATCACACACATATTAGGACCAATAAAACCTCGACGAGCAAGGCTATCACAAGTAGATATGTTCTTGTGAATAACTTGCTAAAGGAAGCCTGTGATTTTGGTAGGAATGAGTCTCCTCCAAATCACAGACAAAGGGAAGTCGCTCAAACCTGAAAATCTTTGGCGCTTCAGAAGATCTGCAAACGAACTGACCGAGAAAATCCCTGAGGGAGAAAGGCTCCATCGGATATAGGGAGGGCCGTAAGAAATCCATCCCACAGGCAGCTCAGACAAGAGAGCCATCAATCTCTGGCGCTCCAGCTCAGCTCCACCACGAAGGGTAATAGTCAGAGGGATGGACCAAATGTACCTGTCAACAATAGTAACCAAATCGTGAACCTGGGCCTCCCGAGATTGCGCCGCTGCCATGCATAATTCTTTCACTATACTTAATTAAGAAATATGTGGTTCAAGATTTTCATCACAACTAAAACAAAACCAAGAAATCAAGAACATCCAATCCCCCCAAAACAAACGACTGGTTGTTGCTTGTAAGAAAATCGAGAATATCAATAACCAATACGTTTTCCCCCTAAAAACTACAAATCAATTAAGCAAAAATATGTAGGTTTAAAAGGAACTTAGAAGAGGAAACTGTATAAAACTTAGTTCATTTATTCACAAATTGGCATGAATCATGATATAGAGAATTCATGTGAAACCACAATTGGATTTTCTCTTATTGATGTTGTTGGAACAGAAAGAAGGATAGTAAGCATGTGAGTTGTTGGTTAGTGTGGGTGAGTTTCAACCAAGATGAGCTATCAAAAGTTTACAGAGAAAGTTGTATATATGGTAGTGAGAAAGCGGGATAGGTTGATGAAGTTACAATTGTTCCTTGGTCTTTCTTTTTTGTGCAATTAATGACTTTCATAACTATACTTATACTAGAATCTAGCATTGAATTTTCTGCGAGAGATGTCTGGGTAGATCTTGAAGAGCGTTTCAGCCGCTTCAATCTCGTCCGGATCAATGATCTACACGATTAGATCAGTGGTTTTCGCCAAGGAGCGCTTTCAGTTTCAACGTACTACACTCGGTTCAAGGTATTGTGGGACGAGTATGCTATGTTCCGGTCGTTGCCGTCCTGTATCTTGCTCTTGTGACGCACTCTTCCGTGTGAGAGGGTATTTTCAGTCCGATCAGATCATTCGGTTTCTGCGAGGATTAAATCCAGGATTTGCGGCAGTTCGTTCTCAGATCCTTCGGACAGAACCCCTTCCCACAATCAATCAAGTCTTTGCCATGGTCTCGCAGGAAGAGCAAGAGCTTGGAGTCTCGGTTCTACCTCCTTCGGGTAACGATTTTGGCGCGACTTCATCTCAAGTTCTGGGGGCGTCAGACTCGGCTCCTCACATTCTTGCTACGGCGCCGCCATACAATAACTTCAGGCGAGGCACGAAGAGGCCTACTTCCACCTTCTGTGGTCTTATTGGCCACACTATAGACAAATGTTACAAGAAGATCGGTTACCCTCCTAGGCATCTCAAGCGTGGGAAGGGAGTCGCCGTCAACGCTGTTCTTTCCGATCAAGGAATGTCTCGGCTCCTCTGCAAAGCAAGAACTCTGGTGGTGGCGTGACGATTTCCCAAGAATAGTATCAGTCACTGTATTCCTTGTTTCAAGGTCACGGCTCAGCTACTCAGGCACTAGGCCCTTCTCTGGGGTTTGCCGGTTGCGTCACCAAGAATGAGACAAAGACTGAAGAATCGGGGTTTGTTTCTACTGATCTGTCGTATGTACCCAGCTCCTCTACTCAACCGTGCACTGATGCGGTGTCAACCAACACTCAAGGTATGATTTTCTCTTCTTCTTCTTCTTCTTCTTCTTCTCGCCTTGAGGCTAGTCATGTTTGGGTCATTGATTCCGGAGCTTCAGACCATGTGGTCTGCTCCGTGTCCTTTCTTTATCAGTACAAACCAGTTTCTGGTCTTTCGGTTACTTTTCCCTAATGGGAGTCAGATTATGGTTTCTCATATTGGATCGACTAGACTTTCTGAGCTCATGGTGGTTCACAATGTTCTAGTTATTCTGTCTTTTTCTTTCAATTTGCTGTCGATTAACAAGTTAGTGTAGCAGTTAAATTGTCAGGCAATTTTTTCATCCAGCGCTTGTGTTATACAGGATCTGAGCACTTCACGAACGATTGCTACAGCTAATCTCCATGGTGGATTGTATCTGCTTGATCAACTAGCTTCTTGTGCCTTGGCTGTCAACAGTCATGTGGTGTTCTTTGACCTATGGCATTTCAGGTTAGGTCATTCCTCTAATATACCTGTAGGTATTACTAGCTGCCACATGAACAAGAACTTTCATTGTCGTGTGTGTCCTCCTGCTAAACAAAGTCGTATGCAATTTCCCGATAGTCATAGTCGTGTTGAACATTGTTTTGATCTAGTACATATGGATGTATGGGGGCCATATTATGTTGCTTCAATGGGGGTCATATATACTTTCTTACCATTGTGGATGATCGTAGTCGGTATACCTGGACTCACTTAATGAAATCTAAGGCTGAAGTAAGGTCTCATATTGTCGATTTTGTTGCTTTTATACAAACTCAATTTGGCTGTTCAATCAAAGCTTTTCGAACCGATAAGGGTCTGGATTTAAGATGACTGAGTTTTTTAGTACTCGGGGTATTGAACATCAAACGACCCGTGTATATACTTCTCAACAAAACGGCCGTGTTGAAAGAAAATACAAGCACATTTTAAATGTTGCTCGTGCTCTCCTTTTTCAGTCTGCTTTACCAACCATTTTCTGGGGTTATGCAGTAACCCATGCTGTTCATTTGATAAATCGGCTTACCACTCCTGTATTAGATGATAAATCTCCTATAGAGGTTTTAACAAACAAACCTCCTTCCTATGATCATTTACGAGTTTTTGGGTGTCTTGTGTACTCCACTATTTTAAATCCAAGTCGGCTAAAGTTTGATTCAAGAGCCTTGACTTGTGTATTCCTTGGATTTCATGCTAGCACAAAAGTTTTCATCCTTTATGATTTGAGCAATAACCAAGTGTTGATTTCAAGAGATGTTGTGTTCCATGAATCTCTGCTTCCATTTATTCATTCTCGAGAGTTTTTGTCTTCCATATACAACTCTTCTTCAACGAATGACCCTTTTTACGTTTTGGAACATAACAATAGTAATAAGATTACTTCTACTTCCGAGGAAGATAATTCTGAGGACATTTCAACAAAGATTATTCCAGTTTCTCGATATTCTGGCCGGGTTGTTAAACCGCCAGCTTACTTGCAAAACTATCAGTGTGGTTCTGTTAGTTCTGTAAAGTATCCCATTCAGAACTTTGAAATTTTTAGTAGGCTGTCTAACAATTTCCAGTAGTTTGTATTAACTCTTAATGCTACTGATGAGCCTACTAGTTACAAGGTTGCTGTCCAGAACCCACATTGGGTTAAAGCTATGGATTCTGAGTTAGAGTCTCTTTATAAGACAAACACTTGGTCATTAGTACCTTTGCCTAGTGATAAGAAACCTATCGGCTGTAAATGGGTTTACAAAGTTAAATATAAGGCTGATAGTTCTCACTACAAAAAAGAGTTAATATAGTCGCAGGCAGTTTCGCCGCCTGCGACTATATTAGTCGCGGGCAAAACCTTAGTCGCAGGCCGCCCGCGACTAGGTATGGCTTAGTCGCAGGCTGATAAAAAGGATTTTACCAAGGTCGTATTTCACGGGGTCCTCTCATAAACCAATACTCACACTTCTCATAGACGGTCTAGACATTTGAAATTGGTTTGGTTTGATATGAAATTCAGAAACAAAAGCAAAGATTCGCAATACTAACAAAGATTAAACAAGAGAGAAAGGTGGTTCAAATCAACGACAAAGGAGGTTCTCTTGGTGGGTAGTTTCATCATGCTCAAGAGGACTAATTGAACAAACAAGCCAATCAAAATCGAGTTTGCATTCGGATGACCATGCATTTCACTTCTATAGACTCAATGCACTCTCGTAGCACCAAATCCCTATCCTAATACCACTCAACTTAGGCTCTCGCTCTCAAGCTAAGTGAAAAAGGATGCATTCTAAGTGTTTGATGAAATGCCAAGACACAAGACCCTCTCTTAAGACTCTATGACCACAAGGCTAGGCACAACACTCTCATATCAATGCCCTAACACTAAGAGATTCACCAAAAAGCCTTTTCAAAACTCAATTGAATGAAAATCCACATGCACACCAAGTGTTCGATAAAATGCCCAAGAGAGAAATCAAGTGAAAATGGTTGAAACAAGATGATCTAATCTCTTAGAACACACTCACTTCAATCCCTAGACCTACAATCCATGCAATCCAAGCACTCTCATGCATTAAATCACATTGAATGGACCAAATCAAGCAAACATGGCAAAAATTGGCAATAAGAACAAGTCTAGAAATCATCCTCATACAACCAAGATCAATCATGGCAAGTCTATACAATCATGCCTCTATCATGGCACAACTAATCTACCCATCCAAGAATGAACCCTAGAAACTCAGCCACACATGGCCAAGGGAGTAAAGAGAAAGAAGGAAGAATGGTCACCAAGAACACCATGGATGAATCCTTGTGATGATCTTCACTTCTCCACTTGTAAGCACTTCTCCCAAGGTTTGTTGGCTTCAATCCTAGCTCCAATGGCTTCAAATTGCTCCAAAAATGTGTTCTAGGGTTTGAGGGTTCGTGGGTATGTGTTTGGGGTTCAAGGGAGATCAAAGAATCTCAAAAGAGTAAAAAACGTGGGTATTTATAGTGCAGGGGCAGTGCACGGCGTGCACCTATGCACGGCGTGCACCCCTGCACTCTGCATAAATCCCGAACTTGCAACAGCCATAACTCCCTCGTCCGGACTCCAATTGACCTCCCGTTTGATCCTACGTGCTCCTTGTCACCGGTACTTCAACACCAAATCCTGAAAATGCAAAGAAAACAACTCCAATAGACACGGAATCGGCCTCAAAGTGGCAACCGGGCAACAAAAGAGCACTTTGCATAAAACTTCCATAAAAGCATATTAATCATAGCAAAATGAGATCAAACATGGGAGATCCTTAGGCTAATCAAAGGCTTAAAATGCACTAAATATAGTCACATCACAGGCGCCTGCGACTAAAGAACGGCCCGCGACTATTTATGTCGCAGGCGCCCGCGACAAAGCCTTTTCCCGCGACTAATTCAGTGGGCTTAGTCGCAGGCGCCTGCGACTAAAGTGTTGCCCGCGACTATTTTAGTCGCAGGCGCTGCGACTAAACCCTTGGCATGCGACTAAGCTTTAACATAGTCGCAGGCCGCCTGCAACTAAAGAATCCGCCTGCGACTAAGGAATCGAATGACCTCCCTACTCAACCCGTCAGAAGCTCATTCTTCCCTACAACTCCTCCGAAATTCTCTCAAATCTCCGCACTGCCGATCGACGTTCAACGATTTTCTCCGATTTTGCTCTTGTTTTCAGTAAGTAATACATCCCTAAACTCGTCATCTGAATGTGTTTGTGTTCTTGAGTTAATTTCGTTATATTTTCATTCGATTTACAGGGGTTTGTGACGTTTTTCCTTTCGATTTGTGCAAATTGGGCTGATTCATCACATTACTGGTAAGAGATTTGTCATGAATGTACGATATTGTTAGGGGCAGATTTGTTAGTTCGTTTATTTCAAGTTTCATAGACATTTTTTGACGTCTTGAATCTGAAATATGTGCTGTCTTTGACGTTGTGCAGACTTAAAAATCACGTTTTAGGGGCTTTTGTTTTGCTTAACCGTACTGAATCACTGATTTCTACTCGGTAAGTCAAATTAGTGTTAATGACGTTGTGTACAATACTTAATCAAATTATGCTCATATATATGTATTCTATTAATTGATTTGAAGTTTGATTTTGAAATCAGATTCGAACGTATATCACCCGTTGCTACTGGAGGGGAAATACCATAGCAACGGTGTAATAGCGGTCATCTATAACGGTGATCAGGTGAGAACATTGCGATCCAACGATTTATTTCATTTGTAGTCAATTTGTTGAATTTATATTCTGTTGTTTAAGTTCAAATTTCTGTATTTTCAGATATTCGGTTACATCACTACTTCATTGTCACACGTCCGATCTCCAGTGTTCAGTTAGGTAATTACGTTACTAAGTCAAGTACTTTTTTAATTAGCGATCAAAAAGCATGCTTGTTAAATTAGTTAATCTTTATGAACTTACTTTGAAAGTTAAATGGGAGATTTAGAATAAAATTGGTTAATGAGCTTTTATAATACAAATATTATGCATGTCATATGCTTTACAAAATCCATGAATAGTTATGCATGTCATAGGTTAAACATTTCATCATATATAGTACTTAATAAATTATGTACTTGTAAAATTTTAGCATGCTAGCTTTACTCATTTAATTAATTATATGAAGTTTGTAAAATTTAAAAATAATATATATGCATGTAATCATATTGTGTACAATTTAAGTAAATTAGGAACACATACTTGTATATAAATGATTATGAGAATGCTAATACTAAGTTTAATTACACGAAGTTGTAAAATTTTTAAAAAATATATGCATATAATCGTAACAATTTAATTAAATAAGGTAATATATACTTGTATATAAATTATTAAGAGAATTAGGCCTCTTATATTATCTCTTTCCTTGTTCTCTACTCATGTTGTTACACTAATTAACAGCCTCTAGATAGATGGACAAATCTTGGATACGAAAGGCTCGTCATACTCCTAAGTATTATGCCGGCCTTCAAAAATTCCTGGATTTTGCTGTCTCTAATGCACCTGATGGAGTGAATATCCTCTGTCCTTGTCCCAAGTGCAAGTTCAAGAAGTGGAGGCCAAGGCAGGAAGTTAATGACCATCTGCTCCATTCAGCTTTTCCATCTTCTTACGCTGTTTGGAATTTGCATGGCGAGTTAGCTACTGAGTTTCTGCCCCCGGTTGCTGTGAATATTCCAGCCGCAATGGTCACTGAAGAAGTAAATCCGCCAGCAGTTGAGGTAACACCGATAATTGAGCCAACCATGTTCCAGAACATGGTGAATGACGCATTTGGAGTACAATTTCAAGAAGATCTACTTCCTACTGAATTAAATGTACTTGTTGAAACTGAAACTCAACAGCCACCTCCTACAGACATACCAATGCTGGATGTCAGGACTCAACTCCCAGATGATGATGTCTTTCAAATTTTACAGGACGGTGAAGTGCCCTTACATGATGGTCGCACTAAGTTCACAAAATTGTCCTTCATGATGCGTTTATACCAAATCAAGTACTTACACAAGATCAGTCAGCAACATACAATGCTGATCTAATGACAAAGCAGAAGACGAGCCATATATTAGTGCTAGTGATGCACGTATGGTTTTTCTATGTTGATGATACAAGTGATCCAGATTGGTGCATACCAATACATTGTAAGCCACGAGATGCATATGACACAGGAGAGATGAGTATTGTTTAGCATTAGCTCAACAACAATTACCTGTAACAGACAACATTCCTTATTTGCAAATCATAGGGAGTGGTGTAATTGACTTCGATAAGGAATGACATTATATTGTTTAGTTCATCTAAATATTCTAGCACGAATGCATTTCTTTATGTCACAAATTCTGAGTTTATCTTTAAATTTAATAATCTCATTTTTTGTGGATAAAGATGGCATCTAGTTCTAGTTCTGATGGTGGAGAGCGTCGTCCCGAATCTCCTACTGTTCAAAATTCTGGTGGGAATTCTTCCACAGCCTCGTCCACCCAGAAGCACACATATGAGCTGGACTTTATTGGTTAGTTCTGTCTATGAATTTCATTCCTGAATGAAATGAAGAAATTATTTGATTCTATACTAAGAATGATAAATTTCTATTTTTGCAGACCGTTCCGGGTTCACAAAGACCGTCGTCATTAAGTACACGGACTTCCGGAGGGTAGCATCTGGCGGCACTCGTTGTGTGTTCAACCTGGACACCCTAGGAGTCAAGCTTGGTGGCGACCTCTTGTCTTTCATGGGACACTACGCTGGTGAGTGCTCCAGGAACTACCAGTACTACCCTATATATCCCAAAGACTGGAAGTTAGTGCCAGCTAGATCCAAGGATGTTGCGTTCGAGCAGTTCTTCACAGTAAGTTTCAAATTTGAATTTCATTCACTCTACTAAAGTATGAACACATTATATGTTTAGTTAGTGTGATTCTTACAATTTCTATGTGGAATTAGGACAAGTTCTATTGCGGTCCAGAGCTATTATCGAGAGCTCGCGTGTATTTTGACAAGAAGGTTGGACGAGCTTGGGGCAAGTCTAGGCTTGCAATATGGAAGGGCAGGATGAATCATGCGGCGAAAAACGATCTCCCCGAGGAGTGGATTCTTCAAAATCCTCCACAAGGTTGCCCGCCGAATGATTGGTATCAATACATTGAGTATACGAAGACTCAAGTATTTAAGGTACAGTTTAGAGATGGTATTATCTAATTTGAATTTCATTATCTAAATTAGACTAATAAATTTCTTTTTTCTGACTTAGGATGCCGTTAATCGGAACAAAGCAAACCGGGCAAGGCAAGAGGAGAACCATCATGGTGGCTCTAGACCCTGGCCGAGGTACATTGAGGAAACGGTTAAGGCAACTGGACGGCGACCGTCGAGGGGTCAGATGTTCATCAAATTCTATACCGCCCCTGATGGAGAGATCAAGGATGTGCATGCAAAGGCAGTAGCGGTAAGTTTAATATACATTAATGAATTGTAATAGTTCTTTGTTGGCAAATATGCCTAAATTAATTCATCATTGAATTCATATTGTAGGAGACGATTAAAAGACTTGAAGCTGAAGGTTGTAGTCCGGAGTGGAGCCCGCATGACTCTCTGGCACAAGCAATGAACAAACCAGAGCATCGAGGCCACATCCGTATGCTTGGTGCTGGGTTGACTAAGAGTCAGGTGAGAATTAAGTTTTACTTAAGTGAATGAATACAGTTCTTTACTCACTTTATTGTAATTGACAATTTGTTTTGTTTGTAAGGTCTTTGGTACTGCTGCTGCTGAGGGGTCGTCTACATCTGGGAGTGTGTCTTCCACGATGCCACACAAGCTAGAGTATGTTCAACAGCTGGAGAATAGGGTATCCCAGCTGGAGACTATACTGAGGTCAATTGCACCCTCGTAATTTGTTGGATCGTCCAGTTCAACCGCCGTTCCTCAGACACAGGATCAGCAGCCCTATGTGCCACAGCCGCCGACCTATCATCCGACCTCTCAGCCGACCGATCAGTCTCAATTCGCTGAGTTTGATTTTGACTTAGACAACCTCCCCGCTCACCTTGCCTCCTGGATGAACAATGTGAGTGAATTTATTTATGCTAGCAATTAACTTATAATTTCACACTACTTAATTATTAACTAGTTGTTCATTGTTGATTGTAGCAGCCTTGGGATGCCCCCGTGTACCAGAACCAGAACCTGGGGAATGATCAGTAGCCGTCTCCTCTCCTTTCTTTGGATGTTGTTGTATTTCAAGATGTTGTGTCATATTTATACATTTGTTAGGATGTGTTGTACTATAGTTTGATAAACTAGTTTGTTGTTCTACTAATAATTAAGTATTTGATTATGCAGTAGTTGTTGTTCTACTACTAATATGATCATATATTAATTGTTAAATTGAAAATGGATCATCCTGAAAAATGTGAATTCTGACCGAAATCGTAGGTTAAAAACCAAATCAGCTGACCAAATCGAACAGGCCACAAACAAAAACTGGTTAAAACCAAATCAGCTGGCCAAATCAAAATTGGGTCCCACAGGCAATTTGTCGCGGGCGGGCCTGCGACTAAGTTAGTCGCGGGCCTATCTTTAGTCGCAGGCGGCCCGCGAGTAACTTAGTCGCAGGCGCCTGCGACTAAAGAACCGCCCGCGACTAACTTAGTCGCAGCGACTTTAGTCGCGGGCAGCCTGATCTTAGTCGCAGGCGACGCCTGCGACTAAATTACTCCTTTGTCGCAGGCCTGCCCGCGACTATAATCGACCGGGCCTGCGACTATATTATATTTTTTTTGTAGTGTCTATCGATAGGATGTAGTTGTATTTTCTTATAGATAGGTTACATATTGTAATTGTGACTTTGTATTTTTCCTATATATATTAATAAGACGTCTCATATCAGAGGCAACTTTCTCTGCCAAAACTATATGTACGATTCTCAGTTTTCTCGCCTCACAAGAGGCTTCCATTTTGTTCCTCACAACCGCCACATGGGCTTTTCTTCTCAACCATACCCTCTTACACGGTTCCTTAAGGGCTTTTCCCTGCCCGATGATAAGTGTAATCCCCTTCCACTTACTTTTACTTGGCCTTATTTTACCTACTTCTACGTGTCTTTCTCTCCCATCACTACAACAGAACGGTTTTTTGTCACAGGCAAAAATGCAGTTTGTCGCAGGCAGGCCTGTGACAAAGTACAAGGTTTGTCGAGGCGCCGCCTGCGACAAAGTGTGCCTGCGACAAAATAAGCCGCGACAAAGCGTATTTTGTCGCAGGGCGCTGTGACTTGTGCAGCAGTTTGTCGCAGGCTGCCTGTGACAAACGTTTGTCACAGACGGCCTGCGACAAACTTTGTCACAGACAGTGCGTCGCAGGCAACGCCTGTGACAAACGTTTGTCACAGCAGAAGTTTGTCACAGGCCGTCTGTGACAAACCTTTGTCGCAGGCGGCCTGTGACAAACGTATGCCTGCGACAAAGAGCCTAATCTGGCCGGGCCGGCCTGGTTGTTTCTTGGGCCTCTGGCGGGGCCTGGCAAGGCTGGCTTGGCTGTGTTTCTTGGGCCTCCGGCAGGGCCGGCCTGCCGATTTTTGGCTCATACTGGACTGGGTTTCGTTGGCCTGCAGGCTTTTTAGTGGGTTTTTCATCGGGCTTTTTTCTGAATTTTTCGTGGGTTGACCACACACAGATTGGGCCATTATTGATTTTCTGCCGGATTGAACGAGAACAATGTTCTGAATACCTTAAACGAAATCCTAACAAACTAGTTAAATTCTCAAAATACAATCCTACAATTGAAATGACAAAATCATAGTACAATCATACAATCCTAACAAACAAATGTAGAGTACATGATAAATACGATACAAATAAAGAACGAATGCAATCACATAATACAACAAGTCTCTACTGTCCCCATGAACCCTGGAACTCTGCAAACTGTTGGCCTTGAGGAGGAGGAGCTTCATTAGCCTACAATAACACAAAAAAAAAACATTTACTTGTCAAACACAGAAATTAAAAATTAACATTATCTAGTAATTATAAGTACTCATTCAATGCATCCAAAAATGCATCTCCAGCATTCTCATCAAACCACTGACTAAGCTCATCAACACTTAAATCAGGACCGCGAGGCTGGACCGCAGGAACGACCGGAGGCACATGGGAAGAAGAAGGCATGGATGGAGCAGACCCAGACGATGGCTGTTGGACCTGCTGCTTCAGAGTAAGCACCATGTCCTGCAATTGACCCATCCACTCCCGAGTGGCTGCAAGCTCCGTCTGCGTGTTTGCAAGCTTGGTCTCAGTGTCTGCGAGCTTCTGGCTGAGCTGGTCATAGGCTGCATCGTGGGCACGAGCTGGAGTCTGTCTGGAAGTAATACTTCCAGTTGCCGTCGAGGCTGACTCTGCATTGGTCTCGAATACCTATAATAACACAAAATTGATTAGTGAACATCATGCATAATTTAAATTATCTTTAAATTATGACTATGATAATAAATAATTACAGGGCTTGAGTAAAGCGTCGACCCATCATCCGGACATGACCACGGTGCTCTGGCTTGTTCAGAGCTCTTCCTAGTGAGTCATTTGGACCCCACTCCCGCGGACATCCAACAGCCTCCAAACGACGAATACTATCCTGAAATTTGAATGTACAATAAGACAGTTATTTTCCTCTTAATTTAGAATTTCACAAACACATTTACTAACAATAATCTGCTAACCATTATTGCTCCAGCATGCGCGCTCTTGGGTTCACCGTTCGGCCAACTGTAGAACTTGATGAAGACTTGCCCCCTCGTAGGTCGCAAACCCGTCTTCCGCTGCTCGTCCTCAATATACAACCTCCAAGGTCTAGACCCTCCAGTATGGTTTTCTTCTAGACAAGCTCGGTTGGCCTTGTTCCTGGCAACTGAATCCTGTACCAAAAAAAGGATGAAAAGTTCATTTTGGAACGATTATGTGATTTGTTTATGAAATGGTTAATTTGGTAAAATACCTTGAACTCTTGAGACTCTACATATGTCATGTATGCCAGCCAATCACTATCCGGACAACCTTGAGGGGGTTTTGACGAACCCACTCGTAGGGAAGGTTGTTGTCCTTGGCATATTTCACCTTTGCCCTCCACGCATCAAGCCTTGCTTTGCCCCAAAGGCGCGATATAGCGTGATCCCATATTTCCGAGCAGCTGGAGCAGGTCCGAGTCGCAATAGAACTTGCCCTAAACAGAAAAAAAACAAGTTTAAAATGGAGTTCTAATTAATTGGCTAGTAATATTAAATTCATTTGATAAGTTCCAAAGTTTCTTACCAAGAAGAACTGCTGGAAAGACAACTTGGTATGACTTGTACAACCATCATATAATGGCACTTCACCATCTTTCAATATGCGGAAGAACTCATCATCTGGTTGCATGCTAGGTAAATCTGGCATTGGTACATCGCCTCCTTGTGGGAATTCATCATCATCGAGACGCACGTTGGGGTTATCATGTGACCCCTGTATTTCAAATGCGTCATTGACCATGTTCTGGAATAAGTCTGGCTCAAGTACTGGTTGTTCCTCAACCAGTAATGGCGGAGTTGCTTCTTGATCATGAATGATTAGTTCTGGCTCAAGTATAGAAGTTGATGCTCCGAAGTCGGTGATTAACTCTCCATGCAAATTCCATACATCGTATGAAGACGGGAATGCTTTTGCCAGCAAGTGTTGATTAACTTCACCTCGTGGCTTCCACTTCTTGAAGTTGCATTTTGGGCAAGGACAGAGTATATTGACTCCATCAATTGCGTTGGAGATTGCAAAGTCAAGGAATTATTGAACGCCAGCAGTAATACTCATGAGTATGACGCGGCTTTCGAATCCAAGACTTATCCATCTATATTGAACTAATGAGTGTCAGTTTGAATTTGTTATCAAGTAATGAAAAAATAAAAAAAAATTGTAATCAACTTAGCTTTACGCTAAGTTTACCTAATTATAACAGTAACTCATTCAAATACTGTATTTACAAACTTAGTTTGACATAAGTTGGTAAATATATACAGTAATGTTAAGTGGTTAAATATATAGGTTACTACCTAATAATTTATATGCATATATTTCACGTGTATATAAAAAATGGTGTATAGTTACTACCTAATATTTTACATACATATATTTCACTTATACATCACAAAGGTGAATAGTTTATATGCATAAAAAAGGTGCATAGCGTACTAATATTTTACATGCATATATTTCACTTATAAATTAAAAAGGTGAATAGTTTATACCTAATAATTTTCATGCATAGCAATTAATTTCAAGCATTTATAATTTATATAATTTGTAGTTGTAAATACTTTACTTATAAAAGGGCCAATTACATGCATATATTTATATCAAATCAGTTTCTTTCAATCGGTTTCTTTACATGCATATATTTTAAAGGGGCCAATTACTTATATAAATTTCGTACCTGGAGATGAAAGAAATCAAAAACTTCTACGAGAACAAATATAATACAAAACCTGGTACAAAAAATTTAAGATAATCATATTAGAATACAAAATTATTTTAATTAATTATGAAAAAAATTAAGAGAAAACAATTACCGGAAGGAAAATCCTTCGAAAGAACGATATGACAAAAAGAAACCCGACGGACTGCCGCAAGAACAAGAACAAACTGCAAATCACCACGAATTCAAAGATCAGGAAAATAGTATTGGAACCAGAAAATGAAATAGTAAAGAAAATCAAAACGAAGAACATATGATCTTACCTAACTAACTCGGACAGATGAACGAACGTCCGAATCTGATGAACAAGTGAAGATTCTCCGTTTGAATAGCTAGACAACATACATTATACCATAATCAGTTAGGGGATGATCAAGTCGAATAATGGTGAATTTGATCAGCTGATTAACCAAGAATACCTTCTGTTGGTGAGCGTGAGCGTGATTGCAGATAGAAGCTGGAGTTTACGTGTCCGTAGATTGCGGGTGTATCTGGAGATAGATGGCAGTAGTCAGGTTCAGCAAATACCAACAAATGAGAAAATGCAAAAGGATACAACAGATACCTTCGGAGGAAGCAGTCGTTCCTCAGCAGTCCGCCGGAGAAAGAGTCGGAGGAGGAGGAAACGGTCGGAGGGGGAAGAACAGTCCGCCAGAGGAGGGGGAGACTGTCGGAGGGGGAAGAACAGACCGTCGGATGAAGAAGAACAGTCCGCCAAAGGAGGGGGAGACGGTCGGAGGCGGAAGAACAGACCGCCGGAGGAAGAAGCAGTCGGAGGATGCACCAGAGGAGAAGGAGGAACCGCTCGGAGGGGGGAGTATTGTCCGCCGAAGGAAGAAGTCGGAGGAGGAAGTAATCGGTCGGAGGAGAGAATTCAGAGAAAATTTCAGAGTAGTTCGGAGAAACTGATCGCTGAGGGTCGAAGAGGAGGGGTCATTTGAAGTTTTGTCGCAGGCACTTGAGCCTTGTCGCAGGCCGCCTGCGACAAAGTTTGTCACAGACAAAGCTTTGTCGCAGGCGGCCTGTGACAAAGCTTGTCGCAGACAAAGCTTTGTCGCAGGCGGCCTGTGACAAAGCTTGTCGCAGACAAAGCTTTGTCGCAGGCCGCCTGCGACAAAGCTAGTCGCAGACAACGTTTTGTCGCAGGCTGCCTGCGACAAACTTGTCGCAGACAATTCCTTGTCACAGGCAGCCTGCGACAAACTTGTGACAGGCAGGCACTTGTCTGAAAACAAATCTTTACGCCTGTGACGAGCTTTGTCACAGGCCGTTTTTTCTGTCGCAGACGGCCTGTGACAAAACCTCCATTCTGTTGTAGTGCATGGTATTAATTAGGGGGTTTTCCCATTCGATTCCCATTGTAATTCCCCTTCCCTCTCACATTAGTTGCCTTTTCCCAATTATTTTCTATTTAATTAGTTTGTCTGGTCATTTTCCCTGTCCCCACATGTAACACCCCAATTTTATGAAACGTAAAACGACAACGTGTCCCGAGACAGACGATGACTCAAAGGTTGAAAAATACAGCTTTGACCAACTACTTTCAAACCAATCATAAAACTAGGGTATTAACCGTCAAATCATTTACAGCGGAATTGGGCCCAACGACTTGAGAGCAACCCTCCAAGCCGCCAATAAACCGTCTCATGATCCATTGCTCCGGCACGCCTTAAGAAACTCCGGTGGTCCGTTGCTTGTCCAGGAAATTCCTACAAAACTGGTGGGTGGCTCGGGTCAGTCCATCATCATGATTATTCCGTATAAACATGAATGAACACAATTAACAACGCAAACCAGTAATTCCATAATCATCCTTCCGTAACGGAGATTACCGTTACCATCTATCGAATGACTTGTCGCAAGGAATATTAATCCAATATTCCAATCATGACCTATATGTGAAACATTAACACACATAATCACAAGTCAATAAGACATCCATGAATTATTCTAATAGTACCACACAATATCGAGATCAAACTCGAACAACTTTCACCAATCAACAGGGCGTCCCCTCTTCCCACCTAGCTAACCTCTACGCCATCATCGATAAGGTTTACTTCTGAGCCTGTAATAGGGACTTCACAAGAATCGCTATTCTTCCCGACTACCATGAATCGATTGGGGCTATCAATACCCAACTCCCATCATCCGGTCGAGGCTAATTCCTCCCAACTCTTATCATCTGGTTGGGGCTATCCGTACCCATCTACCGTGAATCGATTGTGGCTAACAATACCCAACTCCCATCACTCGGTAGGAACCCGTATCCATCGATGTTCCCGGCGGAGGAATAGCTAGCGAGGCTTTACTTTCCACCTGTATACACAAGCTGCCAAACATATCAGATAACATCACGATTTAACCATAGTCGAATCAAACATAATTAGGTATAAAACTGGCGGTTCCAGAAAGATAAAACTTTCCGTAGAAACGACACCTTGTTGTCAAAACCAAGACTTTCCGTCTTAATTTCCAGGTAAGTAGGGGAGTCACTCGGACTACTTAAGTCCCTCTAACCTTAGGCATCATAACTTTATAAACCGGAGTTAATGAGGATCTGGGTCACTCATTACTCTGAATAATCTAACCTATCGAGAAAACCAACTCAGATGGGTTAGTACTCGGTTAGCAGTAAATCACCACGAGAATTATAAGGACCTTAATTTAACCATGTACGAGTCCAAAGTAAGGCCCGAGTACCTCACTCGTTGATCCGGTTCCCGTCAAACGATTAATTCGGAATAATCACAATATTTGGTTAGTGACAAGTTAAACCAAATAGCTATTTAAATTGAGGAATTAATTAATCCAATGAATTTACCCCCTTATACCAACCCACCTATAAATCGAGTCGGTTGACTTGGAAATCGGTTCCGTAGCTTGAATCGGATGGAAATAAGGAGTTAACGAACCGTCGTAACTCCCGGGCCAAATTGTACTAACTGAAAAGTTAGTTGGGCCAAATCTGTCACCATTTAGAGTTTAGGATTAAATTAAGAGAATAGAATATCTGAGGGGCCAAACTGTCAAAGACTAATAGGCTTGGACCACGATAGTAATTAAATTAAATTGGAGGACTGACTGTCACCTATAGAATTTGGGTGACCAAAATGCAACTCTGCCATCATCTTCTCCAATTTGCAGGAGACAACACCTTCCTTTCGGTGAAGCTCCGATGAAGCTCGGATTCCCCTAATTCTTGCACGAAAATACCTTTTGAAGGTCGGAAAAGTTCTCATGCTTAAGACGATGTCGGTTTGTATTTTCCAAGGGTTGGGCATGCTTGGAACGCTCTGACGCAATTCTCGTCGGGGCTACGACGGTGAGGTTCCGTGACTCGAAGTCGAAGGCTTGTTGGCTTTTATAGCCGACTCAGAAGCCTCTCGATGCCCTCTGGAGTACCCCCAAAGTCAAGGTCACGAAAAGGAAAGGAGTGAAAGGTCGTTTATTTGAGTGGTCGACGTAGCGTGACCAATCCGACAAGGTAGCTTTGTTTTGGCGACATTCAGGCCAATAATGGAGCTGGAGGGGTCGGAATTCACGTGGTGATGACTTATAATCATCAAACATCAATAATGTGGAGGATTGGGCCCTCACCGGAACTATAGAGGAAAACAAAGATGCGACGGCGGCCTTGGTTCATGGAAGATGATGCTGACCTAGTGGTGACGTCACCATGATGTCATCCTTCAGCGAAACTACGTTTTTGATGTCTGGAAAATAAAAATAAAAACCACTTGGGCAAGGAATCGAACTGGTGACCTTAAGTTGCTGGTTTAGTTCCTTAACCAACTCAGCCAAGTGGAATACTTAACTTCCTTGCAACCATGTTTCCATTAACTCCTTACCCGCCTTCCATGAGTGAACTTAACTTGCCTCGAAATCATTTAAACATCAATTTGCGGTCATTTTTCAAACGTATGGAATAAAATTCAAAAAAAATTCTGGTTCAGAGATTCGGAGTGTAACATTTCTCCCCTCCTTAAAAAGATTTCATCCCCGAAATCAGACGACAGTTAACTTTAACGGTGTCAAACCGGAGCAAGTCATAAACGTGAGAAAACTTAATTTTTCATTCGAGAAAACTAAAAGGAAGGCAAGCCAGAAACAAGATCACTAAATAGATGATGATCGCCGTTTTCTCGAATGCTTCCACAGGTCCATCGAAGACGCCTCTACGATAACCTAGACATACAAAGTAAAAGAAGGAGACGATGAGAAGGAGGCATCCTGTCCCGAGGATGATAGCCTTCTTCATGGCGTAGTCCTCGTCGTAAACCCTTTCCATTCTTGAAGCAACTGCAGTGGAGGGCTTCAAGATTTTCACCGGTGATTCAGCTGTCGAGAGAAAGAAGAGAAGAGAGGGTTCTTAAAGAAAATGGGGAAGAGGAGGTGTCATCATTGAGCCTCGCCCACTTGTGAGTGTCGGCAAGTACGGTTAAAAAAGCGCAGATTACGAGATCGTCTTTTTAAATTCGCTAGTTAAAAGATCGATACAAACTATTGGCATCTCTTGGTTCACCTGTCATCCGCATGGATTCTGAGAAACAGAATTCTTACCAACTAGCCAGTGATTAAAGAACGTATGCACCGTCTGAGACAATATATTCTTATGTCCCGGACAAAAACCACAAGAAAGAGAATAAGGTTACAACATGAATTCGAAGAAATACTAAGGCATGCGGGATGGGACTTCTGTTCGACTCCGCCGAACTGTTCCTTCCGGAGGATTTTCTTGACGCCTTCGCGGTCTATGAGTTTGCATAATTTTAGGATGAAGGTGATAGCCACGAAGAGAAGAATGACTATTAGAAGGATGAAATTTATCCCACTCAAGATTTCTGTTTCATCAGAGCAAGTCATTTTTCTTTAGAGAATGACTTAGAGGGAGGGCGTCAATTTAAAGAAGAAGAGGTTACGGTTAGCTTGCACAAGAAGCCGTTGTTCGAACTCGAAAGTCAAAAGCAAAAAGAACGATATGACAACACAGGTTCAGACTTTAACGGAGCCTCAAAAGTAGAGCTGATGCGGTGGACGATTCTCAGTCGTTCACGTGTCTTCGCAGAAAGCGAGAGATTTACGTAAATCTTGTGTCGGAGATCAACGTTTCCTTCACTTGGGTATTTAACCCAGATGAAGCTCGGTTCCAAGTGTCACCCGCATGGTGCTCTGAGGGGATTCCGTCAATACTTACGGGAGGTTCGAATGGAAGTTTTCGATGAAGGAAGAAAAAATGCAGGAGCGACTCCATTCCTCAACTTTTTTCCCACTGGTAATCCTTACTTGACTGATTTCTGTCCCTTTTACGATTCTATTAAAATGGAATGGACACTAGATAGCAGCTGCCCTAATCACATGACTCCGAATGAAAACTCATTCATTTCTCTAGATCGTAGCTTTAACCAACTTGTTTCCTTTGGAAGGGATTCCAAGGCAAAGTCCAAAGGGAAGGGTTCCGTCAGGTTGGGTCCCTTGATCATACCGGACGTGTTACTGATCTCTAACATTGCAGGTAGTTTCATTAGCATGAGCCAGCTTATGGAACTGAATTTTTCCTTCCATTTTAAGGGAGGATGGTGTACAATTTTTGACCATTTCGGAAACTCTTTTCTCTCTGTACCAAAAGTAGGCAGGTGCTTTCCGCTTAACATGGCTCATGTTGCGCAGACAGGAGTTGCCATCAGGGGAAGACCAGACCAAGCAGGAACAGTCAAGATTTGATGTGGAAAGAAACGGTCCAGGGACGAGATTCTAGAAATGACAAGTAAGATACTGGAGGCTGACAAGGGAAAGAAGCGAGAGCGTCCGATCGAGTTAGTGGATCTTTCACGGAGTTAGTTCTAAAAAACGCGACCCGAATAGTCATTTTGTACTACCAGTTCATGTACCCAGTTCCTTCTAAATAATAATAATTTTCTACTTCTCTTCCACTTTTAGACATTCAAACCAGTTATTCCCTTAAAAAAAACTAACTCAAAACGCAAGATCACAACTTAAAACATGAGTTACCACAACAACAGTTAGTGGTCTACTCATCATGCAAGTTCTTGCGATCGAGTTCTCGACGTCGTTCCTCAGCTGTCTCTGACATCAGCTTCCAGATAACAAAAATTTGACCACACAGGATGATCAAGGCAAAGATTACAAATCCCACGTCACGCACACTGCCATCCTCTTGATAGCACATTCCCGGAATTGAGAGAGTTTACTAAGCAAGGGAGGGAAAGCGAAAGAGATGATGATGGTGGTCAAGTTTTCGAAACCCGGTTTTTATGGGAGCCAAATTCGAGAAGGGAGTGGTCACAATAATGGTGACACCACTCATTTCATGTCGGCACGCATGGACAAAGAAAAGGGGTCCAATAAGTCAAGGGCTAGGAGGATAGGGTTCGTCCTTTAAATAGACGGTATCGAAACGCTTTGGATAACAGAGTAGAGGTTGGAAAAAGAAATACCTCATTCATTGCTTTTATATCAAAGAAATGGCTACGATTCCCATTTGCCAGTGCGGGGAAGCCACGATTATAACAACATCCTGGACGAAAGAAAATCCAGGGCGAAGGTTCTTTAGCTGCAAAAGACGTCGCTCGGTAAGTCAAAGTGTTTTACGAGTTTCGTCTATCATTTAAAACTAACCAGAGAGAAACTCATCTATCCCCTTGGTTTATGGCAGAGGATGAACAACTATTGTAGTTACTTTGCATGGTTAGATCCCCGATGCAACATCGAGTCAAAGTCGTGATCAACGGTCTCTGACGAAAATTAAACATCTACGAGCGTACCTTCGGAAGTGAAAGACAAGCAATTTCAGGAGAACTATTCCCGATACTGCTGCGTCATCTGCATCTTCCGTCAGGAACAAGGCTAATAGTGGTTTTCGTAATAGAAATATAGAAGTTACCTACAAAACTTCCTTAGCAGTCATTGCCTTTGTTTGTATCCTTGTCGGAACCCTTATCATTCGCGTGATAAGCAAATAAATTCTTACTTTAATCCTGTAACATCTATATCAGTCACACCACCATTTGTCATAATAACGGATTATTTCAACAACGTTAGTTATAGAACTCAAGAACGTCTGACCGTGGAGGTTTTTGTGTCGGTGCCATGATGCAGGGATCTGAGACCGGTGCCTGTGAAAAACCTTTCACTTTTAAACCTTGGTTAAAATCCGTCAAAACTTAATACCCTTTTTTTTTAAAATCACCAGAATAACTCCCGCACCAGACCGATCTTCCAGTGTTTCCTGGTAACCCGAGAAACAGGAGGAAGCCGGCTCTGATACCAAAATGTAACACCCCAATTTTATGAAACATAAAACGACAACGTGTCCCACGACAGACGATGACTCAAAGGTTGAAAAATACAGCTTTGACCAACTACTTTCAAACCAATCATAAAACTAGGGTATTAACCGTCAAATCATTTACAGCGGAATTGGGCCCAACGACTTAAGAGCAACCCTCCAAGCCGCCAATACACCGTCTCATGATCCACTGCTCCGGCACGCCTTAAGAAACTCCGGTGGTCCGTTGCTTGTCCAGAAAATTCCTACAAAATTGGTGGGTGGCTCGGGGTCAGTCCATTATCATGATTATTCCGTATAAACATGAATGAACACATTTAACAACGCAAACCAGTAATTCCTTAATCATCCTTCCATAACGGAGATTACCGTTACCATCTATCGAATGACTTGTCGTAAGGAATATTAATCCAATATTCCAATCACGGCCTATATGTGAAACATTAACACACATAATCACAAGTCAGTAAGACATCCCATGAACTATTCTAATAGTACCACACAATATCGAGATCAAACTCGAACAACTTTCACCAATCAACAGGGCGTCCCCTCTTCCCACCTAGCTAACCTCTACGCCATCATCGATAAGGTTTACTTCTGAGCCTGTAATAGGGACTTCACAAGAGTCGCTATTCTTCCCGACTACCATGAATCGATTGGGGCTATCAGTACCCAACTCTCATTATCCGGTCGAGGCTAATTCCTCCCAACTCTTATCATCCGGCTGGGGTTATCGGTACCCATCTACCGTGAATCGATTGGGGCTAACAATACCCAACTCCCATCACTCGGTAGGAACCCGTATCCATCGATGTTCCCGGCGGAGGACTAGCTAGCGAGGCTTTACTTTCCACCTGTATACACAAGGTGCCAAACATCATCAGATAACATCACGATTTAACCATAGTCGAATCAAACATAATTAGGTATAAAACTGACGGTTCCGGAAAGATAGAACTTTCCGTAGAAACGACACCTTGTTGTCAAAACCAAGACTTTCCGTCTTAATTTCCAGGTAAGTAGGGGAGTCACTCGGACTACTTAAGTCCCTCTAACCTTAGGCATCATAACTTTATAAACCGGAGTTAATGAGGATCCGCGTTACTCATTACTCTGAATAATCTAACCTATCGGGAAAACCAACTCAGATGGGTTAGTACTCGGTTAGCAGTAAATCACCACGAGAATTATAAGGAACTTAATTTAAGCATGTACGAGTCCAAAGTAAGGCCCGAGTACCTCACTCGTTAATCCGGTTCCCGTCAAACGATTAATTCGGAATAATCACAATATTTGGTTAGTGACAAGTTAAACCAAATAGCTATTTAAATTGAGGAGTTAATTAATCCAAGAAATTTACCCCCTTAAACCAACCCACCTATAAATCGAGTCGGTTGACTTGGAAATCGGTTCCGTAGCTTGAATCGGATGGAAATAAGGAGTTAACGAACCGTCGTAACTCCCGTGCCAAATTGTACTAACTGAAAAGTTAGTTGGGCCAAATATGTCACCATTTAGAGTTTAGGATTAAACTAAGAGAATAGAATATCTGAGGGGCCAAACTGTCAAAGACTAATAGGCTTGGACCACGATAGTAATTAAATTAAATTGGAGGACTGACTGTCACCTATAGAATTTGGGTGACCAAAATGCAACTCTGCCATCATCTTCTCCAATTTGCAGGAGACAACACCTTCCTTTCGGTGAAGCTCCGGTGAAGTTCGGATTCCCCTAATTCTTGCACGAAAATACCTTTTGAAGGTCGGAAAAGATTCTCATGCTTAAGACGATGTCGGGTTTGTATTTTCCAAGGGTTGGGCATGCTTGGAATGCTCCGACGCAACTCTCGTCGGGGCTACGACGGTGAGGTTCTGTGACTCGAAGTCGAAGGCTTGTTGGCTTTTATAGCCGACTCAGAAGCCTCTCGATGCCCTCTGGAGTACCCCCAAAGTCAAGGTCACGAAAAGGAAAGGAGTGAAAGTCGTTTATTTGAGTGGTCGACGTAGCGTGACGAATCCGACAAGGTAGCTTTGTTTTGGCGACATTCAGGCCAATAATGGAGCTGGAGGGGTCGGAATTCACGTGGTAATGACTTACAATCATCAAAACCCGACAAACATCAATAATGTGGAGGATTGGGCCCTCACTGGAACTATAGAGGAAAACAAAGATGCGACGGCGGCCTTGGTTCATGGAAGATGATGCTGACCTAGTGGTGACGTCACCATGATGTCATCCTTCAGCGAAACTACGTCGTTTTGATGTCTGGAAAATAAAAATAAAAATTGCTTGGGCAGTGAATCGAATGTTGAAAAATAAAAATAAAAATTGTTAAATAGGAATGTTGAGTGGTTTAATTCAATTGTGGATAAATATTGTTACATGTTAATTATGTTGTGGGTATGATATACAACACGTCACTTGGTTAATTTTGATAAGGTGGCCAGTCTGGGTTGAACACATAGGCCAAGTCGAAAAATGAAACCTTCGTCTACACTACCCTAGAAATATTTGAGACACTTTAGCATTCAGACCAATTGAATGTTGAATAGAGTGATCATTTAGAAAACATCATCACATGCTATATTGTTAATAATTGGGTAACTCTAATTTCATGCATTTACTCGCACATTCTTAATTTTTTTTTTATAATTGGATGCATTAATATAAATATGAGCTCACAACCAACCAATTTGGCCAATTTAGAGTTTTACAAAAATCCACAACAGCCCCTCAATCCCCAGAAACCCAAAATGACTATACAATGTCATTACCCCGGGGTTTTTCCGAGAATGGGGTTAGCAAGAAAATAAATTCCAAAAGAAGGGTGATTTTTTGTTTAATTCCCAAACTAGGGGTGTTTCTTACACCTCTCTCATTAATCGCCATTGTTTCTGGCGACTTTACAATATTATATGTTTAGGGGAGTTTGTATTTCTTGGTTTTTTTTTATGTATTTCTTGGCTTTTTTAATATGTAGTTTTATAAATGTTCTATTAATATTTTCAAAATTGTATTGGCGCACCGTATTGATAAGCCATATTGATAAGTGTAATGTGTAATGGTATTTGGTTTAAATATTAAATTTTTTATAAATTATAATGAATTCAATATGTTTACCCGATCTGAAACCGTTCAAGAATTTAGGGAGAATGAGCCTAGCTCGTCGCATAACCCAACTCAAAACGAATAAAATAACTCGCAAATTAATGTTTACCTACAAAAAAAACAAGTAATTTATTACGAGCTGAGTTAATTTGAGAGAGTCGCTACTAGTTGTTAGTTATTTTAGTTCGGTCATTCGGGTCACGAGTTACTATGTTTTAAAATTAACGGATTGACCCTAAACCCGACCCGAACCCACCCCAAAAAAAGTTGGGTTGTCGAGTTCGGGTCATTTCGAGTGCCACAAAAGCAAAATCAACCCTAAATTTTTGAACGATTTCAGATCGAGTAAACATGTTGGATCCACTATAATTTATAGCGGTTTTAGCGAATGAACCACGTAACCCCAAATTTTTGAACGATTTCATATCGGATAAACATGTTGGATCCACTAAAATTTATAACGATTTTAATGACTAAGGGGTCGTTTGGTTAGATGATATTTACATATCATGATATGTGAGATATATTGATATGTTAGTATATTGATATTGGTAAAAGTGATTCTTTGATATCACTGTTTGGGTAGTGATATTTAAATGAGTGGTGAATTGTGAGTGCATGGATGAATGTACCAAAATACCCTCATTTGCTTGAACAAAGTATAAAAGTAGTCCTAACATTTAATTAAAAAGCATGTGTGTTTATAAATTAAAATTTGTAATCTCTCTTTTTAATTCGTGAATGTATTTATAAATTAATTGCTCGAGTTAATTATAATTTTAGAATAATAAATGCTCATTCATTAAGAAAATAATTAGTATTATATTTACCGCTAACACATCTTCCTTTTCTAGCAAAAATAAAATAAAAATTAAAATAATTTCATGGTGAATTCTAATTCTAACTAAAAAAATTCTAATTAAGTAATTAAAAACTAAATCATAATTATTTATCTTAATTAATAAATAAATATAAAAATACATAAACACGAGACAATATAAAATGAGAAAAAATAAATTGGGGTAGCGGAGTTGATGACATTATAATTGTGAAGGTTGAGTGAGGATAAAATTGTCCAAAACTGTGATATCAATATCACTCTGAAGATATTCACCTCCCCACATGAATATCTGTTGAGTGATATTGATATCACTTTTGGCCCAGATATCATGATATTCAGGACAGAAAAAACGATGATATCCTGAATATCATGATATCTGCAGTTATCAATATCAATATCACTGCAACCAAACAACCCCTAAATCACTTACCATTAACTTTATCGATACGACAATACAATTTTAAAAACATTTATAAAAACACATTTTAAAAAAGCAAGAAATATAAATTCCCCTAAACATATAATAATAATTAAAATCCAAATTCTGTAAAGTCGCCAGAAAACAATGGCGATTAATGAGAGAGGTGTGAAAAAACACCCCTAGTTTGGGAATTAAACAAAAAGTCACCCTTCTTTTGGAATTTATTTTTTTTGTTAACCCCCTTTCTCGGAAAAAAATCCCATTACCCCCCCTGTACACCCAAAAGTTTCCCTCCCTTGTACACCCAAAAATTTCCCCTAAGAGCATCTACAATGGTCTTAAATTTTAAAGTTTTAACAAGTATGCCACATCATTTTTTTTAAACACTCTAACTTATAAAACTATTCTTACAATGGCATGAAACTTATAAAACTTTATAACTTTTTAAATATTAATTAATATTATAATATGATTAAAATATTAAAGGAAAATAGCACTTTGCCCCACTAAACTTTGCCAACTTTACAAATAGCCCCCTATATAAATACAACCTCCTAATTTGATCACTTCATTTTGGGTCTTTCCATCCCACTAATCATTTTCATGACGTCAATTGGTACGCATTCAGTACACCACACTAGCTCCAAGACCATGTATCAGCTGACTAAGTATTTTGTGATTGAGAGTATATATAATTACAAATTATGAAATCGACAAATAAATCGCCTAAAAAATAATAATATAATATAATTAAAATATTATTAAAATAATACATCCCTTTGAAGATAAACAGGTCAAACTCAATTTAAATTAGGTATTTGATGGAATACTATCTAAAGAGCAATCAATTAGTCCAAGCCTAAAAATATATATCTTTAATATATTATTCAAACCCTCATATCCCCATGTATCCACACTATGAGTATTTCAATCCAGCAATGCAACAACAATATACACCGCAAAGTATGCCAACACCGTCTGTCGATACAAGACCTGATGATATGGTGGAGTCTGACGGAATGAGTAATGATGAATGTCGCAAGAGGTGGACCGTTGAAGATGACAAATTGCTTGCAAGCTCTTACCTCATCATCTCAACTGATAGTGTGAAATCAATGCTTAACCAATGCTTCATTCAAACCAAAAGACAAAATCATAGGGTTGGTCGGATGATCAAGTTATGGGAGCTGCACGAGAGTTGTTTTACACCATGTGTAACAAACATTTTAAGTATGACCATGTGTAGATGGTGGTCAAAGTTGAGCCAAAATGGAACGAGAATGATTGTGATTCAGGCCATTCTCATCAATTTCAATTCATATTTATGTTCCTTATTTTATAATGGCTACGAGTTTATTCCTAAAAGAAAGAATATAAGATAATCTTTTATGATGAATAGCAAATTAGAAATCATGAAGATGACCAAAGTACGTATATAGTAAGTTATTTGTCTCGCGATACCTTCTACAGCAAAAACCCAATATTTTTGTTGGGCCCAACTCACAAATAGCACTAGTTTCACAAATAAAAGGGCTAATGCTACAACCAGTCAATAAATTGTTAAAGCTTCCATAAAAACCAAACTAAGCAATAAAGTACCCCTTATTTTTTCCTCCGCCTCAGGTTGTCTCGCGATACCTTCTACAACTTAGAGCAAAAACCCAATATTTTTGTTGGGCCCAACTCACAATAAACTCACAAATAGCACTAGAAACAGCAATAGCGAAGAAATAGGGCAAAACGACTAACAGATAATAAATCATTGAAAAATAGATAGTTAAAACTCTACTGCCACTACAAGAAAATTACCTCATAACATCGAAAGTCTAATAGCGGACAGGAATCCGCTGTTAGATTATACTGCCTAACAGCGGACAGCTATCCGCTATTAAGTATTCGCTGTTAAAATGAAAATTGGGCAGGCGCCAAAAAATCCCGGCTCGTCGAGAATGTGAAATTTTGGAGGGACACCTAACAGCGGATAACAGCGGATATGATCCGCTGTTAGCAAGTCCGCCGTTAAAGATTGGTGATTGGCAATCCGTGTGCCCACCCCCCAGCCAATCCATGTGTTTTGTTATTTTATTAACTTATTTTTATTTTGTTTTTTGTTTTTTTCTATTATGGCCTAATTGAGGGAGAGAGGAAACCTAAATGGAAGGGAGGAGAAGAAGAAGGAAGAAAAGGAAGGGAGAAGAGAGAGAAGAAGGAATAGGAGAAGGAAGGAGAAGAAGGAAGGAAGAAGAAAAGAAGGGAAAGGAAGAAGAAGGAGAAGAATGAAAGGAAGAAGAAGAAGAAGAAAGAAGGAAGAAGAGGAAGAAGAAGAAAGAAGAAAGAATGGCAGAAGAAGAAGAAGAATAATCGAAGATTGGAGAAGAGAAAAAGAAGGAGAGAAGAAGAAGATAAAGAGGAAAAGAAAGAAGAAAAATGAGCCAAAATGGAACGCGGGCAACTCAAGTGAACCGTCTTCGAAAAAGAAGAATGTGTCTGCATATGGAGTAGACTCACCTGTAGGTGATGAGGATACACCCATTACCACTAATGATGATGAAGTTGAAAATCGTCTGATGGGTCAAAAGAGGGCGAAGAGGAAAGCCAAAGCGAAAGTCAATTAAATAGATGAAAGCGTAAGCGACAAGTGGAATGAATTTCGTGCGATGAATGTGGAGCGGATGGACATGCACTACAAGAAAAAGCCTAATTTGTCACGGTTTTTTAGTCACGGTTTTGTAAACCGTGACTAATTTAGTCACGGTTTTCAAAACCGTGACTAATTTAACACGGTTTGTATGTAAACCGTGACTAATTTGTCACGGTTTTGTAAACCGTGATAAATTAGTCACGGTTTGCATACAAACCGTGACTACTCTGTCACGGTTTTCAAAACCGTGACCAATTTAGTCACGGTTTCATATGAAACCGTGACCAATTTAGTCACGGTTTTGGGAACCGTGACTAAATTAGTCACGGTTTCATATGAAAACCGTGACAACATTAAGCAGCCACGTTGGCAATCCAACACGTCTCTCCTCCCATCTCATCCATCTCTCTCTTCATCCCCTTCCCATCTCCTCTCTTCATTCTTCCATCTCTCTCCTATCTTCATCCCCATTATTCCATCTCCAACTCCTCCTCTGAAACAGCCACCCAACTCCTTCCATCCATCTCCTCTCTTCTTCCATTCCTATATCTTCTTCTCCGTCAGCCACTACTACCAAGCCCCCTGCCAAACCCCTCTTCCGATTCAAACTCCCTCCGCCATCTCTGCCTCTCCGATCAACAGAGCTCCAACGGTGGCGGCGTATACTACAAGATCGTTATGCCATTGGGGGGAGTGGCGGCGGCGGGTTGGAGTGAAGTTTGGTGTTGATTGGAGTGGGGCGGCGGCGGGTCGAAGGGAATCGGAGCAGGGTGGCGGCTGGCAGGTTTGGTCGAAGAAGAGGGGCGGTGGTTCGGCAGTTGGGACGAGCTGGCGGCGGGGCGCGATTGGGGTGGATGGGAAGATGGGGATGGAGTGGCGGCGGTCGATTGGGTCGGCGGGAGGTCAGGTGCGGCGGTTTGGTGTTGATTGGAGTGGGGGGCGGCGGGTCGAAGGGAATCGGAGCAGGGTGGCGGCTGGCAGAGTCCCAAGTTCCGGAGAAGATGACCAAATCGGAGAAGATGACGGAGATGAATGACTAAACCCTATAAACTATAAAAATTAAGTGACCAAAACGTAAAATTGGTAACATTGAAAATTTAAAATCAGTACCTACAAATTTTCAAATGACAAAGTGGGCAAATGAAATTTTCTTCATAACACTTTGGTCACTGGACTAAAATTACAACCTCAAAAAGTTAAATGACCAAATGGGTAAAATGTTAAAGTCAAATGACCAAATGTGTAAAATGGTTGTCACGGTTTATGAAGAAACCGTGACCAATATTAGTCACGGTTTATATATAAACCGTGACTAACATTTGTTAGTCACGGTTCCAACTAAAACCGTGACAAAAAATGATCATTATAGTCACGGTTTTTAAAATCGTGACTAAATTTTTTAGTCACGGTAAAAACCGTGACTAATGCATCTGAAAACCGTGACTAATTACCTTTTTTGTTGTAGTGATGATCAAACAAATGAAAGAAGTGATGCAAAAAAACCATTAACAGCAGTTCGATTAGGGCTGATTATGCGAGAAATTAGGACAGATAAATGAGTTGATTGGTGAATTTCATAAAGCTTTTTGCAAAAGCTTTCAATATACAAAGCTTTTGCATTCTCTCTCTTCCATAATTTCCACCTCATACTATTTTATGGATTATAATATTTTCACTTAAAGCTTTAAACTTTTAAACCATACCATCGTAGTCCCTAAAGCTTTATTTACATAAAGCTTTTAGTGCCACCTAGAACTCTTCTATGGTTTTAAAGCTTTTTCTAAAAGTTTTAAACCTTTTACACAAGACCATTGGAGATGCTCTAAGTGTCAATGGCGTAAACCAAACAACTGTCCACACGCCTCGACCACCAAGAAAAACCATAACCAGGAGGCTGACAAAAAAGAAAAAACAGCAAAACAGAAACACTAACAACAATTGGACGTAAGAACTCAAACATGATCCCCAACACCACTCCATAACGACAACCAGACTCGGAGATCATCATGAGTAATGGAATCCATCGCACGAAGCCATCTCCCAACCACAGTAACAATCCTCCAAACGATTTGAGTCGGAGATCGTGTCCTATCCCTAAAAATTCTATCATTCATCTCGAGCCAAATGACCAAAAACACCGCATGGATCAATCTATCCTCAAAACAACGTTGCTGACTCGAACAGTTCCTAATTTGCCACCCGCGAATGAAACCCTGTACATCATCAAGAAAAGGACCCCAAATGCCAAGTTTGGAACTAAGAGTCGACCACACAAAAGAAACAAAAGAACAACCCAAGAATAAGTGCAACACTGACTCAAGGTCAGCTCTGCACATAACACAAAAATTAGGACCAATGAAACTCCTCTTTTGAAGGTTATCCAAAGTGGAAACCCTCCTGTAAAACACCTGCCAAACGAATCCTGTGATCTTGGTAGGGACTCCTTTCATCCAAACCACTGAAACAGGAAAGTCACCCAAACCTGGAAAGTCCTGACCACATAGCTAACGAAAGAAAGAGCTCACCGAGAAAACTCTTGAAGGTACCAACGACCACTGTGGCGCCGGCGGACCCTGAGCGATCCATCCCACCAGGATGTTGTTAAGAATCTGCATCATAGATCGTCTTTCCTCCTCGGCCCCACCTCGTAACGTCACCGAAAGTGGAATATTCCACTCATACCTGTCTGACAAAAAGACATGATCATGGACCAAAGCGTCAGGTTCTAAGGCCACAGCTGCGACCCTAGGGAACCTTACTGCGAAACTCTCACCTGACACCCACAAATCAAACCAAAAAGACACCCCCCACCCCCCGGACCCATCCAAGCGTAATCCCAAAATATAGTGCTAAGTTTGACGACATCTCTCCACACCGACCACCCCGCTGTTTGCATCCTCCAGTTTGGCAGCCAATCGGACCTCCCATTACCGCATTTAAGAACGATCAAGCGGCGCCACCACGCATTTCTTTCCTTGGCAAACCTCCATGCCCACTTGCCTATCAGAGCCACATTCAACAACCTGAGGTCTAAAACACCCAGACCGCCATTCCTTATCGGTGTTTTCACCGTCTCCCACCTAACTAGGTGAGGACGTCTCACCTCTCTACCTCCCTCCCATAAGAACCTGTTCTGAATTCTCTCCAACTCCTTAATCACCGACATCGGCGCATGGAAGAGTGAGAGGTAGTAAATTGGCAGTTGAGACAAGACGCTTTTAAGCAAAGTGACTCTACCACCAAAAGAGAGCAACTTAGCCTTCCAAGTCTCCAGGCGAACACGCGCCTTGGACACCAGTGGCTCCCAAACCTGTTTTGCCCCCGCCCTACATCCTAAGGGTAATCCCAGATAAGTAGCGGGAAACTTTCCCAATGAGCAACCAAGAATGTTGGCCAAGCGGTTGCCGTCCTGAACCTCCCCTACAGTATACATCACTGACTTATGAACATTCACTTTCAAACCTGAGGCCGCCTCGAAACAGATGAGAATCGCTAAAATCTGTTGCACCTGTTCTTGAGAGGCGTCACAAAAAACCATGGCATCGTTCGCAAACAGAATATGGTGCACTTCTCCGCTTCTTTCCGCTTCGTTCATGAAAAAGCCCTCTAAAAGGTTGGCACTTCTGGCCGTCCAGAAGAATTGAGACAGCATCTCCATTACTATTATAAACTGAAATGGAGAGAGGAAATCACCTTGCCTCAACCCTCTAGAGCTTTGAAAAAACCCTTTTGCTTCCCCATTCAACAACACCGAGAAATTGGCCGAAGAAATGCAAACCCTGATCCAATGAATCCATTGAGCTGGGAAGTTCATTGCACTCATCATATTCAGAAGGCAATTCCAATTAGTATGATCATACGCCTTTTCGATATCCAACTTAATGACCACACCCGGCCTTCCGCTCCTCCGTCTAGAATCGATGAGTTCGTTAGCAATCAAGGACGCATCGAGAATTTGTCGCCCCTCAATGAACGCACACTGATGAACCGAAATGCAGTTAGAAATAACCCTCTAAGTCTGGCCGCCAAAACTTTAGACAAAATCTTGTAAAAAGAATTAACAAGACTGATTGGTCGAAGATCACGAACATCAACCACTGACTCCTTCTTTGGTAGCAAACAAAGAAACATGTTATTCACAGCCTTAGGGAGAGACTCGAACTGCACAAAATCAGAGAAAGCTCTAATGACATCTGACCTAACCGTTTCCCAATTTCCTTTATAAAACTCCATGGGTAGACCATCAAGCCCTGGCGCCTTGTCACCGCTCGACGTCCTAATCACTTCCCAAATCTCCTTCTCTGTAAAAGGTTGAGTCAAAGCAGAGCAGGCCACTTGATCCAGTTTGCACACCCCCAAAGAAAAAGGGAAGGGACGCCATGTCGTCGGCTCGGTATACAAGTCCGCGTAGAAACGAACAACCGCTGTTGCCAAACTCACTTCTTCCTCAAAGACTACATTATTAATAGTGATCGACGAGATGAAGTTTCGACGCCTATTAAAGCTAGCAATCTTGCGGAAAAAATTGGTATTCTTGTCCCCTTTCTTCAACCAATTCTCTCTTGCCTTTTGTCTCCAACTGATCTCCTGTCTTTTCCACATACCATCCAGGTCGCATTTTAATAGACACCTCTCGATTCTATCCTGTTGCGACAACCTAACCAACTCTTCTTGAGCATCAAAATCAAAAATCTTCTCCAAAATCTCTGAGATTACCTCTTCAGTACGTTTGAAAACTGTAATATTCCAAACCTTTAGTTCCTGTTTCACCCTTTTACACTTGTTTGCCAAGAAAAACAGACCATTAGAACCACCACCAGGATGCTCCCAAAAAGGCTTAATGACATTCCTGAAATTTGAGAATTCAAACCACATAAGCTCGAACCTCCATGGACGTTTAATGATCCTCTCCTCCCCACACACCAAAACAAGTGGGGCATGGTCTGAACACGTTCTCACCATGGCCCTAAGCGAACAGTCACTAAATCTACGCTCCCACTCCGACAAGACCAAGGCCATATTCTTTGACAACACTGCAACTGTTTGAAGATTAGAATGGGTAAACACTGCTCCATTGAGGGGAAGGTCCATGATACCAAAATCGTCAATTAAGTTGTTGAAAGCATCCATCTCGGACTGAGCGCGAAGACCACTAGAAACCTCCTCCGTCCCTCTCACCATGTTAAAATCTCCGATCAGGCAAAAAGGAAACACCCACCAATCTAACACATCCCTCAATTCCTGTAGGAACGCTGACTTATCTTCATTGTACACCGGCCCATAAACGTTACAGAGAACCCAAAGAAAATTATCAACCACGTTTTGAAACAAAGTCATTAAGCAGAAACGACCTTCCCAATGACACTGCAACCCCACAACACTCTTGTCCCAAATTGTTAGTAATCCACCACGGGTATTCACAGCGCTGCACGAGACCCACTCAAGGTCCCTCCTTCCTATCAGACCACTAATCAACCCACCATCCACATCCCTAAGTTTCGTCTCTTGGAGGTATTCTCTTTCATATCTTTCAACCTACATCTAATTCTGTATTGTTTCGAAACATCCCCTAAACCTCTAACATTCCAAGACACCAACCTATGATTCATTCACGAGAGTCAAGGAAGAAACAGATCGAGAACGGCGGTCTGACGTACCTGGTAGCGAGTCCAACAAATTCCAATTCAAACGTCTTAACTCAGAATCTTGTTTTGATTTCGAGACCGAAATTGGTCTACGACGCAACACTTCTTCTGCGACCTCCACAATCCTTTCGCTTGCAGCCGCAACCGAACCGTGAAGCCTCGAATCAAGAACTCCTGCCATCTTCCTACCCTTGGCTATGATAGACTCAAAATGATCCTCCGCAGCTTGTTCCCTGGACACCAAAGAAAAGTCTGTAAGAGGGTTGAAATCAACCCCCTCCCTAATTTTCTCAACAACAGTCGCTCCTCCCTCTCTGTTCGAATCAAATTCTTCCCCAACTGCCAAAAAGAGAGGCAACAGCCCCAATTCTTCTCCCTGGATGGGTTAAGTACACTTACACTATGCGTCTTCCCAGCTATCACTACAAAAAAAATTACCTTTAGCTACTACAAAATTACAACATCATGAAAATGCAGTAGCAAATAGTTAGTATTTGCTACGGCAATCACTATTTCATGTAGTAATTTGCAGTAGCAAATACTATTTGCCACACCACTATTTGCTACACTCATCATCCATGTCGTAAATAGTGGTGTGGCAAATAATATTTGCTACTGCAAATTACTACATGAAATAGTGATTGCTGTAGTGTATTTGACTGCATTTTGTTTTTTTTTTTTTTTGTTAATCCAAAGGTGCTCATTAGACTTTTGAAACTAAACATGGGTTGAATGTAGACACTCATGCCTAACAGCAGACAATTAATTATGATGCTATAATTTCAGCATGTAGACAATTCTGTTGACTGCTAGGTCTCAATCATATGCATGAGATTGATTAAATGTCGTTGCTAACAGCCCTTTATCTCCTTAGATTGTTAATTACAATATTCTTCCTATTCTCGTTCACCCTTGCTTTTCCGATGAGTTGACAACCGCCCACCACACCTTACATACACTAGAAGCGGCAATGCGCACTAAAAAATCTAGTCATAATGTGAAAGCAAGTAACAATAGAGCTCATCGTCATGTTCATAGGTGAAATGCTCGTGCATGAGTAAATTAAATGCTTTGTGCATAGGGACTTATATTCAAGTACGAGATTACTAAAGCATATGAAAATGGGTTCAAATAAAGAAATTTATTCTCTTGTATTCACCTTACGCCACCCCCATCGTTTTCTATCTACACAATAAACGTAAATGAATGACATTTCTAACTAAAGTGTTTCTTCGAGCATGAATTGTCTTCTGGGCTCGACACAAAACTCTGGTTTTTCTGCCTGCTCTTGATTTTCCTTTCTGGGATTTTTTAATCATCAGTTGGTGTTTTGGACTTGTTGTTGCGATGTTTTAACCTTATCTGGACTTGGGTTTGTTGAAATTAAGCTTCTATGAATGAATGCCTTCTCCTTCCAAAGTAGAGAATAACTGATTAATGACCTCATGTCTGCAAATAAGACCTTGAAACAGAGATAGTAGCATTTCAAGTTTCTTTGTTCTCATGTATTTCGGTACAGATCCTTTTCATTTGGCTGTTCTGTTTCTTCTATGTACTATGAATCTGTTTCTCAATCAATGGTAACCATTCCAATGATCAATATCATATTCATACTTCTCTGTTCCCGATAACAAAATTGAATGAGAACAACTCATTAAGCCACATTTACAAACACCCCCCCCCCCCCCCCCCCAACAGAATCATGAGCCGCGCCGTCCGGTGAAAATCCCTAAGGAGATGACCGTTCTCCAGGCCTGCGAGGTGGCCGGAATCGATATCCCGAGGTCCTGTTACCATAGCCGACTGTCGATCGCTGGGAAGTTGTAGGATGTGTCTTGTTGAGGTCGAGAAGTCTCCCAAGCCTGTCGCGCCCTGTGCTATGCCTGCTCTTCCTGGTTCGTTGTCCGCCTCTTCATTCTTGTTCTTCGTTTTGATTTTTGATGGATTGATTGATCTATTGGTTGTGGAGATTGCTGAATTCAGATTGGTTTTGGTGAATTTTTGTGCTTGTATTGGTAGAAGCGAAAATCATGGAATTCAGTCGAGTAGTGGTTTTGGCTCTTGATTCATTGTCCGTTCTTTGAATTTAGAACATCATGAAGATCGTTTTGTTTATGATCACAGTTGCTGTACTGTGAAGCTTTTGAAATGGTGGTGAACTTCTTGCTGAATGTACCAGTAACTGTATTCACTGCATTGCTACATTAGAGTGGTTGTGTAACTTAAATTTTTACTGATTGCTGTCCTCTTGAACCCATGATCACTGCTAATGGTTCCTCTTGAAATCCATGGACAATTAACATTCATCTAACCTTTTTTTTTAGCCTGTTAAAGCTTATCAGATCCTGAGACCTGACGTTGCCGTCATCTACGCTAGCCTAGCCAGCCTTCCCCCATTGTTGGACTCTGCTCAACCTGAGGTTGCCGTCATCTCAATCTCTAAAGCTCTAAAGCTCTCTTACATGAAAAATGGGATTTTCTTGTTGTAACGTGTAATTCTGTTTTGAAAGGAAGGTGTTGAATGTGAAATCGTCTTTTTACTCCTCCGGAGAAGCAATCCGTGGTGAGACTTGTTTTCACTACACGGTTTTGAATACGGATAGGGTTTAACCTATTCCGGTAATCCGGATGATGTCCGTTTAGTTCCTCCCAAGTGGGGTGTCGAAATTTAGTTTTCTGTAAACATATTGAGGTTTTTTTAAAGAAAGACAGGTGCCTCGTCAAAATATTGGGGATTACGTATGTCAGTATGTGAGATGATATATCTCGTTTCTTCAGGCGAGTAGGTTTCGCGACTTGGCCGATAAGACTTCGTTTCACCGGCGACGTAGAAGATGATAAACATATTAATTATGGTAATTAATTTTGATTTTAAAAATTGGTACCCACAATTAATGGGTAATTTGACAAGGCTCTTATTAAGCAAATTAGGCACTGATTAAGCACATATATTCCGTATTTTAATTACAAAAGAATGATGTCCTCCCTTTCCCTTTTATTATCTAGACCTTCCTTAATTTCGGTGATGATTGATAAGGTAATGTTTTATTTCTATTGCTCGAAACCTTTCAATGGGGTTTGTTTCAAAAAATTTACCCATTGATAATATTGAATATAATAAAGCTTTTACTACTGTTTTCATTGTAAATTAATACAACCTTTTTTATGGTTAGCAACATATACAACCTTCAATTCATTGATTCAATGAGCCTTTTTGGATTTAAGCCAGCATCACCTTTTTCTTTAAACCAACTGAGAAATTTTGCAGAAGCTGCAGGGATTCAAATTCAACAGCATTAGCCTTCATGAAGCTATCCTCTGGGAAGGCTTCTACCTCCGAATCAAACCTCGAGCTCACAAGCTGCATTCCCTCTTCATTCTTGCCAATTAAGGATTAGCCTTAGGTTTAGGTTCGTCCTTTAAATCAAATCCCAACCCCCCCCTCCACAATTTTTTTTTCTCTTCTCTCTTCCTTTTAGTTAGGTGGTGCACGAGCACCCTCCTCAACTGGAGTTTCCAAGAAAAAAAAAAACCCAGAACTCTTCTTCCTCTACCCGACCCGACCCGGCTCCAGCAATAACCAGTATCCCTCAAATTCGCTTTTCCCTTAGCCTAACCTTCATCCCCTACTCGGACGGGGTTGTTCTGCGTGCATTAGGCACTACTTATCCAGGTATTGTCGAACCATTTGTTCTTGAGTTGTTTAGCTTTCCGAGATGCGTGTATTTGGTGTTTTGGGCTGGTGTTTTGCAGGTGGACATTGAAGGAGATGCAGAATTTGTTTCGCCGAAGCTACTGACTGGTCAGGTGCTCTCCAACCCAGAGGGCTATTGTAGAAGAAATCCTTCAGCTCCAAGAGAAGCTCCTGCTTGGCGATTAATGACGGTTCGCCGTCCAGGTAACAGGCCGCCCATTACGTGGCTCGCATGGCCCTGACTAACCTCCCAGGAATCATGGAGGTAGACATGACTTCCTGGGTTGGGACTTGATTTTCCTTTCTTGTTTGTGCTGGCTGTCTTTGCCTCTCCGCAAGGAGTGCAAAAAAAAAAAAAAAACTCATTAAGCCACATTTGATGTTGAATCTCCTCGCTATAAATTCAATTCCTCGAACCCAAATCTCTCCCACATCAAAACACGATAATACAATGTCGACCGCAGCAGAAATCTATGAGAAAGTCTCGCTGAAGCTTCTAATCAACAACAAGACCAACAAGGTAATCTTCGATGAAGCAGGCAAGGACTTTGTTGATTTCCTCTTCTCAATCTTCTCATTCCCTATGGGAGCAATGATCAAACCAGAATCCAAGGACGAAAATCAACAGGGTTGCCTGGGAAATCTGTACCACAGCGTCGAATCTCTCGGCAATGAGTTCTTCAGATACCATCCGAAAGACTCGATTATAAATCCAGAAACCCGTCTCTACTTCGGTGGGAGAACCCTTTATCGAACGGGGGATAAGTTTTCAACAACAGCTACTAGGAAGATGTACAGTTGTCGTGGTGATACTAACCAATGCAGAGATCGTGTGGGTGATGACCCACAAACATTCTGTACTCATTGCCGCCATACAATGTAGACATAGCTAGTCCTTACGACAGAGAATGTGGGTTTGTCAACGGCGCATCTGGTTATATGGTGATGGATAATCTAGAGGTTAAGCCTATGTCTGCATACGGCTGCATCAATTTGCTAAGTACGTTGAACATTCAGCAAGCGGATGTTGAGGAGAGGATCATCGAAATTCGCTTGGAGAAGGTAATAACACATGGTTGAAAGTTTGATACTGCTGGGGAAGGAAGTAAACTGAAATCGGTTTCTGTTTTGTTGGTTTTCAGGCCTTGGCTCTGATGGAAGCTTCTCTGCAGTCGAAGACGGTTGTTAGCAAAGTCTTCCTTGAAGCTTGAGTACTTTTATGGAATTTAAGCGACTCTGTTTATTTATCTGGTTTCTGGTTTTCTTTTCTGGATTGGGTTTTATCAGTTGTTGAAATTATGTTTCTGTTGAAGAATTGTTCTCTCTGCAATTTTCCCATCTAATTAGTAGAGAGTATCGGATTAATGGCATTATGTTTGATGCTCAAGAATCTGCATGCTGAAAAAAGTAACGAGTCAAGGTTGAGCATAGTAAATTTTAGCTCGGCTCGGTTCGTGAACACTTATTAGACCATAATAAAGTATAGTAAATTTGCCAGGTGGATCAAACCGGGTTAACCGGTTAGTGATAACCCCATCCGGCCATCCGTTACACCACCGATCAGCTGCTGAGAATGAAACACTAAAGCCCAGGCCCATTAGCGGTCCAAATTGAATTATCGGAGAGAAAGCAAAGCCCAACAAGGTCGCCTGCATAACCAGTACTTAAACTCTCCGTCTCCGACGATCTACGAAATGCGAACTCTCAATAGATTATCGTTGAAGTTTGGACTGAGCAAACTGCGAAGATGAATCGGAGCTCTGTATCGAAAGCAGCCGCTATCTTCTTCTTGCTGGCCGTATCTTCATTCGGTAACCGACAATCTCATATCAGCCTATTTTTTGAACAATCTCGCATTTCATCGTACTCCATTCTGGATCCATCAGATTCCCCATTTCTGCGACTGATTTTTTCTTTTGTGATCGACTTGATTATCGCAGTTTCGGCGAAGAAGTCTAAGGATGTAACAGAGCTACAGATCGGCGTCAAGGTATTATTCTAGTTTTCCTCCTTTCTTCACTTGCGGGATTGATTGTAAATATGCAATGATTAAGATCCATAACCATTGAGCTACCATTAGGACCTGATCTTCTTCGCAAGTGCACTTAAGATAAAATTGTGTGTTGAATTCGTCAATTCAACGAGTATAGTAGGTGTTCAGGAAGCAACATAGCGTTGAGCTTGAATCTTAGTTGATACTTGGACTGGTTGTTGTTTTTGTTACATTCTTCTTACGTTGTCCTTTTGCTGTGTGGCAGTACAAACCCGAATCTTGTGAGATTCAGGCTCACAAAGGAGACAGGATCAAAGTACACTACCGGGTAAGTTATTGTGTCTTTTGCTTTGTTTCCTTCAGCTGCGGTTTGATATATGATTGCGCAATGGGCGTCTTTGTTCTTGTTAAAAGTTGTTTCTTCTTTGTGATTACGATGTATTTGTGTTTCCTTCTTGTGAGGGGGTTATCCATTTATCGTTAATTATAATTTGATGTCATTAGCTCTGTTAGAGCCTCAATATGTTGTGTAGTGAACTGAGATAATGAACTATTAGTTATCCCTCTGTCCTTAGCAGCATGCTCACAAGTCATAGCACAATGTACATTACGCTGAAATTTAACTTCCTATTGAACGGAGAATCCATCCGTCGTAAATGTTCCATTGATTAATCTTATCTTGCTTGGTTCATGGTTACAGCAAAGCTCGTACATTCGTTTCCCCTGAATTCTCTTTTTGCACAGTTACATTGTCAGAATCTGATACTTAGATCGAGTGATCATCAATTGTGTATTAATCTTTACAGGGAATGCTCACTGATGGCACTGTTTTCGACTCCAGCTTTGAAAGGGGTGACCCATTTGAGTTTGAACTCGGCGGTGGTCAAGTTATCAAAGGTGGTGCTATAGCTCATGGCCTAACCTTTGCCTGCTTTATCACATATCTCATTTCCTTACCATTATACCTACATTATCTATCGCCAAGCACATATCTCATTTCCTTACCATTATACCTACATTATCTATCGCCAGTACTTGACAAGTGATCGTTTGATGCAGGATGGGACCAAGGACTGCTGGGAGCTTGCGTAGGCGAGAAGCGGAAGTTGAAGATCCCGTCAAAACTCGGTTATGGTGCCCAAGGTTCTCCCCCAAAGATCCCAGGTAATTAGTTCTCTCTGTTATCCTCTCAAGTCTACCTAAACCCCCCTTTTGCAATATCAGGAGATCGGTAAGTAATGATTGTCATGTTGAACGATTTTCTTCGCAGGTGGAGCGACATTGATATTCGACACGGAGCTTATAGCAGTAAACGGGAAGACAAAGAGTGGAGAGACTGATGCTGACAGTGAGCTGTAGTTCCTAGTTCTAGGGTTACCCTAACTCCTTATGTGATACTCAGATGAAAAGGTTGATCATGAACTATTCCTAGTTTTAAAACTACCACATTAGACGGCTTGTTTTCTGAGATCGCCAAGTTTAATCAAACAATCTTCATAGGCGCTGCTTCTCTGCCCATCGCTTCCGTTACTGGAGTGTGGCCATCCGCCTCATCGGAGAGGCATGTACCCATTGGCCATTGTCACCCCTACATGTTAAGTAGTTGCCATACATCGGTACATGAAAAGGAGGAAAACCTTGTATAATTACCTGGAAAACTCATTGTTGATATGATGCTATGGAGATGTAAGATTCATTATCTTGCAATAATAATCGAGGAACAGAACAAGAACGAGTAGAAATATTGTGGTGGTACTCGAGAAAACACAAGTATGGTCTCGTTAGTTGAGCACTTGTTACGACGAATTATAATTAAAGTTGTTCTAGACAAGTCGTCTGACCCAATAGATGTTTGGAAGCTCAGTCGCCTGGTCTTCGGTAATGTGGGGTACCTCGTATGTAAAGGGGGATAGCAGTAAGTTTAGGGAGTAAATTAGGCGATTGTAAGGATTTAGGTAGGTAGGGGGTCAGAGCTGTATTTATAGTCGGACTCCTATTGTGTTCGCCAAGGATTCATCCCAACCGTTCGTAGTGTCCTTTAAGATGATGACATGTGCCCCTGTTCCTCAGAAACCCTAGGGTCGCTAGGTCAGTCAGGAGTGGGCCTTATCCTTTTCTGTTGGGCCGTTGCTCTAATCGCCCGCAATCCTGAGCTGGGTCAATGGATCGCCTGGATCGTTGACTATCTTCTTGTGGGCTTCTTTGTGGGCTCCTTTGGCAGCCCAAAATTGCCGGAGGCTGGGGCCTATCATTTGCCCCGAGTCCTTTGCTAAGTTCTCTCTTAGAAAAGGGTTGACGATCGCCTTAGTCTGGCCCTATCAAGAGTAATCTTGAATGTTGCCGGAGTCAATTTTGGGTATGAATGACATAGATTGAGGACAAAAGATGGATGTCGAATCATAGAAATGAAAGCCAACTCAGACGGCATAGATAATTTCATGGATAAAATTAAATTTTTTTAATTCGTACTCCAAAATTATTTATGAGTTTTTATTTATTTTTATGATTGAGTACGAATTTGAATCGTGACTTCTTTTAGTATAGGTGTAATTATTTCATCAGTTGTGATTACAAATTCTTCACAAAACATATTTTAGTAACAACTATGGTCCTTATTTGAACAACTTTTAAAACTTAAAAGTACGTGGCTAACCAAAATGTCGGGAGCCCGGTCAGTGACAAAGGGGGGACTTTGTCCCCCATACAAAATTAACTCATAGCCATTAGATTAGCACTCTTCACATCTAACGGCTCTTATTACTAGTATTTAAGGGTTGATTTTTTACTGATTTTTTTTAATATTTCCCAGCAGCCCACTTACCTAGGTATTTTTTAACCGACCCCCTCCCTCTCCATCGTGAAATCCCTAATCTTCTCCAGTTGTTGTGACGGCATCGACGATAATCAGCGGCGGCTACTCCGGTTCGACGTTCTTCCTCCTCAGCCTACCAGGTGCCGTCGTCATCCCCTTCGTTCCACCCTTGCCGCCGAATCTGGTTCCCTCCTCTGCCTTCGATCAGCCAGGGAAAGTGGACCTCAGCCTCATTTTTCCTCCGCCGAAGTTCGGCTCACTAAAACGCCGATTAAACTCGGTCGGGTCCTCCTTTTCCTATGCACGTCGACTCTGTCGTCGTGCACTTTTTTCGTCTCCAATTAAACTCTGTCGGTTCATCCTTTTGCATTCCTGGAAATTCTCCTCCGTTGATGCTAGGATTTGTAGATCGATACTAGTATACCATTTGTATGTAGATCTAATGCAACTGTTATTTAGTTTATATTTCTTGCTCTCTTGGTATTAATCTATTGCAGTGTTGTTCCTTGATCATATGTTGTAGAGAACAATAAGTGTTGTTCTGTTACCCTGATTTAATACTAGTATACGAGAAATACAAGTATTTTTTGTATACTAGTATACGAAAAATACAAGTATTGTTTGTAATACTAGTATTTGGCAAAATACTAGGATGATGTATTGAAATTCATGTTTCTGGAACTCTTGACATAGTATTGGTTTTAATATCAATAAAAATGGTGTTATTGATGTTATTTTCTTATAGAGCTTTTTAATCTGAGCAAAGCATTTTTTGTTAAGCTTTTTAATCTTGGACGCAATTTTTTAATCATGAAGAAGAATGTGATTGTGGAAGAAAGAATAAAGGGGAAAGAGAATATTTCTGTTACATATTTTTAGGAAGTGAGATAATTAAATACTATTAAAATATTAAAGGATCATTTTAATTAAATCCACTTAAATAATTAATTAATAAGTTTATAAGAGATTAATGATTCAGATTAAACTTTGTATAGGTGACAAAGTTTTGACTTTGAAAAAATCCCCAAAATGTCGACATGGACATGGGCATCCAAATGCCACGTCAGGAAGCACCAGCAACGAAAAGTTAGTTAATCTCAACGGTTAACGGATGCCTAAAGCAGCTGTGTCTCTGGAACCATCCTCGTTTACCTCAATCTCTTCCAAAACCTCGAACCTCGTCGAACCCTCTAGAACTCCATCATCCCCCCCTTCACTCTTTATAAACTCCACTCCCACATTCACTCTCTCCACGAAAAAACTGAAAGCGATCAGATCAAACTTCCAGAGAACTCTTTAACTCTCTCGTTTGCGCTATTTCCCAATCAATGGATCAGGACTTCGATTTCCCAACCTCCGGCAACGACCTAATGGACGAGGACGTCGATTTCGGCGGCGACGACGTGTCCCCCGTCGTTCTCAAGGTCGGCGAGGAGAAGGAGATCGGGAAGGAAGGATTGAAGAAGAAGCTCGTCAAGGAAGGCGAAGGCTGGGACACTCCCGACAGCGGCGATGAGGTTGAAGGTAATTTACATACGCATTTCCAGTTGTTGTTCGTGTGTGAGTATCATTGCTGCTTGTTTCCGATTTTAATTTCGGATTCGGTCGTTTTGGTTTTCAGTTCATTACACCGGGACGTTGCTTGACGGGAGTAAGTTCGATTCTAGCCGTGATCGAGGGACTCCGTTTAAATTCACGCTTGGCCAAGGTATTTATTTGATTAGGTTTTTTCGTTTCGTCGGAATGTGGTGGAAGTTTGAACTCAGAATTTAGGATTCTGCCTTCCGTGAACTATGAGATTAGATAGGTTTTTAGTTTCCTAATTCTGTTTCATAGAGAATCACAATTAGTAATAAGCTTGCACAGTCAGTTTCTAATTTGTGTAATGATCTGGTTCTGAGATCTACAGAATCACTTGCAATGTAGAAAGATTCTTCAGCCACTTATCCATAGATTCTGGCTAGCTAGCATCACTTACTGTGTAGAATAGCTTATACAGTCTTCAGTCTTATTGATGCTTATTATTTGTTTTGTTTGGTAACTCGGTTCTGCTTGACAGGTCAAGTGATTAAAGGATGGGACCAGGGAATCAAGACAATGAAGAAAGGTGAAAATGCCATTTTCACCATTCCTTCTGAGCTGGCTTATGGTGCTTCTGGTTCTCCTCCGACTATTCCACCCAATGCTACCCTTCAGTTTGATGTTGAGTTGCTGTCCTGGACTAGCGTCAAGGACATCTGCAAGGATGGTGGGATATTCAAGAAGATTGTTGTTGAAGGAGAGAAATGGGAGAACCCTAAGGACCTTGACGAAGTATTTGGTAAGCTAGTTTCTAAGCTTGATTGCTAGAACATGAAATGGGGAAAGCTTATGGATTACTAATTCTGAATTCAATGTTGATCTGCAGTGAAGTATGAAGTCAAGATGGAGGATGGTACGGTTGTTGCTAAATCTGATGGTATAGAATTTACAGTACAGGAGGGTAAGTATTACAACTTTGTACTTGTATGAATTTCTCTTCACATTTGATGCCATTTTACTGAAGCAGAGCGGTTTTGATGACTGTAGGCCACTTCTGTCCTGCGCTGTCTAAGGCTGTGAAGACGATGAAGAAAGGGGAGAAAGTTGTCCTAACAGTGAAGCCTCAATGTAAGTTAACAATTCATGAACTTCAAGAGCCTACAGATGGTGAAGTGAATTGTTTCTTCTTTGAATTGATTGTTACTTATTTGCTTTTGTAGATGGGTTTGGAGAAACTGGGAAACCTGCGTCTGCCGATGGACCTGCTGTTCCCCCTAATGCCACGCTGCAGATTAGTCTCGAATTAGTTTCGTGGAAGACTGTTACTTCAGTAACCGATGACAAGAAGGTCATCAAGAAAATCCTGAAGGCAGGCGAGGGTTATGAGAAGCCAAACGATGGCGCCATTGTTAAACGTTAGTAATAACTGGAATGCTATATTGTGTTTCTAGTTGATGTCGGGTTTGCATGATTCTTGCAGTGTCTTATTTGGCTTCCGTGTTTCTTGATGCAGTGAAACTGATTGGAAAGTTGCAAGATGGAACAGTGTTCTTCAAGAAAGGCCATGATGACGACGATCAACTGTTTGAGTTCAGAACCGATGAAGGTAGATTCTATTGTTTTGTTTGGTAACTTTCTTTGTAAGATTGTTGCTTGAAGTAGAAGTTATCTGAAATCACTTGGGTTTTGGCTCGACAGAGCAAGTTATCGACGGGCTGGACAGAGCTGTGATGACAATGAAGAAAGGTGAGGTAGCTCTCCTCACCATTGCTCCACAATACGCATTTGGCCCATCCGAATCGCAGGAGGAGATGGCTGTCGTCCCTCCAAACTCGACTGTCCACTACGAGATCGAGCTGGTATCCTTCGTCAGAGAGAAGGAATCATGGGACATGAACACACAGGAGAAAATCGAAGCTGCCGGAAAGAAGAAGGAAGAAGGAAACGTACAGTTCAAGGCAGGTAAATACATCAAAGCATCCAAGAGATACGAGAAGGCAGTGAAATACATAGACTATGACACTTCCTTCAGCGACGAGGAGAAGAAGCAGTCGAAGGTGCTGAAGGTAGCGTGCAACCTAAACAACGCAGCGTGCAAACTGAAGCTGAAGGAGTACAAAGCAGCGGAGAAGCTGTGCACCAAGGTGCTAGAAATGGACAGCATGAATGTGAAGGCACTGTACAGAAGGGCGCAGGCGTACATCCAGACAGCTGATCTCGAGCTGGCCGAATTCGACATCAAGAAGGCTCTTGAGATCGATCCGGAGAACAGAGACGTGAAGGCTGAGTACAGGGTGTTGAAGGAGAAGAAGAGGGAGTACAATAAGAAGGATGCCAAGTTCTACGGGAACATGTTCGCAAAGCTTGGGGCGTTGGATTCCAATGTAAGTATAACTGTATAAGTATAACATCTAGCCTTTGTTTAAGCATTGTTATGTAATTGTTTAACATGTGGATTTGGTGGCTGCCTCTGCAGAAGGAGCCGATGATCGTGGACAGCAAGGCGTAAGGAGATGGCGGGTCTTTGTTATGAGGCTGCTTAAGTTTAATGTTTCGTTTAGGGGTTTTGGTGTTCCTTGGTGTGTAGTATGTGTCAGAAAGTGTAATGGGAAGCTGCATGTCCAATCTGTGCATTCCCCACATTCACTCATTATTAACTTGAACTAGAATTTCCCCGTGGAAAATTATGAATGACAAGTGATGGAAGTTATGAGTCTTTTTGTTCTTGCTAAATAAAGTTTACTACTAACTGTTACTGCGCTGCAGAAGAAATTAGGCAAAATTAGTGTTTGGAAACCCGTGTGATGTTCTGGAGATTGCAGACTCTATTTTCACTCTAATTTTGACAATAAATAATCATATTCATGTAAGTTCAAATTATTAGTGGACTGATAATCCTGAAAGTTCTCAAGAGATGATTGGATAGTATATAAGTAAATATAGGATGTGAGGTTAGCCTCATTGTCAGAACACATTATACTGCAAGATGAGGGAAGATGGAAAATATTAATAAACACCAACGACATACCAGTTGTAACATAAATAAGAGAATATTTCCCATGACTGAACTTGACCGGAAGATAATAAAAATCTCAAACTTACTCATCCTCCTTACATCGATAATCAAACCACAAGCCATGGTAGCTGATATGTAAAAATTAAAGAAAAAAGACGTGTCATGTCAGTTAAGTTTGGACTATTTCACATAGCCCATGGATCTCTCCAGTGCCTTGTCGATGTGGGATTTTCTACGATGTCACAATTTTGGTCATTGACCTATAGAGTTTGTAACAGATTGGTCATTAACCTTTAAAATGTAACCTGGTTGTCATTAACCTATGACACTTGTAGTAATGTGGTCATTCAGTCAACTCTCCATTCAAAATTTTTGTTCAGTGCTAATATCATAAGCTAACTCAACAATTGTTTCCATGTCACCCTTGCCATGTCACCTAATTCACCCTAAATTCAACCCAACCCAACCTCTAAACCAAACTTAAATCAACCAACTAAATAATATCATTAAATTTAATAATTTTTTCTCTCTCACCAATTTTACTGTAGAAACCCTTCATCTTCTCTTGTTTTCATCCCCCACATTCATCTATTTTCATCGTCCAACACAATGGATTATCGGGGTCGTTCGTCAAGTGGAATTGGGAGAGGGAGAATTGAATTAGCTAGAGAATTCAATTAGATAGAGAATTGGAGAGAATTGTCTGTTTCGAAAGTAGAGCGTTCGGAGGAGAGAATGTGAGAGATTGTGGGGTGGGGAATTGATATTAATAAAATAACATAAAAATCAAAACTGAATTATAAAATACTAAAAATAACTAATTCTCTCCCCTTCATTGGATAATTGAAACACACCCAATTCACTGTGGGTCCCATAGTGGAAAATCTAAAATATCCACAATTCCCTCTTCACAACATGTCGAACGATCTATTTCAACGAATTTTCCAATAGGCCCCAATTCAACTCAATTATCTCGCCCCAATTCACCCTGACGAGCGACCCCATTGGTGAAGGAATTTGAAAACCCAACTCAATTGGTGAAGAAATTATTTCGTACTCTTTGTGAGAAAGGCTTGAAAGAGTAAAGCGGAAGGAAAGAAAACAACGCACCAAAGGCGTGAGAAAAAACACACGTGGAATGCTACACGTGGAAAGAGAATCGCAGATTCCTATCTGATACCATGTGAATGAATAGGCAGGAAAAGTTACCCCTGTATTGGGGTGTATTATTGATATATATAGCAAAAGTACAAGGGATCAATTACAATAAGATACCTATACTAATAAAACTAGACAAACTAATCTATACAACTCACACTCTTACATACACAATCACACAAAATTTTGCTATGTCTGATGTTAGAAATGATGTACAACAACCTCTTATTCACACAATGGTTCATATGTTGGCTATTCATTAGTTATTGCTAACTAAGTTATATAGGTGTTGTTACCAAACTATAATCAAATTACTGGCACAACACGACTTTCTCGTCTATAAACTTAACTCAATGGGAGAGGTTATTTAATTACATAATGTAGTTTCTTCCACTCCCGAAAGATCAGTTCTAGGTTCTTGATTCCGATAGTGGAGAGGAAGGGTCTCAACAGTATAAGGAAGAGGAAGGGTCTCAACATTGAAATTGGCAAGAGAGAAAATTATTAAATTTGATCATGTTATTTGGGTTGGTTGGTGTAAATTTGGTTTAGGTTAGATTGGTTAGTTGGGTTAATTATGTGACATGGCAAGGGGTGACGTGAAAAAAATTGTTGAGTTGGCTTGATGGTATCAACACTTAACAGAAATTTTGAACTGAGAATTGACGGAATGACCATATTATTACAAGTATCATAGGTTAATGACAACTAGATTAAATTGTAAAGGTTAATGACCAATATGTTATAAACCTTATAGGTTAATGACCAAAATGGATAATAAGCCTAAAAAAAAGGTTTAAAAGGTTTTAAACCTAACCATTGGTAGGCTATCTGCGAATGTAAAACTGAAATCCGCACTAGGGTTTTAGTTTCCTCACCGGAGAGTTGCCGCGGCTCAGTCAGTATGGGTACTGACCTCTTTCCTACCGATTCCTCCTTCCCCACTAGCTAGCAAGCTTTTCAATCAATCGTTATGCTAATCGGATTTGAAATGTTGAATCGCAGGTATTTCCAGGGATTCTCTGCACAAGAGGCGCGCCACCGGTGGGAAGAAGAAGGTCTGGAGGAAGAAGCGAAAGTAATTTTACAGCTCTCTGTCTCTTCGTTTGATCTGTTTCTCTTAAAAAACGTAGTTTCTATTGGATTGCTTGTTTCTAATGTTATTTGTTCGTGTTAGAACTTATTTATCTTCGATGCTAGGTAGAAAATGATAAGAGAACGTACACATAAATCGTGAGATTTAATTGTTGGAAATGTTGTTTGTAGTATCTCCTTCAGTTTTTGCTTTCATCGCTAACAAATGGACTCGTTCTTGTGATTGGTTTGTTGATTTGCTTCTACCAGATTGCTAGGTTTTGATGTTATTTGTTCATGTTAGAATTGGATTGTTATTTTTACGAGGAAGAAAGTGATTCGAGACTGTATCTATGTATCTTCAAATTTCATTATTGGATCTATTGTTTGTTAGCTTTGATCTTTTACATCTGGAGTTGTCTTTCTGATTGATACTTTAATTTGTTAAAGGTATGAGCTCGGACGTCAGCCAGCAAACACCAAGCTCTCCAGCAACAAGACTGTTAGGAGAGTCCGCGTTAGAGGTGGCAATGTGAAGTGGAGGGCCCTAAGATTGGACACCGGAAACTTCTCCTGGGGTAGCGAGGCTCAGTCTTGCAAGACCCGTCTTCTTGATGTGGTTTACAATGCCTCGAACAATGAGCTTGTGAGGACTCAGACATTGGTGAAGGGTGCCATTGTCCAGGTTGATGCTGCTCCTTTCAGGAACTACTACTTCGCACACTATGGTGTTGAGGTTGGAGGAAGAAGAAAGCTGTGGCTAAGAAGGATTCTGCTGAGGTAATATAAGATTTGAAGTTGGTTGCTGTGCTTTCAGCCTTGATTGTCTCTAGTTTTGCTCGGTCTGTATGTCTGTGATTATGTGGTGAGCCATGATTATAATTATATGGATTGAATCTGAAGGATTGGAATTTCAACTGAAATGCACTACTACTGTTTTGCTTACTTGAACCTGTGTTATTGTCTGGTCAGTCATTGTTTCTTGCCTCATAAGATGGTGCAAGTGGGCTTCTGTTTATCTCTATTACTGCCAATCATTAGCTTCATGCATGTGTTATCTACTTAAACAACCTTGTTTTGCTTACTTGAACCTGTGTTATTGTCGGGTCAGTCATTGTTTCTTGCCTCATAAGATGTGTGTTATCTACTTAAACAACCTTGGTATGCTATTTGGGAAAACTCAGAATTTTCTTCAAGATCTAGATTGTTGTAAGAGATTGTTAAATCCAACATTAGTTGCCAAGTAAAACTACTTTGTAAAGCAAGTTACCTAACTGTGCAAGCACACTGATCCAAGTTGGTTTTCTTTAACAATCTGATATTCTGCATCTGACATTGATTAATAATGGTTATCTGTATTTGATTTGTTTGCTCTGTTGTAATTTTAGGAAGGAGAAGCTGCTGCTGCTGCTGCTGCTCCAGCTGAGGAAGTCAAGAAAAGCAAGCATGTCCAAAGGAAGATTGAAGCCCGCCAGAAGGATCGCCAACTTGACCCCCACATAGAGGAACAATTTGGAGGTGGTAGGCTGTTGGCTTGCATTTCATCCCGACCAGGTCAATGCGGGAGAGCTGATGGGTAAGGATAATCAATATCTCTTTTATGGCCTTGATCCTATGCTATCCATTCTATCTGACTGCCCCTGTTGATTCTTTGTATGATACAGGTACATACTGGAAGGTAAGGAGCTGGAGTTCTACATGAAGAAGCTCCAGAGGAAGAAGGGCAAGGGTGCTGGTGCTGCTTAGACTAAGAATACTCATTCAACATCTTCGAAACCTTTTCCTAGTGTCCGTTGTCTTTATGAAGTGAGTTCCAGTTTGGTTTTATCGTCTCTTGGTTACTTTGGGTGCGTTTTCTGCAAAATCTATTTATATGAATTAGTGAATAATTGATCGTTACTCAAAATCTTTAAGCCCAACCAGGTTCAACTACCAAGCTTAAGTATTTAGGGCCCATTATTTAGAGCTCACATAGGGTTACAAAGAGGAGGTCTTAGTCATTGGGTTTTTTCAACTATCTAGATTTCATCCGACAGGATGCGAGTAGACAATGGGCCCGATACATAAATACAATGAGAAGAATTTATTTTTGTACTAGAAAATATATATATATTTTACCTATTCGAATCCAATGACCTTGAGTCCTGGCCTAGGTTGGTGGAATTTGGGAGAGAATTGGGACCCCGTTCTCTAACTTTCAAAATCCCGAATTGAATTTCCTGTTCCCATTCTCGAATTTTATTTGGGAATTTCAATTTTGTTCCGAGAATTTTAATTCGGGAACGAGATCCCGAATTATATGTGTTTTCCCCCAAATTTTGGTGAGAAGCTTGAAGGCCTAACTTGTAAAAATTTGAAGTCTTGAAGTTTGTTTGAGAATTGAGTAATATTTTGTAAGTAATTTGGTATTTGGAATTCTCGTTCCCAATTTTTTCCCATTTCAAAATTCTCAAACCCAAATTCATATATCTAATTTGGGACCTTGATCCCAAAAAAAAATTGGAAAATTCAAAACAGGAACGAGAATTCCTGATTCCCAATCCCAAATTTTCACCCCTAGGCTCAGGGTAGACACCCCTGTCTCCGCCACTGATTTCATCACACATGACACCGACAATTATAGAAGTAATGTTGATTGAGGTTCTATAAAAAGAAATGTGACCTTATTTACAACAATATTGAATCCCGAGACACCTATCTTACTCATTTTACGCATCATACAAGGACACATCTTCGATACACATCTATTTCTCTAGTCATTCTTCTATACGCACTTAATCCCTCTAATTCTCTTCATCTTACTGCATTTTATCCTTATACACATGCGATATACATTATCCACGCGACCTCTCAGACAAACAAAGAACGCGAAAACTCAATCAACAATTCACCTATCAAGTTTTCTAAATCGAATCATCAAAGCGAAACAACTTTAATTTTGTGAGAAAGTAGACTCATGTTTGAAACATTTTAAGCATGGCATCTAAACCGGTCCGATACTGATTTCTTTCCTCGGTTCACAACAAGCATTTTGTTTGTTTGTGTTGATAGGGAAGAATCACACTCAAAAGGGTAGACCCCTGCAATTCAATTTCATTTCAGACCCTACTATATTATTATCTCATATTGCTTGCTAATGCAGCAAAATGAAAGATTTACACTTTAGATTATTTATTTACCAGGTAGTTAAAAATGGGTCCCAATTCATCAAGATTAGCGTTGAATCCCAACCAAACCCTTAATTAAATTGATTAGAAATGTAGTAAAATGACTGAAGACGTGTGTTTGCTTCTTTCATATATATCTTCCATTTACTAGATTGGATTGAGACGCATGATACTACAAATCAAGAACCATAGGCTGTATAGGGTCGGTGGACAAAGTTTTACAGTTGGTGAGCATTAGTTTATGGATTAAGAGGGAAAGCAACAACTGAAATGGTGTATTTGGGACCCGGTGTGTGATATCGTTCGTTGTTTACGATGTCTCTTAACTATGAGGTACATGTTAGTGTCAAAGGTTGGTAATGAGACTGATTGTTAGCTCCATGTTTGAACTTTTCACGAGGAGATGTTCTCGAGATCACATTATCACTAAGCGTAATCTCTTGACGTTCACGGTTCATCCATGTTGGATGTGTCATGAACTGTTGCATTCAAAATTTTTTTTTTTATCTGAACTGTTGCATTCAAATAACTCGAGTTGTAGGGAGATGATTCTGAATAGATCTTATAAAGTGTTGTTAATACGCCCCCTCCCTCAAACAAAGCTCCACCAAGCCTCATGCAAAATAAATTGTTATAGTGTGGGCTACTAGGATTTGATGTCAAGACCTTTCAGTCTTCAAAGGCTCACTCATGCCAAGACCATGTCAAGAACTGTTACATCACAATAACTCAAGTTGCTGGGAAGGATTCTGAATGGATTTTATAGTGTTTCCTAACACGATGTAGTGGCTAATTTGAGGCGGGCTACCTCGAGCCATTGCCGAGTCTACTCTCTCAAAGTCCCGCATTATACATAACCATGAAAATATGTAGCTTTTGTATATTTAGAAGTGGATTAATATTTTGCTATATGTAGTCCAATGCATTTATAGATCAACATAGTATATTCTACGTATTTCTAAATATGAAACTAGTTTGGATGAAATAGTTGAACATCAAGATTGTGTTGACCATATGAAATCTTTGCATGATTGAGACCCATTATGATTAAGAAATCTCCATTTTCTTTATCTTGTAAGATAGCTTCTCCCATGACAAATTCTCGTAGCACACAATATTGGTACAAGAAACTAGCTGACAACACCCAGGGCGGATCCAGGGGTGCCGGGTCAGCCCCGACTCACCCCTCTTTCGGTCCCGTCCTAAAAAATTGAGTGTATATTTTTTGGTATTTGGAATTCGTGTCAGTGCATTTTTGAATATTGGCCCAGTGTTGTATTAGTTCGACACAATCATGGATTAATTTTAGGATTAGTTTCAAATTTAATTAATTAAACTCCAAATATTAATAGCCCATTCATAATTAGAAGTGTAAAATTGAAGTTGTATGTGTATATTTGAAGATTTTTTTTATGTTATTCAAATTTGTTGTCGCGAATTGAAATTTTTCTTTAATTTCAGCTCAGTGCATAATTTAATCATAGATCCACCCCTGACAACACCTAGGTTAATTCAATTCCTGTTAATTTATATAAGAAATAACATGAATCTGATCGCTATTAATGAATAGATGATTGTAATCGATGCTTGTAAATATTTTCGAAAACTTTCATATAAAATTGAGAAAAAGTTATGAAACCTTAACCCTATCTCTTAGAGTGAGGATGCATGCAGCAGCAGTGTTGTAATTCCAAAATTCTACAGCTAGGCTAGAGTTAAAAGCTGACAAATTCCAAATCTTTGTACCCGACAAAACACCAAATTAATTAGCAATTTTGTATTTTTTTTTGTTATTGATATGAAAATCAATCAAATGCATGTATCTTGTAACAAAAATATATATATTTCTGAAAAGAACAGTCAGACAGTAGCAGTAGTAAGTAGTTAAGTAGCTAGCAAAGCAAGTAGGGCCTTGTTGTGGTGTCGTCTTTAGTTAATAGGATCCCTCTAATGTTGCTGTTGCGGATAATCCAAGGAAATCTTCTTATTGATTCTGTTTCTGTCTTCTTTTTGGCGGCCTTCAATTACGGGCCATGAATTTCAGTGCCATTTTGATTTCGACAATCGACCAAATAACTGCTCACATTCATCTTTTTTACATCGTCCAACATACTGAATTCTCGTTCCTTCTTATATTTTTTAGGATCAATTTGAAAAGCCAACTCAATTGGTGAGGACATTGTTTCCTACTCTTACACACACAAACGCACAAAATTTTGTTATGTCTAGCTAATGTTAGAAATGATGTCCTACAATGGTTCATATTGTTGGCTACTCGGTGGCTAATGTGTTTTTTGCCAAATGTATCTTTTATCTTGGTATTTTGTAATTCTCTGGTGCTTGAACTTCTTGCATGCAAGGATGTTTGTGCCTTATGTCTTCATCATGGGTGGTTGGACGTGGACATTGAAAGTGATGTGATTTTGGTTCCTTCAATGTGACTGATCAAGCCTTTATCTCTCCGGTCCTTTCCATTCCTCCGCCTACTGGGGGAATTAACATAAACAATCTCGTATGTTTGGACTTATAACGCGTCAGAAATATCTTCCATCCAATTTTTCCGTTCAATGCTGACGTGGAAGATGACTCAACTAATCCAGTCAGCATAAATAACAATGAAATATTCATAAAATAAAAATTGAAACAAATAAATTAAATGAAATAAAAAAAAATCTCTCTCCCCCTCTCTTCTCCCTCCCCCGACTCCCCCTAGCTCTCTCACTCCGTGTAGGTGGAACCTAAAAATGATATGGTTCTCATACGATTCAATTAACTATAACTGAATCTTCCCATCTTGAAAGACAATTCAAACTGCCTAAACAAATAGATAAGAAAACCTAATTTCTCTTACCCGATATGAAAATATTCAACAATAGTACAAAATATCATCTATATCACAAACAAACGATTCATATGAAACGACGAACACAATAAAATAACGATCTATTATCAATAAATCCTTTTAAAAGAAAAAATGGAGGATAGAAAGTCCACCCATCATTCAAGATTTATACACAAAATCATTTTATGAAATCTTCCACTTATGAGCTATCCTATCAACAATAGATCACGATTTCAGTGATTCTCTATCAATATTTGATGCTCCTCCTAACTAACCTTCACTCACTCCCTATACCAACCACACTAAAAGCTTAGCCTTTCTATGTTTGAAATGAGCCCCCAAAATATGGTCATCTCACTCTAAACTCCATACATTCCAAAAGCCCCACCCTTTTCTTCCATCTTCCCCTAAGTCGTTGCTTTGAGTTATTTTCAGCAATAGGGTTATTTTGTTTCCTTAATTCAAGATGAATAGATTTACAAAATTTAGTAAATCGTGTTTCCGTGTATAGAATGTCGTATTTTGGGTAATTCAGACGAGAAAATTTCATGGTTTTATTGGTTAATGTATTGATAGTGATAATTTCGTTAATTTATGAGAAGTGATAAGTATTAATAATGTGAAATTGGACCACATATTACTTTTTTTCAACTTTTGGGTATAAGATTGAGAACGAGTCATGGTAGCAAAGTAAAAGAAGAATTTACAAAGAAAATTATCTCGTACATAATTTGGCATGTATTTACATCAAGCAATGGCGAAATTGGATGTAGCAAATACGGGCTATTGTTTCATATATAATCGATTGATTAAAGAGCAAACAATCCTCTGAAAAAAACTTTTAAGATCAAAGTTTTGAATTCAAAATTTTATATTAGTTGACTTTTAGACTTGAATTACTATTTCGAATCTCAGATCACCATGATTTCTCCCATGTAATCAAGTCTAATTTATAACAACGACAAGTCAGATCTAGGCTGCAGGGGTGGCCATTGAAAACACCATAAAAATGACACAGGACTTGCACCGCAACACAATCAAGTTTGGTTAATATTTAGGTGTACATAGCATGTTTACGTAATTGTTTGTTAAAATCTATCAAGGGCATCCAACCCCGACTCCATAGTTAGATCCACGAAAATTCCATATTTTTTTTTACGTAGACACTATTTTCCTGTCCTCTTTCGTTAAACGGTAGTATCTAATTGTCTCCCTCTGTAATTTAACCATTGATGGGCCCGCCCCCACGGCCTGAAGGCCCAAGCCGCCCATACCAGCGTCGCGTGATAAGTTGGGCCTAGCGACAGTTGGCAGATCAGGCAAACAAGCCCAAGGATAAAAGAAGCCCAAAGCGCGCCCAACACGGCGGCTCTTAGGTTCCAAGATGAAGCGGGCAGTGTCGACATCCTATGGAGGCTACAAACGAGTGGCCAGGTCAACCTTGGCGACCAAGACAGGGGTACTATAATACCCCATACCTCCACAAACCGGAGGACAACATTTACCTAGCGACAACGCTTTGCGTACGTCACTCGCTCCTTTCCCATTCCTTCCCGAAATCAATCCCCCTTACTCCCCGTAGAACTGACTCACCCCCCATTGTTACTTACGAGGTACATCCCCCTTTGAAGACAAACAATCTTGGGTTCCACTATTGGCCAGGCGACGAGGCTGGAACAATTGGTGCGCCAATAGGGGATGATTAGCGACTTTCACACAAACTCAAGACGAATGACTTTACAGCGTTCCCGCACTAGCTGGCAAGAGGCATGGAAACACCGTCACGGGTCAACCAGATCCTGGCGAATCAGATCTCACTAGAAACATGGAACTGAATTCGAAGACGACTCGAGTCTCGAGTACATTCCTGTCGGGATGCTACGAACACTTGATCGCGATTCCGTCCCTCGAGCAACAGAATGCTGAGCTTACCCAAATGCTGAAGACGGTGATCGCCCAACAAGCTCATCCTGGCAACACTCAGTCAGGCACCGCCGCGGATTTCATCTTGAGTATTACAACAATTCCTCCCTGGGACTCAAATCTCCCCCGGCAGCTAGCAGTGGCCAGCCTCTGTCCAGGTGATCCTGCCGAGCCGCTACCCAAGGGGTTAGTACCGCCTAACTTGGACAGTACGTAAGGATAGCGACCCGGACGAGCACTGCGGCTTGCTATATCGCCATGCAAATGTAGAGGCAGGCGGCCGCATACTGCAGGCTTTCCCGGTGAACTTGGGGGACGAGCCAGGGATGGTACATGAATCTGAAGAGGGCACCATAACTTTGTGGAAGGTTTCGCTATGATCTTCTCACAGAAGTATGAGTGCAAGAGAACGAGGAGGTCCCGCTACAGGCATGGTGAGTTAAGGCAAAGCGAACCAATCGCTGAAAGAGTTCTTCGATGAGTGGACCGGGTCGTCCAATCATCTCGAAGGTAGATCATGAGATCGCTGCGCAAGTTTATTCAGTCGGTCACAACGACAAGTTCGGGCACTGCTGCAGGTGGCCAAATTCGCTGTCCGACTTGGAAACCAGAGTACATAAAATTATTTTAATTGAGGAGCTGTTAGCGGAGCCTTTACCAAGAGCGGCAAAGAAGGAAGATAAGCTGGTTTCAGAGAACCAGCAGGCCAGGTGGCAACGCTCCGAGAGACCGCCATGCGGGAGAAGTCGCCCTGAAGAAAAAAGGGGATATCAAGAAGAAAGAACAGACTACACACCTCTCTCAGAGCCGTGAAGGAAGATCCTGATGTACATGCAGCATAAAGGGCATACCATAAATTGGCCTAGTCCGATGTACACCCCGGCAGATCAGCGAAGTCGCCAAAAGTTCTGCGATTTCCATGATTCTCATGGACATACCACTGAAGACTGCAGGAGCTGAAGAATGAAATTGAAAGATGGATAAACGAAGGAAGGCTAAGAGATTTCATCGTAAGCACTAAGCGAAAGAATAAGTCGCAAGAGGAGGATCGCCGGGACAAAGGAGAATCACAAGATAAGAAGGGCGATGTTTTCGCCCGGCTGAAAGAGCCGCAGGGCGGCGAAGATAGCAAGAAGAAGTCGCGGCCTGAGGTGAATCATGTCTATCAAACTATCTTTGGAGGAGAAAACTGCCCAACAAAGAAAGTCAAGAAGGAAGAAGTACAAGAATTAATGATGATAGATCGGGTCAGCCGCCCAGTTTTGGGTTTCTCGGAGGAAGATATGGCCCGTGTAGGAGGTCCGAGCTTAGAAGCGATGGTAATCCAGGTGATAACACACAATAGCCGAGTGGAGCGAGTGATGGTCGATGAGGGGAGCTCTGCGGATATCATTTTTTGGGAGCTATACAAAAAGATGAACCTGCCTGCCAGCTTACTCAGGCAGACGAAGACAACCATTTCGGGGTTTTCGGGGCACACGGTTCCCATCAAGGGAATCGCTACAATGAAGATAACTATCGAGACGGTGACTTGCAGGTGACGCGATCCATTGACTTCCATGTCATGGATTGCCAGTCTACGTACAATATGATCCTAGGGCGACCAGCGCTCGCCGCTTTCCAAGCAATTTCATTCCCAGTGCATCAAGTGCTAAAGTTTGCTACTGAAGAGGGAATAGGTTTCGCTTGGGGACATCCGGACGTCGCCAGAAGATGCTACAGAGCGGTGGCTAAAAGTACCTGCCTCACTGATGCTGCAGTTTTAGCGGTATCAAATAACTAACCTACCGAAGTAGACTAGATCGTATTCCACGGGTTTCTACTAATCGACTACTCAAAGAAGTTGGCAAATTACTCAGGTTTGAACACTTAGTGCGTGGTGTGAGTTCCACGACTTCTAATCTAATAAACAAAGGAAAATAAAAGACAAAAAGATTAAAACGTTGACTAACGAGAAGATAGACGAACTTAGATTTCGAATCCCCCTTAGATCACCAAGGCAACGACAATCAACAGATCAGCGGTTTTCAATTCTAATTCAATCAGTTTCTATACACCACCATAACTCCTTACCCTTAGGTTTAAGACTGGCGAACGTTCGCTCTATCCGATCTAACTACCAAGATTAACTAGCCGCCCGGGTACGGTCGCCTCTCGCAACGACTTAATTAACTAGTGCAATTACTAATGATTTATGAGTTACTCTTGCAGCGGATTAACCCTAATCGGTTCCTACAAAAGGCACACTCCAATTATAAGGTTAACTGGTTGAATTGATGTTTTAAAGAGAGGCGAGCGTTCGCTTCTATCCTCAGCTTAACAAGAATCTAAACTAGGTGATCAAGGAAGACAAGTTTAAGCGCCAAAGCAGGGAACCGTCTAGCGACTAACCCTAACTTGCAAAAACCTAATCTAGGTGACCAACCAGAAAAGAAACATGAACAATCAAGAACAAAAAACCATGCAAAGAGAAGCTGATTGAACTTCGAATCTAATTACCGCCAATCCGTGACCGCTTTAAAGCCCTGGGTCACTTAGGGTTCATCTAATCTAAGCTCTACAAGTTCAGCTACTCATAACGATAACAGAAGAATCAAAGGCAACAAAGGAAATCATCATACAGAGGAAGAACAGATAAGAACTGAAAAACCTAATTCTGACGACTCCGGTGAAGCTTCGATCTCCTGGATCTTCAACTTTAAGCTTCGAGCTCTTCGAGGTGGAAGGATGGCGTCACGATCTCTCCACGATTCTTCGAACTCTCTAAACTCTATCTATCGACCCTAGAGTCGGCTGACTCTCAAAAGTATGATTTGTGAAAATATGAATAATGATCGATCCCCTCCTCATGTCTGCCGGCTACCTCTATTTAAATAGGTACGATTAGGTTTCCAATACAGCGCCGGATTTGGAAGGAATTTTCGGCGAAAATATCAAATAATTTTCGCCGAAAAACTATAGTTAAAATCCCCTGTTTGATTTCTTCTAGGATTTTCGGCGAAAACTTAAGGAAGTTTTCGCCGACAACTTCAGTGTAAATCAGCCTGTGAGTTTCTGAAGGTATTTTCGCCGAAAACTTCATAGTGTTTTCGGCGAAAATATTAGTGCTGGGCAGTTGGATCTTCGGTTCTGACTCTGGTTTGATTTCTGGTTTGATTCCGGTTCACTCCTTGAGGTCTTGAACACATCCGTGGTTACGTATTTGACGATAAAAACCTGCGCTCTTACAAAAACACTAGAAAACCATCAAATAGACCCAAAAAGGGCCAAAGTAACCAAATCGGTAGGAAATATGGCAGTTGAGTGAATATTCGCTATTTTACCCCTAAAACCATGTTTCAAGCAAGGAAATGTCGCTTAAATGAGGTTGATAATCACGTCAATTCGAGTGTCATCACTCACCATAAGCTTGGAGGCGGAGAATGAGGGAGAAAGAGTAGTGCCAGTAGAGTCAGACGTCCCAATACCGCTCTTCGAGGAAGATGAAAACAAGACAGCTTGAGTGTCCTCCTATCTAGGCGATAAGGAGAAACAAGAATTGGTTCGGTTGATTCGAGAATTTTCGCACATGTTCGCATGGTCACCTAGCGACATGCCGGGAATCGCTCCAGACATCATCAAACACTCTCTGGCGATTGAACCCGGAAGTCGCCCGGTGCAGCAAAAAAGACGGAACATTTACAGAGAAAGGCAGCAGGCTGTGGCGATAGAAGTAGAAAAACTTTTAAAGGTAGGGTTTATCAAGGAGGTGCAGTATCCCGAATGGTTGGCCAATGTTGTTCTTGTGAAGAAGTCGTCAGGAGCATGGCGAATGTGCATCGATTTCACCAGCCTGAATGATGCCTGCCCTAAGGACCCATACCCTTTGCCCAATATAGAGCAGCTGGTAGACGCGACAGCGAACAACGAGATGTTATCTTTTTTGGATATGTTCTCAGGCTATCATCAGATACCCTTGAATGAGCAAGATCAAGAGAAAACAGCTTTCATGACACCAACAGCGAACTACTGCTATCGAGTAATGCCATTTGGACTCAAGAATGTTGGAGCGACCTACCAAAGAATGATTGACACGGTTTTTGCTATGCAAATCGGGTGGAACTTGGAAGTATACGTGGATGATCTCTTAGTCAAAAGCAAGAAGTCTGACGATCATATGGGCGACTTACGAGAGACTTTCAACACATTGCAAGAGTACTCGCTCAGGCTAAATCCTTTGAAGTGTGTGTTCGGGGCAACATCAGGAAAGTTTCTTGGGTATCTTATAACCAGGCAAGGAATAGAGGCCAATCCCGCACAAATTGCGGGATCACAGCCATGGCACCTCCAAAGACCGCAAAGGAAGTACAAGTTTTGTCTGGAAGATTAACGGCGATCAACCGATTCATCCCCAGGATCGCAGATCGCTGTGCCCCGTTTTTGCAACTTTAAAGAATGCATCGAAGTTTGCGTGGAATGACAAATATAACAAGGCTTTTGAAGAGCTGAAGCAATTTTAATTACTCCTCCTGTACTTGCATCTCCAAAGTTAAATGAAGCTCTATTTCTCTATATCGCAATCTCTCCAAAAGCAGTTAGCGCAGTCTTGGTTCGAAGAGAGGAAAAAGTCGAGCACCCTATTTTTTACACAAGTAAAACTTTAATCGACGCTGAAACAAGATATCCGGCGATAGAAAAAATGGCGTATGCTGTGGTTTGCGCGGCCAGGAAGTTGCGACCATACTTTCAGGCACATACAATACATGTGCTCACCAACCTCCCAATCAAAAACACGCTGAGATCTATGATCGTAGCAGGGCGATTGGCTAAATGGGCAATCAAGTTAAGCGAATACGACATACGATACCAGCCAAGAACAACGATCAAAGCCCAAGTCCTAATAGACTTTGTTGTGGAAGGTGTACAAGAGGATGTGGAGGAAGGCAATGAATGGACATTATTTACGGATGGCGCCTCGAGTAAAGGAGGATCTGGCGTTGGAATAGTTCTGAAGTCGCCCGGGGGGTCCTCCATGAGGTAACGCTGCGATTTGCAACTAATAGGACCAGAAAACGCAGCGGAATATGGGGCATTAGAAGCAGGTTTACGAATCGCCAAGAGTATGGGAGTTACCAACATCAAAGTTTTCTCAGATTCGGCATAGTGGTCAACCAAGTTAATGGAAGTTTTGAGATAAAAGAAGAGTCGCTTCTCCCTTATTTTGATGAAGTGAAGCTACTCATATCCAAATTTAAGAAAGTCGCCATATCACAAATCGCTAGAGAGGAAAACTGCCATGCAGATGCACTCTCGAAATTGGCGACAGACTTTGAGGAAGGGTGAATGGTCACGGTGGAAAAAGAAACAAAGATGAAGCAATGCTTCCACGTTATCAACGGGGTTGGGAAAATTGACTGGCGAACACCCATTATCCAGTACTTGGATAATGACGCGGTACCAAGCGACTAAACTTCGGCGAAAAGCAGGAAGATGCACCATAATAGGAGATGAATTATACCGAAAATCAGCCATGGGCCCGTACCTACGGTGCTTGGGAGAAGAGGATGTAGCTTGGGCTCTGGATGAGGTACATTCAGGTGTGTGTGGCACTCACTTGGGGACAAGAAGTCTAGAAAGGAACTTAATATACCAAGGCTTCTATTGGCCCACGATGAGAAAGGAAGCAGGCGACTTGGTGAAAAAGTGTCACAAGTGCCAAGAATTTGCAAACTACCACAAGCTGCCAGCAACGGCGCTTCAAGCAAACGTAAGCCCATGGCCATTCGCAAGATGGGGAATGGACATCCTAGACCCATTTCCAGAAGCCTCAGGAAAGAGGAAGTTCCTCATCGTGGTAGTAGACTACTTTACCAAGTGGGTTGAAGCAGAGGCGGTTGCAAGCATCACCGCTAAGCAGATTCAAAAATTCGCGTTAAAAAATATCGTCACTAGATTCGGAATACCAGAAAGTATCATCTGCGATCATGGTACTCAGTTCGACTCACAAGTCTTCAAGGAATTCTGTGACGACCTAAAGATCAATTTGAGATTCGCCTCGGTTGCTTATCCACAAGCCAATGGACAGGTGGAGGCGGCTAACAAACTTATCTTGCAGGGGTTAAAGAAAAGAGTAGACGGATGTAAAGGTGTGTGGGTCGAAGAGCTTGACCACGTACTATGGGCTCACCGAACGGCATACAAAACAGCGACAGGCGAGACACCTTATACGTTGACATACGGAACCGAGGCAATTCTCCCGGTAGAAATTTCAATCCCATCCATGCGAATCCAGGAGTATAGGGACGAGGTAAACGAACAAAAATTAATGCTCAATGTGGACATGATTGAAAAAAGAAGAGAAAAGGCACAGATGCGACTGATCGCGGAAAAAGAGCAGCTAGCTAGGCGGTACAATTTGAAACTCCGACCGCATCACATCACGCTCAATGATTTGGTGCTGCGAAAAATCTTCAGACCAGCGATCGGGGTAGCTAAGCTTAACCCCGACTGGGAAGGACCGTATAGAGTGCGGCGAGTAGTAGGTGCCAATACCTTCAAGCTGGCAGAGTTGGACGAAACGAAGATCCCCAAAACATGGAACTCCATGCATCTTAAGCGGTATTACGATTAAAAAGACCCTGTAAGTGATGCTAATCCTAATGAAATGACCAAGTGTCAAAATATTTCGTTTCAGAGCACTTCGGGGGTTGGTTACTAAAATGATCACCAAACTTTGGACAAATAACCTGACGATCACTGATGTTCAAAAAATTTCTTAGCACTCACACAACTTTGACCGATTATCCTAACGGTCACTACCGTCTACGGACATCCAATTTTCCATCCATTTGCATACGTGGCGATGCCATCAAGGCAGCCACATCATCTACATTGCCACATCATCTAAACCAAACCCAAAACCCAAACCTAAACACTCACCCTAATTACCAAACCAAACCAAATCTAAACCAAATCAAACCTTTCCTCCTCTTTCCTCTTCCTCTTCCTATTCCCCTTCCTCTTCTCCACCCTCACTCCCTCACCGCCGCCGCTCCTCCACACCATCCCTCTCTTCCTCTTCCTCCTCCTCTCCTCCTCCTTCTCTTTCCTCTTCCTCCTCCTCTCCTCCACCAGATCTATTTTTCAGGTCCTCTTCCTCTTCCTCCTCCTCTCCTCCACATCATCCCTCCTCCTTCTCTTTCCTCTTCCTTTTCAGATCCGTTTTATCCTCCAAGCCTAACAAAAACTTCCTCCGCCTCCCACAACCAAGCGCCACCATCGTCCGCCGCTACCAGACGGCGCGTCTCATCGAGCATAAGAAACCGAACCCCCCTTCTTGCTTTTGACTCATCCCCAACGGATCTGAAAAATGGATCTGAAAGAGGAAGAGGAAAGAGAAGGAGGAGGGATGATGTGGAGGAAGAGGAGGAGGAAGAGGAAGATGAAAGAGGATCTGATAAAACAGATATGGTGGAGGAGAGGAGGAGGAAGAGGAAGAGGAAAGAGAAGGAGGAGAAGAGGAGGAGGAAGAGGAAGAGAGGGATGATGTGGAGGAGCGGCGACGGCGGCGAGGCGGCAGGGCGGCGGCGACGGCGGCGGGGCGGCGGCGATGGCGGCGGGGCAGCGGCGAGGTGGTGGCGGTGAGGGAGTGAGGGTGGAGAAGAGGAAGAGGAAGGGGAAGAGGAAGAGGAAGAGGAAAGAGGAGGAAAGGTTTGATTTGGTTTAGATTTGGTTTGGTTTGGTAATTAGGGTGAGTGTTTAGGTTTGGGTTTTGGGTTTGGTTTAGATGATGTGGCAATGTAGATGATGTGGTTGCCTTGATGGCATCGCCACGTATGCAAATGGATGGAAAATTGGATGTCCGTAGACGGTAGTGACCGTTAGGATAATCGGTCAAAGTTGTGTGAGTGCTAAGAAATTTTTTGAACATCAGTGATCGTCGGGTTATTTGTCCAAAGTTTGGTGATCATTTTAGTAACCAACCCAGCACTTCGCACATTTTCATTATGTAAGACCTACGGGCATTAAAAATTGCTATGTAAGACCTACGGGCAGTAAAAATCGCTATGTAAGACCTATGGGCATTAAAGTCGCTATGTAAGACCTACGGCATCAAAGTCATCATTTAAGACCTACGGGCATTAAAAAATCGCTATGTAAGACCTACGGGCATTAAAAATTGCTATGTAAGACCTACGGGCATTAAAAGTCACCGTGTAAGACCTACGGGCATCAAAGTCATCATATAAGACATAAGGGCATTGAAATTGCTAAGTAAGACTTACGGGCATTGAAATCGCTATGAAAGGCCTAAGGACAATAAAAATCGCCACAACAGACCTTAGGCAATTGAAACTATCAATGAAGGGTCTACGAGCATCGCAGATCGCTAAGCAAAATATAAAGGTATCAAAATTATAGGACAAGAAACCAAGGGCATGGGCAAAGGCTTAATAGCGAAAGCAAGGAAAATAGAGAGTGTGTTCAAGTACGGGAAACAATAGACATAATGAGGTTTGTCCGACAAGAACAGTAAAACAAAATAACATGAAATTAGGGGAGAGTTCCTTGGTCCTTGCCACCAGAGTCTTTGCCGCCAGATTTGGAAGGGTCAGTGGAGGAGCCGAAAAGCAGGAGGAGGGAAAAGATTCGGGGGGTGGCAGTTGAACCTCCATGCCATCAGGGTTCAGGCCAGGTAAATCGCGGCTTCGTCGGGTAGCTGTCACATACTCAGCATCCGCTACCACCACCTCGCGCTCCAGGCGAGCAGCATCCCTAAAAGCAGCCTCTTCCTCGGAGTCGACTAGGTCAGGAACCCCAAGACTGTGGCGATTAAGACCCCGGAGGACGGCCCGAACCATCTTCCGACCAGGCCAGCTTTTGTGGGGGAAGAGATGGTAAAAACTCATTACGACAGCTGCGCATTACCACACGCATACTCTCGCCAAGAGAATGGGTGTAGTATGCCACAGTCTCATCGTACTGAGCCTTGGCAGCCAAGAGGTCGCGGTCTGTCGTCGATTGTGTCGCCAGGGAGTCAATGAGCAGCTCTTTGGCGCTATCCCTCTCGGCGGTTATCTCCTCCACCATGACAACCTTCGTACAGGCCTCCTCCAGCTCAGCCTCAAGAGCGGTAAGGCGCTCGTTCGCAGCCTGCAACTCTTCCTGAACACCCTCCATTTGAGCAACCCGCTCAGTCACCTCTGCCAAGCTCTTCTTCAAGGATTCAGCGGCGGAAGTCGCTGCGTCCGCTCGACGCTAAAAAAAAAATGAATGCCTTTAGCGATGGAAGCAAGGCGATAAGCCAGGAAAAGATAAAAGGGCAAACGCATACCTTCTCCTCGTTGTGATAACGAGTGAGATCCATACGCAATGAGCGAAGGTTCTCCGCTTCCTCCTTCAGCTTCAGATTCTCCTCTTGCATGTGCTTACATGCAAAGGACAGATCGCCGAGCTCAGCCATGGCCTAAATAGCAGAAAAGATACATGTAAGGTGAGAAGGGGCACATAAAATGGTAAGTAATGGAACAGAGAGGACAGTCAGACAGAAGACAATAATCAATGATACCTGAAGGAGCTGAATGGAGGTCGCCCCGTGCAGATCCGTATCTCCGACCCTTCCCCGGGCGCGGTCAACCCCTCATAGATACCACGGGAAAACTCTTCTGTGATATCACTCGCCATTCGAGGCGATATGTGGGATGCCACCGGGTGAACGACGGTAAAATAAGGCAAGCGAAAGCGCCCTTCGCCTTCCCGACCAGCAGGGGCCGGGCGATCAAACACAGCATTGGCCTACTCCGTCCAAGCAGCTCGGCGAGGGGGTCGATGTTGATCGCTGGCGGTCGAGAGTGGTCGTGCGCTGGCTCAGTGGGGCGAGGGTCGAGCTCAGCGGCAGGTTCCGATTCAGGGTAGGCCGGATTTGAGGGGAAGGGAATAGGCTTGGATGGAAGATAAGAATCATCATATGTAAGAAGATCCTCATCCTCCTGGGCAGACTGGTTAGCGGGCTCCTTTGCAGACGGGCCATCATCAGCTTTGGGAGATTGGCGTCGGGAGTGACGGAGTGGAGGTTCGCTATCCTCATCTTCAACTTCCACTACATGTTGAGGGGAAGGCAGTTGGCGACTAGAAGATTCGCCCGTCTTCTTCTTCGGCTTGGAAGCCCCAGCCTTTTTCTTCCTTTTTGAAGAAACAAGGCCCTCTTCCGCCTCAGTTGCCTTCCTCTTCCCTTTGGCTTTCTCAGCAGAAGGTTGGCCAGAGGTAGGAGGAGCAGGGGAAGGCTCCGGGCGCCCCGAGCGAGTCTCACCAACGGGCCCTCATGCGACAGTAGTGAGGAGGCACCCAGAGAGGCTTACGAATCCTGGAAAGAGGCAAACAAAGAGTCACAAAAAAGAGGGAGAAGAAAGAAGCGACGATAAAGAGTCTACATATTCCTCAATATATGACACCGGCGATTCAGCCGTGCGGGCAAGGCAACATAACCTAAAGGATGGTGGGGTAACCAACGTTTCATGTACTTAAGAAATACCTCCTCGAATCCCCGCCTGAGCGGTTCTCAAGCCGGATGTAGTGGATAGATGGTGACAGTCAAGGAGGACTCGGCGACGCAAGAGTATTTCCTCAGGAGAAGGATCAAGCTCAGTATTAAAGCGACTCACATCGCCTGCAGACCAGGTAGGCGGAAGCAGAGAGGTCCAGTGACGGTCCAAGTCACTTGGATAGAAGTAGAAAAAAGAATGGTACCAGGTGGGGCGAGGTTTTGGAGATAAATAAGTACCCTTCGGGAAAAGATCTGGCCGGCGAACAAAGCTTATGCCATTTGACGTAACTTTGGCATAGTGGATCAGCTGAAATAACTGAAGGGTGGGGGCGATCTTTTTGGCTACGCAGCTGCACTCAAAAGCAGAAGCCGAGGCCCATCACCCGACGTTAAAAGCTCCAATGGAGGCACCAAAGCACTAGGCCCATACACAGCGATCGCGGCTGATAAGTTGGGCCTAGGCGACAGTCTAGGTAGATCAGGCAAACAAGCCCAAGGAGTAAAAGAAGGCTCAAAGCGGCGGCCCAACACGGCGGCTCTTAGGGTTCCAAGATGAAGCGGACACGTGTCGACATCCTATGGAGGCTACAAAGGAGTGACCAGGATTCAACCTTGGCGACGAAGACAGGGGTACTATAAATACCCCGCACACTCCACAAAACCGGAGGACAACACTTTTACCCAGCGGACAAACGCTCCGCGGTACGTCACTCGCTCTCTTTTCCCATTCATTCCCTAAATCAATCGCCTTACTCCCCCTTGAGAACTGACTACCCCCCATTGTTACTTACGAGGTACATCCCCCTTTGAAGACCAACAATCTTGGGCTTCCACTATTGGGCCAGGCGACGAGACTGGAACAACCATGAATATGAACTTGATTGTATTAATAATTTGTAGTCTTTTTTATTAACAACCCCATAAGGAACAAATTCAATTGATTAATTAAATTGAGTAACAACAAAGTTTAATACTTTTTTTTTTCAAATGGTAGGGTACCTATATTCATCTCCAATGAAAGCTTACAGGGGGCCCAGGGGGAACAAGGGGAAATAAAATACAATGGAGCCATCCCTGAGGGAGTTGGTTTAGTCGAGCCAAGCGAGCGACCCAATCAGCGTACTCGTTCTCTTTCCTTGGGATGAAATGGACCGAAATAGAGGGATGGGCTTCAAGGATCTTCATGATACTTTCAAGTAGGCCACAACATTCCCACGCCATTTTTGTTTCTGGGTCTTGAGGCTAGTGACGATGGTAAGGCAGTCCGAGAAGACAACGCATCTGGACTGGAAGGTGGAGGCATAGGTCACCTATATTCATCTCCAATGAAAGCTTACAGGGGGGCCCAGGGGGAACAAGGGGAAATAAAATACAATGGAGCCATCCCTGAGGGAGTTGGTTTAGTCGAGCCAAGCGAGCGACCCAATCAGCGTACTCGTTCTCTTTCCTTGGGATGAAATGGACCGAAATAGAGGGATGGGCTTCAAGGATCTTCATGATACTTTCAAGTAGGCCACAACATTCCCACGGCCATTTTTGTTTCTGGGTCTTGAGGCTAGTGACGATGGTAAGGCAGTCCGAGAAGACAACGCATCTGGACTGGAAGGTGGAGGCATAGGTCACTGCTTCGAGAAGAGCTCTGGCTTCCGACACAATAGGAGACGAACATAAAAACCGGCCGGCTCTTCCGTCCACAACTTGACCCGCAGCATTCTTAATGATGATGTCGTAAGCCGCCTGATGGGGATCGTTCTGGAAAGATCCATCGCAGTATACCTCCAGGGTTGGGGTATTAGGCGGGGGGTTAGGTTGCGGCTGGGGTGGGGACACCGGCGCGGTCGTGGGTGATCTCTCATGAGCCTGAGGTGTTTGAGACGCATCTTTCCACTGAGTAGCGTCCATCTCTGCCAACTCAACAGTGTTGGTTGGAAGTGGAGCTTGTCTTCTGAACACGAAAGCGTTTCTGGCTTTCCAAATGTTCCAGCACACCGCGACTATTCTGCATATCTCTGGTGCTTCCATCCAGTCCTTGAAGGCGAACAACCACGATGCAAAAGGATCATTTGGTTGGGGGAGCCTTAGATTGGGGGCCGCTATCGACCAGGTTGTCCTGGCATGGGGGCAGTGCACCAAGCAATGTGATAGAGATTCCTCGCTGATTGAACAGAGCTGGCACACTGCCGAGGTAGAACATTGTCGAGACCGCAAGTTTCTAGAGGTTGCGAGGGCATCATGGATGCATCTCCAGAGAAAGAATGCGAGCTTAACTAATAAATATTCGAAAGGAAACTTACCACCTAAGTTCTTACGGTCTACGGATTTTACAAAATAAAAAAAAATAATAAATAAAAAAGACCAATCACTAGCCACGCACTATAATACATGATTGGACGGTTCCTTGAGACTTTATTATAAAGACAAAGCCTGTCACATGAACATCTCTCCTCTCTCCCCTTAAATAAAACCTTAATTATATATATAAATAATCATTATTATCTTCTAAATATAATTTGGTTAATAAAAAATTAGTCTCTGAGGTTTGGGTTAATTAATGTATCAATCACTCACCATTTATTATTAACGAATTCATCACTCAATTATTAATTTTGTAAGGACTTAGTTTTGCAACCAAATTTTCATTCAAAATTCAACATCAGCTTGACACGTCACCTAAAATACCATTTTTAACTGCCACCTCATTTAATAATCCAAGTCAACCTAGCCAAACACAAAACCCTTGCTTATCTACATCAGGGGCTAAGAAATTCGTAAGTAAATTTGATTTGTTGGTTTGAGCTGAGAGATGCATGTATGAGGAAGGCTCTGGTATCGAAGGTTAAGATCCTAGTAGGTTGCATCAGTACCAGCTTCCCATATGAGCAAACCTCATGAAAGGGATCCGACGGGGAAGGAGGAGGACCCATTAGGGCATGGGGAGTAATTGGCTGCCGATGGCTTGGTGATCAAAATGTTACTTACCCAAATTTAAGTGACCTGAAATGTTATTAACACAAATTATAATTTAGATCGAATTAATTTAAAATGGGAATTGGTGTGTTGAACTGTCCTGTATATATGAACACAAAAAAAACCAGATACAGGGCATCTTTTTCTAGTTAATTTTATTTTAATGGGAACAGTAATCTGCAAACCAATAATGGAACCCTTCAATTAAAAAATAAACAAGTAAAGACACAAAAGAACATCGCCGAGACTGCAATTTTCAGAAATCTTTCTTGAATTCAACCCCTCACCAATTTTTTTAAAATATTTATGTTGTTTAATAATTCGTGTATTAACCACTAATAATAACATTCGATAAAAGATTAAACACAATATGTATAAGTATATTGCGTTCTCCATTTTACTTAAAATATAAGTGATGGCCGCTAGACTCAAGGTCCTCATTTTTCAGTTCGGACAAACACAGTTTAATTGATGGTTTGGCCGAATGCTTCCCAATTATTCTCATAATCAACAAGCATGATCATCAAGGTTTGTCCGAGTTGTCTTAACAACACAAGCGTTCTCCCTTGTCAACTGGTCAGGGTTAAAGTACATTTGCGTGCCCCTGACCTTTGCAGCCAATTGAGTTCATCTAAGCCCCCATCTATCAACGACTTGGATGACGCCTCAGAGGGGTCACCAATACACAGGTGCCACATGGAATGCAGAGTCATACTTCTTGGAGGCTATAAATAGCAAGATGATCCCAACATTAAAGACACGACACCTATCAAACTAATTAATATACAACTGACCATACACATTCAGGCACCCCCTGATACGTTCCTATACATTCATACATACATTCACACATCCTATAACTATCCTTTGATATACGTCTTGCAATGAAATGCATGTTCAGGCCCATCAACGAATAAGAGAAATTCATTTCACACTTACTCATCGACCCTCTAGTAGAACCACTCTATTGGACCACTGACTAACAAGGAGAGACGATAAGATTTGTCTTATTTAATTCTTAGAACTCGGCCGACTATGGACCATAGAGTCTTGATCGGTTACATAGAGAATAATCAAACTTAAAGTGCATCAATCAAATCTTGAAATGTGCAATCCATAATTACTACACTATGAATACACTTGTACGGTGAGATAACAACCATCAGACATCACCCAAAAAGCTATGAAGTTGGCATCTAATGTCATTATGTTTGAATTAGAATCAAACTTATTAAATCACAAATGAATTTAGAAAGATGATAATTTATTCTAGGTTGATAGGTAAGGAGATGGTCGTCAAACATATAATTCGCGATTCAACAAATTATTTCCTCGGCCAGGTTTTCAGTTTTGGTCAATGGAGAGGCTAAAGGTTTCTTCGGCAGTCAGAGAGGGCTTAGACAGGGGGACTCTTTGTCTCCGTTCTTGTTCATCATGGTGATGGAAATATTCTCCCAAATGATGAATAAGGCAAGGGAGCAGGATCTGTTTGAAGGCTTTTTCACGAATGAGAGAGACAGGACTGGGGAGGTCCATCATATTCTGTATGCGGATGATGCGATGGTGTTCTGCGATGGTGTTCTGCGATGCGTCTTTTGAACAAGTGCAACAAGTTCTGACAGTGCTCATCTGCTTTGAAACTGTTTCAGGTCTGAAGATAAATTTTCACAAATCGGTTCTGTACACGGTGGGGGAAGTGGAAAATGCGGAAGGTTTGGCGAATATTCTCGGTTGCTCCCTGGGGTCTTTCCCAACGTCTTATCTGGGTCTTCCACTCGGCTCGAGAGTGGCCAATAAACAAATTTGGGAGCCAGTTTTGGTGGCTACTCGAGCCAGGATGGAGTCTTGGAAAGCGAAAATCTTGTCTTTCGGAGGGAGAATGACACTTTTAAAGAGTGTCCTTTCCAGCTTACTGGTCTACTTCCTTTCTTTGTTTAAAGCACCTGCTTCGGTCATCCGGGAGCTTGAGAGTTTGCAGAACAAGTTCCTTTGGGAGGGGTGCAGTGGAGAGAAAAAGCCTCATCTGGTCAAGTGGGACATGGTGAAAACCCCTCTGGGGAATGGTGGTATTGGGATTATTGATCTCCGGGTGATGAATGAGGCTCTCCTTGGTAAGTGGGCGTGGCGTTTCGCTGTGGAGAGGAATGCGTGGTGGCGGGACCTAATTGTGTGCAAGAGCGGAAGTGTTGTTTCGGAGTGGAAACCGTTTTGGGAACTGCAAGGTGCGGGTTGGTCAGTTTGGCGTGAGATTGTGCTGGCTAGTTCTAGATTCTGGGCGCAATTCTTGATCCGGGGGGTGGGGGGTGTCTTTCTGGTTTGATCCTTGGGTGGGGGGTGAGGTTCTTGCAGCAAGGTTTCCTAGGGTTGTTGCAGCTTCGGCCCAATCTCGGGACGCCTTGCTCTTTGACTGTGTTTCTATGACTGACAGGTACTCCTGGTGCATTCCCTTGTCAGTTACCTTAAGAGGAGGAGCGGAAGTTGAGAGGAGGAGTTTTTTTGAGTTCTTGGACAGCATCCCTTGGGGAAGGATTTCACAGGGTCCCCCGTCGATCTCCTGGACGCTTTCATGCTCAGGTTCTTTCTCAGTGAGCTCTTGGTGCAGGTTCTTGAGAGAGCTCAAGTTTCCAGGTTTGACAGATTTTCCGGCTTCTTTTGTGTGGAGGAAATTCATTCCATCAAAAGTCAACGGTTTTATTTGGCAGGTTTATCATAGGAACATCTCTACCTTTGATAACTTGGCCAGGAGAGGTTTTATTGGCCCTAGTATTTGTGTTTTGTGCAGAGCCGGCCTTGAGTCGGTGTCGCACTTGTTTATTGATTGTAGCTTTTCTCATAGGGTTTGGACCTCGTTTAGTTCCAAGCTTGCCATGATTGGACTGGTTGGTCAGGAGGTGAGGAGTTTCATTCAAGGGTGGCAAGGTCGGAACTGTTTGAGTGAGTTTGAGAGTGTCAAGGCTGGTTTATTACATGCCATGTTTTGGCATATTTGGAGAGAAAGGAACAATAGGATTTTTCGTGATAGCTTTTCTTCGAGTTCCTAAGTAGTGTGGAGGACTGCTTGGACGATTGGACGTTGGTTGCGGGCTGATGGAATTTTGTTGGATGATGGTTTCAGTTAGGGCTGGCAGTCGGCCCGGTTCGGTCAAAAACCGAACCGAAAGGTCGGTTGACCGAAGCCGATTTGTGCCCGAAGGTGTGACCGGAGACCGAACCGAAATTGCTCGGTTTTTTAGCCGAGCCGAACCGGCCGGTTTCGGTTTATGACCGAGCCGTGACCGAAAAAACCGAGTAAGACGAGTTTGACCGAGATTCAGTGGTGAGAACCGGACCGAACCGAACCGAAACCCGCACCGAAACTGAATTTTCGACCGAAACCGAAATTTGGCAAAAATAAAATCGACAGTTGCTGATATTTTTTTGCTAAAAATTTTGGCAGCATAACGCTACAATTTCGGCAAATCAGTTCTTCGCAATATTCCCTGAAATGAAAACAGAAGACATCATACCACAAATCCATAATCAACCATCCATCATAAGTATATGAGTAGTAACTCATAAACCATAATTCAAAATTCATCAACAACATCATAATTCAAACACCACACAAAGTCAACATTAACAACATAAACAAGTTCAACCATCCCAATTCGCAACATCTAAAAGCTAATCATCATCTGACGCGCCCGCCATACCGAACATTTCATTTTCCAGTGCATCGTCTTCATTGTAGTCATTATCATCATCACTATCAACAATAGCATTGTCATTGTCATTGCCATTCTTGTTGATGAATGATTGTAGAACGGGTTGCACAAGAGGATCAGAACCAATTGCTGATGGAGTAGAATCAAACTTCAAAACCGTCTCTTCGAAACCTAAACAAAAGAAGACTCGTAATGAGTATAAATGATATATGGAAGATAAACTACTACTATCTATGAAAGATGAACAGTATAAATGCCAAAGATTACCTTTCTCGAACTCCAGTTGTTCATTCTCATTTTCCTCTTCTTCGGGATCAAATATGTCCGGAGATGTTGACCGCAACCAATCCTCAGCACAAATCAGAGCTTCCACAATAGCAGGAGTCAATGAGCTCCTGAAGTTGCTCAACACTCGTCCCCCGTACTAAAAGCACTCTGAGAAGCTACAGATGAAATTGGGACGACAAGTACATCCCTAGCCATCGCACTGAGAATAGGAAACCTGAGTGCAGATGCTTTCCAATATGCCAAAACATCAAACCGTTGCTTCTTATCTGAACTACTAACTTCTCGTGCTTCAGCTAGATACTTTACCAACTCTGCTCTAGGGTCATCACCAGTGTGATTATCATCGTCAAACGCAGTGAAGCAATCATCTTCAATCTCTTGGTCCTCCTCAAAGTCATCTTCGTCTCCACCATCTCCTCCATTAACACCGGTAGTCTGTGATGAAGAAGCTACAGATCCACTTTGACTAATGTTGACACGTTTCTCATACTCTGCCTTGTATAGGTCAAACAAAGCATGCAATTCACTTCTCACCATCTCTACCAATTCAGCACATTGTGTCGGATCATAAATCAGCTTGAAAGAATATGGAATGATTTCCATCTTCTTTCGTGGATCGAGTATAGCTCCGATGTAGACGAGTCTGTTAACTTTGACGTTGGCAACGTCCTCAGACCAATACTTCTTAACTTTCTCCTCCATTGAGCTTGCCATTGTTGATATGACTGTTTCCTCATCTTTTTTCATCTTCTTAATGTGATAAAACAACTTTGTCACTTCTTTGAGGAAAAGATTAATAGTAACATATGAGGTACCAGATGCCACAAGAGTCATGTCACTGAAGAACTTCAGGTGACTAGAGAGGACTCTCACACTATCCCAATCACTAGAACCTGGAACACCAATGACCTCACCTTGATAAGTCTTCGCCCCCAGATCTTCCACAAAGTTACTTTCCATATTTTCGAGAACTTTGAATGCTTTCTCATAAGCTGAAGCCGTATCCAACATTGAGAATGTGGAATTCCACCTAGTTGGTACATCTAGTAAGGGCATTTTCTTACACTTCATCTTCCTGATGGCAACAGCATTCCTGAAACACTCTTCACGTGCTGGCGATGCACGAACCCATCTCACTGCCTCCCTCACTCGCCTAACTGACATTCCAATCTTGTTTAGTCCATCTTGAACTATTATATTGATAATGTGGCAAACGCAACGAACTTGCAAGTAGTTTCCGCTCAAGAACTGAGTACCCCAACCATGTAATTTCCCGTGCAAGTACTTGATAGCGGAATCATTTGCACTTGCATTATCAACCGTCACAGTGAAAAGCCTCTTCAACCCCCATTCATCCAGGCATCTGGCAATCCCTGCCCCAATATCACTACCCTTGTGACTTGTAATCCGAGAGAAACTGATAACCTTCTTATGCAACTTCCAGTCATGTCCAATGAAATGTGTTGTTATGCACATGTAATTTAGATTCTGAACAGATGTCCAAGTGTCAGTTGTTATCGACACTCGACCAGCACAAGCCGTCCTCAAGTAATCCTTTAACTTTTGACGCTCAACAATAAAGAGTTTGAAACAATCCTCTCGTATTGCTCTCCTCGAAGGAATGTCGAACTCTGGGCAACATACTTCCATAAAACGTTTAAACCCCCTATGTTCCACAAAGCTGAAAGGAAGCTCATCAACTATTATCATTTCTGCTAGAGCCAACCTTATAGCAACTTGACTGAATTGCCAGGCATCTGGAGTTGCTTCCCCTCTAACAGCTGAACTCTTCTTCATTATCAAAGTAGTCTGTCCATTTCTTGCATCCCTCTTCGCAATACACTTTAATGCATGCTTCTTACAAGTAGAAGTACCATTCAAAGTAGGATCAGCTGCAAGAACCTTCTGGCATATATTGCACTTAGCTTTCTTATTCCCATCCTCATCGACAAACTTAACCATAACTGTCCACGCTGATGACCATGACTTATGTGTTGATTGGGGAGCACTACTAGCACTAGCACTATTGGCACTGTCACTGATAGGAGTAGGAGGAGTAGCAGCAGCAGGTACCTGAGGTTCAGGGTCAGGAGCCGGAGTAGTGCGACTCGGTTGTTTTGGAATAGGAGGTCGTGAATTACCCTTGGTGCGTTTCTGTGCAGGTGATTGAGTCTGAATTCCTTTACGCTTACCACTTCGCGTATTCACACCCGCTTCCATTCTTCTTTTATCTGAATCCCTGCAATCCACATACATGTCAATTGTCAAACACATACTCAACTCAAAGATCATGATCATAATACCTAAAGCTGGAATTTACAAAGCCTGAAATCATTACATTAAAATGTGGAATATTTTACACTAAAAGCTGGAATTAAGTTGTGAAAACCGATTGTAACCGAACCCAGCCACAAAACCGACACCCAAACCAAAACCCACACCTTCGAACTTGCCTCTGCACTGCACTGCACTGCACACATCAGCAGCAGAACAACTACCCCAAAAAACAGATGCAGAGCAAGAGTTTAACATTCAAAGTAACAAATTGGTGAAAATACTTTGTAATTAAAGTACTATAAATGACCCCCACTCATCATAGTCAGTCACTACTCCAAGTCCGAACTAGGCAGCCAAAATCTATAATTATTCATACACAATTAAAAATTCCCTGTTCTAGTGTTCAATACAGCATTATCATTGAAGAAATGCAACTCTGTACCTATTTCGAACAAGGGTAATACAGCAGCCTCATCAAATCAAAACAGTCAGCCCTATTTCGAACTTACATTTAGGATGACCTACTCCGAGACTTCGAGTGAGCAGATGGAGGCTGGAATCACAGTTGAAGGAGGGAGCTGAATTAGGAGGCTTCAAGTTGAAGGAGGAAGTCAATTAGGACCTGCGATTCGTCATGGAGGAAGTCAATTAGGACCTGAATGGAAGGACGACTTTGATGGATAGGGTCTGCGATTCGTCGGCGATAAGTGCAGTTTGGTGGGTGTTGGCGCCTCGGCAGTGCTGCAGCCTTCGGCAGTGACAAGGTATCGTCGTGTTGGTGCCGCCGTCGGTGTTGCTGCAGACGCCGATGTTGCTGCCGCCGTCGGTGTTGCAGCCGCCAGAGACCAGAGTTCTGGGATCGGAAGTGAGTGAGAGAGAGAGAGGCGAATTTGGAATGGAAATAGGGATTTCTGTTTTCCCGATAGTGCATAGAAATTAGAATAGGGCTTAGAAATTTCGGTCCCTAATCGCGGTTTCCGGTTTTTTCGGTTTTTGACCGAGAACCGGCAAAAAACCGAAAAACCATAAAAGATGGAACCGACCGCCGAACCGAGTCGGTTTATTTTCGGCTCTGTTCTCTCGGTTTAGGTTCGGTTCTCGGTTTAAACCGAAAAATCGGCAACCGACTGCCAGCCCTAGTTTCAGTAGGTGGATGAGGCTGTGGCAGTTTCCTTTTGAGGTTGATTGAGCTCAAAGAGGTCCTTTCTTTTTCCGTGTCTTTCCTTTTTCTGTTTTAGACTTGTTTGGTTCCCCTGACAGTGTTTGTTGGGGTGTTGGGTTTGGCTGTCTTCTTTCTTTTGGGTTGGCTGTACAGGTTTTTTGGGTGGTTGGTTCTACTGGGTTTTGGCTATTGCCCTGGGGTTGGGGAAAATAGGTTGGGTGGGGGTTTTTGGCGCTGATGTACAGGCTGCATGGGGGATTTTTTGATCCTTGTTCGTCAGTTATTTTGGGTCCGACCTTCGGGCATTTTTGTCTTCACATATTTATATATAATAGCTCACCATTCATTAAAAAAAAAAACAAATTGTCATTCTTATGTAAGCAAATTGAACATTGCTTTATTCTTTATATCCAGAAAAAAGCTCATTCTAGTTCATTTTCGCACCCTAGTTTTAAAAAGTGAAGAGTGATAAGTCTAAATTGTGTCCGCTAACTCTTTAAATACCATTATTATTCATAAATTTCCTAAATGCTTAAATCAGACACTCAAATTCTCAATCCATAACTTAACGAAAATACAAGATTTAATTATTATTTTTATTATTCATAAAAAATACTTAATTTACTTCCATTAATTCAAAAGAAAAATACATGAAAAAGGGAAAACCCAACAAAAGAAAAAGGAAAAGACAAAGAGGAAGGATTAGCGTCTTTGTTGATGGCATCTTTCATACCTGAACCCCACTATAATTGCACTTTAATTTCTTCTTTTCTCCAATTAATTTTAAAAAAAACTTTATTAATAAATCCAGAAAATAATGAGTAATCATATATTAATAAAAATAAATAAAAAAGTGGGGATTGGTTCATTCATTGGGCCTAGTCAGAATCTCACCAGTACTGCCAACCTGGGATTCTCTCTGTCCTGATAATTAGTAATAATAATAGGTATTAGATAGATAATAATTTGTCCTTAATTGGGTCATTAATTAAAAGAGTAGTTCTAACCTCCAACACACCTTTTTCATTCATTAGCTTTTGCTTCTTTCACTTGAAAAGGAAATAATTATACCCTAAGAAAAATAATCTGAAAGGTTAGAAGATGGATGGAAGTTCTTGATTTGAATTGCGAGATTTTTAAGTTACAATTATTATTTGTTGGAGCATATTATCGAGTTCGGAGCTTCAAATTCATAATTCTTGATTGAATTCAATTTTTTAGAGAGTTGAAGTTTCCAAATCATGTAAACCCTCCTCAGTTGCACTCGAGCTATGTACGCTAAATCAACATTAGTTAATTTTAGTGTACAAAAAGTTATGATAAGCTTTCTCAATTATGATCAAGTTATTTGCTCCAACCTTGTATTCATATAGTCTAAGTTTACCAATTTAATAAGCCGTCTCAATTGCAATCGAGTTATGTGCTCCATTTCAACCGTCATGTTAATTAGTTCTAGCATATAGAGTGTGATTTAGCAATCTAGTAATTCTCATCAGTTACAATTAAACTCTAAGCTCAAAATTAACCATTAATTTGGTTAATTTTAATATAAATATAGTAAAAATTTACCAAATTCAATAACGTTCTTCAATTACACCGGAGTGGTTGATTGACTTCCAACTACCAAAAAGTTATGTTGCTTGGCTTGGTTAAAAATGGAAAATTCACATACTCCAGTCCAACTATTATGTTGGTTAATTCTGGTAAATAAAAAGTCATATTTTATGAATCTAATCAGTATCATCAAGTGCAATCAAACTTTACGTTTATAATTAACTGCTTAATGATACTGATTAGTTTTTTTTTTTTTTTTTTACCACTAGGATAGTCCAAAATCACCAATCTAAATAACAATCAAGTGGGATGATTGACTTGCATGAAGAAAAGGGTTGAAGTGGGGATTGGGCTTGGTTAAAAATAGGAAAATTACAGAATGCAGAATGCCTTTTGGCTTTGTTTGCTTTGATAAAGACCATTCATCCAAAATTCTAATGCTACCCACCAAAGAAACAGAATTGAAAGGTAATTTGGTGATAATCAATCATAACAATAATGAATAAACCCAAAAATTTGGGTGTCTTAATCACTCAAATAGACTTTTTAGACAAATGCCTCCAACTATAATACAGCTGGTTACCATCATCAATAACTTTTTAATGAATCAAATCCACACATATTACCATATCTTAATTTTGATTTTTTTGAGGTGACCCACTTCTTCTAATGACTTAGTGTAAGTTTGAAGTTTACAATATCTACTATCTTATTATATTATTTCATTACAGTATAAATAGAGGTGAGGTCGTGAATCTGCAAAATGAATCCATTTCATAATACATGTAATGTCAAGGGCTTCAAAATTATGGTCTCTCTCGTACATTAAGCAGACTACCATAGTTTGATGTAAACAAGAGTCAAACGAGCGGGTTGGACGAGGTAATAGCTGGAATCAGCAGATCATATGTCATACATTAACTGAGTTACAAATTACTTAAATTAGTGACCATTCAGATCACAGTCCACTTGGGGGTTGTTTTTTTAGTTTTTAGGTTGAGTGAGCTATGAAATGTTGACTTTTAGTCAATTTGAATTACATAACAAGTTGGGTTGGGCTGAGACCGAGCTAAGGTAGGTCAACTTTCATTTGGGCTTGGTTTCATCCATTATTGAATTACGTACAGACATAAACATGTAGCCATTATTTCATTACGTATTGTTAATTTATTGACATGAGAACACATCCTAATTTCTTGAGACTGGTATTTAAAATATGTAATGAAATTGTGAGATGTGATTTGCAATTGTACATAAAATTTAGGATACTTGATAAAAAATGGAGCTAATAACAGTAATGTATGTTACATCATTGCAAAAGGGTGGGGCAAAATACAAGGGGGAATTGGTGCTTTATACATGCACCAAAAATATATAAATGAACTACACAATTTTAAACTACAAACAAAAAAAAAAATACAGAAAAAATACACTGGATAATTAATTCCAGGTAAAAAAAAGTGTTAATAAGTGAGAGGCTTTAAAACACCCTCATCCAAATTAGAAATTTCATAACGAAAAATTAAATTAATAAAAAGTTCTCATCGTCCCTAGTAATTAATTGATACAAAGATACTATACGTATAAATATACTTGTTGGTCCTCAATAAAAATTCTTGCTATATACATAATAACAAAGTAGTAGTTTGTAATTTACGCCCGTGATGCTTTTGCCACAACCGTGACGTCTTCTAATCATCAGCTCCGTTACGATCGTAAACTTAATCTCTTGATCAATTTTTGAGTACCAAAGAATATCATGATGTTATATTATATAAATTATATATAATTAATCAGCTTCAGATCTCAGCTTTCATATGGGAAGATGCTTGATGACTCAATGATGAACCTGAAAATAAATAGTCAAAACTTGATTAAATGTTGGTTAATTACTTAATTAGCTCCCACCCACCACCTTAATAAACCAAAAATTTCCCAATAACTTCTGAATTAATCACAATTAATTTTTACCTAAGTAAGCTGCCTCTGGCATATTCGTCGCCATCTGAACTATACTCTGGAGGTCCTCATCGCAGAATGTTTGAAACTGTTATTTTTGTGTAAAATAATTAGAATTAAGTATTTTATTTGTAACTAATTTGAAAAATATACTGACGGTAAAAGTTTTAAGAATTTTACCTGATCATGGTGGAAAGAATCAAGTGACGGTAATTGGCTATGGAGGCTGAGAATATTTTGTGCGGCGGCGGATGGGTCAAACTGCGCCGCTGCAGTGGCAGAGCTGCCGCTGCCAGACCCATGTATTGGCTGCTGGTTTTGACGATGACCCATTATTGCCGGTACATCCAATGGGAACATGCCATGTGGCATCCCTCCGTTGCTCGTTGCTTGAAACATCTGAATTTTTGAACCGGTCTTGTCAGTAAAATTAATGGTTCTAAGTATTGAACGGTCTACGATACGATTTCATGAAAACTTACTTCTTTCGACGGCAGAGATTCGACATTGAAATCCAGCCTGGTTGTGTTAACGGAGGCCATCTTCATGGACAGGAACTGCTCCGAGAAAAGATAATTAATTAAGTGATTAATTAATGATTTAATCGGTTGATTAAGCGGAAAGAAGAAGGAACTCAGGAAGAAAGTAGTTAACCACAATCATTACTCCACTATATTACTTTAAAGTTTAATCCCCAGAAAAATAAAAACAATAATTAATAGATAGTGGGCAGACAATGGTTTCATTTATCAAAAAAAAAAATGATTTAATCAATTAATTAATTATACCTCAACTTGCCGTTGCAATGACTGCACGTAGTTTATAATTTCATCCAGCATCAGAGCTTTCCCTGTTACCTGCAAATAAAATTAGAAGCTGAAGAATTCAGTAAAATGGATTTATAGTAAATAATTCTGATTAAAAGGTTAATTATGTCAGACCTTGTTGCAGCCAGGAACAAGATCCTGAAGAAACTTCATTCTTTCGCTGATCTTCTCCCTTCTAACTCTTTCAGCTAGACTGTGACTGTCAGTAGCTTGCCCTCTTCTTGCCCTCACATGGATATAGTCCTTCGGTGCCTCCGCCGCCGCCGCGGCAGCGGCCGCAGCCTTTGAATTAGCCTTGTTGCTCTGCTTCTCTTCTCCGGCAGCATCGTTCCCATTTCCTTTGCTCCGTTTCGCATTTCGGTTCTCTTGAGCATCAGCTTCCTGAAGGGGGGAAACGGCTTAGCATGATTCGAATCATACCCGCATCTCAAATTCGGAGTTGAATTGACTTGTAATGTGTGGTCAACACATCGATCTCATCTCGAATTCGAAGCAGATTAGTATAATTAAGTCAAATTGACCCGTAATGTGTGACAAAAATATAGTCCACGTATCGAATTTGAAGATAGCTAGTATGGTAGAGTTAAATTGACCCGTAATGTGTGACAAAGACCATGTCTTGATTTCGAACAACTAAATCAAGTCGAATTGAACCGAAAATGGAAGCATCATTGAATTCGAAACGGGATAAGATTTAATTGAGGTAGTGTTTTTTTAGTTTTTACCTTTCTGGTGACGGCATTGGCTTGGGCGGCTGATTTGCCCTTGGGAGCGGCTTTCCTTTTCTTGAGATTCGGGTCAGCGGTGGCGGAGTTGGGAATCCGGTGCTCCGACAAGGATGATTCTTCAGGGAAGGAGAAGAATTGCCCAATTCAGCTAGAGGAGAAGGCGACGTTGAGCCTCCTTTGTTACCCTTTTGAGATCCGAGCACCTTGAGTGAAGGACTGCTCGAAACACGCGGCAGCTTGTTGCCGCCCCCGCCGTTCATCACCGGCGGCGGATGACCGTTAAACCCAGCTTGAACGGACCTGCCGTTGAAGCTCCGACTGCCGAAGCAAGAGAACCTCGCAGCCCTCTCCGCAAACCCGGGGTCCGCGCTGAATTCCGCTACAGTGGCGGAATTCAGCCCCATCGGCAGCGGCGGCGGGGAGCTCAGCGGCGTACTGTAGCAGGAATTGCCGGCGGAAGCAGCAGCTAACGAGATCTCACCGCCGTTGATGCTGCCCAATTTCCCGATCAGCTCCCTGATCATGAAACTGTCGGCGGAGACGTTGTTGGAACTGGAAGGCGTCGCCGCGGCAGCCGCCGGAGAGGAAGCCATCGAGCTGAGCGCCGACTCGAAGTGGAGTCCGCTTCCTCCGCCGGCGGCGTGGAGGTCCGTTGACCTTTCCCAATTGGGGTTGCCGAATTGGTGGTCAGGGAAATTGGAAGAGAGAGGGTCGAAATGCAGAGGGAGTGAGTGGGGTTGGGAGATAGCTCCGTTGAGGAAGAATTCGCCCTCCATTGGAATTATGTTTGAAGGTTTGCCCAATTGGGGAAAGTGAAAATTCAGGGGAAGAAGGATTGATTGATTGCGTGAAGATGAAGAAGAAGAAGAAGAAGAAGAAGAAGTTTGGTAAAAGGGCAATGATGTCTGGTGGATTAAAGCTAAGCAGGGGAAAAGGGGAGAAAAGGACCAACACTAAAAGGAAGAGAAGGGAAAGGAAGCTGGACGATGATGGAGTTTTTATAGACGGGACGCCATTAATGTGCACAGAGAAACTCACCAATGAAGATTAAATAAAATATAATAATAAATTGAAAATTCAACTTGGAAGTGCTAGAGATTGGTACACTTTTAATATATGAAAACCAATTTAGCTTATGTAGAGTAATTGATTCATAGCATATAATTTGATGTGTTACAAGGTGGTAAATTAAGATAATTTCAACACATGATAAGGAAAAAGAGCAATTATTTACGTAACATAACTCAATTAGTGATTCGATATGTGAGTATTTTCTCAGTTGACGAATGTGAGGTAAATAACCAAATTTCATCACTAACCTATCAGGATTGTTTATCTCATAAATGTGAGAATCATGATCACATAGCTAACCAGCTCAAATTCTCATCAAATCAGCAATCAAAATTATCTATTTTGATTGAATCAACAATTTTCCAGTTACATTTATTGTAATGAGAACGATGATTTTAATATTGGGTAATGACATCAACGACATTTCATATACAATAAAACCCCAAATCACATGTTCTTGATATACTAGGATGAGTTGATCATTCACAGTATGACACATATTACACAGTACTCAGTATGTTTCTTCAAAGTGAGCATTTTTTATTTATCAAACTACGTAAAAAATAGAGACTCATTGTGTGTCAACACGACAATGATAATTCAAGTTTAAAAAATCAGTGCCTATGATTATTTTCACGAGCCGGTTCATGAGTTGTATATAAGGACTTTTATTACACGTACTACCTATAGCTTATGTTCCTAGACTATGATAGGTGTTAAAATAAGCATGGTATTAGCGTGTGTGAGTTGGAGACAACTTAATTAGGGATGGAGGAAATAGACAAGAAGATGAGTAATTATTTTCACTAAACCTATTAATTACGATGTGTAAAAGTGTTGTATTTTGGGTTTGACCTTATAGTAAGGAATTTTGTGGTTTGTTTGAGAATTTGGGCTTTTTTTGTCGTCCGTTAAAAGCGGAGGGATGAAAAAGTTACAAACAACAGCCGGGCCTTGGACGTTAACCCCTCCTTTTGTTTCTTTCCTCGCTAAACAAACACTTAACATAATTAATTACACGGGTCAAATACTTAAAACGTTCCAAAATTATGAGGTATGTTACAAATTCATCCTAAAATTTTAACTCGTTACAGAGTGGTCCTATTATGAAATGAGTTACAGAGTAGTCCTAATGACGTCATCGATGTACTTTTCCAGCCATTTAGCCATGTCAACATTGACATGTCATTGAAAATATAATTTAAAATTCATCTTAAACGGATTCATATTAAAAATTAAATCAATCCGATTCACTAGATTTAGTTTTGAACCAAATTTTATAAGTTCGATGAGTTTAGATTTATATTTGAATTAGATTATTGAATTTTAAATTATGTTTTTGATGACATGTCAACAGTGATGTGGTGAAATGGTTGAAAAAAGTACATTGATGACGTCATTAGGACTAATATGTAACATATTTCATAGTAATAGGACCACTTTGTAACAAATTAAAGTTTTAGGAATTTGTAACCCACCCTATAGTTCCGGGACGTTTTGAGTATTTGACCCTTAATTACACTATTACTTTTTAAAATATCTACTCTAGTTTGTTTTGTAACTTTGTGGTGAATTACGTATTCATTTTGTAACTTATAAATGGGGTGGATTTGAGTCGAACACAGGTTAAAGTTACGGAAACTGATGTACACATCTAATTAGTTACCAATACCTCCTAAAATAAAATTAGGAGAAACCGAAGTTTGTCCCTCTACTTTGTCAATTTAACAGATAGTCCCCTATACTTTAAATAGCTCAATTTACCCCATTCTATTTCGGCCAGTATTTTTTTGGGTCCTTTCGTTCTAATATCGTCTTCTTAACATTAAATCTTGACACATCCACACACCAGCAGATAGTTATATCAGAGGTAGGAGACGAGGAGTTGGCCAGGAAGGTAAATTGGGGAGGTATCGCAAAGAGTATGGTGATCATACGTTTTATTCATCAATTTCACCATATCTAATTATATATATTTATATTCCCAATTAAAAATAATTAGTAAGCTAATACATGGCTATTGGAACTAACGTGGTGTATTGAACGCGCATCAATTAACAGTACGAAGAAGAAAGTTTGAACTGAAGAACCCAAACGGCAAACTGGTCGAAGTAGGAGGAGGTAAAAAGAATGATTTATAGTGCAGGGGCTATCTACTAAGTTGACAAAGTAGATGGGGCAAAGTGTTATTTTCCTATAAAATTAGGATAAATAATAATAACTGTACAGTGGTCTGGTTGTCGGGAATTCCTAATATGAGGACCCCTCCAAGTGTCCTTATATAAGGACACTAATCTATACCGTTAAATTATTTAATCACGATCTAATGGTTAATAGGAAGCGGGTATTAGGGTAATTTCTTAAAATTAGTAACTGCTTGTTGCAAATTTCCATTTTGGTTAATTTGATTGTCAAATTAATTACATTATCATTTTCAGTACACTTGAACAAAATTAAAACAGAAAAGGAAATTGAATTCTACCCAACACGCCTCAGCATCACAATTGACCCCATTCAGTTTCTAAATCAAATGTTCTTAATTAGGTGGTTAGGTTATACGATTCCATTTCAGTTCATTAGAACAGAACTACCTAAAAACTCCAAACAAATCCTAAACCAAATGCTGCAAATCAAGTTCTACAGATCTATTTTCACATATTGGAACACCATTAGAACAGAAACTGAATTCTAAACAATGCAAATTATATGCTACAGATCCATTTTATTACATTGGAACATCATTAACCCACAAACTCCAAACAAATCCTAAATTAAACAATGCAATTTAGGTTCTGTAGTTCCATTTTCAGTACATTGGAACAAAATTAAAATGAAAACTAAAACTCAATTCTAAATTTAAACTGAACATGTTCCTATATAGACAATCTGGAACTATGTGTTTCACAAAGAAGAACAGGTTCCTAAATCGGAACGGAGATGAAGAAAAAGAAGAAACAACCCCTCGATTCCAACCTCGTAACCTCGGGGGACCGGAGACGATGGAAGGGCTGGAGACGACGGAGCGATGGCGGCGGTGGCGTTTGATTCGGTGTGGTCGAGGAACTGCCGACAGTGGCGTTTGGTTCTTTGTGGTCGAGGAACCACCGACGATGGTGTTTGGTTGTTGTGGTCGAAGAACCATCGCCGCCATCGACTGGAATAATAGAGAGCAGACGCTTCGACGGAAAAAAGGAGAGCGGGGTGGCGGCGGTTATTCGGTCAAGAGAGCTTCGACGTCGGCGTCTGGACGAAGAACGACATCGACGTCTAGACGAAGAACGACATCGGCGTCGGGAGGAAGAACGGCGTCTGCATCTGAAGAAAGAACGACATTGTCGTCAGGACTCAACAAACCCTAATCACTTAAATAGGTAGCCAAATTACTAAACTGTCAATAATTTATTTTCACCGTCAGATTAGGATCCTCATCCAAATAGTGTCCTTAAATAAGAACTCTCATAGCAGTCCTCACAATAGGAGTTCCCCTGGTTGTCGCACTACCAACAGATGTAATTCATAATTACATCATACACGTATTACTACAATATTTTACCTTCATTTCATTACTTTCTGATGTGACGTTATTTAGTACATTTTAAGCCGTTGATTAGCCTAAGGATTTCCCATGTTTGATCTCATTTTGCTATGATTTATATGCTTTTATTGAAGTTTTATGCAAAGTGCTATCTTGTTGTCCGGGTGCCACTTTGAGGCCAATTATATGTCTATTGGAATTGTTTTCTTGGTATTTTCAGGATTTGGCATTGAAGTACTGGTGACAAGGAGCACGTAGGATCAAACGAGAGGTCAATCGGAGCTAGGACGAAGGAGATATGGCCGATGCAAGTTTGGGAAAAATGCTCCCTTCAACTGAAGAAGTTTTCCGCGAGAACTCTAAGTTCTCGACCGAAAACCGAATTACAGGAGACGGCCGTTCGATTTATGAATAAATTTTCGGCGAAAACTCTTCAAAGTTTTCGCCAAAAATCTGTGAAGGAATGCCAAAGCCGCCTGTGATTTTCAAAGAGATTTTCGGCGAAAATCTTACATAATGTTCGCCGAAAATTCCAGTGATTTCCAGCACAATATATAAAGGGTGAAGCCGGCGAAAATGAAAAACAATTTCATAATTTCAGATTTCACACTTCTTCAAAACCCTTTTCTCTCAACTTCTCAAATACTTTTCTCCTCATCTCCAATCCACAACCCTAGAGCAAGGTGCAAATCAAAGTAGAGGAGCTTGGATTGAAGTCCACAACCTTGGAAGAGGAGCTTGCAAGAGGAGGATTGCCATGGTGTTCTTGGTGATCATCTTTCTTTCTCTTTCCTTCATTTCCTTGGCCATGTGTGGCTGATTTCTTAGGTTTCCTTGGAATGATAGATTAGTTGTGCTAGGATAGAGGTTGATTGTACAAATTTGCCATGATTGATCTTGGATTGTAAGAAGATGATCTCTAGACTTGTTGTTAATTCCATTGATGGCTATGGCTTGATTGGTCTATTATTTGTGATGTAATGCATGAGAGTGCTTAGATTACATGGATTGTAGTTCTAGGGATTGAAGAGAGTGTGTTCTAAGAGATTAGATCATCTCAATTCAACCATAGTTGCATGATTTTTCTCTTGTGCATTTTATCGAACACTTGGTGTGCATTAGGTTTTTCATTCAATTGAACTTTGATTAGTCTTTTGATGATTCTCCTAGTGTTAGGACATTTACATGAGAATGTGGTGTCTAGCCTAGTGGTCATAGAGTCATAGGAGAGGGTTTTGTAGCTTGACATTTCATCAAACACCTTTAATGCATTCTTAGTCACTTAGCTTGAGAGCGAGAACCTAGGTTGAGTGGTTCTAGGATAGGGATTTAGTGCGACGAGAGTGCATTGAGTCTATAGAAGGGATTTGCGTGGTCATTCGATTGCATCCTCGATCATGTTTGGCTTGTTTGTGCATTTACTCCTCTTGAGCATGATGCAAGCTATCTTTCCAAGTTGACCTCCTTTATCTTTGTTTTGCACCATTTTGTTTGTTTGTTTAGTTTTCCTTATGTTTTCATTTGTTCCTATTTCAAACAAAACTCTTTTTAAATGAATAGACCGTCCATGAACCGTGTGAGTATTAGCTATTGAGAGAGCCCTTGTGGAATACGACCTTGATAGTTGTGAGTTAAATCTTGCGCATCAAGTTTTTGGCGCCGTTGCCGGGGATTTTCTCAACCCTTTGAAAGCATTTAGTAGTGGACCGTTCTATTCACTTCCTTCCGTTTTAGTTTTGCTTCTTTGTTATTTCTTTTTGTGGTGTTGCTATCCCACATTGTTGTACTACTTGTTTGGTTTGTTGTGTGTGTTTGTAGGCCCCTTCTCCACCTATCTAATTTATGAGAGCAAGGTTGCAAGTAAGATGAACTCGTGGAATGGAGGTAATGGTTATGGTACCTATCAAGGGTGGAATCCATCTCCTAACCCATACTATGGTCATCCTACTTCATCCAACTACTACCAAGAAACTTGTAAGGGAGATAGCCAATGGTGGGGTCAAGAACAACAAGCTTCAACACCCATGTTGAATGAGCAATGTCCCTATCCATCTCCACCCTACCATCAAGTCTTGCCGGAGTATTATCAAGAGGATTTCACAAGTAATGAACAATATTCTCAACCGCCTTCCATGCTAGAGGATCTCTTTAAGATGGTTGAAGAAAGCAAGCGTCCTCAAGAGGAGTTCACAACTATGAGCAACCCTCTCAACCTTCTTCTATGCTAGAGGAGCTCTTGAAAATGGTGAAGGAAAGCGAGCGTCCTCGAGAGGAGTTTGTAAGCTATGAGGAACCTTCTACACCTCTTCCCACGCTTGAGGAAGCTTTGAAGATTGCGGATGACAATGCGAACCAACTTAATCGCTTAGCTCAAGGCATGACACTCATCAAGGAAGCTCTAGAGGATGAACAACATTCTCCACCCCCCACAATTGAGGAGATGTTGCAAATGACGGAAGATAATGCGGCTCGTTGGATCGTTTAACTCAAAGTGTGAAGCTCATCTCCGACACTCTTGAACCGGAAGTGCTAGTCATGGAAGAAGAAGAAAGTGAGTCTCCCCAAGAGGAATTCGTGAGTCATGAGAAACCTCTTCCATCTCCTTTCATGCTAGAGATCTTGCAAATTGCGGAGGATAATGCAAACCGAGTTAACCGCTTATCCCAAAGCATAGAGCTCGTCACGAAGATTCTTGAGAATGAGCGACATCCCAATCATTTGGAGCATGTTTATGATGATGAAGATGACACTTGTGAATCCGAAGAGCTTGACACGGAGGAAGATTTGGTAGTGGAGGAGATTGAAGTGCATGTTTTTCCCATGGAAACACCATGTGACAATGATGTGAGGATAGAAGAATCAAGGAGACTTGAGGATGATGACCCTTTGGAGGGGGGTGAGAGATGATTTGGAGACGCTTCAAGAAGAGGTGACACCGAGAGTGGAGCACGAAAGTGAACAACACCACTCTATTGTGGTCCCACCAAGGATTGTGAGTACTCTTCAATATTCTTGCTTGATCATGAAGTACTTGTGTCAAGAGACGGACACAAGCTTCATAACCCCCCTAAGGTGATAAGGGATGAGGAGTCGCCCATGTTTGAACTGGAAAACTCTTCGAGTGGCATCACCAACTTGGAGACGATGGAGCTAAATGGTGGCCCCCTACCATACTTTCTTCCTCAAGTTCCAAATTTTAAAGGTAGCAAGCCACCCCAAGGTATCAAGTGTTATACAAGCATCATTGTGCATTGGCTAGTCTACCATTCCCCCAAGATGTTTCTTGGAGCTCAAACTTCATCATGGAAGAATCTACTTGATTTGAAGGAGGTACTAAGTTGGGCACCCTAACACAGGTATCGTCGAGCTTAAGACGGTAACCAAGCGCTTCTTGGGAGGCACCCCGTGTTATCTTTACTTTTATTGCTCTTGTTTGCTCTTTTTAGTTTTTGTGTTGTTTTAACTTTTTGAATAAGGTTGGCAAGCATTTGGGATCACTCTTCACCAAGGATCATCATGGAATTCTTTTCCCTCTATTACGTCCTATGCTCCTCTCTACCAACGTGGTAACTTCGTTCCACCTTACCCCCTCTCTCTTGATCATTGAGGACAATGCTCATGTAAGTTCTCGACCGAAAACTGAATTACAGGAGACGGCCGTTCGATTTATGAATAAATTTTTGGCGAAAACTCTTCAAAGTTTTCGCCGAAAATCTGTGAAGGAATGCCAAAGCCGCCTGTGATTTTCAAAGAGATTTTTGGCGAAAATCTTACATAATGTTCGCCAAAAATTCCAGTGATTTCCAGCACAATATATAAAGGGTGAAGCCGGCGAAAATGAAAAACAATTTCATAATTTCAGATTTCACACTTCTTCAAAACCCTTTTCTCTCAACTTCTCAAATACTTTTCTCCTCATCTCCAATCCACAACCCTAGAGCAAGGTGCAAATCAAAGTAGATGAGCTTGGATTGAAGTCCACAACCTTGGAAGAGGAGCTTGCAAGAGGAGGATTTCCATGGTGTTCTTGGTGATCATCTTTCTTTCTCTTTCCTTCATTTCCTTGGCCATGTGTGGTTGATTTCTTAGGTTTCCTTGGAATGATAGATTAGTTGTGCTAGGATAGAGGTTGATTGTACAAATTTGCCATGATTGATCTTGGATTGTAAGAAGATGATCTCTAGACTTGTTGTTAATTCCATTGATGGCTATGGCTTGATTGGTCTATTATTTGTGATGTAATGCATGATAGTGCTTAGATTACATGGATTGTAGTTCTAGGGATTGAAGAGAGTGTGTTCTAAGAGATTAGATCATCTCAATTCAACCATAGTTGCATGATTTTTCTCTTGTGCATTTTATCGAACACTTGGTGTGCATTAGGTTTTTCATTCAATTGAACTTTGATTAGTCTTTTGATGATTCTCCTAGTGTTAGGACATTTACATGAGAATGTGGTGTCTAGCCTAGTGGTCATAGAGTCATAGGAGAGGGTTTTGTAGCTTGACATTTCATCAAACACCTTTAACGCATCCTTAGTCACTTAGCTTGAGAGCGAGAGCCTAGGTTGAGTGGTTCTAGGATAGGGATTTAGTGCGACGAGAGTGCATTGAGTCTATAGAAGGGATTTGCGTGGTCATTCGATTGCATCCTCGATCATGTTTGGCTTGTTTGTGCATTTACTCCTCTTGAGCATGATGAAGCTATCTTTCCAAGTTAACCTCCTTTATCTTTGTTTTGCACCATTTTGTTTGTTTGTTTAGTTTTCCTTATGTTTTCATTTGTTCCTATTTCAAACCAAAACTCTTTTTAAATGAATAGACCGTCCATGAACCGTGTGAGTATTAGCTATTGAGAGAGCCCTTGTGGAATACGACCTTGATAGTTGTGAGTTAAATCTTGCGCATCACTTTCCAATTATGTGGAATGAAGTTATTTACCTCGTTGTGCATAAATATTCGTAAAAGATAGCAATAACATAATAACAAAAATTAAATATTAGAAATTCCAATTTGTGACATTGGTCAATTAACATCTTCAATAACCACTACCGCAAAGAGATATTAAGTACCCACCCAAGTCGAAAGGTTAATCACACCTTGACTTGGGAGGCAATGAAGCGCTTGGCGAGCCACATAATGGACTGCCATATTAGATTGACGCGGAACTGCCAGCAATCTTAGTCTGGGTAGGGAATCCATGAGAAGCACAATGTCTGCAACTATGGCACCACCGTCTCGAGCAAACACCTACCACTGGACCACTGATGCGCAAATTAATGCACACTAGTTTTAACTCAATGGATTTCTCCAAAGAGATCGTTTTTCCCTAGGGTCTTTCTTTTTCTATTACTCAACAGCTGTGGAATAAGCAATTCGGGTTTTCGTGTCGGGTTTGAATTGGCTTAAGAATGAACTAAGTAAACGAAGAATGCAAATTGAACAAGCAAACAAGTGAAGCAGATTGGAGATTTGAATATAAACTAAGGCGTTTGTCCAGACTCGAATCCGCTCTAGCTCGATTAAGACGGATGATGCAATGCAATTTCAGTTTATCAGACTTGATGACTCGACACTTCCTTGGGTAATCTCTACTCCATGGTCAGGACGCAGAGAAACTATCCTATCAAACCTACAAGTTCCTATGGTCAAGATAACTCGTAAATCCTCAAGAACGCACGAAGAACAGTGAAATGCCACACAGATATGTAAAGAGATTAGTTTCACCGGCCCTATGGTCAAGACACCGGCAACCCTAACGACCTCCTAAACTCTAGAATGATCTACGTCCATGGTCAGAACCGCAAATCAAAGATGAAGCAAAACCTTACGATATGGTCAATCAACGGATTCTTAGAGCTTCAAATTAGAGTTTAAGAGAAAACTCATCACATGCCTGAATAAACCTCAATTAACATTAACGGGTTAGAAATCCGACATCATCCATATAAAATCTCACTAGAGTTTCATCTAATATGAACAAACTAGAAGAGTTTAGCTCGACATCATCGCAGAAGCAATCACAGAAACAAAGAAGAAGAAAACTGGAGAAGAAGACATCTTACTCCGAGTAAACCTAATCCTGTCGAATCCTAGAAACTCCTGAGTTAATCCTCGCTTCTCCTCGCTTAATCGTCACTTCAAAGCTTTAAAATCCTCCTCCGAGAGTCTCTGGTTCGTCGAAATCAGAATGAAGAATGAAGTCTGTCTGTCTCTCCCTTGAAAACCCTCTTTTACTCTCCGAAATCCGTCCTGGGAAAAAGTGCGCCCTGCGGCACTTAAAAAGTGCGCCGGCGCACTTTTCCATGAAAATGGCGCACTTTTCGTGGCCGATGGAAAATTTACAGGACGCCAAAAATAAAGTGCGCCTGGCAGCACCAGAAAAGTGCGCCGGCGCACTTTTCATGGATTTAGGCGCACTTTTGCCCCTGGAAATGACCTTCAGCTCTTTTGATGATTCCCGCTCCGTTTGAACTCCAAATTGATCCCCGTTTGAAGTGCCGAGCTCGTAGAAAAGTCATCCACAACGTGGTAACCTGAAATCTCAACAAAAACAACTCAAAACCACATCAAATTGCCCAAAAGAGGGCCAACGGGAGATAAAACATATTTTTCATAAAAGTCATTCAAGTTCATCACAATTCGGAGTCAAATAAGGGGAATGTCGTTCAAATGTGGCGAGATAAACGCGGTAAATCTAACGTCATCAAATCACCCCACACTTAAACGTTTGTTTGTCCTCAAACAAGAACTTTACCACAACAATGCACCAACTTGAATGAGCAAACCGAAAACCTCTTGGTTCCTAGAAAGATGTATACGGTGCTTCTACCAAACAAGAGGATTACCCAACTAACCACACAATTAGGAACCAAACTTTTGCCAGAGTGAAAGAGGAACAAGACTTTAACGAACTAGTGAACAACCTGACTTGGTAAAGGCAAGACAACGCTTACTTCCGCTACACTTACTCTAGGACGCAACCAGACACTTGCTAGATAAGGGAACATGACTAGAACAAAATTAAAGAGCATTTCATTTTTCTCTTTTTTCTGTTTTTTTTTTTACTTTCGAATGGTCGGTACAGTGTGGATACTACCGGGTACGGAGCAGCCGGAAACCTTTGGAATTCCGCGTTATCCTAGACCCCAGCCACGATCGGGAGTAGGTTAGAAAAAGAATGCCACATTGAGACTTCCCTTTGGGACTACAGCAATGGGCAGGCACGTATGCCAGCTCGTGAATCGACCCACAACTTCAATACCAAACCACTCTTTTATTTTATTTTTATTTTTTTTCCAGATTTTCTCTGATTGGAACATCAACATCAATTTAAAAGCACGAAATTAAAAGATCCCTTATCTAGACTCGATCATGGCTTTGAACTAGAGAATTCGAGCATCAGACAAACCAAGTCGTACACATTAACAAGTCAATTGTTCACTAACACGATAAGGGCAAGTTCCTTGAATACTTCAAGCAAGAAGAGTGGGAGATGGTCATAATTCAGGTTCTCACGCACACATTTGGTTAAAGCCAAAGCACCACATCAATCTCACCATATGGAAGACAGTAGGCAACCCAAGAAGTTATTAAGCAATGTGAAAAATTTCTTGCTACCGAGAATGGGAAGGTGTGAAAGAGTGACAAAACAAGGCACAATCACCGCCCATTACTTGGCAAAACATGCAAACAAACACCTCACCCCACACTTAAATTTGGACATTGTCCTCACAGAACTAAAAGAGAGTAGAGGAATCCGGGAACCTGAAAAGTGAAGATCGGTGTCGTGGATGGAGGCGAGCTCAAGTTATTTACCGGCGGACAGTCATGCAGAACCTAAGGACATCCTGAAACATGAGAGAACCTCACAACAAGATCAGGGCATTCAAGGTACAGAATACACCACTAACTCAAAAACCACAAAAGTTCGACACAAAAATAAATAACTGACTCAAAACCTCAAAACAGACTCCAGACATGGGTTGCCTCCCATGAAGCGCTCTTTCTTTAATGTTTTGAGCTAGACGGTACCTGATTATGGACCCCAACTCAAAAGTTCCTTGAAGTCAAACAACTTCTTCAAGGTTGGCGGTTTAGTGCCAAATAGCACGCCAGAAGGAACAAGATGTAGTCGGTGGTGCTCAAGTAGATCCTGGTTCTGCTCGGATGACTTTTTCTTCTCAAATTTTCCTACTGGAGGAGGAAAAAGATAGTATGGTGTGTTATAATCAATGGTTGCAGTCTGCTCCACACCAATGTCATCCAAGTTGCTCTGGCAGTTGAGCACATACGCCTCAGAATCATTGCCCACCTCAGTTTCGGTTGTCTGAATTACCAATGAGGATAACTCCTCAATCTCCAGATGCTCATCTTCAGCTTCAATCGAAAGATGGACAAGCTCCACATCTTCATCTACCACCATCGTCAAGGATTCTGCATCAGATACCTCTAGCTCACAAAAGCCATGGGCTTCGGTATCTTTTCCTTCTTCGACCAGCTCTCGAGAATCTTCTTCCATCAGTTGATACTGTTGCTCAATCTCGACGTTCACAACATTAGGAGCTCGCAGAGTCGAGAGGATCTTATTCAACATAAAATCTGTATAAGATCCTGTTGTTGGTACTGGTGCGAATGTAGATATTCCTCTTCGTAATCTCGGTAGTAGTGTGTAGCTTGTAGCTCTGGCCAAGAAGGCAAGGGTGGTGGTTCCTCATTCCAGTTTGGCATACATGGTTGCCATGATGTACTCCACTCTTGGTTGTAATCATTAAGTGGCATTCCATTGTTGTACCATCCTTGGTTGCTATCGAACCTGTAGTCCTGCATCTCAAAACACAAGAGCACTACCCAGGTAAATCATGAAACAGATAGGGAGAAAAGAGATGATAAAAGAGTGAATGAAAAGCTTAAAACGCACAATGCCTTTCCTAGAAAAAGAAAAGTCCCCGGCAACGGCGCCAAAAACTTGATGCGCAAATTAATGCACACTAGTTTTAACTCAATGGATTTCTCCAAAGAGATCGTTTTTCCCTAGGGTCTTTCTTTTTCTATTACTCAACGGCTATGGAATAAGCAATTCGGGTTTTCGTGTCGGGTTTGAATTGGCTTAAGAATGAACTAAGTAAACGAAGAATGCAAATTGAACAAGCAAACAAGTGAAGCAGATTGGAGATTTGAATATAAACTAAGGCGTTTGTCCAGACTCGAATCCGCTCTAGCTCGATTAAGACGGATGATGCAATGCAATTTCAGTTTATCAGACTTGATGACTCGACACTTCCTTAGGTAATCTCTACTCCATGGTCAGGACGCAGAGAAACTATCCTATCAAACCTACAAGTTCCTATGGTCAAGATAACTCGCAAATCCTCAAGAACGCACGATAGAACAGTGAAATGCCACACAGATATGTAAAGAGATTAGTTTCACCGGCCCTATGGTCAAGACACCGGCAACCCTAACGACCTCCTAAACTCTAGAATGATCTACGTCCATGGTCAGAACCGCAAATCAAAGATGAAGCAAAACCCTACGATATGGTCAATCAACGGATTCTTAGAGCTTCAAATTAGGGTTTAAGAGAAAACTCATCACATGCCTGAATAAACCTCAATTAACATTAACGGGTAAGAAACCCGACATCATCCATATAAAATCTCACTAGAGTTTCATCTAATCTGAACAAACTAGAAGAGTTTAGCTCGACATCATCGCAGAAGCAATCACAGAAACAAAGAAGAAGAAAATGGAGAAGAAGACATCTTACTCCGAGTAAACCTAATCCTGTCGAATCCTAGAAACTCCTGAGTTAATCCTCGCTTCTCCTCGCTTAATCGTCACTTCAAAGCTTCAAAATCCTCCTCCGAGAGTGTCTGGTTCAGTCGAAATCAGAATGAAGAATGAAGTCTGTCTGTCTCTCCCTTGAAAACCCTCTTTTACTCTCCGAAATCCGTCCTGGGAAAAAGTGCGCCCGGCGGCACTTAAAAAGTGCGCCGGCGCACTTTTCCATGAAAATGGCGCACTTTTCGTGGCCGATGGAAAATTTACAGGACGCCAAAAATAAAGTGCGCCTGGCAGCACCAGAAAAGTGCGCCGGCACACTTTTCATGGATTTAGGCGCACTTTTGCCCCTGGAAATGACCTTCAGCTCTTTTGATGATTCCCGCTCCGTTTGAACTCCAAATTGATCCCCGTTTGAAGTGCCGAGCTCGTAGAAAAGTCATCCACAACGTGGTAACCTGAAATCTCAACAAAAACAACTCGAAACCACATCAAATTGCCCAAAAGAGGGCCAACGGGAGATAAAACATATTTTTCATAAAAGTCATTCAAGTTCATCACGATTCGGAGTCAAATAAGGGGAATGTCGTTCAAATGTGGCGAGATAAACGCGGTAAATCTAACGTCATCAACCACTGCCTGCCGCACATCTCCCTCTATGTCCACATCATTCCACCCCATTGACTGACGGAGTGCACAAGCGTCCCTAAATGCCAACAACTCCAAAATGAAAGAGAGAGTTATACCTAGGTAAGAAATACCTGTCGCAAAGAACTGGCCACCTGACGAGTCTCGGACCACCAAGCCTATAGCACCTCCGGAACCAGCTGCAACCGCGTCATCAACGTTTATCTTCAGCCAGGGAAAGTGGGGCGCCTTCCAGACGACTTGTCACGGTACCGGTATAGCTTGGGGTGGGGGCAGAGGAAGGAAATAGAGCTTGTCTTGGTCTGTGGTCTAGTGTCGCTGAAAAGCCGTCATCGAATATTGAAATCTGTAAAAAGATCACCCAGTTTCATGATTTTCAAAGTCGCCACCAAGCTAGTATCCAAAACTCCGCCTCTAACGGTCGGGATTGAATGATGAATCTCCACACAATTGCAGGGTGAGTGTGAGGGATCGTTCCCAAATCCAATTTTAAGTGCTGGAAGAACTGTCGTGCTATTGAGCAAGTGAAAAGGATATGCTCCACCGTTTCAGGGTCCTGTAGGCAGGTGGACAAACAAGGTCCAACTCCATTCCTCGAGAATTCAAGCCCTCAATTGAAGGTAGGATTCCGTGGCAAAGGCGCCAAAGGAAAAGGTGAAGTTTTGGTTGGACCCGAAGGGACTAGACCGATCTCCATAAACCAACGTCCGTAGCAGAGGCCCAAGAAGGGGGGATTTTCTTGTTCTTCCTTGTGGCGAATTGCAAACACATATAGCCTGAAGAAGTTGAGTACTCTCCGCTAGGAGAAAAATACCAAATTGGTTTATCCGTGTACCAAGCTCCCAGAAGAGGAATGCCCTCAATTGCCCGGACCGAATCCGGATCGAACAGCTTCCGAAGAACAGGCCTGTTTCATGCCCCATTAAGAAAGAGGCTAGAAATTTGGAAGTGTCTCAACTCCAATACTGGTAGCCTAGGAACCGGGAGGGATGGCCCAAAGGCACCTGGAACCCACGGTCGGTCAAGAACCACTACAAGAAAAAGATAATTTAACAGCAACAGTTTAACAGCGGCCTGAATTTGGCCGCTGTTAAATTAAAAAAACGGGAAATTTAACAGCGGCCACTAGGCCGCTGTTAAAATACTGATCCCTGATTGGCTGAAAGATATTTACGCGGATAGCTCCCAATATTTTGTGAACCGTTGATTTAATCTCAACGGTTCTGATTCGTCTTCCCAGAAACCCTACTCTCTCTCTCATTTCCACCTGGCGTCGGTCCCAACCCTAGTCGCCGATCTTCTTATTCTTCTTCTTCCCGTCGTCGATCCCAAACGCCGATCTTCTTCTTCTATTTCATCTTTTTCTTCTTCTTCTTCTTCTTCTTCTTCTTTCCCAATAGCCGATCTTCTTCTTCTTCTTTCTCTTTTTCTTTCTCTTCGTTTTCGTTTGTGGTAAAGCTCTGAAGCTCTTAAGCTTCTTCGTTTTCGTTTGTGGATTAAACTACCAAAGCTCTGAAGCTTCTTCGTTTGTGGTAAGCCTGCCGATTTCGTTTGTGGTTTGTGGATGTGTGTTCATCGTGAAACTGACAATTTTGATTCATTTTTAATTCATGGATTTTCAGGGCAACTGCGACAGATCCGGCAGCAAGAGAGGGAGGAGTCATATGAGAACTGCGGCAGATCCGGCATCGTCGACGGAAGGAGAAGAGTGATGAAAGCGACTATCGCCGGAGTTCTGGCTCAATCGCAGGAGCTCCGGCTATTACTTTAATTGATGGACTAATTTAACAGCCTATGGCCGCTGTTAAATTATATCATTTAACTGCGGCCACATTTTGCCGTTGTTAAACGCATTTGGCATTGGACGGTTTAACAGCGACCCGTGGCCGCTATTAAACGCATTTTCCGCCGCTGTTAAATAAACAGTTTTTTTGTAGTGAACCGTGAGCCGAGTGTTCAGACCTATCTGCCACAACAATCCTGGTAAGAGAAGATCCATACCATGGAGAATACTCTGCCACCCCATGATGAGTGCGAACGTTTGGTAGCATTTAAGAAATTACTAAAGGGGAAATAATGACCTTTCAAAACCCTAGATATATAGTAGGAGGTCCGACTTTGTTAGAATCCGCCAACTTTGTTTTACCAGTAAAGCTTGATTGAAGAACTGGAAATCTAGGAATCCCAACCCACCCATCCTCAGGGGTACACAGTTTGTTCCAACCACTACAAAAAAATTTGTCTTTAACTACTACAAAATTACAACGGTATGCAAATGTAGTAGTAAATAGTTGATATTTTCTATGGCAATCACTATTTCATGTTGTAATTTGCAGTAGCAAATACTATTTGCCACACCACTATTTGTGACGGGATGCTGAGTGTAGCAAATAGTGGTGTGGAAAATAGTATTTGCTACTGCAAATTACTACATGAAATAGTGATTGTCGTAGCAAATATCAACTGTTTGCTACTGCATTTTCATGTCGTTGTAGTTTTACAGTAGCTAAAGGTAAAAAATTTGTAGTGAACTCTGCCACCAAATCTTCTTTTAATCTGCCACCTCTCCCCACAACTGGTTTAGACATTAGGGAATCCAAGGAGGAACAAACTGTATTTGAAACGCGGTAGCAGGACATTATGTGATTCGATATACCTGATATGACCGAGGTGAGTAGAGTATGAACCTCAACCAGGGATAGAACTGTGAAGTCGAGTTGTGACCTTATCCTCCAAGAAACGAAAAGTTTCCTTTTTGGATTTCATAACCACACATGGAACGCCAAGGTAGTTTGGTGAACTATTGAGGATCGCTATCCGCAAAAAAACCTGAAAATATTAGGCCCGCGGAGACTTTGGGATATTCTTGCTAAATAAAATTGAGGACTTGGCGTAATTGATACGCTGTCCACTCAGAAATTCATAGCTAGTGAACAGAGAGCGTAAGTGAACCAGGGAAGGTCTTGATGCTCGCAAAAAAAGTATAGTTTCGTCCGCAAACATCAAATGTGTGATCATCAGGTAGTGGCTATTCAGCTTGATCCCAAAAATATGTTTCTGACTCACTACCAGCTGTATTAGGTGGGATAACCCTTTCGTGCAAATAGAAAATAAGAGTGGAGACAGCGGATCACCCTGTTGAAGGCCCCGAGTAGGAGCAAAATACCCGTGTGGAGTGTCATTTAAAAGAACTTCCATAGTGGCCGAAGAAATGCACGCATAAAAACCAAGGATATCCAGTCTGGGTGGAAACCCAAGACAAGTAGAAGTGGGAATAGGTAATCCCACTCGACACGGTCATAAGCCTTCTCCATGTCAACTTTAACCACCATGAAGTGTGAACATCCTGAAACATAGGTTTGAAGGTGATGGATTAGTTCATGAGCAATGAGGATATTATCTGTTATGCATCGCCCATGAATAAAACCATTTTGTGCTGGATTGATAAAACGAGGCAACACTTTACCCAAGCGAGTGGAAATTAGTTTTGAGATTATTTTATAAAAAAACGTGCAAAGCCCGATCGGGCGAATCTGCGTCATATTTTCCACTTTTGAAACCTTTGGGATTAGGGTTATCCAGGTGTGGTTTAGAGTTCGAAGCATATGACCACGCCTGAAAAAATATTTTACCACACATATGACATCCCTAGAAATGACATCCCAATACCTTTGGAAGAAAATTCATGTGAAACCATCCGGTCCAGGAGCCTGGGTTGGTACTATAGAAAAGACTATTAGCCGAATCTCTTCCTCCGTGACCTCAACATGAGGTCAGAATTCATCGATGCAGAGATGACTGTGTGGATTCCTAGCTCCGCCATCGATTCTTGAGAACCATCATGCTCCGAAGTGAATAAACCCCGAAAGTATGATGCCGCAATGGCCCCTTTGTCAATTTCGGAGGATACCACGTTTCCTGCCGAATCCCGTAAATCTCCAATGAGATTCTGTTTCCGGGTTGTAGTTACCACACGATGGAAAAATTTGGTGTTTCTATCCTCTAAAGCTAGCCAGTTACCCTTGCTTTCTGCTTCCAATAGAGCTCTTCCTGAAGGCGAACCTTAGAACGTAAGGATTCTACTATTTGATAGCATAGTTCATTAACGATTGAAACCAGTGGTCCGTCTAATCTATAGACCATTTAATCAAACTTATAAGAACTAATTAAGGAAGTTAGGCACACCCCTATAATTTATTTAGGGCGAATCTAAGTCATTCATATGTAGTTGTATGATTGGGATTAATTTGCTGGCGGATCACCAATTAGTAGTGTGACAAATATTATTTGCTACTACAAATTACTACATGAAATAGTGATTACTGTAACAAACATCAATTATTTGCTACTGCATTTTTATGTTGTTGTAATTTTACAGTAGTTAAAGGTAAACTTTCTTGTCATAAATGAATTTTGGATAACGCTTTCAAGATCTTTCTTTTGTTACCTCTAGATCAAATCATTTAATATTGGTCCAACCTGTATGATTTAACTTTTTCACTGTTTTGATTCCTGGACAATAGTTAGAATTGGACTACCTAATCCACTAATATATACTTTGATTGAATAATCACCTTGTTTGTTGTATACAACCTTCTACACAAAACACACACGCAAGTTGATGATCAAGAATAAATTAAACAATAATGCGTAGCTAGCCTGACAACAAGAGGTCGGTCCAAAATTCTCAATACCATAAATTAAAGTATTATTATTAGTAACGAAAATGTGTGTACAGTTTTGGGTCAGTATTCTTACAATGTATGGGCTGTTTCCAGCAGTAATTACAAAACTTTTTATAATAATTTTATAAAGATGAATTTGTTCAATGTACCTAAGATTTCGTCAGTCAATTATTTTCTTTTTTCTCCTTTATGAATTTCGTCAGTCAAATGATTAAAAATGGTAGGACTAGTCTATGTGTAATATATACATGTAAGTAATATTACTGATGAGCTGCAAACGTGATCCTCATGGCCGGCGGAACTGTGTTTTGTTTTTTTTTTTTTTTTTTTTTTTTTTTTGGGTAGATATGACAATACTAACGATATCACAAAAGTTTTAAAAAGTTGTAGAAAGGATTACACACATATATTGCCAATCGACCGAATTTTAGAGATACAATGAATCAATGTTGGTAATATGGTGAATAAAGTTGACAATCAAACTGCACCAAAAATTTTGAAAATATGCATAAAAAACTGCACCAAGTTTGACGAGAAAAACAAAAAAGTAAATTTAGACGGGTTATTAATCAAATACAGGGATATTTGAAACTCGACATGAGCAAGGACGGGTATGAGTATGATATGGTATTTGTAATACCCGCCTAATATAAATCATTTTAAGTATGTCTCATTGATTTAACGAAAAATCAACTCACAAATAAAGTGACTAATATGTTAAATAATATTCTATTTTCCTAATTTTTAGTAGTTTTAGATGTTTACAACTTTTAAATTTTCATTACTTTCATTTTCACTTTTGTCCACTTGACGATTTACCCAAAATTACAAATCATAATAACACTCTCTCTCAAATCTCATTTCTTTCCATATCCCAGTATATATTTCTCTACAAATATATTTCAAGTTGTTGAGTTTTGGCTTCATAATGTTGTTCTATATATACGTGCAATGGGGAAAATTTGATTAAGTGGATATAAACCCGATCGGCCAAATGGTAACGGGTATGGTTTCCAATCCATCCCATTTTGGTGACGGTACGAGAGGATGGAGAAAGCCGATATATTATTGGTAGGAAATGATTTTCAACTAATCGTTCCCTAACCACATTGCTGCTAAAAATATTTCGCTAAAAAGAACTAATTTTGCAACCTTCAAATTCTTGCATTACTCTTTATTTTGTCATTGTTCTGCTCCCTAAATAGATCTTAGAAAATGGCAATAAAGAGTAGAAACATCCTCTTCTTAGTCGATCCGGTTGACCTATTTTAGAAAGAAAAAAAGACTACTACAATTATTTGAACTTCCTCATTGGGAGAGAGCGAAAAAGATCGTACAATCATGAATGAAAACGTGGCAGAATCATATTTTCTGTGACATTATAAGCATAATGAGTTTTCAATAACGAACTTTAATACCATACTAACATTTTTTAGTGTTAGGAAAGGTAAACTTTATTGCAGTGTGAAACATACAATATACAATATTCAATATTCTGAAACCCAATTAATTCAATAATATTTCCAAAAAATAGAGTTTCCCAAATTATTCCATACAACTCAAGCTTGAATAATCGGTCTTTTTTCATGTTCTTTAATTCTGAGTTAGACAAGTGGAAAATTAATTAGTAAATTATATACAAAACCGAGCTAGTCCAAATTCAGAATCCTCCACACACACACACAAATTCTGATATAATATGTACGGTAAAGTTTCAGGACAGCAAGTCCCTGCAACTTGATGTACCAATTATATATTTATAAGAATTAATAAGAACCTAACTTGTTTTTTAGCATCATTTATTATAATTCACTTATCTTCTTGCATATAAGCGTACATGCTTTTACCACGATACAACAAGTGAAAGATGTGTATGAGATGATATCTGTATGGTTTTCTTACATATGTATGCACTCTCTCATATGAGATACTATGTTAAACCGCTTCAAAACTCTCACGTTTCTTCCTTGACGATCGCTGACTTAAAGATTACAATATTCTTGATCAGGAACCACAAGAGTTTAGGAGACACACATTCATTAGAATCACACACATTGTGCACTGAAACAGTAATTGCCCAGTATTGTTGCCGTTAATGAGTTGGCAGTCTGTCATTTACCTAAAAGTGTATACATCTTATTCTTAAGATGAATTAAGATCGTACAGTTGCGAAGAATATTCTATATACATTTATTTCAGACTAATTAAATTGGATTAATGGAGATTCTAGGTTATGAGTTGAGTCTGAGAAGTGTATGCCCAAACAATTTTCATATTTAAATAAATACAAGCTTTTTTTACCCGGCCGGTTGGCCAGATATATGTAGTTTTTTATGTTGTTCGTCTTAATTTAAATAGTAACAATAAGAATATGAGTTCTAAAATTGTAAAATTATTGATTTAATTTTCTTCATTTGTATGGCTTATTTGAAGTTTAACTAAGTTAAGTGTAAAATAAATAAGGAAGTAAGCTTCATGATTTCTAGATTATAATCACTTAATATACTTCATTTAAAAAATTTAATTTATGATTTTATCAGCATAATTATCTTGTATGTCATATATACTAATAAATTTGAGAAATTAATTTTCTAAAATGTTAATTAAGGACAACTAAAAAATCACCTATTAGTTATTCACAATATTAGATATGAATTAGGAACATACATAAAAAATTAAAATTGTAAAAAGTTGACTTCTCCTTCTAACCTAATTTATCCAATGTTTATTGTTAAACTAAAATTAAATGACATATAACATGTGTAGCTCATGATGTGATGAACTCATATTATACTTAATAAATTTGACACAATTAGCATGTGACCTAATAGACATGAGTCATTTTGATCTATTGACTCGATGATATGCATATTATTATATTTTGGGTTAATACACCATTTTGCCCTTGTACTATGCAAAATTAACAAACATACCCTTATACTATTTTCTAACCGATTTAACACCCTCTACTTTGAAAAGTTTAACAAATATGCCCTCCATTTATCTTTTCATCTATTTTTCGTCTAATGAGTTGATTATACGTGTTACTTCATATTATTTGTACACCTTATCATTGATTGGAATGTTCACAATCCAAAATTATTTAATTAGAGAGAAACAGAAAAAGGAATACCACAAACACCTATGTACATAATGGTGATTATAATGATTTTCCTTTTTCTTTTCTTTTTAATTTAAATATTTCCACCTTGTGAAAATGCCGATCAATGATGTTGTTGACAAATAATATGACGTAGCACATATAATCAACTCATTAGACAAAAAATAGATGAAAAGATAAATGGAGGGGCATATTTGTTAAACTTTTCAAAGTAGAGGGAGTTAAATCGGTAAGAAAATAGTAAAATGGGTATGTTTGTTAACTTTGCATAGTAGAGGGGCAAAAAGATGTATTAACCCTTATATTTTTTACATAATTATATCCAAAATATTCAAAATTTTATGAAGGAAGTCTAACCTGCCTTATGTGGAAAAAAGTCTAACCTGCCCCTTGACATGTTGCCAAAAATATTCTCATCTAATGTGTATCTTAAAAATATTGTGATTATAGAGCTAGTTATAATTAATTAAAAAATATTAATAACATAAAATAGTATATAGAATGGAAAAATTTTATAATAAAAATGTCATATTTATGAAAGAGTTAGAGGTAAATTGAGTTTGAGTTAACATAGTCCAATTAATTTTTAATAAGAATTCGAATAAGTGGTCCGGTTGAAATTAGAATGCTAAATAATATTTTTTTGATAACATGACACCTTAATATGTCATTTTTAACAGAAATTATCAAAAAATCGATTAAAGTGATCACTAAGCTGACCCGATCTTCAAACTTAAGTTACTGAGTTGACCTAGTTTAAACTTAAGTGATTGCAATGAAGCAATCTTAAGTGACCACTAATGTATTTTACCCATTATGAAATATAAAGTATAGGGCTATATCGAAACCTTAATCATATTAACACAATAAAACTTATCTTTGTTACAAAGTATAAGGCTATTTATTAACACAATAAATAAATAATATTTTTTAAACTCTTTTATCTTCTTTTTGGCATTCGTCCACCAACATTTAGAACTTGATTTGGTTGAAATTAGAATATAAATAATATTTTATGATGACATGGCACTTGGCGTGTCATTTTTAACATAAATTATCAAGAAAATGGTCAAAGTGATTGAGTTGACCTAATCTAGGAACTTAAGTTACTGAGTTGAACCAGTTTAAACATAAGTGACTATAATGACACAATAATCATACTTAGGTGACCACTTAAGTATTTGACCAATTTCATAATTCATAAACACATTAATGTGAGTGCATTTATTAGGAAGACAAAGAATGTATTTTTATATAAAATATGTTAATGAGGTGGAAAATTGTGGTTAGAGTTTTAGCTTATGTGGCAAAAAAAGCTTGGAGATCTACCATAGTATATTTTAAGATATGTAAAAAGTATTATAAAGACATGTAGTTGTAGATTAATAGAGACATACCGCACCTACAAGGCTAGAAGGCTGCATATTTTTTATGTTCATTCAACTAACCTATTAAAAGCATATATATTGATGATTAATTATCTATATATTCACTATTATTGTATTCACTAAATGTAGCCCTAAAGTAAATACTGCTGACTTTTGTGCCAAATACACAATAGAAGTAAGTCAGAAGGAGACAGACGTTAATTATTTATGTATTTCAAGTTTCAATATTTGGGATAAGTTTATTGCTTCAAAGCATATATATGTGGTTGATTTTTCTATATTTTTATGTTAGACATATTTATATAGACTAGAAAGAATAATAGACTCACTTGCAATTACTCGACGAACTAGCTAGCTACCAGGGCACTCATCCTGTCACCCATCACCTGCCACTCCTGTCGACGTCTCATCAGGGGTATTCACCTCAACATGCACTGATACCAAATACCCACCTACGAATAGGTCTTTATTTGACGGCTTAGATTGTACCACATGAGTCACCACTCAGAGTTGACACGTAGAGTTTTGGCCCACGTCACAATGGCTCTATAAATACCAAGTTTCTATTGAACAGAACTTAATTGTATTTCAGAGAAACTGAATTGAAATTGAAAACTCCGTTCTGCAGTACAAACTGAAAACAGTTCAGATACTCAAAGTTTACCCGACCCCTATTTTGGTGCAACTAACTCCTTATTTTCTGCAACCCACTACTCCACTAATTGACTTAACAAACAGTAAATAAATAACATCAATTAACTTATCTAACATGGCCTCCCCTAAACTGAACATACAAAGCTGTTCATGTTCAGTTTAGACTCATTATCCTAGCTGGTGTTAACAGAATCCACTCCAAGCTGACAACGAAGATTGGTGAAGATGTCAAGTTTGACAGGTTTGGTCATGATGTCAGCCACCTGATCTTCACTGCTGCTATATTTCAGCTCCACAATTCCATCTTTCACCAAATCACAAAGGAAATGAAACCTTACATCGATGTGTTTACTCCTTCCATACAAGACTGGATTTCTTGACAACTTAATTGTAGAGCTATTGTCACACATGATTACAGTTGCCTCCCTCTGCTGCTGCCATCCCATTTCAGTCAATAACCTTCGTAGCCATATGCATTGTGCTGCACAAGCAGCAGCAGCTACAAATTCAGCTTCAGTAGTTGAGAGTGTGATAATCGGTTGTTTCTTGGAAGACCATGAAATGGCATTGTTTCCAAGAAAGAACACGTAACCTCCAATACTTTTCCGATCATCAAGATCTCCAGCATAATCACTATCTGTGAATCCCCTTAATTCTTCTGATTGTGCCTTCCAATAACATAGACCCAAGTGAAGTGTCCCATTCAAGTACCTTAGTACCTTTTTGGCTGCTAGCATATGCAGATTTGAGGGATTCGCCATAAAACGACTTAGTGTGCAGACTGAGTACATGATATCAGGTCTGGTTACTGTGATATATAACAAGCTCCCTATCAACTGCTTGTACCTGCTGCTGTCTGCACTTACTCCATCACCTGCAACTGAGAGTTTGTCACCTGGGACCATCGGATTCTTAGCCAAATTGCAGCTGTCCATTTGGAACTTGGTTAACAACTCAGCTGCATATTTTCTCTGAGATAAGAAAATTCCTTCTCTGTTTTGAAGAACCTCTACACCAAGAAAATACTTCATTCTTCCCAAATCTGACATGTCAAATTCTTTCTTCATTGACTGTTTGAAAGCTTCAATCATCTTCGAATCAGTACCAGTAAAAAGTAAGTCATCTACATAGAGACTGACTATTAGCACTCCAGAACCTTGATGCTTGACAAATAGTGTATGCTCATAAGGACATTTGTTGAACCCTGCACTGAGAAAATAGCTATCAATTCTGCTGTACCAAGCTCTTGGTGCTTGTTTCAACCCATAAAGAGCTTTATGTAGTTTGTACACCTTGTCTTCCTGTCCTGCAATTACAAATCCAGGTGGTTGCTCAACATAGACATCTTCAGTTAACTCTCCATGAAGAAAGGCACTTTTGACATCGAGCTGATGCACTTCCCATCCCTTTAGTGCAGCCATGGCCAGTACCATTCTAATTGTATCCCACCTGGCCACAGGTGCAAAGACTTCGTAATAATCAATTCCAAACTGTTGAGCATACCCTTTTGCAACCAAACGTGCCTTGTATTTATCCACAGTTCCATCCTCTTTCAGTTTGGTCTTATACACCCATTTCACTCCAATTGTCTTGCATTCTGATGGAGGGGTGATAAGCTGCCATGTTTTGTTCTTCTCAATAGACTTAAGCTCAATCTTCATGGCTTCCCTCCATTTTCCTTTCATTGCTGCTTCCTCATAAGTTTGTGGATCTTCTGCATTTGCTAACATTGCATAGTGAAAAAGATTCTCAGTATAATCAAGTTGCACTTGACTTGTGTCATAGTCTTGTAGATATGATGGTGCTCTTCTAACTCTGGATAGTCGAGATGATGCTCCAGGAACAGATTGAGGAGATGATGTATCATCATTTTCAGATTGTGGTGGTGAAGCTTCACCTGGTTCTTCTGCTCCTTCATTTGGTTCTTTTGGTTCTTCAACATCAGTATCTTCATTAATAATCTCATCATGTCCCTCCCATATTAATGTTGCTGATGTATTAGATGTTGACGTCCAGTTCCAGCCAACTTTTTCATCAAAGTTCACATCTCTACTCACCACAATCCTCTTTGAAATAGGATCATATAACCTATAAGCCTTTGACTCATCTGAAATACCAAGAAACACACATTTAGTGCTTTTATCATCAAGCTTTTTCCTCCTTTGATCAGGTACGTGTGCATAGGCTATACAACCAAACACACGAAAGTGATCCACTGATGGCTTTTGACCACTCCACATTTCCTGCGGAGTTTTGGCTGCATCGCAAGTAGTTGGACATCTATTGATCACGTGGGTGGCCCATTTGGCAGCTTCTGGCCAGAAAATATGTGGCACTTGTTTGTCATCCAACATACATCTCACCATGTTCAGCAATGTTCTATTCCTTCGTTCTGCAACTCCATTTTGTTGTGGTGTGAATGCAGTGGTGAGTTGTCTCATAATACCATGTTCTTTACAGAACATTTGAAACTCAGCTGACATAAATTCTCCTCCTCTATCAGTCCTCAAACACTTAATTGACATTGAAGCATCCTTTTCAACCCTGGCTTTGAAGTGTTTAAATGTCACAAATGCATCTGACTTGGCTTCCATGAAGTATACCCACAACTTTCGAGTACAATCATCAATTAAAGTGAAGATATATCGTTTGCCACTAGTTGAAACTGGTGTGATAGGACCACATAGATCTGCATGAAGCAGCTGCAGCTTGCTACTGGCACGCCACAAAGATGACTTTGGAAACTTTTTCTTGTGTTGTTTGCCCACTTGACAGCTAGAGCACACAATGGAGACTGATTTTGTCATATCGGGCAACCCATTTACCATATTCTTCTTTTTCAGTTCCAGCAGTCTTGCATAACTGGTATGGCCAAATCTGCTATGCCACAAGTGAGTTATCTCAGTTGTTGTGCTTAGACATTTCACGTCGCTCGAGTGTAGACAATCAACCAGCTCAGCAACTATAAGAAACATCTTATTAGATGACATGGTTGTACGAAAGATGAGACCTTTGCTAGGATGAAATGCTTGACATTCTTCTCCTTGAAATTGGAAGCTCAGCCCCTTTTCTAACAGCTGCCCAATACTTAGCAGATTATTCCACAGAGTTGGAATATAAAAGACATCTTGGACAAGCAATATCTTTTGGTTAACTTTCATCCTTACATTACCCTTTCCTTCAACCTGCAATTTTGCACCATTTCCAAGCTTGACCGTACAAGAAAATGTATTATCTATATGAGTAAACCACTCTTTTTGACCACTCATATGGTTGCTGCAACCTGAGTCCAAAAACCAAATTATTTCTTTTCCTGCACTTTTCATATTGAGATGTGCCATCATCATATGTGTGTCATCATCCTTCGACTCCACTTGTACATCATCGTGTGCCTCCACATAAGCCATTAACAACATATCACCATCATCCCCATCTTCAGCTGCAGCATAATTTGCATTTCCCTTATACCACTCAGGACACTCATTTCTCCAATGCCCCATTTTATGACATTTGAAACATTGAACATTTGATCTATCACAAATCCAACCTCTGCCAGGACTACTAAATCCACCTCCTCTGCTAGAACTTCCATATGTGGGACTTCCATATGTTCCAGCTCCTTCTCTATTGTTTCTACTATAGCCATATCTGCCATAATTTCTTCCTCTGCCTTATAGATCCCTCTACCAAAACCTCTGGTACCTCCTGGTGATTCATAAGACACTTTTAAGGCCTGCTCCTCTTCAGATATCACAACTGATTTCTGAAATTTCTGTTCATGTACTAGCAATGAACTTTGCAGTGCATCAATAGACAAATTATCAATATCCTTAGATTCTTCGATGGAGCAGACAATATAGTTAAATTTTTCTGTTAAGGTCCGCAGAATTTTTTCAACTAACTTCACATCTGGCATCTCTTCACCACAGTTCCTCATATCATTTGCTACAATCATTACCCTTCCAAAATATTCAGTTATAGTTTCACCATTTTTCATTTCAAGTACCTCGAAATCTCTTCTCAATGACTGAAGATGAGCCCTTTGTACTCTGGCATTTCCTTGGAACCTTGTCTTCATTGAATCCCATAGCTGTTTTGATGTCGCTTTCTGAGTGATTGTTTTCAGCATTGTTTTGTTAATAGAGCTGAACAGATAATTCTTAGCTTTCAAATCTTTCAGCTTGGACTCATCTAACTTCCTTTGTTGAGCATCCGTGAACGTTTCTCCAGGATTAGGTTCATGATATCCCTCACTGACGACTCCCCAATATTCTTTTGATCTGAGAAGATTCTCCATAAGCAGACTCCAGTGGTCATAATCTCCATCAAACTTTGGTATACAAACTTGTGCAAAGCTACCCGAGTCTCCCATTGTTGATACAAATCAAGAAACTCTCAGTCTCACCCTCTCTCGTATTTAGTCTCTCTTCTGTTGACACAGATACTCACAGTCTCTCTGCTCTGAAGTTCGATCTCACAAAATATATTTCACTCACTCACAACCGTGCTCTGATACCAGAATATTGAACAGAACTTAATTGTATTCCAGAGAAACTGAATTGAAATTGAAAACTCCGTTCTGCAGTACAAACTGAAAACAGTTCAGATACTCAAAGTTTACCCGACCTCTATCTTGGTGCAACTAACTCCTTATTTTCTGCAACCCACTACTCCACTAATTGACTTAACAAACAGTAAATAAATAACATCAATTAACTTATCTAACAGTTTCCCTCTCAACAAAGGACACGACACAATACCAAATTTTGCCTAATACTGCACGCCCTTATGTTGCACTCTAAAGATCTTGGTCATGCGCCCATAGGGCACACCTCAAAACTTCTTTACTTGCTCATATGTATAACAACTTGCATCCTAAAATCGTCCATATCCGCTCTCTAACTATAGTACTATACTCATGTTATCCGCCTCACAAGAAACCACTCTCAAGTAGCTCAAAACGTACATGAGTTCACTCTAACCTCCTCAATCCCTCCAGTTGAATTTATTGGACCCAATTTAAATTTACAATTGCATACTTATGGAGAAAATAATTGAACCGCGGGCTATTAACTAGCTTAAACATATTTTTTCTATTAATTAGCTAGTGTTCATTCCTTTTCACTTTAAATATTTATTTTTAGTCTGAATTTCTAAATCCGTTGATTATAAATTAAATAATTTCTGTGACAATCATAAATTAAATCCTGATTATTTAACTTTAAATTATTTCACAACTCTCGACGAACTTTACTGTTGGGAAAGTGGTTAGGATTTTGTGTGCTCATCTCTAGGTTACGCCAAGATTCACCCTCTTCTATTACAATAAAATATAAATTAAAATCGATTATTTTACCTATTAACAGATATTTATTTTAATATTCTCTTAATGTTTGTCCATAAGGGCTCAGATCCGAATACAACCTTTCCAAGGGTTGGATTTGGGTCCAACCTTTTCTGGACCGTTAGATCAATTAAGATTTCATCTAACGGTTGATATGTTTATTTGATCTTGTTCAAATAGTTGACCTGATCCGGAGCCGTTAGTTAACGGCGTTAACTAGTTAACTCCGTCAGTTAACGGCGTTAACTAGATAACTCCGCCAGTTAACGGCGTTAACTAGTTAACTCCGTCAGTTAATGGCGTTAACTAGTTAACACCGTCAGTTAACAGCGTTAACAAGTTAACAAGTTAATTTCATTAGTTAACTAGTTAACTCCGTCAGTTAACGGCGTTAACAAGTTAATTTCATCAATTAACTAGTTAACTCCGTCAGTTAACTTGTTAACTAGTTAACAAGTTAACTCCGTCAGTTAACGGCGTTAACTAGTTAACATTTATATTTTTACAAAATGGTACAAAGATTAAACTGTCCATAAAATAAAGTTGGGTGACTTAACATGTAATTAAAAAAAATTACTTTCACACCATCTTCTTCCTCCCGCAGCAGTTCATCCAACGACGTACGCCGACGACGACGATGAATCAGCTCTCCCCTACCAACGACCCCCCCCTCCGACAACCCCTGCCTCCGACAACCCCCGCCTCCGACAACCCCTGCTTCCTCCCTGCCTCCGATTTGCCAAATTTCAGATCTATGATTGCTGGGTGTGCTCCTGGAAGACTCGAGCGGCGATGTCGGCGGGCTTCATCGGGAAGGGGAGCTCAGGCGGCGAGGGCTTCGTCGGGGAGGGGGGGAGCACCGGTTGTGGTGGTGGGAAGCAGGGGTGTCGATCGGAGGTGGTAATCGGAGAAGAAGGGGGTGCGAAGCACAGGATAACGGGCTCACATGGTTTTGGTTGGACCGGTCCAACCTTTAAAGGTTGGACCCGGATCTTCTGCCTTGTCCATAACTCAATAAAAAGGAGTTTTTTTTTTTTTTTTGTTTAATACATCAATCATTGAAGTCAACACGATAGATCTGGATTAGGTGGTGGATTAAACAAAGTCAAATTACTAAAAATTAATTAACATGTTATTTTTCTTCTTCCCTTGACACCGATGAAACTTCTTTCTTTCCACTGGTCGGTTAATTTTATATGTTGCAATCTCGTGAAAATAAATAAATTAAATTTTGATAATTTTGCCGCTGATTTATAGCATATGACAGATTTCGGAATTTTCATGTAAATTATGAATAGTTGAAGACAAGAGTGGTAAATCATTCAACAATGATCATGAACAAAAGCTAAAGAAGGTTATGATTCTTTCTTAATTATTGTTAGTAAACAATATAAGATCAATTCAAAACTCTCCCAACATGACAACTTGATTTATTGAGATGCAACAATTATCAGATAATAAAAAGAATCATAATATTGCATTTATAACTGCAATTTCCTAAACATTTGCAAGTTCTTTGGATGTTGAATATAATCAGAGTGGCTGGGGGATTTGATTGTTAATTAAGGTTTAAATGTTGGGGAAATATATAGAATTAACCATTAATTATTTAAGCATGCATAGTCAAACATTGCATGCAAATTTGAAGCTCAGATTAGAAAATAAATAATTAAATGAATTTCCCTAAGCACACCTGTTAACCCGGATGCTGCCGGATTCACATACCGACTTACGCCAACAGGAAGATGGAACGAAGCCCGATGTTACTTAAACTTCTCCTGCAAATGTTTCATATCTCTTTTATTTTATATATCTTTAGAGAATAATTACTTAATTCAAAATTATATGGAAGTGAAATATTCTTCATCTAGTTTTAACTAGTTACAATATTGTCAACCAAATTAATATGATTTTGTTCCGTCTCGAAAGCCTGGATGACATACTAATTGGGTTGGCCACTGTGATCAGGCAAGTGTGAGTTTAGTACACCTCCTTGGTTTGGTTTGGTTTGTCTGCAAGGATTTGTGCGCCTCAGGATGTTAATTTTAAACACATATGCATAGCAAGGAGTATGAAGAAAAACATACAATACAAGCATATGGGAAGACACCTTAATTAGGCATATTCGAGGAAACATATAGATTAAGTATTAAAGTATGTATCACAATTCAATGCTCTCTATAGATGTCACATTTTACTTTATAGTGCGCAAGATTAGGATCATGGTGGCACATATATATATGTTTATTCCCGACTAACTGCTCATATACGGTTATATCTTGACCATTCATGCCTCAATCGGTTATATCTTGACCATTTATTTAGTATAATTCGATTTTTTCGTGTGTTTACATTTTACAACCTCTAACTATTTCTAATTTTACTTCTGGAAAGGTGTATAATCCATTTACTCAAACACCAAATAATAATTTGGATGAAAGACATAATTATCAATAATATCTATCTTTTAAGATGATTTTTTGAATAATATCTTATTATTAAGGGAATCTTTGGGACTGAATTGTTAATCGGAAGCGAAAAGATGATTGGCTTAGTAGGCTTATAAAAAAAGGACAATATCACTTTGTCCCTTCTATTTTTTCAACTTAACATATAGCCCCTATACTATAAATCATCCTTTTTACCTCCTCTTATTTTGGTCATTTTGCCTTTTGGGTCATTCCATTCCAACTACAGTCTTCTTAACATTAGATTTGGACACATTCACACACCTACGAAGATATATCAGAGGTAGGAGACAAAGAGTTGATCACAGAGGAAAATTGACGAGGTATCACGAAGAGTATGATGAAACACGAAGAATTTAAAATCACGTGTTTTATTAGTTTTTTTTTATGAAAGATTGGGATATTATTACTGCAGCACCAACTAAGTAAAGTTAACAGCTTACAAAAGAGAAACAAAAACAAGACAGAAAAAGCTGAACATTACAAACGGGAGAGCCAGTCACCCGGCAAAACATTATCGCAGGCTTGATGCGCTATCTGATGTGCCAAATGGACCTTCGATCTTGGTGCATAGCAAACAGAAATCTGTTGGTTCCAGAAAAGTGATCTAGTGATTGATGCTAGAGGACCTGCAACAATCCAAGGCTAAGTGTTCTGAGGTTCTTGAATAGCCCTAGTTAGGATCTTGCAATCTGAATAGATAACTGTCTGAGATGAATATAAGACTGAGCCAATTGGACAGCTGAAAGGATTGCAGAAGCTTCAACGCAAATTGGTGCTGCACAGTGGAAACTAGTAGCTCTACCATTAACCAAACGACCCTCAGCATCATACATAATGACACCGTATAGGCTCCTTTCCGGATGGTAGCCAGATAGGCACCATCACACACAATCCAATTAGACAAGGATGTTGGAGCTAGAGAAGTAAGTGAATGATTTGTATAAGAGCTAGAAGTAACCGTACGTTGTATATGAACATTTGCCTTCCATTGCTGTATTTCATGAGACCTTCTTGTTGCTAGATTTATCAAATTAGGAACTTGATCTTGAAAAAGCATTTCATTTCTCATTTTCCAGAGATTGAATCCAACCTCTGTAGCTGTAGCTGGAGAAATGGAATTAGCCAAACCCGCAAACCATTCCTTAGTTGACTGATCATGAGCAGGACAAACAACAGAAGGCATAACTTGTTGCCAAAAGGACATGCTTGCAGAACAGTGAAAAAGAATGTGTTGTATACTTTCATCTGCAGTAGTGCAAGTAACACAAGTAGATGAAATCTCACATCTTCTTCTATGCAGACCTAATCTAGTAGGAAGTGCATTTTATGCAAGCTCTCCAAATGAAGAAACGGATTTTTGGTGGTAAATCAAGTTCCCAAAGCCACTTCCAAAGCTTTCTTGTACTGGAATCCAAAGGGTGAGAGCTTGAACCTCTATTAGCCTGAAGAAGTTTGTAACAGGATTTAACTGAAAAATTCCCTGATGATTCGAAATGCCAAACAAAGCGATCTGAGAAACCTTCAGGTCCTAAAGGGATAAGCAGAATTTGTTTCACCACATGTTCTGAAAACACAGATCGAAGTTTGGCAACATTCCAAATTCGTTGAGGATTGAGAATGTAATCAACAACTATAGTAGTAGATGAAACATTTGAGCATTGACCAATAAAACCTGGATATGCTTCAGGATCCATGCTTCTGTAATGGAAGTGCCATGCCCATCTCCTATGTTTTTCCTGAGTCCTTGTAGCAAGGCTTTCTTTCCTTCCATAATACCAATGTTAGATCTAATTAATGTTGTGGTGTACTGAATGCACATCATTTAACGTCATGAAGATGAATATTGGAACGGAAAGACCCAAACAACAAAGTGGTCGAAATAGGGGGTAAAAAGAACAATTTATAGAGTAGGTAGTTATCTGTTAAGTTGGCAAAGTATAGGGGGCAATAGAAAGATGATAAAAATTAATAAGAATAATTAAAGACTAGAATAATTAGATTGAAAATGCAATCATAGTTTAATGTAATAGGTTGTGATGATTATTCTATGTGCATGTGGTGGTGGTGGGGTTAGTTGTGAGCATCAATTAATCACTTCCAAAAACAAAGTCCATGCCCACACAACCTGTTTTTATTTGTCTTCGCTTGCTTGCTAATTATTAATTATTATCTTCGTTTATGATTAATAATACTAACAATGCTATTAATCTATTATTAATTATCACTTTTATTTCTTGTGACTTAGAAGTCTCACGAAGAGTTGCTTATTATACGTACGTACATTGGTGAATTCAAGATGATTTGACATATTAAAATGAATCGATTGAATTTGAGAAATATTTTGCTATATATGTTTTTACTTATATAATTAATATACATAGGTTTAGATATTATTAGAGGTCTAAACTCACAAAAGGGTTGAGGAAGTCTTTCATGTTTTTTTGTCACTGTTTCAGACATGTGCATTTCGATGTAAAATTTGATCAAATTTTAGAGATGTGTGTTTGTGAAATGATACTTAATGTAAAATTAGACCAAGTTAGAAATACAATGGAGATGAATTGTTGAACCGTGCATTCATTGTGTGTTCTCTGCCAAACATGAGTTCTTTAACTATTAGTTACTTGTCCCCGCAAAGAAATTTTCAAACTTACCTATGGTGAAATTGAATTTTATAACGTAAATATCCAAGTTAAACATCTGACCAAGTGTGAAGTGATTAACCACTTTGTTCGTCAAAATGACTCTGGTTTATGATTAGTATTTCGAGGTGTTAACTTTTTTGGTACTTTATGTTTGGGCAGATTTCATTTTGGTACACAGCGTTTCAAAAATTTCATTTCAGTTATTATCGTTTCATAAAATTTCAAAACAGTATTTCCATCCAATTCCGTCCAAATTTTCTGTTAAGTGCTGACTGGCACTAAGTGACACATCCTAGTCAGCTAAAATATTAATAAAATAATAATTTCATTAATTTAATTTAAATTTAAATTTTTATTAATAAATTACCTTTTTAATGAAAAATAAAAAAATATTTTTTTCCAATTTTTTCCTCTCCCCCTCTTCTCTCTCCCCCACCTCGAAAATACAAAATATTCAAAACAGTTTCATGGTTTCAGTACTAAACGTTTCACCATTTTTTCATTTTGGTACTTCTTGTTTGTAGATCTGAGTTTTTTAGTACTTTTCCACCTCCAACCCTCTTACCCTCCTTCTTTTTCTCCTCTGCTTCCTCCGTCCCCTCCTCTCTCTCTTCTCTCCTATGCTTCCTCCTTTCACCACTATGCTTCATCTTACCTCCTCCTTTTGCCTCTCCCCTCCCCATCCTTCCATCTGTTTCCACCTCTCCTCCTCCTCTCTTCTCCCTTTCCCCCTCGTCCTTCTAAAAAGCTCAGATCTAAGTTTCTAAGAGGAGGGGGGAGGAGGAAGAGAGAAGGAGGACATAGAAAGGAAGACAAAGGAAAGTAGGAAGACAGGACTGGCAGAGGGAGGAGGTATAAGGAACATTCAGAGGAGAGGCAAATGAAGAAAGTAGGAGTTTTTACTGACTGGGATGTGTGACTCAGCTGTCACGTCATCACTTAACATAAAATTGGACGGAATTGGACGAAAATACCATTTTGAGATTTTCTGAAACGATAATGACTGAAATGAAATTTTTGAAACGATGTGTACCAAAATGAGATTTCTTCAAAACATTAGTACCAATAAAGTTAAAACCTCCTAGTATTTCATACAAGCTCTTACGTAATCATGACAAAATAAATACGTACCGATGTATTAATCTTTGTTGAAATATTAGATTTGTTGACTTTTTACAATTGGGAGTAGTTTGAATATTTTAAACACAAAATAGAAATAGGCGATGCAGATCTGGAGTGTTAAGAAAAGTGATTGATCACGAACTCTTTGGGCCCGTGCAATTTTCAGGCATGCACGACTCGTTTGAATACCGACATACCATTTACGGCAAAATTATGATCTATATCTATTCTCTCCACGAAATTCAACGTATATCCAATGTATTAATTAGTACGTATTTATTTAAATAAACTACTACATCGAATACTCTCATGCGTAGGATTGCATGTTATAATGTATTGTTAAAGGCATAATGCATTACAAAGTACAAAAATAGACTATAGTTATTACACGTGGATGTGCGATGTTGTTTGAGTAGTCCCGCACCACCCATCTTCCCCTAATTAACATTTGCTATGTTAATTAGGCCCAAATCATGGATATACATTGTTACGTTTTGTCCCCAAAACTACAATTTTGATCGATTTTATATACATAGTTACCCTATCAATTTCATCACTAACCACGACCGAATTCGCACATTTTGACCAGCGGAAAGAGATCATGGAAGAGGAATTGCCACCCAAGGGTACTATAAAGGAGGCCTGTTAGGGCTTAATTAGGACTGAATGCTGACTCTTGATTTAGAGCTCGAGCGGCCATTGAAAGAAGGAGGGTTAGAGACGATTGGACTGAAATCAGACGCACCACTCAATAGTTGGTTGTTGCACGCTCAGAGATAGAGAGCGTGCGTACAACAATGGGGATGACGTGCGTACGAAAATGGCGAGAAAGGGAGACTAGTTGAAATTCAACAAGATGTCTGCACAAGTGAAGATGAACAGAAGGACCAGCCAAGATCTGTTTCAAGTAAGGAAATGATGAAAACCTAATTAATTTCTTTATTCATTTCGGTTCATGTTGAAACTTGGAAGAGGAGGTTTGGTTTGATTTTAGGTTGATTAAGAGTTAGCATTTAAAAATGGTACTTTTACGACCATTAACAACCTTAACATTCTAGGTTTGGCGGTGGCTTAGAGCAGGGCCGGCCTGAGGGTGTGCTGCCACCCTCCGGCACAGGGCCTCAAAATATCGGGGCCTCAAAATTTCCGGTTAAGTAAAAACACCTAAAAAATATATTATAAATAACTGGGCAAAAAAGTAAATATAAAGGCTAATGTGGTTTAGTGGCTGGAGTCTTTGTTTTTATTCCAAGTGGTCATCTTCAATCCTTATCTTTGACAAAAATCAAAATAATTTTTTTGTTCTTTTTCAGAATTATTTGTCTTTTTAAGTGATCTTTCTATTTTTAACTATCATTGTTTTCAAAAAATGTATTATTAAAATATAAATGATATATATTAAGTTATACTTCATATATTATTTTACTTTTCAAAATTTTAGTTGTTAATAAATTTTAGTCTTGAATGACATTGGGTAAGTCAAGTGGGCACAAGTCGACGTGTAACCATCATAAAATGAATATTATTATTGCTCAAACCAATCATATACCCGCCCAAACAAGTCAAGTTAAGGTAACCCAAATAATTTGGGTTTAAATTATCATTTTATAGGGGCCTTTCCGAAATTCACGGGACGGCCCTGGCTTAGAGCTATGGATGCTATTTCACAGATGATTTTAGGATATGAATGGTTGGTTGGAACGGACTCCATACCCGGGTTGACTTGATGGGTTGTCGGCGAGATTCCAAATGGTTTTTGGGTTGAATTGTCTTTTGGATTTTGCTTGGGAGGATAAGTTTGGCAAGGCGATTTCGGGTTTTAGGAATCGCCTTCAAACTTAGCGGGGCGGATTGTAAGGGGCATGTATGTGTTTTTGTTCTTTGGGATGAATAGTCGTGTTTTTTTGGGGGCCAAAGGCGGAGGTTGGAGAACCTCTGGTTTTTTTTATACCCACAAGGTGGTTGGTTGTAATCATTTTTCGATCGTGACTCTGGACTCTGTTATATATAGTTTTTCATTCAAAAAAAAACCCTTAACAGAAACTCCCATTGGCCAAACCAATTTCTGAGAAAGAAACGGTTTGATTAACGATTCAAACCAATAACCATAACAGTTTGACCAGCCAAAACATCTGCAAGAAAAAAGTATAAGACTGTTGAAAGCGTTAAATTATTAAGTTACCTACTGCATGCAAAAACAACTAACTACATAACAAAATCCTCATTCAAAGATGGTCAAGACGCCAACTGCATACAAGGAATGGCAAAAACCCATTGGTCAACCCCATTTCACGACACTAGCTTCCAAATATAAGGTTGTTGAGTCGCTTTCTCGTAAAGAAAAAACCCTACATTTTGATTGGACGTAGCAGTAACAAAGAAAAGCTTTATTATTAATGGCGGTAGTACTTAATGCACATGAAGAGAGAGAACGTTATTTGCCGACCTTTTACTATAGTATTGTCCTCATCATTTACTCATTTATTAGTTTCATATATTATGCTAATGCATGCATGCATGTAGGTATGTGTTAAACTTAGAAGAAGATTGGAATATGGGTTTGTCGGGGATAGTTATGAATTTTGGGTAAGGCATGGGTCGTGTTCTTGGTTGTTTGTTCGCCGTCCACGCTAATACAAAACGTGGTTTATTGTTTATATACAGTAGGTACAAACTATGAGAGAATTGAGGCCACTTTTTAGAGTTTTTTCGAATATATGGAGCGATAAAATTTTGTGTAAAATTTGAAGGCTTCAATTGTATACAGTGTTTACGTATCATAAGTTGATATTTAGACTTAAAATTTTTGCCCAAAATCTCCAATTGTCTTGATTATGTGAATGGTTATAGATGTGATTTGAAAGTGATTGGTTTTATTAGGATTCTTTTGGTTTGAAATGTGACATATTAAGAATAGTAAATCCTAGATATAGTTACGTACAATACGTTTAAAGCGGGGGATAATTTTTGTGATTGATGTAACTTGACTCAATAAAACGGCCAAGCAACAAATCCATAAGTGAGTAATTCAAAATTGTGCTTATGTAATTAATGAGGAGGTTACCTCAAAACTAAGGAGGATTTTCGCTTTTGGTGAGTGAAAGATCTACAAGAGGGCTTCCACGGTTGTAGCTTATGATGGAGACATTAGAGTTGGCTAACTCGGTCATGATCGAGCTACCAAGGTCCCTTTGATGCTAAAGTGATAAAAACTACTTAAGTTTTTTAAAATTTTGTTTACGCTCAGGGTGTTTTCAAACTCACACATGTTGAACTACAGTTTAAGATTCAAGTCATTTGATATATTAGTTGAGTTTTAGAGAACTTAAAATCTGTAATCATCAGGTTCTACCATTGACGGTCTACGTACCTCTTTATCGGTGTAAATTGAGAGTTGTATAGTTGTGATAATAAGTAAGTTTTTTAAATATATTTTAAGGTCCAAACACATTTCTTTATATATCCAGTGTAACATTTCTTCAATTTCTGTCAGTTCATCTCAACATCGAATACCATCATAAGTATGTCGTTGTTTTTTGTCTTGTGATACAATTACGAAATATTGTGCTAAGAGTAAGAGATTCACATCTATTGAGAGTTAAGACAATTGTTATATTGGAAACAACTCAATAACACAACCAAAATACCTAACATATATGTTATTAGGTATGATCTTGATGATATGTGAAATCAAATATTATGGAATCAACGATATAAGGTGAGTTAATATATATATATAATAGGACATATATAGTAGTGAGATTTGGTGCAGAAATTAATCCGCGGGAGTATGGACTCTGATTTCTTCATCAATATATATGGATATGTGAAATTATATATGGTCAAAGATGAACCCTCATCATCAACTAACCTAAAATATACACTTTTCTGCAGTGAGACAATTCATTTATTATATGTTCTCCAAACTCTATGGTCAAATGCCTAATTCATCATATAATTTGAGTAAGTTATGTACTGATCCGAACTTTTAAATATTGTTCATCATCATGTAACTTACAATGAAATGTGTTCAAGTCCCTTTGTTTTTTTTTGTTTTTTTGGTGCCTTGTTTTACCCAAATTTTTTTTTTCGGTAAAAATTTCAAAAACCACAAAATCATAATAAACGCCTAATTTTTTAAAAATGGGGGTAAAATTGAAACCCAAAAAAATAAAAAATTTTCATTGTTAAGTATATACCCACGAACATAATGAACAAATTAACCAAATTTCCATCATCCAAAACCAAAATCATGAAGGGAATGAGTAGCAAGCAGTGATGAACATGAGTTGAGACTGATTTATCAATCAAACTTTAAAACCGAGTGATGCATTGGTAACCTGCTCGAGTCCAAACTATTTCATCATTTAAAATCACTCTCATCTCGTCACATATCGATAATGATTATGAAATACTTATCCCAATTTGAATTTGGAGAATAATTCTTAAACACTAATTTAAGCTATAAAAACAACTCAAATTAAAAACATGATAAAAACAAAAGAGGTCAGTTGTTTAGCATTGGCATGTACGTATGAATCAAGTGATTAAGAAAAAGAGTAAGCAACAAAATTAGTTAAAAATGTTTTATCTTAATTAATTATGAATTAGCTATTTTAAATACAATCCACAGTTTTGCTTGTTGTAATTAAGCACTTTATAATGAGTATGTCGTGTGGCTAAGACAGGGTATCGATTCCTTCTAACAAAGCCAAATTAATTAATTAAGTGACAACTTAACTTAAAGTTCCTTTCCTTTGCTATTCTTTTCGCTTAATTGTTATTAATTATTAACTTTTTGTCATTTGTGTTAAAGCCAAAGTTAATGAGAACATGGATGACTCCAACACATTAAGGCAACAAAACCCCATGCAGGCCTTTTCTCCTTTGTTTCCATTGCTCTTTTTTGCTTAATTATAGTATTTAAATTATAGAGGTTAAAAATGATGCGCTAGTTCTTCCATCTAAACTGATGCCGAGCTCGAATTTTGTTGGATTATCGTAACTTGATTCGTACCAAGTGACATGAATTCTTCTTACATATATGTATTAAAAGTCGGAAAGTCTAAAGAGATGCTCGTCCTTGCAATCAATAAAGGAGAGATGGGCCAAGAGCGTAGTTCATACAAATGGAGTGAGATGGTATACCCGTTTGAGGATTGAGGTGAGGCGAGACGAAGTCTGGATATATCTATTGATTCTTTATAAGGCACAATTTGTACCATAAGCATTGAATAATTTTTATCTGAATCTTTGATTATATGTCGAGAATATTCGTACAAATGTTCGACATAGATTTTTTCATGCTAAGTGCTCATGATCACGCTATACATTTTTTAATGAAATTTTCCAATACTTTATAATCTCATTGGTAGTGCCAAACTTGAAATACTAATAATATGTTGTTTTGTTGTTATTTGTTGTATAATAGAAAGGAGCACAATTCCGAGACAGCCATAATAATGTGTCTCCAATGCAGCATTAATTTCAGCCCTTCATTTAATCTAACGGTCAATATTTTTTACTTGTTCTTTTAAGCTTTTCATCTCATATGAACGGATCTCTTTTTCGGCAAACTATTTTCTCGTCGAATAACGAGTTGGTCGGAGAGATCTTAATTTTTGGGACATCATTTATGTATAAGGGCGTCAATGATGACACAATGAATTTTTTCGTCTCTACAGTCTGTACGAATTTTATACAGAGTGATGTCATATACAGGTTGTAAAATGACATACAAAGTGTACGAATTTCATATAGAATGTATACAATTTGTATGAACTATTTACAATCCTAATGTATGAAAAACAAACTGTACAAAAATAAATACAGAGTGTACCACTCTCATACAAAGTGTATACAGTTGGTATACAAATTGTACAAAATAAATACATAATGTATAATTCACGTACAAAGTGTATACAGTTTCCCAACAGACAGTACAACAATAAATACAGAGTGTACAACTCTCGTACAAAGTGTATAAAGTTTGTATACAACTTATATAAACAACCATACGAAATGTATACAGTGTGTACAGACCGCATACAAACTGTACAAACGGGCCAACAAGAAATTTGTCAAAGAAAATATTTTTTTTCAGAAAAATAATTTTTTCCAGAATTATAGATCTAATGACGACGATCACGTGGGCAGAAAAATTTTCGCCAACGAGGCTCGTGTGATCGGAAATTCATCGAGAAACTTTTCGGTGATGGAAAATGGGAGGAAACTCCAACAAACTAAAATAACTTGAAAATATAAACATAACGATTGAGACCACATGATTAAACAACTCAGATCCAACGTGGATGACAATTGTTGCATTGGATGCAACAAAGTTGCACCATTGTCATGGGAATTGTAGTCTAATAGAAAGCAAACTTCAGTAATCAAACCTTAATTATGTATCCTATGTTTCGTAAGTGTACTTTATAATATTTCTTAAGTGTTTTATATTAAGAGACAGCGTTAATTGTGATTAAAATTATACTTAAAATGTGAGTTCGGTCTGTCCCTCTTGCCAGACTAGTACCCTACACATTTAATTAAAATAATTAATTTGGGGTTATCCTCCAACAGACAATATAATTAAAATTATTAATATTTAAATTTAAAAGTACACCTCGGTTGCAAAGTCCTGTACATCTCATAATACAATCTAGCCAACAATTTTCATGATAAAATGAGAACAAATGACGTATAATACACTTATTATTGAATTTAATGATATTTCCTTAGCTAATCATGAGTTACAACTACTATTTTATTTGAATGAATTTAGTTAGATAAAATACCTTTTTCGTTTTGTTATTATCCTATAGGTAATACTATACACAATTTAGGCTCCGTTCACTATCAATTATAATTATCAAAATTACATAATCAAATTATTAATTTCAAAATATACCTAAAATGATATTTAGTTATAAATTAAAAATTCAAATTAATAATTATTACATAATTTGGGCCATATTAACAATTATCTACCTATTTTCTAATATCCTTCATTTTTCACACGGGCCTCCATTTGAAAATCCTTGGCACAATTTTTATTATTAGAGTGCACAAATTCACCCAATCAAGTAGAAGAGGTAGGCCAAGTTGGGCCTTTGACAATAGTGTTTCTCATTGCATCCCTTTTATAAAAGCCCTAAAAAGCCCAAAATATTTTCAAGGCCCATATATAGCCCATATATATGAATTCATTTATTGATCAAGCCCAATCCGTTGTCCAGACGATCAGAAACCAGGCCCAATGCCTATTGCAAACATCTCTCTAACTGCTTCTGATTAATTTTTATACAACTATCGTATATAGTCTCTCTGACGGCTTCTGAATCTTGTGAAATTTAGTTATGACCTATGTCTTTCATGCAAAGGATCAGGTCAGGTGTCAGTCATTTTCATGGTTGAAAGTGTTTCAACCTTTTCTCAATCATTAGATCATCCTTTAATCGTTTGACCAATTTAATGTTTAAATTTTAGGGATATTTAGGACATTACACACATAATTTAATTATTATATTTAAATTAAATAATTAATATTCCCCAGACAGGGCCGGAATTGAGGGTGTGCTGGTATGCCCTACAACACAGGGCCTCAAAATTTCGGGGCCTCAAAATTTTCGGGTTAATTAGAAACACCTAAAACATATATTAGAAACAAATCTTGCAAAAGGTGAACATTAATGTAATGGTGGTCCAGTGGCTTAATTGGTTGTTTGATTTTAGGTGGTCAAGGGTTCAACTCTCATCTTTAGCAAAATAAAACTATGATTTTTGTTCTAATCAATATTGTTTTTTTAAGTGATATTTCTATTTTCATGATCATTATTTTTCTCTAAATTTATTATTAAATATATAAATATCATTAGTTATACTTTATATATTTTTCACTTTTCCATATTTTTTAATCGTTAATAAGTTTCATATAGTCTAGGAATGACAATGAGTCTAAGTCAAGGTACCTCAACACCCAAAGTCAACTTCATGGAAGATCGGTGTACGAAGAGTATATTTTTACGGGCATAAGGTTAGACGTATATACCATCATGAATGAGTAGGGCTATTGACGAACCAAGCCGCTCGTGATCGGCTCGGTGTTCGGCTCGAGAAAAGCTCGCTCATGACTCGGCTTGATTTTAAACGAGCCAAGCTTGAGCCAGGGCATGTTCGACTCGATAGGCTCGCGAGCTGGCTCGAGCTCGAGCTCGAGAGCCAACTCGAATACTTGGTCCACTATATTACTTATTATAAACTCAATAACAAAACATGTGGTTTGTCATATTCAATAAAAACTTGTAAATTTTAAAATAACTTGTCTTTAAGCTTGACTCGTTGATGTTTTTTGTCGCACAAACTTCAAAACGGGCTAAAATGGACGCATCAAGTGGTTTTAATGAGCTAAGTTGGACTTGAACTCGAGTTTGGCTCGTTAAGTGTAGTTAACGAGCCAGGCTCGAGTAGGCTCAAGCTCGTCACGAGCTTAAAAATTCTAGCTCGAGTTCGAGCTCGAGCTCGTCTAAAAAGCAACGAACCAAGCTTGAGCACAATGAAGTTCTGCTCGGCTCGGTTCGTCAACACCCCTATGAATGAGTATTATTATTGCCCCCAATCAATGGGTATACCTACCAAACCAAGTCAAGTTAAGTACTTAAGTTAACACAAACAAATTGAGTTTAAACTATAATTTTTAATAGGGCCACATAGGAAATTTAGAACAGGGCCTCCGAAATTTCAAGAACGGCCCTGTCCCCAGATCGCCGATGACTCTCTGGCGGCCGGACACCATTGCCGGCCACTTTTCCGGCGAGACTCCTATAAAAAAAAAAAAATCTTTTTATGTACAATTTTTTTTTGCTTTAAGAAAAAACTAGTTCACACTTTTTTTTTCTGTTAACTAGTTAACAATGTTTTTTTTAACTGATAACAAGTTAACATGGTTTTTACTTGATAATAGTTAATATCGTTTTTTGTTTGATAACTAGTTAACATCATGATTTAGATAATTAGTTAACTAGTTAACAATGTTTTTTTAACTGATAACTAGTTAACATGGTTTTTAACTGATAATTACTAGTTAACCAGCGTTTTTTGTTTGATAACTTGTTAACAGATTTTAACCTGATAACTAGTTAACCTTTTTTTAAACCTGATAACTAGTTAACATTTTTTACTTGATAACAGTTATTAAGTTGTTAACTAGTTAACTAATCCAGTTAACTAGTTAACAATTTTTTTACTTGATAACATTTATTTTTGTTAACTAGTTAACCAACCGAGTTACTAGTTACTAGTTATCAAGTTGTTAACTAATTAACCAATCGAGTTAACTAGTTAACTTATCAAGTTATTAACTAGTTAACTAACTGAGTTAACCATTTAACTTATCAAGTTGTTAACTAGTCGGCCGTTTATACTCCGTGACATTGACTATTCTAAACAACAGCTCTGGGTCAATGACCCAGCCAACTACCTCGCCAGCCACCTCCTCTCCCTCGATATCTCCGCCTCAAATTCTTCCCTCGATACCCATTCACAACCTCACAAACCCCATCATAATACCAATGGCGGAGACAGGGGGCTAGGGGAGCCACGGCGCCCCCCTCTCCTGGTATCAAGTGTAAAATTTGGTATTTTCGGAGTTTGGCGCCAGGGTATTTGAAGTTCGGCTCCCCCAGTACGATGTTTCGGTGAAATGTTGTCTAAAATTTTACGTAATAGTTACTCAAATCAACTTATAATATCTAATAATTACAATATTTGATCATAAATCATCCAAATTTGAAGAAAAAATTGTCGGTGGCACATATAATTCTTTTTTACTTATTAAGAGACTTATAATCAAACAATTTCTTGTGTATTTTTACATAATATTAGATTCATGAAATTTTTCTACTATTATCCAAATTCGAACAATTTTTTTTGTCGGTGGTACCCATTTTCAGTTTAAAATTTGGCTCCCCGTATACCAATCCTGGTTCCGCCATTGCATAATACGCTCCTTCAGATCCACTTCCTCACACAGCTTCCCCACTTCACCACCACCACCGTAACTCATCAAAATCTCTCTTCCCCACTATTTAATGACTAATAGTGCAATTTAACCAACAATTCCATACCAGATATACTAACTTCCATATTCAACATAACAGTCACTTATCTCTCTGTAATCACTAGAGGGTCACCAAACTTATCAACTACTGTACTTTGGCCACTCTTCTTCTCCGGTCAGCTTGTGGCTGCCGCCGCCGTCGTTCCCAGAATTTTAGAACGACGTTATCGGGGCTCTAGGGACGTCCGCCGCTGTCCGACCTCCTCCGGTGAGTGTTTCCTCCCCCTTTTTCGTCCGGTTCGAGTCTGGCCGGAGCTCCGCTGGCATCCCCCTCTCTGATTATGTCCGTTGCGGTCGTTGTCCCTTGTTCCGGTTGCCAAACATCGTCGGCATCCCTTCCTTCCGACGGCCACGAAGCTCGGTCGTCCCCTTCTCTATTTCCAGTGTTCCAATCAACGCCGTCGGCCACGCTCTCCTTCTCTCGTTGAAGCGGTGGCCGATTCATTAGGATTATGGTTATTTAGATTTTTTTTTATTCCGGATATACCCCTCCTGTCAAATGGTTGGAGTCCAACCAAAATTGGTTGGTTCCGGATCTTCTGCCGTCTTTCATCAATAGAAATATGTTAGAGCTCTCATTTACTTGTCCTTCAATAAGGTATGCCGTATATTATTAATGTCTCAAATCACAAATGTCAGGTAATGTGTCACAAAACTAATTCGAAGCTCCTAATCCTATAATGAGAATACGAGATCATCCGAGATTAGCGATCGTCGTGCCAAGCCATGAGCAACCGTATTCCCACTTCTCCGAACAAAAACCACCTTCTTCTGTGGTTGATCCAAACGTAGCGACCTTCACCTGACAATGATGCTTCCAAATTCAATCATGTCGTAGTCTGTTCGTCATTCTTGTCTCTAAAACCATGATTTAGCTTTATGGATCACATACTAACACTTATAAACACCATAGTCTCAACAACTAGAGTATCATACCTCTTTGGTTAAGTCTAATTAATCCATTTCGTCCTCCATTACTGTCCAAAGCAACCTGCAAAACCACCCCCAAAGAATGATCTTTAAGTTGCAGAATCACAGAGATGAACATAAGATAAAAATAAGAAAGCCTCTGATTCTTATTTCAAATTACCAGAACAGAGAAAACACAACGAGGAGAAAGAGATATCCCATCTTACAAAACCTCTGATTCTTTTCCCTGTGCAGCCTATTGCAGTTATATATCTCTGTCACATCAACCAAATGCTTCTTTTCCATATACAGAGTTAGATTGAAGTATAGGCATGGCAACGAAACCAAGCACAGCACCCATGGCCGCTGAACAGAAACGACAGGCATAACGCCCCCTGAGCAATGAACTCCGGCAAGACTACTGAATTTATCCGGCGAGCTGAATCGTAAGGGTTTACGTAGTCGAATTCCAGATCTGAAAGGCACATTAACTGCGCCATGACCGCAATTGGGATTTTCACTCAATTTCCCCCTGAAGAAAGGAAAAATACGAAAGAAGGGGAGTTACCTGAAAGCCGACGATCCAGATAACAGTGAGGAGGAGGAGGAAGATGAACACCCATCCGCTCATCGCTTCAGTGTAGGCCTTTACTTCGGAGTGAATTCATCTGTTTTTGGAAGCAATCCACCAAATTATCTAAGCTGAATCTTGAGGATTGAAGTTGCGAGTGGGAGAAGCGATTGCTTTGTGATTTGTGAAGAACAGTCTGCTGGAAAATAGAGAAATTATGAGAAAAATCCGGTAGAAAAAGTAGAGTAAATACAAATTATTATACAATATATATACTGACTTGTTCTAAAAATCGGAATTAATTTGTTAAGTACATACTAAAATTGGATCCTCTGGTAAAGCAATTTGGAACGCGAAACAAATGACAAATAAGATTTTAGCCAAAGAGGCAAAGACGAGAGAAATGAGACATGATGGAACATGAAACTTTTTCCTTACACTGCATTTATTTATGTGATAGTGTGAAGTTTGCACAACTTTGATGAGATTTGTATAACGATTGAGGACTAATGCACGGATCGGTATTTATAGAGATTTGGAACTTGATCTCTTATTAGTTAAAGGTATGATATCATTATCATCAACCGTTAAATCTCAACAACTCAAGTTGTTGGGATGCAATAGTTCATGACAATTTGGGTTGGAAAAATTCAGCCATCATGTAAAATTGACGAGCACGGCAAGCCCAGGACCCGATTTGACCGAGAAAACTCAAAATTTGATTTTTGAGCAGGTAGCAGGTGCGACGAATTTGAAAGCACCCTGCCCTGTACCGAGATTCAACAAGCACCTGACCACCCGTCCTAAAACGACGTTTTGTACACTAAAATTTAGTCATTATAGTAAAGTTATTGTTTGGTTGTGCATTGGTCTGGAGATAACCCTGATAGTTTATCTAGTTAGGGTTTTATATTTATGCACACCTTCTACCTTCTTGTGAAAATCTATATAATTAATTAACATTTTGAATTTGCTCTTCATGTATAAATTTATTTCATGGTCAGTGGCTCTACACATTTTGTTCATGTAACATGTTTAGGTTTAACTTTGAGTGTACCAAGGACCTGAGAATTGAACTCAGCATTGGTGACACTATGAGTTAGAATAAAAGTCCAGTTTATATTTCTAATTTATGATTAAAATCTGATTATATTTGGGGATTACTGAATACCCATCCAATTCATAGAGTAAACTCATTTAATTCGATATTGGTACAAATAAATCTCGATACCTAAAAGACCGAGTAATGAATATTATGCAGTATCCGTCCCGTTTTCAATCCTATTCCATATAATCCAAAATAATAATAGAATCTGACAATTAGCCACTAAAATTTAAAAATTCTCAATCTTATGATTAATAGACAATATAAACGACTAATAATAATATTAGCTGAATATATATATATATTGGACGAAAAGTCAACTGTCGCCCAAAATGAGGCCCATATAAAATAATTTGAGTTATTAGGCCTTAAGTGGTAAGCTAAGTTGTCTGTAATAAACATAGGCCCATATAAACCCCAATTAAAATCGAAGCCTCACGAAGTCAAGCTAGTCTGGTGGTGTCCGCAACACCACAACCCGGCCTACATGTTTTTAATTCTTTTCTCATGAGTAAGGATCGAACTCTCAACCTTATTGTTAAAGTTTTTTTTTTTTGATAGAATGGATGATATTATATAACCGAAAAATAATTACAGAAATGGATCAATGTAATCCACCAAAACCCCAAAACAGTAGAGACAGTCACCTGCACGAACAAAAACTGCCAGCCGTGACCTCATCAACTACACCCCAAAAAATACAAGGCAGGACAAAAATCCATACCTGTAAAACCCACCAAACTAAACCTCTAAGTCCCAAAAAATCGAACAAAACTCAGCCATGATCAAGATCGGAATACCAAAGAGACACCCATCTGCGAAGATCCGGCTGAGAGATTAAATCTGCCGCCATAAGCCAGCGGCCAACCGACATTACAATCTTTCGAACAACCTGCAAACTAGACTTCTCCATGTCCCTAAAAATCCTATTGTTTCTTTCAAGCCAAATTGACCACACAAACGCATGGAGCAGTCTATCCTTATGAAACTGGAAGCCACTTTGACAGTTCCTAAACTGCCATTCTCGGATGAAACCCTGAACCTCAAACTGGTTGGGCCCCCAAATGGCAATCTTGGAACTGATAGTGGTCCACACCTGAGAAGAGAAAGTACAAGAAAAAAACAAGTGCGACACCGACTCTAGGTCAGCTCTGCACAAAACGCACACATTTGGGCCAATGAACCCCCTCTTTTGTAAATTATCAAAAGTAGAGATATTCCGATGAAAAATCTGCCAGAGAAAACCTGTGACTTTGGTAGGAATATCTTCCACCCAGATCGTCTCTGTGGGGAAATCCGACTCACATGGTACCCTATTCAGGATCTTGAATAGGGAACTAACCGTAAACCTCCCTGAGGATGTGTGTGGCCAACATAAAGTAGGAGGTCCAGAAGAGAAGCTCTCAAACTGCATGCCATCTAGCTCTGCCACCATCCTTCTCCTTTCTGCTTCATCACCACCTCGCAGGGAAATTGTCAGAGGAATGTTCCACTCTAGCCTGTCAGAAACACTCAAATAATCAAACACAAAACACCCCGGTTGACGGCAGCAGCCGCCACCCTAGGGTATCTCTCAGCAAAACACTCCCCCAAAACCCAAGAATCAAACCAAAAGGAAACTCCCCCACCCCCTGGATCAATCACACGTAATTCCAAAATTTGGGACTTAACCGAACAATCTCTCTCCAAACAGACCACCCTGCGCTCTGCAAATTCCAACTCGGTTTCCAATCCAAAGGCCCTTCACCACATTTGGCATGAATTAGAATCCGCCACCAAGAATTCCTCTCTGAAGCGAAACGCCAAGCCCATTTCCCAAGAAGAGCCTCATTCAAACTCCTAAGATCCATAATACCCAAACCCCCAACATCTCTAGGAGTTTTCACTGTTTCCCATCTAACCAAATGCGGTCTCCTATCCTCCCCACACCCTTCCCAGAAGAAATTATTCTGAATCCTTTCCAACTCCTTAATCACCGAAATCGGCGCTTTAAACAGGGAAAGGAAGTAGATAGGTAATTGCGAGAGAACACTCTTCAACAGGGTCACCCTCCCTCCAAATGAAAGAAATTTGGCCTTCCAGGAATCCAAACGGAGCCTAGTCGCCTCAACCACTGGGTCCCAGACCTGCTTAGCACACGCTCTCGCTCCAAGAGGCAATCCTAGATAAGAGGTAGGAAAACTCCCCAGCGAGCACCCCAGAATGGAGCTAGCCCTTCCCCATCCTCCACCTCTCCAACCGGGTACATGACTGATTTTGAAGATTTACCTTCAAACCAGTAATTGCCTCAAAACATATGAGAATGGCTAAAACTTGTTGCACCTGTCCCGAATTTGCATCACAAAAGACTACAGCATCATCCGCATAAAGAATGTGGTGCACTTCCCCCAATCTCCTTTCATCGTTCATGTAGAAACCTTCAATCAGGTTATTGTCCTTTGCAACACAGAAAATTCGCGAGAGGACTTCCATCACCACCACAAACAGGAATGGGGATAAGGAGTCCCCCTGTCTCAGCCCTCTAGAGCTCTGGAAGTAACCTTGAGCCTCACCGTTCACTAAAACTGAGAAAGAGGCTGAAGAAATACAAACCCTTATCCACCGAATCCATTGATCTGGAAAATTCATCCATCTCATAGCCTCCAACAAACAATTCCAATTTGTGTGGTCATAAGCCTTCTCAATGTCCAACTTAATAACCAAACCTGCCCTACCACTCCTTCTTCTAGAATCAATAATCTCATTGGCAATCAAAGACGCGTCAAGAATCTGTCTATCGCTAATGAAAGCACACTGAAACTCTGAAACACATGAAGACATCACCTTTCTCAAGCGGCCAGCAAGAGTCTTTGAAAGGATCTTATAAAAAGAGCTCACCAAGCTTATAGGTCTAAGGCTACGAATATCGTCAATTGTGTCTTTCTTAGGGATAAGGCAAAGGAAAGTACTATTTATGGACCTAGGGAGGCTCTCCAACCAAACGAAATCCGCCAAAGCCAACATGATATCCTTTTTCATGATACCCCAATGAGCCTTGAAAACTCCCATCACCAACCCATCTGGGCCCGGAGCCTTGTCCCTAGCACACCCCTTTAACACCTCCCAAACCTCTGTCTCAGAAAAAGGAGAAATCAAAGTCGCACCCTCCGAATCTAAAATCGACTTAAAGAGCAAACCTCGAGGAAAAGGCCTGAAGGGTAACGAATCATGGTAAAGGCGCTCATAGAACTGTACCACCGCACGAGAGAGATCTGTGAAATCCTCAAAGATATCCCTATCAATGTGAAGCGAAGAGATGAAATTTCTTCTGCGATTATAGTTAGCCATCTTGTGGAAGTAGGAGGTGTTCCTGTCTCCCTTCTTGTACCAAGTATCTCTAGCCTTTTGACGCCAAGAAATTTCCTCTCTTTTCCATAATCTATCCAAATCACACTTAAGAAAGCATCTCTCTAATCTCTCTGTCTCGGTCAGAATTCCAAACTCTTCCAACCTATCAAGACTAGCAACCTTATCCAAAGTTTCCGCCACTAACACTTCTGTTCTCTTAAACACCATCTCATTCCACTGCATAAGACCCACTTTAACCCTTTTAAACTTGTTTGCAAGTCGAAACATGTCGTTAGACCCAACACCTGGCGCATCCCAAAGAGAAACCAACACCTCCTCAAAACCCGGGTCTTCTAGCCACATCAGCTCAAACTTCCACGATCTCTTAAAAATCCTCTCATTACAACACTCTAACAACAAAGGGCAATGATCCGAGCAAGTTCTGGTTAGAGCCCTTAGATTACTAGAAGGGAACAACGCATCCCATCCAGTTGAAACTAAGGCCCTATCAATTCTAGAAAGGGAAGCATTCATCTGCAAATTCGAGCAAGTGAAAGACGTCCCCCCCAAGGCAAATCAATCAAGCAAACTCATCAATCAAACCATTAAACAACTCCATCTCCACATCCGATCTAAAGTTGCCAGAAATCTCCCCCAAATTTCGGACCATATTAAAATCTCCTATCAAACAAAACGGAAAGTTCCACCATAACAAGATAGACCTAATCTCTTGAATAAAGGCCGTTTTTCTTCTGCGTAAACCGTACCATACACATTGCATAACATCCAAACAACATCATCCTTGAAATTCTTAAAAATCGTCACCAAACAGAAACGACCTTCCCAACTATTCTCTAACACCACAACACCTTCATCCCATGTTGTTAACAAACCCCCCCGAGTCTGCACAGCATTGCAAGCCTCCCAAGCTACATCCCTCCTACCCAACAATCTATTCACAACAACGTTATCGACACCATCCAACTTTGTTTCCTGAAAACACCATATATTTGCATGCATATCCTTAATCCTATAACGAACCCTAAACTGTTTTGAAACATCACCCAGCCCTCTAACATTCCACGACATAATTTTAGGATTCATAGAACTTAAACAGAATCCACATACCGTGACCTCCTTGCCGAATGAGGAGTCTTGACCTCAGCCATATTCCAGTCTATCCTCTTCAATTCCAGCTCCTTTTTGGTTCTCGGCACCGAAACTGCCCTTCTTGAAAAAACCTCCTTTGAAATTTCTTCTATCTTATCTATAGCCTCCTCCTCTGAATCCCTAAAGCTTAACTTTGATAATTTTGCCAGAGTTGTGGCTTTCGTCGTCACCTGCTCCAAGATCTCGTCTGAGGTTCCTTTCTTAGAGCTTACTTCACCTATTCCCAACTGTGTGCCCGGACTCGAACAAGTTAGCCCCTCACCAAAAGAAGGACTCCTCACTTCACCTTCTTCCCTTCCCATGTCCCCCGCCATCTGAAATTCCAAAGAAACAGGAGAAGATCCCAGCTCAAGTTGAGTTCCCACCTCTCCTTGAAAATCTGATATTGGCTCCCAAAGTTGCTGAGAAAAATGAACAAGACTGTCTTCTGTTTGATTTTCTTTGATTGGAAGTCCTGCCTGAAAATAAGCTAGCTCCCAAGGCCTAATTTTTCCAGCAATTGAGCCCATTGTAGCCTGGCCCGAATCCAAACTTAAGGGAACACTTGAAATTAAGAGAGAAGCCCAGTCCTCATCTGTTTTCGGCCCAACTTTAAAAAGCCCATCTAAACAGCACTTACTCGGCCCAGATGCTTGAGAGGAACCCAAACTCCATCTTCTTCCAACCCTAGCCGCCGCCTTCCCTGACCTACCTTCTCCTCCTTCTTCGTTGTAACTCGGCGGCGGCCTGACACCACCAAATCGCCCCGCCTCCACCACTAAATCAGCGGCGGTCGTCCTCTTGCCGTTATCCACAGGAGGGAAGCTCGACGGCTCCTCAAGAACCTTGATGACAAAGGTTGACTCGTGCCACACTAAAGCGATCTCCGACGGTATAAGCTTCCCCAAAATTGACCTTCATCCTAACAGCTGAGAAATCGGTGTCCCGACTGTCAATGTAGCCGCCGCATCTCTCGCCTATGGCCCTGAAAGTTTCCATCGATCGAAGTGGACCGGGATTCCGAAGATCAGAATCCAACGCCATCCGAACTGTAATGCCTCGTTCATCCTACCAGCCGCGGGACTCCACCGCTTGATCGATAGTTCGCAACCCTTAAAGAACCAAGGCTCTCCCTCCGTCAGTCTAACTACCTCCACCTCTGAACCGCACTCCACAATCCATGAACCATCTCCTAGTAATTTCACCTCCCTATCCCGAGAAATCCCCCACCAACGTTTCAACCACCATCTCCAATCCTTCCAGTTTACGTTCACTGGCGGTGGAGATTTGAGTGAAACCACCATCCAATTACACAACATTTTTATCTTGTCCTTTACTCCGGGATCCCGAACCTCGACTCTGCCCGCCGATCCAACTTTCCTTGCCTCCTTGACATACCCCTGCTTAACAGACTTCTCTGGCATAGCAACCACTTCCGCAAAACTCTTATTTCCGAAACAGCGAGAGGGTACCGACTGCTCCAACTCACTGACCATGCTCTGGAAAGTCTTAAGCAAAGAGCTCCAACCGATCTGTTTCTCATCCGACGGGATATCCACAAAATAACTCTTTCCACTTTTGCAGCGTTCAAGAATCCTAAGAAAGATAACATCTTTATGAGAATAACTTTTCAGGTATAACACTCTCGATCCACTCCTCAAATATACATTTTGAAAGCCCCTCCAGTTCTTCTCTAAAGATAGCTGCAAAGAAGCCTTGAGCCATCTTAGTTGAACCTTGTCGAAGAAAACATAGTGTTCAGACCCCGAACCAGCAACCAAAAGTCGAAAATCAGCATCAGCAAAGCGATCTGACGCAGAGAAATTAATTTCTCGATCCCTAATTCGAAAACTACGCAAAGATTGATCCAGTAACCTAGATCTAAACCCCAACCCGAAACCCCCACCTCTCACTAATCCTAAGTGACCAACCAACTATGTCACACACCAATAAAGTTAACACCTCCTAATGAACTTAATGACCATGTTTTCTATATTCAAATTTAATGGATACTTGAAAGGAGGTTTTAATACTAGTATTCAGAATTAGGTATGCATGGATTAGTTGAATACTAGCATTTTGGCTTCGCAAAATTAGGATTTACCCTTCAACATTGGGTATATGTGGCATTACAGAATACTAGTATCCATACCATTAATTGTCTGGTTAAGAATACTAGTATCCATATCAGTAGTTGTCTGTTGCAGAATATTAGTATCCATACTAGTACATATATGTTTTAGAATACTAATATTTATTATCAATGTTAATATCCAAAGTAATAGTATTAACACCATCGATTGTGTCGTATGAAAAAAATATTAAGATCGAAAGACAATGATAAATCGGGATCATTGGCTTGAAAGTTTGGGTCAGGAAAGTCCATATCAGGAAAAAAAAAAAAGGTTACATGTTAACCTATATTATACAAGAGCTACTGTTGGGGCTGAAAAAAAAAGGAAAATATTAATAGAAAATTAAATGGTTAGATAATTAATGCGTTAGGAGAAAATTATGGGGATAATTGAGGAAAGATAATTATTAAGAAAACATAAATGGGAAATAAATAAAAATCAAATAAATGAAGGGTGATTTCGATGCTTCTAGAGCCAGCCAAAAAAGGAAGAAACAGAGTTTAAACAAAACCCTATTCCTTAATTTTCGAAACAGAACAGATTTTCCCGCGCAAAATTAGTTAGTTTCTTGCTCCCCAAGTAAAGATCTCACATAACAGAACTACTCACTTCTATAAATTGAATTCCCCCACAAACCCTAATCCTCGCCTCAAAAGTTTCCCTTCACAGGGATTCTTTCTATTATTCTTTCACTCCATTTCGCCGCCGGCCAAGACTTTAATTCCCTTTTAGTTTTTCTCCACCGCCGCAGTAGCAACCATGGCGAATCTAGGAAACCTCTTCTCCTTGCTGGACGGACAAGACGACGAAGGCACGTCCAAGATCGTCGACAACGTATTCGCTTCCACTGCCGCCTCCAGGGAGGCCGCCGCCGCCGCCAAGGCCAAGAAGGCCGCCGAAGCCTTGGAGAAGAAAAAGGCCGCCGAGGAATTGGAGAGGCAGCGGATGATTGAGGAGCGCCGCCGCCGTAAGATCCTTTCTCTGTTCTTTTATGATTTCGCAGTGATCTCAGTAGATAATAATCTTCCGCTATTGTAGTGATTAATTTTTATTCTTCTTTCTGTTCGTGTTCTATTGTTATGGATTCAGGTCGTTTTAATAATCAATTTAAATCAAGAAATTCTGGAACCGAAACCCTAAATCCGCAAGGGAACGGTCAGGCTGTGTATAATAACAACAATAATGGATCCAAGGCAGAAGAGAGGCCGGCTACCGGAGACAGTAAACGGTCGGAACAGGAGCAGGCTGTCGTTGTCAACGGTGATGGCGGTAGGAGGATGAACGGAAACGGGTATCAGAACGGCGGTGGTCGTGGATTCAACAATCAGTTTAGGCCGTACAACAACAACTACAATCGTAACGTGAGGTACAACAATGGAGGTAGCGGGAGGAATACTTCCGTAGGTAAACCTAAACCTGTGGATAAAACTCCTAAGGTTGACGAGGATGGGTTTCAGGAGGTGGTGTCAAGGCGTAGTGAGCCAAAAGATGTCCAAAAGGGCCGTAACTATGGTTACAGGAATGGCAGGGGAAACTACAGGGGAGATGAGAAGAGCAACAATGGCTCTGAGAGGTCTGAAAAGACTGATGAGAAAAGGGCTGAGGATGTTGTTGAGGAAAGCAGCAATAAGGCAGCTGATGTGGTTTCTGTGAAGTCTGAGGCTGCTAGTGCTACCGCCGACACTAAAAGTGAGGTGGCTCAAGGGTAAGATAATGATATTATGAACTGATGCAATCTGATTGTGAATTGGAAGTTGCTCTTAATTTGGTTTAATTGGGATCTGATCTGATTCTGTTGGGTTTGAACAGGGAGATTGCAAATGGTACTGAGTTGGAGGAGAAGTTTGTTAAGCTGCCTAACTGGAATAAGAAGAAGCCCAAGCCTGTGAAGAAACATAAGAACCCTGAGATAAAGGAGAAGGAGAAGAAGGAAGAAGTTTCCAAGGATGATGATGAAAAGGTAAAAAGATGAATGCCTTTTTATCTGGGTTCCTGATTTATGATCAGTAATTCGTTGACAGATTGAGTATGTATGATATGAATTTCCCAGAATGAGAAGACACTGGAGGAGTATGAAAAGATCAGAGCTGAAAAGAAGGCTGCCCTGGAGTCTCTTAAGAGAGGTGGTGAGAAGAGGAATGTCACCCTTGACAAGGATCTTGAGTCGATGCAGCTTGTGGAGAAGAAGAAGATCGAGGAGGCTGTGGCCTTGAAGAAGAAGGAATCTGCTGAGAAGAAGAAGGAATCCGATGAAAAGAAGAAGGCTGGAAAGGTAAAGGGTTCAATATTTAGTTGTTGAAACTTACACACAAGCTATAGCATAGTGAATGATTGACTGATTAGTTAAAACAATGTGTACTGTGATTTGAATTGCAGAAGATGAGCATTGATGAGTTCCTGGGGGATAAGGCAAAGAAGGGTTTCAGGCGTCGGCAAGAGAATGGTGATCGGAGATATGTTAATGGCAGAAGTGGTGGGGGTGGTAAGGCTGTTGCTGATAGGTTTGCTGTGGAGGAGAGCCAATTCCCTGTACTTGGCGGCGGCGGGGCATAAATTTTTGTAGAATATATGATCTTGGTGGTAATTTTTGTTAGGGATTGTTTCCATTCATAATTCAAACTTTGTACTCGTTCGTTGCATTGCAAATTCATGCCCAGCAATTCATTCTTTTATCCTATTAATAATTTCTTAGGGTGCATATTTTAAACAAAATCAAGCAACTTCCGATTCTCAAATATTCATAGAGGTATTCATAAAAAAAATATATATATATTCATAGAGGTCAGGTCGCTCTTAAAGGCGTACTTGGGCCCAGCGTTTCTGGATCAAATTGTTAACTACATGGCCTGGCTTAGATAAGGCCGAAAGCCCACTTCAGCCTCTCAAACAAGAAGAAAATTATCATGTTTGTAGTTTGTACGCATCAGCAAATTTGGTTTTGCGCATTCAATGTGACCGATTCAGAGTTGCAGTAACCAGGGTTGGCAATCTGGCGAATTGGGATGGGTATATGGTATTCATTGCCCAGCCGATTAAGTACCAGACACGGGTAATTCCTGACCTTAAATAATCATCGGTTTCCCGTCTCAGCCCATCCCCGTCCCTAGTGGATTTTTTGGTTAAACACTGGTGGTTTTTAACCGAGCCAACCTGAACATAACTCTCAAAATTGATTAGAAAAACAGAAACCATGCATAAAAATATTCGGACTGCACTGCATTACATCAACAATTCTAACTTGCAAGTTCCATCTGTTGCATATTAAACAAAGTACTAGTGTACTACTAGTCTACTATAAAGTACCAACAACCAAACTGAGAAGTCTAAACTCCGAATCAAAATGAATAAAACTTGAGAGTCTAACACTCAAACTCAATCAACCGAAGAAAGAGAGCAAGTAAAGATAGAAGAACAACATCAACTCATCGTTCAAATACAACCCAGTTACGTGATTTCCAGATACGCCACCACGATAGAATTCGAAAATGAATGCTAGCAATGGAACCTTGCCAAGTTATAGTTGATGAGTCAGAGTATAACATTTTGGGAACTGGTAGAAAAAGAAATATGTTCCACAAACTCAACACATCGTAAAAGACCTGACATTCAGTTGTAATTTCCATGCTTCTATGCCGTAATGCCACAACCACAATTGAATTCTATGACATAGCCATCATAAGAAAATCGTAAATTGGAGGGCCTTGAACGACCATAGAGATCGCCATAGTGTCCGTCTATTGATTCAACTGAGTTAATAAATGATGGTTTTCAATTTTTCTGTACATCCACCATGTAACCAGAAAAAAGTCGAGTACAGAGATTGAAGAATGTCACACTTTACTCATTGATTTGAACTTCAATGGTGTTTTGTATGATCTAAAACAACCAGTTTGATTGAAAAATATTCTAATTAGTAATCTCTAGCTTGCTCAAATATAAGTCGCAGATGAGTTAATCCGAAATATGTTGACCATATTGCCTCTTATACTGCTAATCCGCAACATATGGTACCGTACCAGTACTCTGCACTCATACTATTACTAGGGCCTCACCCTTTCTCTTCCTCTAAGAGCCAAAAGTCTTACGTTTGCACACTTTACGTCCTCTGACCCCTTTCTCACTCAATATCCCACACTATACCCCTCAACAAACCACGTGCCTGACACGTGTCACGGACCCACTTATTCCACAATAAACTCTCCTTCTACCGTCGGATATGCCCTCCAGCATCCGGACACGTGTCAGTCGACTATGAAATAATCCAAAGCATATCCCCTCCCCGATTTGTTTAACACTCGCCCGCACCCGATCACATCCCCCAATTAAAACGAATATTCCGCGAGAAATTCCTCAATCCACTCACAAATTAAAATACGCTTATAAAAACCACAAGGAATCGAACACAAAAAAAGGCAACGAAAGTGAGGACCTGAAAAGGAAATAACAGAAAAAAAACACGCCTACCTTGCTCTGCTCTGCAACAATGGTGGTTAGAGGAACCTCTGTACGAGCCAAACAAGTCACTGATCCGCTTGATGAGAGAGCTAGAGCTCGTCTCATCGGAGGAATCGATCAGCTCAGCTACGTCAGCAGCGGCAGCGAGCACTCCGCCGTTGCCGTCGATCTCGACGAGGATGAATCCCCCTGCCTCTCCGATCTCGTTCAAGGCTTCCTCGAAGAGGAAGCCGCCGCCGCCGACGTCGATTACGCAGTTCCTGGTTACGATTCCGACTCGTTCGACCAGGCCGAGTCCGTCTCCGTGTCCGATTCCGCCGATTGGTAATCGGTGAAATCTCGATAGGTGTCGATTCAGTCCGGAATCTGCTGTCTGCACAGGTCGATGAGGCGGTGGAGGTGTTCTCTGTTCTCAGAGACGAGAAGCCAGCCTTACGGCGCAAAGTGATGTCGTATTTGAGAGAATCGGGGCGCAATGCGGGGATCTGCAAGACGCGATGGGAGGCCATGGGAGGATTGACCTCCGGCTGCTACGAGTTCATCGATGTCTACGTCTCGGAGAAGCGGTACATAGTAGATCTGGAATTCGCAGCGCAGTTCGAGATCGCCAGACCGACGGCGCAGTACCGGAAGCTGATGGAGTCTCTGCCGGAGGTCTTCGTCGGGAGTATCGAAGATCTGAAGAGGATTGTAAGGACAATGAGCGACGCCGCGAGGAAGTCGCTGAAGTCCAGGGAGCTGTCTCTGCCGCCGTGGAGGAAGAACCGGTACATGATCAATAAGTGGCTCGGGCCGTACCGCCGGACGCTGAATTCGGCGCCGGAGAGGTCGTTTCGAACGGTCATCGGTCAGGTAGTCGGTGAGCAATGCAGATTCGTCGGGTTTGGGGTCGGCGTCGGTGGCCGGCGAGTTCTCCGTACGTGATGAGCTTTTGGTTTACAGAGGACTTGAAATTTTTAAATGGTTTCTCTGATTTTTTGTCGGATAGGATTGAAAACAGAGCAGAGAGTTGATTATGATCGATGCAATGAATATTACTTGTTAATTAATTAGTGATTAGTGTAGACTGAGCAAGGTTTTTCCCGTCTGTTAATTCTAATTCCGATCGAGTTTACGGAAGAGTGGAGACTAATTAATGTATTAATCAATTAATTAACCAAGTGGCTGTCTTTGTAATAAGAGCTTGGACTTGTGGTCGATTTAGTAAATTAATGGCTCGAAATTCAAAAAATCTGAAGGCTGTTAGCATAAGGGGAATGGATCGCATCCAAGAGAGTGTGGGTTTGGAAAGTTCCAAACCCATTCTCAACCATTAGATCTAATTGACTCTTTGACAATCTAATGGTCCAAATCTGTCAGTGGTATTTAAGACTTTACACAAATACTTTAATTATTATATTTAATCTAAATATATTATTATTATTTTTTATTTAAATATTTTGTTTTAATCAACCCACTGCCGCTAGCCGCTGTTATCGGCCGTCGTCCGTTGGTCGCCGGTCACCGGCGCGGCCGCCGGCCACCGTTTTCCGGAGACTTTTTCCGGTGTCTTTTTCCAGTGATTTTTTCGACAACTTTTTCGGTGAATTTATCGACGAGGCTTCGGAGACCGACCAAACTCCGGTGATTTTTTCGACGAGGACAAGTTAACTAGTTAACCTGATTTTTACTATTAACTTATTCATGATTTTTTTTTATTCTTAACTAGTTAATTTGGATTTTTACAGTTAACATGTTTTTCGGTGACTTTTCCGGCGAGGCTTCGGAGATCGACTAAACTCCGATGACTTTTCCGGCGAGGACAAGTTAACTAATTAACCTGATTTTTACTAATAACTTGTTAACAAGATTTTTTTATTCATAACTAGTTAACTTGGATTTTTATAGTTAACTAGATAGTTAACATGTTTTCTGGTGAATTTTTCGACGAGGCTCCAGAGACTGACCAAACTCCGGTGACTTTTCCGGCGAGGACTAGTTAACTAGTTAACCTGATTTTTACTAATAATTTGTTAACAATATTTTTTTTATTGATAACTAGTTAACCTGAGTTTTTACAGTTAACTAGTTATCAACAGATAACTAGTTAACATGTTATCCAATCGAGTTAACTAGTTACCAAGTTGTTAACTAGTTAACTTATCTACTTATCAGCAGATAATAGTTAACTTTTTGTTTAACATCATGATTTATCAAGTTAACTAGTTAACCGATCAAGTTAACTAGTTATCTTCTCGAGTTAACTAGTTAACTTATCGAGTTAACTAGTTATCTATTCGAGTTAACTACTTAACTTATTGAGTTAACTAGTTAACCAACCGTTTTAATTGTAACTTTTATTTTTACTAAATAATCTTGCACTCTTCTTCCCATTTCTCAAAAATGGGTTGCTGCGGAAGCAAACCCTCCGACGAAGCCATCAAAGAAGTCCTCTCCATACCCCACACCAATCCCATGCCGCCACGTCGCAGGACCACCAACAGCAGCAGCAATAGCATTGAGAGTGGGCCCAGAACCAAGCCCAAGCCCAAGAAGAAGCATTCCGGCCCAGCTGCCTCCAGCTTCAGCTTCGAGAAATCCGGCGTCGGAGAACGAACTCACAATGCTCCAGCTTCAGCTTCAAGAAGAACCATTCCGTTGGCTTCCGATATCTGGAGCATCACGAATTCCGCCATAGCTCCTCCTCTGCGTCTCCCTAGCAGAGGAAATCGTGCCATCCCGTTGTCGTCGGAGATATGGAGCATCACTGACGGTCCTCCGATGGCGGCGGCGAATTATCTGTCCCCTCTGAGACGGGAATCTCCGATTAGAAGAGATGTGGAGTTTGGGAGGAGGCAGAATTCGTACGATTCACCCGGGAATAGGCGGGAGAGGCGGGGTTTGTACCTCGCCAAGGAGTCGTCGTTGTCGAGGGAGCGGCGGGCGACGGCGATCTCGCCGCAGAAGCGAGAGAGAGAAAGGGGGGAGAGGTATTCGTCGTCTGGATCTGGTCGGAAGGAATCAAGAAGTTAATGGAGCGTTAAGGGGTGGCCGGCGAGAGCATCTTTGGTGAAGGTGTAATTTTTCAAAATGACAGGAATACCCCTCTAGGTATTTGGTTTGGAACGTTCCAAACTTAATTTCTTGGACGCAGATCCGATGCCTTAGCATAAGCTTCATGACTTAATCATGTACTTATATTTTAGGGAAAATAGCAATTTGCCCCTACTACTTTTCCAAACTGAACACATATCCCCAATACTATAAATCAATCTTTTTATCCCTATTACTTTAATCACTTTGCGTTCAATCTTTTTATCCCTATTACTTTAATCATTTTGCCGTTTGGATCCTTTCTTTCCAACTTTCATCTTTGATAATGTTAATTGATGCGCATTCAATACACCACGTTAGCTCTAGTAATCATGTATTAACTTACAAACCATTTTTTAATTGTAACTATATATATGATGAAATCGATAAATAAAATGTGTGGTTTTTAAAGTGGTCGTATTTTAGCATACACTTCACGATACCTCCCCAATATACGTTCATGATTAACTCTTCATCTTCTACATCTGATATCTCTCTAGTCTCTTCTTCGAAGAAGACGATAGATCGAATGGAAGACCCAAAATGCAAAGTAGCCAAAGTAGAAGGGGTCAAAAGAGCGGTTTATAGTATAGAAGACTCTTTATTGTTAAGTAGGAAAAGTAGAGGGGGAAAATGCTATTTCTCTTTATTTTATTATTTGAAAAATAAACGTTACTATAAATGATATGACTTTTTTTAGGCAATAAATTATATGAAATTGGAAACTGAATATTACTAAAATTATAAGGATATGCTTAGTATAGGGCTAAGGGCTAGTGGAGATATGCTTTATGACTTGAAATGGATATCTTTTAAAAAAGAATAGAAGAATATGCTTAGTATATGATAGAGTCTATACATGATATCTTACAAAATTGATACAACTAAACTTATAATCATGGATTATTATTGAGGTATCTAATTGGAAAATAAATTTTAATGGTATTTTTTTCGAATAATCTTTATAGTATTCTATTCTTTGCTTAAATTAATTTATATTTAATCTCAAAAAGTTATTTAATATATGAAATAATCGTGTTGATACTCAAACTTACAAAATTTTCAATTTTTTACAAGGTTAGAAAAATTTCATTAGAGATGTTCAACTTTTTATTAATCGATACTTTTGTTCAGATTCACATAAAAAAAAATCAAGTCGACGTGTAGTTGATGATAATAAAGTAATTCTAATTTTATTCATATAGTTGATGAATATATTTTTACAAGAAAAAAAAATACATTTTTTCATATGACTCAATATTTAAAATTCTATTCAATTCAACATAGGGAAAAAGACACATATTCATTCATGTAGAAAAGATCCGTAACGGAGGGGACGCGGCAAACAAGTACAGTGGTGGGAAGAAAGTGTTGGGTTCTGTTTCATTCAGATGAGAACGACGAGCTACAGACAAGGACCACGTGTAAGTCTACAGACCGTCGGATATCAGACGCTTTATAAAGTTTTCAAAAAGAATGGATATTCGATGGTTTGATGCTGCGGGCATTCAAACGTGACAACAGAGAAGGGGAGGACGTGGCGAGTCGAATACGAGGACGTGGCAATTAGAGAAGAGAGTGACGTGTGTACAGTTGGCAGTGAGGTAGGAGTTAGTAATAATAACACTTTAAATACTAATTTATTTATATTTAAATAAAAGGAGATGATAAGCATTTGGAAGCACACGTGTGTGGATAAGGTTATTGGAATTATCGAAAACGACAAAAAAAGGTTTAATAAAATATAAATAAATAAAAGAGAAGCGCAGCGAGTCGAAGGAGGTGATGAAGGGGTTATTAGGTAGGGTTGGAATTATCCTGTGGAGATGCGGATTAATAAAAGTGTGGGATTTTAATATTTGTTATTTTTTATTGATACCTGGACACTTTCGGTAAGGAAGGTGGCCCATGTTTGCTGTTGAATATGGTATGAGAAAATGGACAGATTCATTAGTTTTTTTTGTGTTATAAATTTTCTTCGTAATTTGGTATACTACAGATAGATTCATGTTAGATATCGATGGACCTGCCAACATGATGATAACAAATGAAGGCGCGAAGCAACGAACAAACACGAAGAATTACGTGGTTCTCCAACAGTGTGTTGGGTACGTCCACGGACCAACTAATCACCGATCTTATTTCAGAGAAGAGAAAGAAGGAAGACAATACAAAGAGATTAATTAACCCTAACACAAACTCACTAGGGTTATATACTACCATACCCGTGTCCTGTATTACACAGCTCAAGACACATGGGTTGGGCCTGAGACCTAATACGCTAACACCCCCCTCAAATTGATGGTCATCTCGACACATCAATTTGCTCGCAAGAAACCAATGGCGACTCGTGATCATCGATTTAGTGAGAAGATCAGCAACTTGATCTTCAGTACGAATGTAGTGTAGGCGCACAGAGCCATCATCAATCAACTCTCGCATGAAATGAACATGAGTCTCGAAGTGTTTAGTCCGATCATGGAAGACGGGCACTACAACATAACCTAGCTACGGAGGCAGATTCTCAGAGGCAAATAGAATATCTGCCTCTAAACATGCTTTTAAAGAACATAAATTATATGTGCCTCTATAGATGTAAATATCTGCCTCTAATTGTATTTTATTTATTTATTTAAAGTTAAATAAATATTAGCTTATGGTTGCCACTAAAAGTTGTGGTGTAACTATTTCTAGTGGCAAATAATATTATTTGCCTCTAATAATAATTAATTTAAACAATATAAAAGTATTTTTATATTCAAGATATTGTTAAACAAAAGAATAAATGCCTCGTAAATATTAAATTGTGACTGTAAATTTCCTTTTTTTAGGCAAAAGATCCGGACCCAACCTTTAAAGGTTGGGCCGGTCTAACCCAGGAACACGGAGGGGCAATTTTGTCTTTTTGAGAATATTGATAAACCTAACTCACAGCCGCGTTTTACTTCTTTTCCTTTCTTCCATACCCAAACAGCACCAACCCCCTTTCATCAGCCAAGTTCTCCGGCCGGCGACATGCAGGTCATCGACGGAGCACCGGCGACGGGGACGGGCACGGAGCGAGCGGGCGACGGGGAGACGGCATGCAGCGCGCGACGGTGACGGAGAAGCGGTGACGGTGACGGAGCAGCGGCGACGGGGACGGAGCAGCGACGAGGTTGGAGTGTGGTCGTCGGAGCAGCGGCAACGGCGAATCGTTGTCTTCGGACGGGGTGATTCAGATTCCGATTGAATGATTCTGACAGCGGGCCGCATCGATAGTGGAGGTCTTCGTACCGTGGGAGCTTGGAGAGAAATAGGGAGACATTAATCGGAACCTGCTTATGGAAGTGATGAGCTTCGTCAGTCTTCTTCCCATAATCGACAGTACTGGCCTTCTCATTTAGCCATTTTTATGGGTTTTTGTTTAGCGATATTGAAACTGTAATGAATTGAAATTGGTTTCTTATTTTGGTGAAAAGAAGAAGCCATTTAGCGTTAGGTTAGGTGTGGGAGTAGTTTGGGGTTGCTAACAATTTAGTCACTAATTTCCATATTGTTGACAGTTTAGTATTTTTGGCCATTTTGTGAATATTTGAATGTTGACAGTTTAGTCACTAAATTTCATATTGTTGACAGTTTAATATTGTATTCAATTGGTTAACTAGTTAACTCGATTGGTTAACTAGTTATCATCTTATAATTATCTTAGTCATGATGTTAACTAGTTAACTCGATTGGTTTACTAGTTATCATCTTACAAAAATGTTAACTAGTTATCTTAGTCATGATGTTAACTAGTTATCTTAGTCATGATGTTAACTAGTTAACTCGATAAGTAATCTAGTTAGCTAATTATGTTAGTTTGATAACTAGTTAACTAATGTTGATAACAAATTATCACCTAAATCTGTTAACAAGTTATCAAACAAAAAACGTTCGTATAACTAGTTAACTAATCATGATGTTATCTAGTTATCAAATAATCTCGTTAACTAGTTATCTAATAATCTTGTTAACTAGTTACCAAATCGTGATGTTAACTAGTTACCAAATCGTGATGTTAATGTTGAAAATCATGTTAATAATTAAATGATTAGTTAACAATTTGATAACTAGTTAACTCGGTTGGTTAACCAATTAACAACTTGATAAGTTAACCAATTAACTCGGTTCGTTAACTAGTTAACAACTTGATAACTAGTTAATTCGGTTGGTTAACTAGTTAACTCGATTAGTTAACTAGTTACTAATAAAATAACTAGTTAACATCTAATGTTGATAACAAGTTATCACCTAAAAAATGTTAACTAGTTATCAACTAAATTTTTTGTTAACTAGTTATCTAAATCATGATGTTAACTAGTTATCAAACAAAAACGATGTTAACTAATTATCAGTTAAAAATCATGTTAACAAGTTATCAACAAAAAATGTTGTTAATTAGTTATCAATAAAATATATTAACTAGTTATCAATAAAAAAATATTGTTAACTAGTTATCAGATAAACACCATGTTAACTAGTTATCAGTTAAAAACCAGTGTTAACTAGTTAACTAATTTTGATAACTAGTTATCAACTAAACTTTTTGTTAACTAGTTATCTAAATCATGATGTTAACTAGTTATCAGGTAACTTGTTGCGGTTTAGTTAACTTCGGATAACCTGTTATCATGATTGGTTAACTAGTTATCATCTTAAAAAATTTAACTAGTTATCTTAGTCACAATGTTAACTAGTTAACACGATTGATTAACTAGTTATCATCTTAAAAAATGTTAACTAATTACCTTAGTCATCATGTTAACTAGTCAACTAATTATGTTAATTTGATAACTAGTTAACAAATGTTGTCACCTAAATATGTTAACAAGTTATCAAACAAAAAACGTTGTTACCTAGTTATCAGATAAAAACCATATTAATTAGTTAACAAGTTAACAAGTTAACTCGATTAGTTAACTAGTTAACAACTTGATAAGTTAACTAGTTAACAACTTGATAACTAGTTAACTCGGTTGGTTAACCTGTTAGTAAAAAATCTGTTAACAAGTTATCAAACAAAAAACGATGTTAACTAGTTATCAGTTTAAAAAACATTGTTAACTAGTTAACAGCAAAAAAAAAAAGTGTTTATAAGTATAAAATTTGTTTGATTATATTTTTAGGGTTAGGGTTCTTCACCTCTCCCCGTATGTTTCTCGTTCTATCGCCTGCATCACTTTCTCTCATCCGTCTTTGTCCTCTACCAACAGGTCATCATTACCATTACAAGTTATTGATCTCTCTCAGCTTGATTTCTGACACACCCATATAAGAATCGACAATGAGGTAAATCACCATTTGAATATTCCTCTGTATGATATCCAGCTAGCATGTTTGATAACCTTAGTAGTACCTAGCTAGCTATGAAATCCCATTCACTACAAAAAAACAGCTGTTTGGCGTCGGTTGAAACGTAGCAATTTAGCGTCGGTCGGTCAACGACCGACGCTAAGTAGTTGACTTCGCGTTTTAGCGTCGGTTGATGGTCGTCCGACGCTAAAATTAGCGTGGCAACCGACGCTATATGCCTTCCTTGGTTCGATTTTTTGGTTAACCAGACGGTTAGATCAGCGTCGGTCAACAGAACCGACGCTAAAACGCGTCTATATAGCGTCGATTGACGCGCGTTTTAGCGTCGGTCATTGACCGACGCTAAAACACGTAAGTATTTAAACCCACATCCTAACCCTAATCTCACATTCTCACCTCTCTCAATCCTCTCCTCTCAACTCCTCTCCCACCCAAAAAACCTCCCAACTCCTCTCCCACCCAACACGACACCGCCCCCCCCCCCCCCCACCACTTTCACCTACCGCCGGCGGAGCTTGGACCGCCGACGTCGGACCACCGAGCCTCCACCCAGCCGCCGTCGACAGCCTTCCAGCTGACCTCCACCCAGCCGCCGCCGCCATCCACCGTTTGCCGTCCGACGTCTCCTCCTCCTCCTTAGAACCTCTTCCAAGGCTCCTCCTCCTCCTCCTCCTCCTCAGATCTACAATTTAACCCAGATCTATAGATCTATGTCTAGATCTAGTAGCTGAGGACAAAAAAAATCCAAATCGGAGTAGAGGATGTAAAAAACTAGATCTACCTGAAATTGAAAAACGAAAATGAAAATGAAAATATAAAACGAAAATAAAAATCGAATATAAAAAACGAATATAAAAATTGAAAATAAAAAATGAAAAAATTGGGTTGGTCAGCCACCCATTCGGTCAACCCATATTTTAGCGTCGGTCGTGCTTTATTTTAGCGTCGGTCGTGCTTTATTTTAGCGTCGGTTGACCAAACGACCGACGCTAAAATATAGCGTCACCGAATCTGGCGTCGGTCTTGCCGACCGACGCTATTTATTTTGGCGTCGGTCATGACCGACGCTAAAACGCGTGTATGACCGACGCCAAATAACATTTTTTTTGTAGTGATTCCGTTGTCATTTAATATTATTACGGGTCGTTTGGTTGGAGGATATCTACATATCATGATATGTGGAATATATTATATGTTAGTATATTGATATTAGTAAAAGTGATTGTTTGATATCATTGTTTGAGGCAGTGATATTGGTGAATTGTGAATGCATGGGTGAATTTGCTTGAACAAAGTATAAAAGTAGTCATAAGTCATAACATTTAATAAAAAAGCATGTGCCTTTAGAAATTAAAATTTGTAATCTCTCTTTTTAATTCGTGAATGTATTTAAAAGTTAATTGCTCGGGTTAATTATACTCGTGGAATACTAAACGCCCATTCATTAAGAAAAATAATTAGTATTATATTTACCACTAACACATCTCTTTCTTCTAGCCAAAATATAATAAAAAATTGAAATAATTTTCATGGTGAATTCTAATTCTAACTAAAACAAATTCTAATTAAGTAATTAAAAACTAAGTATAATTATTTATCTTAATTAATGTAAATATAAAAGTACATAAACTCGAGACAATAATAAAATGAGAAAAAATAAATTGGGGTAATGGGGTTGATGACATTATAATTGGGAAGGTTGGGTGATGATAGAATTGTCCAAAAATTGTGATATCAATATCACTCTGAAGATATTCACCTCCCCACATGAATATATGTTGAGTGATATTGATATCACTTTTGACCCCAGATATCATGATATTCATGACAGAAAAAACGATGATATCCTGAATATCATGATATCTGCAGTTATCAATATCAATATCACTGCAACCAAACAACCTACAATCTAATTTATGTTGCTGGAAAAATAAAATTGAAGCAATTACGTTTTGATGGTTGTTTGGGTTTGAGAGGGTTGAATTTGATGATCTTCTTTTTGGTTTGAGAGGGTGAAGTTCTCCCTATTTTACTATTCTGAAAGTACTCTACTCATGGATTAATTGTTGACAGGGTTTAATAGTAAAGGCAAGGGCCAATGGAGTAGAGAGTCACGTCCACACTTGAAGAAGCCAATGGTAACTTCATGAGATAGTTTATCATGACTGATTCATTCTATTCAAGAAGATATATGCTAATTGATACTCATATATTATTGTTGTAATATCTTACACGGGACCGTTATACATTAGTAGGAAAGCTCGGCAACAGTTGACCATGTATATCTATCAAAAGAACTTGTCAAGTTTCTAACTTCCTTATTAGTTGATCTTCTGATCCGCCCAGTTGGACGGTGGATCAATACTGTGGTTCTTTGGAGGTTTAGGCAATGAATCCGTCCTCGGAGTGTCTCGGCGGATGGTACCTTGCAAGGCGGACGTGCAAAGGGTTAGTATATGTAGGGTGGCAAGTATGTGGATAATGTAGGGAGAATGGGTTACAGAGAAGTACCGGGCGAGAGCCCTTTTTGTGTGGGCGGAACCGATAACCTTTAGCGTACAGCGTGAAAGCTTGTAGTATCAGGCGTATGGTCCCGGGTCTGTTCTGTCCTCTTCTGAATGGGGGATCCTGTTATTTATAGGTCCCATTGGTCTGGCAGGGTCCACGTGTCCTGCTCTGAGTGGGCCGCAGCGAGTCCCGTCAACAGTAATGGGCAGTGGCTTCCTGTAGACATGACAGGTGATATTTTGGCCGAGGCGGACGGAGGACCGCCCTGGAGGGACTGACCGCCCTGACCATGCGCGAGGGCGGATTCAACTCGGGCCCATCAATTGCCCCCAGTATGGTCTCGAGGCCGTAAGAGGCTCGAGGCGATACTATGGAACTGCTTCGAACGCCTTAGAGTGATGGACTGCCCTTATCATGTGCGAGGGCGGATACAACTCAAGGGCCCATCAATTGCCCCCAGTATGGTCTCGAGGCCGTAAGAGGCTCGAGGCGATATTATGGAACTGCTTCGAATGCCTTGGAGTGAAGTACCGCCCTGGCCATGAGGGGGGGCGAGTTCTAACTTGTTGCCGATGCTGTTGCCGGTGACCGAAACGGGTGGAGCTCTTCTTTTGAGGTGAACTGGCACGTGTCCCACCCTTTTTGCACGATTTCTTTCCTTTGTGCAGGCTACTAGCCTATTCGCCCACTGCCTGGGGGACACGTGGCTCGATTTTATTTGGCGACGTTTCGCTTACCCACGTCACCAGTATAAATAGAGGTTCTCCTCCCTTCCTTTCGGCACCTCAGCTTGTCAACTATATTTTTTAGAGCTTCCGCCCTTCCTTACCAATTTCTTTGAGCTTGTCCGCCTTGTCCGTCTTGTCCGCCTTATCCTTACAACTCTTTGCCCTTGTCCGCCGTCTCCCAAAAACCTTCACCGAAGATGCCTTCTGATTCTGAGTCGTCTTCCTCCGCCGAAGCAAGTAGGTTTCTTTGAAAATTCTTGCATTCAATTTTATCCGCCCATTTTGTTTTTTTTTTCTTTCCCATTTTTGCTTGCATTGCGTGCCCGCCCTTTCTATTTCCTTCTTGGCGTGTGAGATGTCGTCTAGTGGGTCATCATCCTCCGTGGATTATGACCTTTTAGAGAGTGTGTTGAGAGACATGCGGGAACGTCGACGCTCTGCCGCCCGCCCGTCCTAAGAGGACGGGACAAGCACGGCTCCGGTATCCGTTCGCCCCCTGGTGTTCGTTCCTCCTCCTCTTCTGATTTGTGCCCCTTGTCCTTCTGTTGTAGGAGGTTATGATGAAGGGAGGAGAGGATTGGGGGCGGACGCGTCGTCTGAGGCTTCGTCATCGTCATCTCCGTCTCGTCGATCGAGTCCACCTCCGTCCCCGAGCCCTCAGGGAAGGAGAGCATGATGAGGAAGGGTCGGATGCAGCGGATCCCAAACTCAAAGGGCAGATGCCTTATCCGGAGGATTCTGATTTAGTCTTCAACCCGTACGCCGACTTCGACATGGAGTACACCTTTTCTGAGGATGCTGATCCGCTGCCTTCTCCTTCGGCGGAGCAGCTCCGCCGTCAGGCAGACGCCAGGTTCAAGAATTCCAACTCGAACAGCGTTCGCCGGTTCGCGTCGTGGCAGACCGGATTCACCAAGGAGTCTTGGGGTTTTGATCTTGACACCGGGGCTGTGGAGAAGTACGGGTACAAGATCAGAACCTGGGAGCAGATGTGGGAGGGGTCACCCGTAGACTGCCGGGAAGTGTTTGGGCCGGGATACTTCCCTTATGTCAAGACGAACGCCCTGGCGAAGATTTTGAATGATTGTGACATGCCTCAACGCTTCTCGTACGCTGCCCTGCCCGACTTTGCTCAATCGGAAACTGTCCGCCCGGATGGGTGGGCGTTTGGGTGGAGGCGCTTATGTACGGTCTCCGTTTCCCTCTGGATCCCTGGGAGCTGGATGTCCTGGATCTGTTAGGAGCGTCCTTGGGAGCTCTCCAACCCCACGCCTGGGCAATCATGGCAGCGTTTCAGGTGTCATGTGTGAAGAGGCATGTCGCTCCCAGCGCCCGAGTATTCCGCCATCTCTACAGAGCCAAGATTAACCAAAATGGCATTACTTTCTCCAAGAGGATAGCGTACTCAGGGAGCGGAGTTTATGGTGCCATCAAGGCGGACTCCGTGTGGTGGCACAGCTTTTTCTTCATTAAAGCTGATTCGCCGGAAGATGCGTTCTGGGCGGAGCGCCTTCGACCTACATGGTCGTATGGGGCCATCGAGGAGTTCAACAAACTCGGCGCCTTCAGGAGAATGATGCTGCCATTGTGAACTGGGTGAACACCTGGAATTACAACCTGAAGAAGAGGGGTCGGAGCGTTCTGAGGGCCTGGCTAGGCGGCGGTGGTGAGCGGACAATTTTTGAGAGCGATGCTTCTGTAGTTTGGCGCCCTTAGGATATATCCATTCTTATTCTTTTTCAAACGTCTAACATGTTTGCTTGTTTTGATATTTACTTGGTGCAGAGAGCTCCATCTTCGCGGCGTTGCTGAACGCCAAGACGCGGGGAGCGTCCGCTGATACTCAGCCCCAACCTGAAACTCAGGTGGCGGATTAGCAGCAGAGGACGAAAAGCGCACGAACCGCCCACCCGGAAAAAGAGCAGGCGGACAAAGATCGCCTGGAGAAGAAACGAATCGAGCCGGCCGGGAGTCCGCCATCGCAGAATGTGGGGAAGGCAAAGCGCCGCAAGCTTCCCATGAGCAAAGATTCTGGGAAGAGAAAACGGTCGGAAAGCTCTTCGAAACCCCATACTTCTTCGGGGGAGTACAGCACCGCCCGCCTTCCGGCGATGCAGCCAACCCTGAGTGGCAACGAGATTCTCACGCGAGCCGCCCTCCAGCTGGCAGCCGACTGGGATATCGACCACCCCCGGTCGGAGGATGGGGTTCGCCGTATGGCGATGGAGCAAATGGCGATTGGAGCCAGGGTAAGATCTCTTTGCGATGTCATATACTAGTTTTGTCCTGCCCCCACTCTTTTTTGTAAGTAATGTTTGGATTGCTTGTTTGCAGCTTTTGGGAACCGCCGGCGCACTGCTTTCAGCGGATAAGGCGCTTAGGGCCGAGCAGCCCCAAGGTGCTGAGGAGCTGGAGAATCAGCTACGGGAAGCTCGGGCCGCCACTCAGCAATGGAAGGCTAAGTATTCCAAAGCGAAGAAGGAAATGGACGAGGAGGCGGCCCGGCTTCTGGTAACTACCTCTTATGAATTGGATTTGGTCCGTGTTGCGCACGCTAACCAAGCCACTGAACACATGTTGGACTTACAGGCGGAGCAGCAGAAACGATACGAGGTGGAGGCGGCCCTGTCCCAGGCGGAGGCGGATAAGGACGCCCTGAAGGAGCAAGTGGTCCTCTTAGAGGCCGACAAGGCGGTCATGGCCGAGGACCTGGGAGCCAAGACAAAAGACTTGGAAAGCCGCGACCTTGTGTTGAAAGAAACGGAGGAGACCCTTCAGGCGCTGAAGGCGGACATTGAGAAGACGGTCGCCGAGAAGACTGAGGCAGAGTTAGGCGACCGGGTGCAGGGCGCTCTTAACAACACCCTTACTGCTGTCCGCCATGAACTCCGACGGGGGAACATCGACTTCTCCTGGAATCAGGAGCAAATGTTTTTCTCTGCGTCTCGGAGGCTAATGGCGCAGGAGCTTAAGGAGGAGTCCGCTGACTCTCAAGTGCTCCCCTCGGACCGTCGCAAGGAGCTGTTGTCCGAGGCGTACTCCGAGGTGAATCTCCGGCACAAGGAGCTGAAGAAAAAGGCTCGGGCTGAGAGGACCCGGGCGGACAAATCGGGATCCTCAGGCGGGCGCCAGTAATTCCATTCTTGTAAATTTGTTCCTGTTCGGCTTCCTGTCCTTTGTATCAAACGTATCAATCCGCCATTGTTACGAAATGCCATTTTTATCCAGTTGTCATCCTCTTTTTCTTCTCTTTCTTCTTTTTTTTTTGTTTGTGTGAACTTCGCATGATTACTAAGGTAGGTTTCCCCTTGGGAAAACTGGACAACGAAGTGTAGGATTCCGCCCTGGGGAATCCGAACCTGGAGGAAATGCTGGGTTCCGCCTTGGGGAACCCGAATGATGATGAATTAGATTCGGCCCTGGGGAAAAACTGAACTCAACGAAGTGTTGGGTTCCGCCTTAGGGAACCTGAACGCTGATGAACTAGATTCCGCCCTGGGGAATCCGAGCTTGGAGGAACGCTGATGAAGATGAGCGTTGTACCGCCGCGCCAATTGTTCCTTTTCAGCTACCAGGCGGATAACTGCATCCTCCCTTCGTTCTTCTAACATGTCCAGATTATGATGTAAGCCTGCATCATTGCTGGCGTGGTTGAAATGCTGAATCCTAAGGCTAGGCAGATTAACCTCCACAAGTAGGACTGCTTCGGTTCCATATACCAGGGTGTAAGGGGTTTCATCTGTGGCTGTTTTGTACGAAGTCCTGTGCGCCCATAGGATGTTGGGCAATTCATCGACCCATTTTCTCTTCGCCGCATCCACTCTCTTCTTCAATCCTTGCAAGATGAGCTTATTGATGGCTTCCGCCTGCCCGTTCGCCTGGGGATATGCTACAGACGCCAAGCGAACCATGATTTTGAATTCTTCACAAAAGTCAAGGAACGCCGTGCAATCAAACTGAGTGCCGTGATCACAGACAAATCCCAGAGGAAGGCTGAATCGAGTGATGATGTTTTTCAGCACGAATTTCTGCACCTGATACGCCGTGATGGAGGCAAGAGCTTCGGCTTCAACCCACTTAGTGAAGTAATCTACCGCCACGATGATATACTTTCTCTTGCCCACCGCTTCTGGGAATGGTCCTAGCAAATCCATTCCCCAGAAGGCGAACGGCCATGGTGAAACTATCGGCTGGAGAGCGGTGGAGGGCAGGTGGTGCGTGTTAGCGAATAGCTGACACTTGTGGCATCGCTTGACCAGCTCTTCCGAGTCTCGGCGGATTGTTGGCCAATAGTACCCCTGCAACAATATATTCTTTTCCAGGCTTTTGGCGCCTACATGCATCCCGCATACGCCCTGGTGGATTTCTCTCAAAGTGAAAGAAGCCTCCTCATCACTTAAGCATCGCAAGTATGGCCCTGCCGAGGACTTACGATACATTTCGCCGTCCAGCAAAAACACATCTTGCCGCTCGTCTACGAATCTTGGTAGCCAGTGCTCGGTCCGCCGGGAGGGCGTCCGTTTCAATAAAAGTCCGTACTGGCGCACGCCAATCCGTGAGTGGCGCTGTGGGCGGTGTTACGCTTGTCTGGGCATCGACGGCCATACACTCACCCTCTCTTTCTTTCTCCACGGTGATCATCCTGTCCTCTTCGAAGTTGAGAGCGGTAGCGAGCTTGGAGAGAGCGTCGGCGTGGGCGTTGTCTTCCCTCGCCACCTGATGGATCTCCGTTGTTTCAAAACCCTTGAGGGCGATCTTGGCTTGGTCGTTGTACGGGGCCAGAGTTTCTTCCCGGACCTCGTACACCCCGCTGAGCTGGTTGACCACAATGGCGGAGTCGGAGAAAACTTTGAGATGGGATACTCCCATGGTTTTGGCCATTCTGAGCCCGCAATGAGCGCCCCATACTCCGCCGCATTGTTGGTTCGTGACTTGTTGAAACGGAGGGCTGTCTCGTGTAGGACTCCCTGGGGGCTTTTTAACACTATACCCGCTCCCGCTCCATTCTTGCTCGATGCTCCATCCACGTAGAGCTCCCAGTAATCGTCCGGGCGTCCTTCCGCCCGGACACATCCTTCAACCACAAAATCAGCCAGAGCCTGCGCTTTGATGGCTGTCCGTGGTTGGAAGTGTACGTCATATTCGCTGAGCTCTACCGCCCATTTGGACATGCGCCCTGCCACTCCCATGGACCTGAGAGCTGCTTTGAGGGGTAAGTTCGTCACAACGTGAATTGTGTGAGCATGGAAGTACGGGCGCAGCTTCCTGGAGGCGATGATTAATGCGTAGGCTGACTTCTCCAATGGAGAATACCTGGTTTCGGCATCTACTAACGACTTGCTCGTGTAGAAGACCGGGCGTTCTTCCTTGTCCATCCGCTTCACGAGAACTGAGCTGACAGCTGTAGTCGCGATGGCGACGTACAGGTATAGCTCGTCTCCGGGAATCGGGGCTGCTAGCGTCGGCGGAGTGGTGAGGAAAACTTTGAGTTCTTCGAAAGCCTTAGAACACTCTTCCGTCCATGAGAATTTGGCCGCCGCCTTCAGAATGGCAAAGAATGGTGCTTGCCGCTCGGCGGACTTAGGGATGAATCTGTTCATTGCGCTAACCGCCCCGTCAATGTTTTGACATCTCTGACCGTCTTCGGGGGGGGGGGGGGTGTCTGCATGATAGCTTCTATCTTTTTGGGGTTCGCCTCGATTCCCCGCCTGGTGATCATGAATCCCAAAAACTTCCCTGAGGAGGCGCCGAAGACGCACTTCTTCGGATTCAAGCGAAGTTGGAACGCCTTCAAGGTGTCGAAGGTTTTCCGAAGGTCTCCCAAGTGGTCATCACCCGCCTTGGTCTTAACCAGTAGGTCATCTACGTATGCTTCCATGTGGTGACCCAGCTGATCTTGAAAGACTCTGTCAATCATCCTCTGGTATGTCGCTCCGGCGTTTTTTAGGCCAAACGGCATCACATTGTAGCAGTAATTGCCGAAGGGCGTCGAGAATGACGTTTTTTCTTGGTCCGCCTTTGCCAAAGGGATCTGGTGGTATCCCGAGAACATGTCTAAGAAAGACAACGTCTCATGGTTTGCTGTGGCGTCCACCAGTTGGTCGATATTGGGCAGCGGATATGGGTCCTTGGGACAGGCGTCGTTGAGGTTGGTAAAATCTATGCACATCCGCCAGCTTCCATCCGTCTTGCCCACCATTACTACATTTGACAGCCACGTCGGGTATTGGACTTCCCTGATGAAACCTGCTTCCAACAGTTTCGTTATTTCCTCTTGGACCGCTTGTTTTCTTGTCCAATTTACTGTCCGCCTCTTTTGCGACACGGGGCGGGCGTCTGCTCTCACAGCTAGGTGGTGCTGCATGATCGCGGGGTCCAGCCCAGGCATATCTTGGGGTTTCCACGCGAACAAATCAGCATACTCTCTCAGCAGCGCCATTGTGCGGTCTCGGTCTGGGACCGGCATATGAGCGGACAGCCGTATTACTCTCTCAGGATTACCAGGATACAGTGGGACTTCTGTATCCGCCTCCGCGGGTTCTGGGCGGACATACGCGTCGTCTCTAGTATCCACTGAGAAACATGCCTCTTTTTTCTTGAGAGCCACCCTATAGCATTTTCGTGCTAATGGAGTGTTTCCCCATGCTACTCCGATTCCTCTTGCAGTAGGGAACTTCATGACTTGATGGACTGTGGAGGAAACTGCCTCAAAAGCGGCCAAACTGGGCCGCCCCATTATCATGTTATACGCCGAATTGCAATTGGTGACGTAAAATTTTATGTGCTTTGTTTCCTGGTGATCGTCGTCCCCCAATGTGATGGGTAAGGTGATCACGCCCAGTACAGGTACGTCATTTCCCGCGAAGCCAGTCAGCATGATCTTAGAACACTTGAGTAGGGCGGGGTCTAATCCCATTCTGCTGAAAGCATCGACTGAGAGTATATCCGCCGAACTGCCCTCGTCCACTAGCACCCGCTCTACCAGAGTGTCTTCAATGATGACACGGATCACCATCGCTTGGGTGCTGGGACTTCCCCCGCGCAAATCTGCCGATGTAAACGTCAATGGCGGCTCTCTATCCGACTGTCTGACCATGGAACATTCACCAACGACCCTTCTGTTCTGGGGCGTATCCTCCTCTCCTCCCAAAATCATGCCGCATGTTTTCTTGTATCTGGGCTTTCCGCCCTTCTTTTGGGTATCCGGACTTTCCTCATCCGTTATTCTGTCGAAGACACTCGCCTTTCTGGGGGGCGTGTGCCTACCCGCCTTTGGAGGGGGTGTCTCTAACCTTTGCTTTTCTCTTTGTCTTGGCGATTCTGAGCGTTCCCGCTCTTTTCTCCTTCGGTTACTTATGATAAATTCCTTGAGGTCACCATTCTTTATGGCTCGCTCAATCTCACTGCGGAGTTCCCGGCAGTCCTCCGTGTCGTGCCCCTTCTGCCCATGAAACTCGCAATACTCATTTGGGTTCCTCCTTTTCAATGCGCTTTGGGTAACGGGGCCGGCCATCGCAATCCTCCTTTCTTTTCTTGGAGGACGTACATGAGCCTTCGCCTTGATTCCGACAGGGGGGTGTACCCTTGTTCCGATCTTCCCTCTCCGTGAGGACGGTTGTCTCTTCTGTCGTCAGGGCGTTTCTCTTTTCGCCCTTGGTATCCTTTGTCCCTGTTCTGATCGCTTGAGCGCCCGTACCCGCCCTGTATCATGGCGACATTCTCTTCTACTTCAGCACACTGGAGGATACATGTCTCCAACTCGGTGTGGGTTTTTGGCTTTCTCCGGACCAAGTCCTTCACCAGCTCCGTGCTAAGCGTGGTGGTTTGGATGTGGTGGAGCACAATGTCCAGTGCGAGGTTGGGCACCGCCGCGACCGCCTTGGCCCACTTCTCGTAATACTGCCGAAGAGTCTCTGACCGGTTCTGTCTCAAGTTCCAGAAGGCGGACAAGTTGCGTCCTGCCTCCTTTTGGTTTGAGAACTTGTGGAGAAAGAGTTGGCATAAATCTTCCCAATTCTTTATGATCCCTTCTGCCAAACCTCCATACCAGGTTAGTGCAGCTCCAGTTAACGTTCCAGGGAACGTACGGCAGTAGGTAGCGTCCGGGGCCATGAACATCTGCATGGCAATGGTGAATGTTAACAGATGCTGGTCGGGATCCTCAGTTCCGTCGTACGCCTTGATTGCTGGTGGCACGAATTCTTGTGGGGGAGGAAAGCTGAGGAGGCTCTTGTCCAGAGGCTGCCGCATGGCGAGTTGCCTTGGGCCTGACTGGTGGCGAGGGAGGAACAGTCGGTACATTTCGTCCGAGTCCGCCATGCCGGTTGCCAGTCCGCCGGACGAGCCCTCGGTGTGATTTCCGGGGGTTGCCTTGGCCACCAGGAACTTCATCATCACTGCCATTTCAGCGTTCTGTCTTTGTAGATCGGCTACCTGTGCCGCTAGGTCCCCCGCAGCGGGATCAGCCGCCGTTCTATCTTCCAACGGAGGGGGGATGTGGGACTCCTCTCGGAGCAATCCGAGGCCTAGAGGGCGGATTGGATGGGGCATTTGTGTAGCCGTTCCCAAGGGTGGGTCTACGGAAGGACGAGGGTCTCGGGGGACACCCGCCGATATGACTTGTTTGGCCGGGGGTGACGAGCGTTTCCGGGGGGACACCACTCGTGGGACTTTCCTCCAAATTCTGCATGCTGTTTGTCCTTTGGGAACAACGTTTAGCTGCCCCCTACCTGGCGCGCCAATTGATCCGCCCAGTTGGACCGGTGGATCAATACTGTGGTTCTTTGGAGGTTTAGGCAATGAATCCGTCCTCGGAGTGTCTCGGCGGATGGTACCTTGCAAGGCGGACGTGCAAAGGGTTAGTATATGTAGGGTGGCAAGTATGTGGATAATGTAGGGAGAATGGGTTACAGAGAAGTACCGGGCGAGAGCCCTTTTTGTGTGGGCGGAACCGATAACCTTTAGCGTACAGCGTGAAAGCTTGTAGTATCAGGCGTATGGTCCCGGGTCTGTTCTGTCCTCTTCTGAATGGGGGATCCTGTTATTTATAGGTCCCATTGGTCTGGCAGGGTCCACGTGTCCTGCTCTGAGTGGGCCGCAGCGAGTCCCGTCAACAGTAATGGGCAGTGGCTTCCTGTAGACATGACAGGTGATATTTTGGCCGAGGCGGACGGAGGACCGCCCTGGAGGGACTGACCGCCCTGACCATGCGCGGAGGGCGGATTCAACTCGGGCCCATCATCTTCCCTTTGGATAAAACACCAAGTAGAGTTCTCTAGTTATCACTTTAACTCATCAATTCTGGTATATTTGAGCTTAAAGATTAGTTCAATTATAAATTTCATATTATTTTTCACATGATTTAACAAAATGTCTTCTACTTTTGCAGGTAATAATATTAGAATGCAAACTTCAGCTCACAAATCAATAGCTTCAACCTTCTACACATGAGACATACTTTGCTTCTTGGAAGTTTTACATGATAAAGACATTTCTCTAATTTATATTTGTTTTTAGACCAAAAACAAATTTGTAGCCAAACCTTTCCTAACAATGTCAAACATAGCCAAAACTATTTGTGTTACACTATTTAGACCAAATTTTTATTTTTTACGACAAATGTAGCCGACGTCCGTTAAAATTTTAACACCGTTAGTGACAGTGCAAACGGAGCTGACGTGGCATCCACTTGCCGGTCAACAAGATGCCACGTCAGATGCCAAGTCATTATTTAAAAATAAATCATTATTTTAAAAATAAATAAATTTAAAACAAAAACAAAATTTAATTTAGAAATTCTTCTTCTTCCTCGCTCCAGCCACGGCCGTCGTCGCCGTTGCTCCAGCCACCACCGCCGTCACTCCATCCACTGCCGTCGTCGTTCTAGCCACCCTCACCGACACCCCCCATCCCTTTCACTGACACCCCCAATCCCCTCACCTCACCATACCCCTAATCTCTTTTTTGATGAATTTGAATTGTATTATAAATTAGCAAAGGCCTGTACACGTGGGCAGAGGAGGAAAAAAGCATCCCCTTGCCCCATCTCACCATATCTCCAGGAAGAATCCATGGGAGCGAAGCACGCAAAAGACATCGGCACCAAAACACCCGGTGCCGGCGGAGGAACACCCAACCCCAACCACAGCCAAAACCCGGCCGAACCCAGGACAACCAGAACTCGGACCGGGAAGCCAAACCAAAACCCGCCCAGGAGAATGAAAAACACCGCATCAGTTAACCAAAATCGGCCAAAACAGGGGACACCCAGAACAGAGCATCCCACATAACGCAAGAAACAACCATACCCCTAATCTCACCGTCACTCCATCACCACCAAATCGCCGCTCCAGTTCACCATCGAATCCACCCGCCGCCGCTCAGCACTTAACCTACTCACCATCCAACCCACACGACGGAGGATCTGAAAAGCGGAGAATCCGCCGCTTCCCTCTGCCGCTTCCAGTTCCCTCTTCTTCCGCCGCACCCCTCAACCCACACGGCGGCGGATCTGAAAAGCGGAGAATCCGCCACCTCCCTCTGCTGCTCCAGTTCCCTCTTCTTCCTTCTGACCTAAGATCCGCCGCCTCACTCTTCTTCCCTTCATCTAGCTCGTTTTGGCCGCCGCCTTCCATACGGAGATCTCAACTCACCATCTCGCCAACCCCCATTCACGATTCCCGATTTCAGGCGGAGGAGGGAACAGGGGGTGGTCGGACGAGGTCGGAAATGTGGTGGTGGAGGAGGTCAGAAGGAGGTGTGGCAGATGAGGAAGGAGGTGTGGCGGAGGAGGTTAGAGGAGGTGTGGCGGCTGGAGGTTAGTTAGGGAAATTAGGGTTAGGATTTTTTTTTGGTGAAATTTTTTTAAGTTAAAATAATTATGTGACAAAAATTTAGACACATTAGCTTACACTCATTTTGGAGTTAAATTTTCGTTAACTTGGACGGAAAAGTTAACGGAAAACAAAACATTGTCATTTTTGGGATTACGAATAGTTTTGACTATGTTTGACATTTCCTTGAAAGATTTGGCTACAAATTTGTTTTTGCCTTGTTTTTATAAGTGTAGTCTCCTTTTCCCAAGTAATAGATCTATTGTAACAATATTTGTACTTTTTATTTACAAATTAATAAAAATTATTTATTTTTTCATTCTATTTTTATCTCTTATACATTGATATTACATCAACGATTTGTGCCTCAAAATATACTCTTGTATGTGCCTCTATATGTAGCATGCTATTACATATTATGCTCTAAATACTAGTTTTGGAGGCAATATTATTTGCCACTAATAGGTTCCTTTAGACGCATATAAAATTTTATTAGGAGCATTTATATTTGCCTCTAAATATATTTATTGCAAACACTTATATCTGCCACTAAATAAAATACTAGTAACGTAAATAAGTGTCTCTAAAAGGTGGCTAAGATGACAGATACGTAGCTGTTTAAAGATGCAATTACTAACAATTATATCTGCCGTGATTAAAAAAAAACAATTATATCTGCCACTAATTCTTCCATTTAGTGGCATATATATAATATGTGCCACCGTATTTGCCTCTAAAGACTTTTAGCCGCAGCAGCGTTAGTGGCACTTAGGCTATCTGCCTCTAAAACTCTATAGAGGCAAAAAAAAATGCCTTTTAGAGGCAAATAGTGTGCCTCCGTAGCCAGGTTTTGTTGTAGTGGGGGTTCCTGGCAATCTGGATGACACTCGTATTATCGGCATAAAGAGAAGCTGGTCGAGAAGAAGTGCCACCCAACTCCACGACCAATTGATTAAGCCAAACAATCTCCGAAAAAATATTTGACATCGAACGATATTCCGCCTCGGTGGAAGATTTAGAGACACGTTCTTGTTTCTCACATCTCCATGAAACACAAGCATCACCAAGCATAACACACCAACCTGACGTGGAACGACGAGTATCCAAACAACCAGCATGATCAGCATCAGCATAAGCCGTTATGTCGCACGACCCAGTAGCTGGTAAGAAAATGCCAATGTCGAGCGTACCACGAAGATACCTTAAAATACGATGAACCGCCGCAAGATGAGAGTCTCGAGGCGCTGACATAAACTGGCTGACAACCTGAACTGCATAAGAAATATCGGGACGAGTCGAAGGAAGATATATCAAGCTACCAACCAATTGACGATATTGGCGCGGGTTGGAAATAAGTTCACCATTCTCACGAGACAGACGCAAATTGAGTTCCATGGGAGTAGACACAGCTGTACAATCACAATATCTTGCTGTGCCTAACAAATCAGCCAAGTATTTCTTTTGACATACGAAAATACCACGAGAAGAGCGAGATACCTCGAGGCCAAGGAAATAAGACAAGAGATCCTTGAGCTGAAAATGATCGTGTAAGAATGTCTTAGTCTCACTAATGCCCACCATATCATCACCTGTAAGAACCATATCATCCACATATATGAGCAAAACCGTGAGACCACGAGGAGTGCGACGAGTAAACAAAGAGGGATTATTCGAACTTTGCGTGAAACCGAGGCTAAAGATATTGGTGGAAAACTTGTCAAACCATGCGCAAAGAGCCTGCTTTAACCCATATAGAGAACGACGGAGATGACAGACCACATCCCGCGACTGTTTATCAAAACCGAGAGGACACTCCATATAAACTGTCTCCTTCAAGTCGCCGTGAAGGAATGCATTTTTAACATCTAATTGATAGAGAGGCCAATGCTTTTGCGACGTGAAGGCAAGAATAGTGCGAACTGTCTGCATCTTAGCAACCGGAGCAAAAAGTCTCATCGTAGTCTATCTCATATTCTTGCTTAAACCCTTGAGCTACCAAACGTGCTTTGAAACGATCAATTGAACCATCGGGTTTATACTTAATCGTATATACCCAACGAGAACCAATAACAGTCGGGAGGACGTGGAACCACGTCCCATGTGTGAGAGGACGATAAGGCCAATAACTCCTCGGTCATGGCCGCAACCCATTTTGGATCCTGGCAAGCGTCACGATAAGAAGAAGAAGCACACGTGGATGTAACCGAGGGATCGACTGGATGAGCAGAGTAAGTGACAGAGTCTTGGAATCGGGATGGAAGTTTACCTCTAGTCACCCGAGAAGAACTGATGAAGTTGTTGTCGATGAGGAATTAGACGTACTTGTGGATGCATCATCCGTAGAAATGAGTGGATGAGTACCAAGCTCACCTTCCACGTGTGTTGTAGAGGAAGGAGGATCATTATTAATATTCTCATGCACATCATGCATGTGTACAGGAGAGGAAGATGATGCATCCACTGAGTTTTGACCTGAAGAGGAATTAACAAGCACTTGATTATCATCAGACACAAAATCATCAAATGAAGGGATTAAAACATATGGGTCATCACTGGGAGTCACATTAGTGGTCGAATAATAAGGTATATGTTCGACAAACACAACATGATATGCAACTCGTAACCGCCTCTGAAGAGGATCGTAGCACAAATACCGGTTGACGAGAAACAACTCCTCGTATGGGGTAGAGTTACGTAACACCGTAGACACCTGTCGATTCACCAGATACACAACCATTCGAATTGTCTCAACCCAGAAAGATGATGGAACCTTAGACTCGATTAAAAGAGCTCGTGCTAAATCCAAGACATGGCGATGCTTCCTCTCAACCAAACCGTTCTGTTCCGACACACCTGGACAAAATTGTTGATAATGAATACCCTGAGCGCGATAGAAACTCTGAAGTATCAAGGAAGAGAATTCACCTCCCGGATCTGATCGAATAACCTTTATGGTCTTGCCAAATTGAGTTTGAACCATTTTCACAAAATCCACCGCAACTTGGTAGAGATCGGACTTAAGTCGGAGAAAGAAAACCCATGTATATCTCATTTGATCAATAAAAAGAGAAAAGTAGCGGTACCCCATCCGTGAATTCACAGGGGCTTGTCCCCACAAATCCGTATGAATAAGATCAAACGGAGCAGCCACAGAAGTAGTACTTGAAGAAAAAGATCGTTTGACAGCTTTGGCCGAGATACAACATTAACAAGTGGGTATATGCACAGAGGACATTGAGATACGAATAGGGAGAATATTACGAGAAAACATATGTTGAAGTCAAGCCACATGCGGATGTCCCAATCGAGAGTGCCATAAATTCCAAGTAGAAATATCATTCTTTACCACAAACACATGTCCAACATAATCTGAATCAATCCAGTTATTACTCAAACCATCATCCAAACTTATTTTTGAAGTACTAACTGAAGAACCAATGTCATGATTTAAATCACTCGTCATATGATTGAATGCTGCTGAATCAAGATGCCAGTTTCGATGATTACCTGAAACACCCGCAGCCGAGAAAGCAGCCTGAACAGGGGAAGGCATGTAACGAGAGAGGGCTGCCTTCACAAGAGAGTGGATTGAAGAACTACTGTCTGAAACGACACTGGCCAAATTTAGAAACGACCGTAGGAGACTGAGCCGTATAAACTGGTCGTCCAGGCCGAGGCGATTTATTCTTCAAAATCGGGCACTCTAGAATGATGTGACCGGAGTTTCGACAATAGTTACACACATTGCGTTGACGGCAATGTGCGACCGAGTGACCAACAATATGAAAAATGACGACACTTCATTTCATTATTTGATGAGGCAGGAGTATTCCTATTAGTGTTATTACGACCTGAGTGAGAGTAAAATTGCGGACGTCGGCCTGTCACAAAAACATTTCCAGAACTAGCAACACCATTGGCTGATGATCCAATATATACCATCTAATTGAGCTTGCGTGTTGAGCCGAGTCTCAACACGGACCAAATCCCCAAGAATATCTTCTATATCAGTAGTATTATTCGCAATGGCTTGCGATCGAACAGTCTCGAACTCAGGCCTCAACTTCATAAGAAACTGAAGCACCGGGTTCGATTCCTTTCGGCCAAGATTTCAGCACTAGCAGCCGATGATAGCATAGACATCGACAAAAGATCTTGCTCAGTCCACAAATCTGACGCAGTCGTATAAAAGGTGTTAATATCACGATCCCCTTGGGTGAGCTTGGCAAGCTCAAATTCAATCTCAAATAGCCGCGATGAGCTAGCCTTTGCATATATTTTCTCAAGATGAGCCCAAATAGCTGCGGCCGAAGTAAGTACGCAGAGTCAAAGCAATACGTAGCTCTACCGAATTAATAATCATCGAAAACACTTTTGCATTATTAACTAACCAAATTTCGCGTTCCTTCGCAAAGGATTCTTCAGCAGCACGAGACTCCACAGTCTTTGTCGCCTTAGCAGCAGCGTCTCCATCACCCGAACTTTCAACGGTAATCGGAGCTACTGGCTCCGGAGCACTACCATCAAGATAGGATAATAATCCCTTTCCAGCAACAAGATAACGAAACTGAAATTCCCACAAGGCATAGTTTTTCCCATTGAATCGCACAGACAAAGAATCGAACTTATCAATCTCTGATACCATGATAACAAATGAAGGCGCGAAGAAACGAACAAACACGAAGAATTACGTGGTTTCCCAACAGTGTGTTGGGTACGTCCACTTACCTGGCCAAAACCGCCCCCGCATATGTATCAAAAGAGGGGTAAGAACAACCGTTTCACTTTGGAACATGAGGTGGCGGGTTACCAGAGAAGAGAGGACAATAGCTTTCTCCCTTGCCTTGCTAAATTTGACTTTTCTAATTGAAAGTAGCAAGCCACTCCACTACTTCGGACCAACTAATCACCGATCTTATTTCAGAGAAGAGAAAGAAGGAAGAGAATACAAAGAGATTAATTAACCCTAACACAAACTCACTAGGGTTATATACTACCATACCCGTGTCCTGTATTACACAGCTCAAGACACATGGGTTGGGCCTGAGGCCCAATACGCTAACACATGAGTTGTAAATCGCCGGTATAGAAAAGTGCATCAGCTTTCTAAAGATAAGCTAAACACGTTTAGCGACTCTTGATGGCTCTTGAGACTACTCATACCCGCTACAGAGATGAAGATCTGAACCAGCGACGAAGTCAACCTAAGCGGCAGAAAAAAATTGACCAGATCCTAATGGGCCTCTAAGGCTATAAAAGCCCCATCATAAAGAGGGGCTCACCACGACGATGAATGTCAATCTGAGCGACGCAGGTTGATCACAGAAAACCCTAAGACCCAAGACGGGCTCTCCTCAATATGGGCCGAATTCTCTTAAAGGTTCAAGGTTATCCTAAGCAGCGGCCCTATCGCCCTAAAACCCTAAAAGACATGTGAGATCATCTTAAGGCGTCGTACTATCCATTAAAGGTGGAGGGCGTCTCCATACTTGCAACCAATAGGAATACTGTCTAATGGTAATCGCTCATGCTATATAAATACTTGAGCAGCTATGCAACAATGGAGACATACAGAATAATATGAAACCTTTCCTCGGTACGTCCTGTTAATCTACTTATCACAATACCTCATTTCTGTTGTTTAAAGTATTAATTACTACCCCCTCTTTTCCATACATGAGATAATCCGGAACTTCCAAACGACGTTTCAACTCCTCTATTGCTCCAGGTGACTTGCCCATAACAAATATTCAATCAAGTGAGATACATTATATGAAAAGATTAATCAAGTGATCGAGTGGTAAGAATTCTGATCAAATTCAAGTAAATTTAATATTTATATGTAAATATTTGTGTTATAATTATACATACGTTTTCTCAAAATATTTAGCGTCAAGTGAAGATTGAGGACCCAAATTGGAGTCCCTGACTCCGCCCAAGTTGGAGTCCTTGGTAGGTATGGTTAGAAATAGATATAAGCCCATGACTCCTCTTTGATTACCATGATATATTCTTACTATGAAAACTGAAACAATATTTCTCCGATCTGTTATGAAGAAACGAGGCCCAGCCCAACAAAGATGCAATCATAATAGCCCATACATTAATGAGGTAAGTATAATTGGGCCGATGAAAGAAACAAGGCCCAATTATTCGATAGAGATCACGTCTAGAATTGTAACATACTACAGAAGAATCTACTACTAGGACTAAATTATGGTTTACAGTGTGATATTACGTTGGTAATTGTGTAACTTACTGATAGAGATAATCTTATGCTTTAAGCAAAAAAGTTATCCCATCATCTTGTTTCAATATTTTGGTCTGAAATTAAGAACCATCCATTACCTACCAGGTTTTGTTAATTTGGAGACAGACGGCCCAGTATAATTTTAAAAAAGCCAAACTTCACATATACGGAAAGAAGCCCCAACCAAAGCCATTAACTCACGCCATCCACCTGTCAAGTATTCATATATTAGTCTCATTTTTCAGCGTTAATTATTGTGTCATATATATGGAGATTGGTCCATCAATATTGTGAACGAGATTACTAGGGAATATCACGAGTATGAGCAAAATTCAAAATTCGATACTCAATATTTCTTGACCTAGTTGACGAGGATGAATACTATGGGACGTTGCTGATCCGTCCAGTTGGACCGGTGGATCAATACTGTGGTTCTTTGGAGGTTAGGCAATGAGTCCGTCCTCGGAGTGTCTCGGCGGATGGTACCTTGCAGGGCGGACGTGCAAGGGGTTAGTATGTATAAGGTGGCAAGTATGTGGATAATGTAGGGAGAATGGGTTACAGAGAAGTACCGGGCGAGAGCCCTTTTGTGTGGGCGGAACCGATAGCCTTTAGCGTACAGCGTGAAAGCTTGTAGTATCAGGCGTATGGTCCCAAGTCTGTTATGTCCTCTTCTGAATGGGGGACCCTGTTATTTATAGGTCCCATTGGTCTGGCAGGGTCCACGTGTCCTGCTCTGAGTGGGCCGCAGAGGGTCACCGTCAACAGTAATGGGCGGTGGCCTCCTGTAGACATGACAGGTGATCCCTTGGCTGAGGCGGACAGAGGACCGCCCTGGAGCGACGGACCGCCCTGGCCATGTTCGAGGGCGGATTCAACTCGGGCCCATCAATTGCCCCCAGTATGGTCTTGAGGCCGTAAGAGCCTCGAGGCGATACTATGGAACTGTTTCGAACGCCTTGGAGTGATGGACCGCCCTCATCATGTGCGAGGGCGGATACAACTCAAGGGCCCATCAATTGCCCCCAGTATGGTCTCGAGGCCGTAAGAGGCTCGAGGCGATATTATGGAACTGCTTCGAACGCCTTGGAGTGAAGGACCGCCCTGGCCAGGGGGGGCGAGTTCTAAACTTGTTGCCGATGCTGTTACTGGTGACCGAAATGGGTGGAGCTCTTCTTTTGAGGTGAGCTTGCACGCGTCCCACCCTTTTTGCACACTTTCTTTCCTTTGTGCAGGCTACTAGCCTATTCGCCCATTGCCTGGGGGACACGTGGCTCGATAACATTTGGTGACGTTTCGCTTACCCACGTCACCAGTATAAATAGAAGTTCTCCCCCCCTTCCTTTCGGCACCTCAGCTTGTCAACTAAATTCTTGAGAGCTTCCGCCCTTCCTTTCCAATTTCCTTGAGCTTGTCCGCCTTGCCCTCCTTGTCCGCCTTATCCTTACAACTCTTTGCCCTTGTCCGCCGTCTTCCAAAACATTCACCGAAGATGCCTTCTGATTCTGAGTCGTCTTCCTCCGCCGAAGCAAGTAGGTTTCTTTGAAATTTCTTGCATTCGATTTTATCCGCCCATTTATTTTTTTCTTTCGCATTTTTGGCTTGTCTTGCGTGCCTCGCCCTTTCTATTTCCTTCTTTGGCGTGTGAGATGTCGTCTAGTGGGTCATCATCCTCCGTGGATTATGACCTTTTAGAGAGTGTGTTGAGAGACATGCGGGAACGTCGACGCTCTGCCGCCCGCCCGTCCCAAGAGGACGGGACAAGCACGGCTCCGGTATCCGTTCGCCCCCTGGTGTTCGTTCCTCCTCCTCTTCTGATTTGTGCCCCTTGTCCTTCTGTTGTAGGAGGTTATGATGAAGGGAGGAGAGGATCGGGGGCGGATGCGTCGTCTTCTGATTCGTCATCGTCATCTCCGTCTCGTCAATCGAGTCCGCCTCTGTCCCCCGAGCCCTTCAGGGAAGAAAAGTTTGATGAGGAAGGGTCGGATGCGGCGGATCCAAACTCAAAGGACAGATGCCATATCCGGAGGATTCCGATTTAGTCTTCAACCCATACGCCGATTTTGACATGGAGTACACCTTCGCTGAGGATGCTGATCCACTGCCTTCTCCTTCGGCGGAGCAGCTCCGCCGTCAGGCAGAAGCCAGGTTCAAGAATTCCAACTCGAACAGCGTTCGCCGGTTCGCGTCGTGGCAAGCCGGATTCACCAAGGAGGCTTTGGGTTTTGATCTTGACACCGGGGCTGTGGAGAAGTATGGGTACAAGATCAGAACCTGGGAGCAAATGTGGGAGGGGTCACCTGCAGACTGCCGGGAAGTGTTCGGGCCGGGATACTTTCCTTATGTCAAGACGAACGCCCTGGTGAAGATTTTGAACGATTGTGACATGCCTCAAAGCTTCTCGTACGCTGCCCCTGCCCGCCTTTGCTCAATCGGAAACTGCCCGCTCGGATGGGTGGGCGTTTGGGTGGAGGCGCTTATGTACGATCTCCGTTTCCCTCTGGATCCCTGGGAGCTGGACGTCCTGGATCTGTTAGGAGCGTCCCTGGGAGCTCTCCAACCCCACGCCTGGGCGATCATGTCAGCGTTTCAGGTGTCATGTGTGAAGAGGCATGTCGCTCCCAGCGCCCGAGTATTCCGCCATCTCTACAGAGCCAAGATTAACCAAAATGGCATTACTTTCTCAAAGATGATAGCGTACTCAGGGAGCGGAGTTTATGGTGCCATCAAGGCGGACTCCGTGTGGTGGCACAGCTTTTTCTTTATTAAAGCTGATTCGCCGGAGGATGCGTTCTGGGCGGAGCGCCTTCGACCTACATGGTCGTATGGGGCCGTCGAGGTGTTCAATAAACCCGGCCGCCTTCAGGAGAATGATGCTGCCATTGTGAACTGGGTGAACACCTGGAATTACAACCTGAAGAAGAGGGGCCGGAGCGTCCTGAAGGCCTGGCTAGGCGGCGGTGGTGAGCGGACAGTTTTTGAGAGCGATGCTCCTGTAGTTGGGCGCCCTATATATCCATTCTTATTCTTTCCCAAACGTCTAATATGTTTGCTTGTTTTGATATTGACTTGGTGCAGAGAGCTCCATCTTCGCGGCGTTGCTGAACGCCAAGACGCGGGGAGCGTCCGCTGATACTCAGCCGCAACCTGAAACTCCGGTGGCGGATCAGCAGCAGAGGATGAAAACCGCACGAACCGCCCACCCAGAAAAAGAGCAGGCGGACAATGATCGCCTGGAGAAAACGAACCGAGCCGGCCGGGAGTCCGCCATCGCAGAACGTGGGGAAGGCAAAGCGCCGCAAGCTCCCATGAGTAAAGATTCCGGGAAGAGAAAATGGTCGGAAAGCTCTTCGAAAACCCATACTTCTTCTGGGGAGTACAGCGCCGCCCGCCTTCCGGCGATGCAGCCAACCTTAAGCGGCAACGAGATTCTCACGCGAGCCGCCCTCCAACTGGCAGCCGACTGGGATATCGACCACCCCCGGTCGGAGGATGGGGTTCGCCGTATGGCGATGGAGCAGATGGCGATTGGAGCCAGGGTAAGATCTCTTCGCGATGTCATACACTAGTTTTGTTCTGCCCTCCAGATGGCGAGTAAGTAATCTTTGGATTGCTTGTGTTTGCAGCTTTTGGGAACCGCCGGCGCACTGCTTTCAGCGGATAAGGCGCTTAGGGCCGAGCAGCCCCAAGGTGCTGAGGAGCTAGAGAATCAGCTGCGGGAAGCTCGGGCCGCCACTCAGCAGTGGAAGGCTAAGTATTCCAAAGCGAAGAAGGAAATGGACGAGGAGGCGGCCCGGCTTCTGGTAACTACCTCTTATGAATTGGATTTGGTCCGTGTTGCGCACGCTAACCAAGCCACTGAACACATGTTGGACTTACAGGCGGAAGCAGCAGAAGCGCTACAAGGTGGAGGCGGCCCTATCCCAGGCGGAGGCGGACAAGGACGCCCTGAAGGAGCAAGTGGTCCTCTTAGAGAGCGACAAGGCGGTCATGGCCCAGGACCTGGGGGCCAAGACAAAAGACTTGGAGAGCCGCGGCCTTGTTTTGAAAGAAACAGAGGAGACCCTTCAGGCGCTGAAGGCGGACATTGAGAAGACGGTCACCGAGAAAACTGAGGCAGAGTTAGGCGACCGGGTGCAGAGCGCTCTTGACAACACCCTTACTGCCGTCCGCCATGAACTCCGACGGGGGAACACCGACTACTCCTGGAATCAGGAGCAGATGTTTCGCTGTGCGTCTCGGAGGTTGATGGCGCAGGAGTTGAAGGAGGAGTCCGTTGACTCTCAGGTGCTGTCCCCGGACCGTCGCCAGGAGCTGTTGTCCGAGGCGTACTCCGAGGTGAATCTCCGGCATAAGGAGCTGAAGAAGAAGGCTCGGGCTGAGAGGTCCCGGGCGGACAAAGCGGGATCATCAGTGGGGCGCCAGTAATTCCATGTCCTGTAAATTTGCTCTTCTTTTCGGCTTCCTGTCTTTTGTATCAAACGTATCGATCCGCCATTGTTATGAAGTTATGACATGCCATTGTTATCCAGTTGTCATCCCCTTTTTCTTCTCTTTTTTTTTTGTTTGTGTGAACTTCGCATGATTACTGAGGTAGATTTCCCCTTGGGGAAAACTGGACAACGAAGTGTTGGGTTCCGCCTTGGGGAATCCGAATTCGAAGAGGCATGCTGGGTTCCACCTTGGGGAACCCGAACAAGTTAGATTCCGCCCTGAGGAATCGGCCCTGGGTATCAGGGACGGATTCCGCCCTGGGGAATCCGAACTCGGAGGAAAGTTGGGTTCCGCCCTGGGGAACCCGAACGATGACGAATTGGTTTCCGCCCTGGGGAATCCGAATTCGAAGAGGTACGTTGGGTTCCACCTTGGGGAACCCGAACTTGGCGCAGGGGTTAAGTTCCGCCCAGGGGGAACTCGAACCCGGCCATGCTTTTAGTAGGACTTGTCCATTGATATGCATAATATCATATATATATATATCTTTAGTGCACTTGTCTTCCTATCCTTACATACACGCCCTTAGTAGGCTGTTTTCAAAACTTGCACAAGATTCAAAAGTTAAGAAACGGACGGAAAGTAGCAGTGAGCTAGACCTCGTCTTTATTGGCACTGTACTTCCGCAAGTGCATGGCGTTCCATGTCTTGTGTATGGGTTCGCCGGTAGGGCGTTCGAGTTTAAAGGTGCTTGGACGATCACTTCACGGACCTTGTATGGCCCTTCCCAATTGGCGTTTAGTTTGCCCTGTTGGGGGACCGGCCGAAAAACCTTTCGAACTACCCAGTCACCTTCTTCCAGGTGATGAGGGCGGAGATGAGCGTTGTACCTCCTAGCCAATTGTTCCTTTTCAGCAACCAGGCGGATAGCTGCATCCTCCCTTCGTTCTTCTAACATGTCCAGATTATGATGTAAGCCTGCATCATTGCCGGCGTGGTTGAAATGCTGAATCCTAAGGCTAGGCAGATTAACCTCCACGGGTAGGACTGCTTCGGTTCCATATACCATGGTGTAAGGGGTTTCATCTGTGGCTGTTTTGTACGAAGTCCTGTGCGCCCATAGGATGTTGGGCAACTCATCGACCCATTTTCCCTTCGCCGCATCCACTCTCTTCTTCAATCCTTGCAAGATGAGCTTATTGATGGCTTCCGCCTGCCCGTTCGCCTGGGGATATGCTACAGACGCCAAGCGAACCATGATTTTGAATTCTTCACAAAAGTCAAGGAACGCCGTGCAATCAAACTGAGTGCCGTGATCGCAGACAAATCCCAGAGGAAGGCTGAAGCGAGTGATGATGTTTTTCAGCACGAACTTCTGCACCTGATATGCCGTGACGGAGGTGAACGACCATGGTGAAACTATCGGCTGGAGAGCGGTGGAGGGCAGGTGGTGCGTGTTAGCGAATAGCTGACACTTGTGGCATCGCTTGACCAGCTCTTCCGAGTCTCGGCGTATTGTTGGCCAATAGTACCCCTGCAATAATATTCTTTTTCCAGGCTTTTGGCGCCTATATGCATCCCGCATACGCCTTGGTGGATTTCTCTCAAAGTGAAAGAAGCCTCCTCATCACTTAAGCATCGCAAGTATGGCCCTGCCGAGGACTTACGGTACATTTCGCCGCCCAGCAAAACACATCTTGCCGCTCGTCTACGAATCTTGGTAGCCAGTGCTCGGTACGCCGGGAGGGCGTCCGTTTCAATAAAAGTCCGTACTGGCGCACGCCAATCCGTGAGTGGCGCTGTGGGCGGTGTCACGCTTGTCTGGGCATCACCGGCCAGACACTCACGCTCTTCTCTTTCTTTCTCCACGGTGATCATCCTGTCCTCTTCGAAGCTGAGAGCGGTAGCGAGCTTAGAGAGAGCGTCAGCGTGGGCGTTGTCTTCCCTCGCCACCTGATGGATCTCCGTTGTTTCGAAACCCTTGAGGGCGATCTTGGCTTGATCGTTGTACGGGGCCAGAGTTTCCTCCCGGACCTCGTACACTCCACTGAGCTGGTTGACCACAATGGCGGAGTCGGAGAAAACTTTGAGATGGGATACTCCCATGGTTTTGGCCATTCTGAGCCCTGCAATGAGTGCCCCGTACTCCGCCGCATTATTGGTTCGTGGCCTGTTGAAACGGAGGGCGGTTTCGTGTAGGACTCCCTGGGGGCTTTTTAACACTATACCCGCCCCCGCTCCGTTCTTGCTCGATGCCCCATCCACGTAGAGCTCCCAGTAATCATCCGGGCGTCCTTCCGCCCGGACACATCCTTCGACCACAAAATCAGCCAGAGCCTGTGCCTTGATGGCTGTCCGTGGTTGGAAGTGTACGTCATATTCGCTGAGCTCTACCGCCCATTTGGACATGCGCCCTGCCACTCCCATGGACCTGAGAGCTGCCTTGAGTGGTAAGTTCGTCACAACGTGAATTGTGTGAGCATGGAAGTATGGGCGCAGCTTCCTGGAGGCGATAATCACCGCGTAGGCTGACTTCTCCAATGGAGAATACCTGGTTTCGGCATCTACTAACGACTTGCTCGTGTAGAAGACCGGGCGTTCTTCTTTGTCCATCCGCTTCATGAGAACTGAGCTGACAGCTGTAGCCGCGATGGCGACGTACAGGTATAGCTCATCTCCGGGAACCGGGGCTGCTAGCGTCGGCGGAGTGGTGAGGAATGCTTTGAGTTCCTCAAAAGTCGTAGAACACTCTTCCGTCCATGAGAACTTGGCCGCCGCCTTCAGAGTGGCGAAGAATGGCGCCTGCCTCTCGGCGGACTTCGGGATGAATCTGTTCATTGCCGCTAACCGCCCCGTCAACGTTTTGACATCTCTCACCGTCTTAGGGGGTGGTGTCTGTATGATAGCTTCTATCTTTTTGGGGTTCGCCTCGATTCCCCGCCTGGTGATTATGAATCCCAAAAACTTCCCTGAGGATGCGCCGAAGACGCACTTCTTCAGATTCAAGCGAAGTTGGAACGCCTTCAAGGTGTCGAAGGTTTTCCTGAGGTCTCCCAGGTGGTCCTCACCCGCCTTGGTCTTAACCAGCAGGTCATCAACGTATGCTTCCATGTGATGACCCAACTGATCTTGAAAAACTCTGTCAATCATCCTCTGGTACGTCGCTCCGGCATTTTTTAGGCCAAACGGCATCACATTGTAGCAGTAATTGCCGAAGGGCGTCGAGAATGACGTTTTTTCTTGGTCCGCCATTGCCAGAGGGATCTGGTGGTATCCCAAGAACATGTCCAAGAAAGACAACGTCTCATGGTTTGCTGTGGCGTCCACCAGTTGGTCGATATTGGGCAGCGGATATGGGTCCTTGGGACAGGCGTCGTTGAGGTTGGTAAAATCTATGCACATCCGCCAGCTTCCATCCGCCTTGCCCACCATTACTACATTCGACAGCCACGTCGGGTATTGGACTTCCCTGATGAAACCTGCTTCCAACAGTTTCGTTATTTCTTCTTGGACCGCTTGTTTTCTTGTCCAATTTACTGTCCGCTTCTTTTGCGACACGGGGCGGGCGTCTGCCCTCACAGCTAGGTGGTGCTGCATGATCGCGGGGTCCAGCCTAGGCATATCCTGGGGTTTCCACGCGAACAAATCAGCATACTCTCTCAGCAGTGCCACTGTGCGGTCTCGGTCTGGGACCGGCATATGAGCGGACAGCCGTATCACTCTCTCAGGATTACCAGGATACAGTGGGACTTCTGTATCCGCCTCTGCGGATTCTGGGCGGACATACGCGTCGTCTCTAGTATCCACTGAGAAACACGCCTCTTCTTTCTTGAGAGCCACCCTATAGCATTTTCGTGCTAATGGAGTGTTTCCCCATGCTACTCCGATTCCTCTTGCAGTAGGGAACTTCATGACTTGATGGACTGTGGAGGAAACTACCTCGAAGGCGGCCAAACTGGGCCGCCCCATTATCATGTTATACGCCGAATTGCAATTGGTGACGTAAAATTTTATGTGCTTTGTTTCCTGGTGATCGTCGTCCCCCAACGTGATGGGTAAGGTGATCACGCCCAGTACAGGTACGTCATTTCCCGCGAAGCCAGTCAGCATGATCTTAGAGCGCTTGAGTAGGGCGGGGTCTAAGCCCATTCTGCTGAAAGCGTCGGCTGAGAGTATATCTGCCGAACTGCCCTCGTCCACTAGCACCCGCTCTACCAGAGTGTCTTCAATGATGACACGGATCACCATCGCTTGGGTGCTGGGACTTCTCCCGCGCAAATCTGCCGATGTGAACGTCAATGGCGGCTCTCTATCCGACTGTCTGACCATGGAACATTCGCCAACGACCCTTCTGTTCTGGGGCGTATCCTCCTCTCCTCCCAAAATCATGCTGCATGTTCTCCTTTATCTGGGCTTTCCGCCCTTCTTTTGGGTATCCGGACTTTCCTCCTTATCCGTTATCCTGTCGAAGACACTTGCCTTTCTGGGGGCGTGTGTCTACCCGCCTTCGGAGGGGGTGTCTCTAACCTTTCCTTTTCTCCTCGTTTTGGCGATTCTGAGCGTTCCCGCTCTTTTCTCCTTCGGTTACTTATGATGAATTCCTTGAGGTCACCATTCTTTATGGCTCGCTCAATCTCACTGCGGAGTTCCCGGCAGTCCTCCGTGTCGTGCCCCTTCTGCCCATGAAACTCGCAATACTCATTTGGGTTCCCTCTTTTCAGTGCCGCTTTGGGTAACGGGGCCGGCCACCGCAATCCCCCTTTCTTTTCTTGGAGGACGTACATGAGCCTTCGCCTTGATTCCGACAGGGGGGTGTACCCTTGTTCCGATCTTCCCTCTCCGTGAGGGCGGTTGTCTCTTCTGTCGTCAGGGCGTTTCTCTTTTCGCCCTTGGTATCCTTTGTCCCTGTTCTGATCGCTTGAGCGCCTGTACCCGTCCTGTATCATGCGACATTCTCTTCCACTTCAGCACACTGGAGGATACATGTCTCCAATTCGGTGTGGGTTTTTGGCTTTCTTCGGACCAAGTCCTTCACCAGCTCGGTGCTAAGCGTGGTGGTTTGGATGTGGTGGAGCACAATGTCCAATGCGAGGTTGGGCACCGCCGCGACCGCCTTGGCCCACTTCTCGTAGTACTGCCGAAGAGTCTCTGACCGGTTCTGTCTCAAGTTCCAGAAGGCGGACAAATTGCGTCCCGCCTCCTTTTGGTTTGAGAACTTGTGGAGAAAGAGTTGGCAGAAATCTTCCCAATTCTTTATGATTCCTTCTGCCAAACCTCCATACCAGGTTAGTGCAGCTCCAGTTAACGTTCCAGGGAACGTACGGCAGTAGGTATCGTCCGGGCCGTGAACATCTGCATGGCAACGGTGAATGTTAACAGGTGCTGGTCGGGATCCCCAGTTCCGTCGTATGCTTTGATTGCTGGTGGCACGAATCCTTGTGGGGGAGGAAAGCTGAGGAGACTCTTGTCCAGAGGCTGCCGCATGGCGAGTTGCCTTGGGCCTGACTGGTGGCGAGGGAGGAACAGTCGGTACATTTCGTCCGAGTCCGCCATGCCGGTTGCCAGTCCGCCGGATGAGCCCTCGGTGTGATTTCCGGGGGTTGTCTTGGCCACCAGGAACTTCATCATCATTGCCATTTCAGCGTTCTGTCTTTGTAGATCGGCTACCTGTGCCGCTAGGTCCCCCGCAGCGGGATCAGCCGCCGTTCTATCTTCCAACGGAGGGGGGATGTGGGACTCCCTCGGAGCAATCCAAGGCCTAGAGGGCGGATTGGATGGGGTGTTTGTGTAGCCGTTCCCAAGGGTGGGTCTACGGAAGGACGAGGGTCTCGGGGGACACCCGCCGATACGACTTGTTTGGCCGGGGTGACGAGCGTTTCCGTGGGGACACCACTCGTGGGATTTTCCTCCAAATTCTGCATGCTGTTTGTCTTTTGGGAACAAAACGTTTAGCTTGCCCCTATCTGGCGCGCCAATTGATCCGCCCAGTTGGACCGGTGGATCAATATTGTGGTTCTTTGGAGGTTAGGCAATGAGTCCGTCCTCGGAGTGTCTCGGCGGATGGTACCTTGCAGGGCGGACGTGGAAGGGGTTAGTATGTATAAGGTGGCAAGTATGTGGATAATGTAGGGAGAATGGGTTACAGAGAAGTACCGGGCGAGAGCCCTTTTGTGTGGGCGGAACCGATAGCCTTTAGCGTACAGCGTGAAAGCTTGTAGTATCAGGCGTATGGTCCCAAGTCTGTTATGTCCTCTTCTGAATGGGGGACCCTGTTATTTATAGGTCCCATTGGTCTGGCAGGGTCCACGTGTCCTGCTCTGAGTGGGCCGCAGAGGGTCACCGTCAACAGTAATGGGCGGTGGCCTCTTGTAGACATGACAGGTGATCCCTTGGCTGAGGCGGACAGAGGACCGCCCTGGAGCGACGGACCGCCCTGGCCATGTTCGAGTGCGGATTCAACTCGGGCCCATCAGTTGCCAAATCAACAAATCAACTACCATCGATACAATATTACGATGAGTCAATTGTACATGTTTAATTAAGGACTATAAATGCAGTTCTTACCAAACTTAGACGACTACGTGTACAACACATGTTCGAACATAAGATCCAATTCCAATGTAACCATTTTAATGACCATGGTTTAGATTTTGAAAACAACCATTTACTCTCATTTTTACTATATAGTTTAACAGATTTTCATACCCCTACACAAAGATTATGACTTTAAAAAAATAGGCATGGTTGTATGTGTCTTATTCCCTTACTCAATCACATGTAGAACCAAGATCATATCATATGTGATTAAAATATAAACCAAATTAATTCCTTAATATAATTAATAAGATCCCATGTTAAGGAACTTCCTTTCATCATATTAGACGAGAATTTTGACTTGGGCAGCATTGCATGTGGCTTTTCTCTGTTGCGTGAATAATGGGATTTTTTCCTCTTTATAATCAAAATTGATTAAAGCTATTTTTACTTTAAGATTTTATTTATTAATCTAAACAAATCAACCACTAACTTTATCTAATTCCTCAAATAAACTTGTTTGGGAAGTGTCATGTATATTATTAACTATGAGAGATGGGGATTGGCCTATTACTTCCCACACAAGCACTATATATGGATAATTAGTTTTTGATCTAATGACATGTTAGAAATTGAGAACTCGAGGACTAATGTGTGGTAGATAATATTTCTAAATTTTATTTTTTATCAGTTATATATTCGTAAGTACACTTTTTAAAAACATCTGCATAACGATAACTATTAAGAATTTGGGCCTAATTACAATCGATAGTATATGATCCTCAAAATTGGACTTAACGCTTCAATAGAAGAACTTAAGGCGTATTGAGTGCCAAGACATTTATAAATCTCATTATGTTTGCACACTTTTTGGTCCATATTAGAATCGACCCAAGTGAGTACAACAATATATTCAAATTTAATTTGTTTTCTTGTTTCATTGTGTTCCAGCCTCGTCGCCTGGCCCAATAATGGAAGCCCAAGCCTGTTGGTCTTCCGGGGGTGGTGTACCTCATAAGTAATGAAGGGGTAGTTAGTTCAAGGGAAAGGGAGGCGATCAGTTTAAGAATGGGAAGGGAAGCGAGTAACGTACCGCAGAGCGTTTTGTCCGCTGGGTAAAAGTGTTGTCCCCCGGTTAATGGGGTGTACGGGGGGTATTTATAGTACCCCTGTCTTGGTCGCCAAGGCTGAATCTCGGCCACTCGTTTGTAGCCTCCGTAGGATGTTGACACGTGTTCGCCTTGCCTTGGAACCCTAAGAGCCGCCGAGACTGGGCCGTCGCTTTGGGCCTCCCTTTGCTTCCTGGGCTTGCTTGCTTAGCCCATCTGAGCTGTCGCCTAGGCCCAGCTTCTCAGCACTAGCGGCTGTGTCCAGGACGCGTTGGCCCGCATGTGGGCCGCCATGTGGGCCGCCATGTGGGCCTTTGGATTTCGCCGGGCTGGGCCCATCAATTGCCCCCAAACCCTTAGTCGAGCTTTGCTTGGCTGAGGGCTTACTCATAGTTCGGACCGCTTGTCTTTTGGTCGCCGTAGGAGGACCCATCAATTGCCCCCAAGCCCTTAGTCGAGCTTTGCTTCGCTGAGGGCTTTCGGCTGCTCGTGCCATGTCGCTTTGTCGCTTTGCCGCTTTGTCGCTTTATCGCTTTGGTTTCTTGGCTCTTAGCTCTTTATTAAGTCGCCCTTGTGCCCACGTTTTTATCGCCTTATCTCTTTTATCGCTGTTTCCTATCACGCCCATTTTTCGATTCTCATGCGTCCCTCTACCGCTCAGGGTACTATAGTCTTTTACTCCCTAGCTTGCTGGAGAAGTTGGGGAAATCGGGGTATTTCAGTAATTGCCCAAAAAGTCATCATTACCTTATCCTTCCGGGCGTCATCTCAACCGCGCGTGCCCCCAATGGAACGTCACGACGGTTCCGTTTCCCGCCAACACGCCCCATCAGCCGCGCGTGCTCCAACTCATCAACGCGACGGTTCCGTTTCCCGCCTACTAAACTTCCTATAAAAACCCTTCTTTTACCGTCTTCTCCCTTTTTTTACTCATTCTCTGCTGCCTCACCTCACTGTTTTTAATGTCCCTTTGCTTCACCAACTTCCTCCCTTTTTCCGACGAGCCTTCTCCTTCTTCCGTCGACCGGAAAATGACCTTTTCTCTCCCTCTCTTCCTTTTTCAGATGTCCGGAGCCCCTCGACGCCCACCTGGTACGTGCCTCAACCTTTCTCTCATGCTGTCATTGTAGTTTTGTTCTCTGTCGTGCATTCCTCCTTCTTTTTCGCTTCTTACCGTCTCTCTTTAACCATGGATTCCGACACCGATAGCCAGAACCAAAGTCACTCTTACTCCGCGGGTACCGATCCTTCCCCTTCTCCTTCATTCTCTCCCTCATCTTCCAGCCAAACCCCTGAACGGGTGCCCCTAAATCCTCCGCCCTTGGCCGAAACCTCCTCTGCCCCGATTTCCGACGTGGCAGAGGAAACTTTTGATGAATCTACCGCCCTTCCTTTCTGGGGTCCCCATCAAAAAGGATTCGAGCGGGCCCGTCATGGGGTTGAGATTGACCCTGAGGCGACAAGGGTCACCGGGTCTTACTCTATCGTCAACTGGCGGTCCATGTGGCAAGGAACTGCTTGTGACGAGCGTACGGTCATTGGCCCCGGCTACTTTCCCTCAGGATCAGTAGGAGAATCGCCCGCGTTCTCCCGTTCGCCCTATTGCCATCCTCCTGGAGGTTCGCCGTGGCCTCTCGGCTCTCTACGATTGGTAATTGCCCCTGGGTGGCACGGCATCTGGACTGAGGCCTTCACCAATGGTCTTCGCCTTCCACCCTCATCATTTGTGATTGATCTGCTTCAGTGCTTTGGTGCTTCTCTTGGCGCCTTCAATGTCGGGTGCTGGGCCTCGACTTCTGCCTTCGAGTGCAGTTGTGTGGCCAAGAAAATCGCCCCCCACTCTTCGGTTGTTTCAATTGATTCACTATGCCAAACATACATCAAATGGCATCAGCTTTGTTCGCCGGACTGATCTTTCCCCAAAGTGCACTTATTCATCTCTGAAACCTCGCCCCACATGGTACCATTCATTTTTCTACTTCTGCCCCAGCGACACGGATCGCCACTGGGCTTCGCTGCTCCCCTCATCCTGGTCTTCTGGCGACGTGAGCTATTTCAACACCGAGCTTGATCCTACTCCTGAGGAAATACTCCTACGTCGCCAGATCCTTCTTGACTGCCATCACCTATCGTCCACCTCTGGCCTGAGAAATGCTCAAGCGGGGATACGAGGAGGTATATTTTATGCCTAGGCAATGCTGATTGTTTTCTCCTTTTAGCTAGAGCTGCCTATCTTGTGCAATTTAAGTCGCCAAAGTCAAATCCTTAAGAATACGCAACCTTCATGTTACCGCCTACCCTCTTTCTGCCACTTATATGTGTTTGTACCTTCTTTGTGTTGTGTTTTTGTGTTGCTTTCCTCTTTTATACATTAACCTTTGGGTTGTCTTTTTCCCAGGCGCTGTAAGCCTCGCTGGATGCCTCCTCACCACCACCGCCCGCGGGCCTGTTGGTGAAACTCGCCCTAGTCGATCTGAGTCTGTCCCGTCGCCCCTGCTTCTGCCCAACCTCCTCCTGAAAAGTCCAAGGGGAAGAGGAAAACGGCCGAGGACGACGAGAGCCTTCCTTCCTCAAAGAGGAAGAAAAAAGCTGGGGCCTCTAAGCCGAGGAAGAAGACGGGTGAGAGCTCCAGCCATCCACCGCCGCCACTTCCACCAGTGGTAGAGGTGGAAGACGTCGATGCTGAAACCGAAACTCCACTTCGCCGCTCGCGTTGCCAGTCTCTTCGGACTGATACCGACACCTCTGGAGGGGGCCTCGCGACCAGCCCGCTGATGAGGACGTCCCTGAATATGATGACTCTTATCTCCCCACCGAGACTATCCTCTCTCCTTTGGACCCAGCTGACCCTGAGTCTGAGCCTGCCGCGGAGCTTGACCCGCGTCCTACGGAGCCTGCTCGCGACCATTCCCGTCCTCCCCCGGTCAAACACGATCGTGCTCGCCGAACTGGTTGGTCAGAGTGGGCTAACTCTATTTTTAACCGCTCCGCTCCTGCTGGCCGAGAGGGTGAAGGGCACTTTCGCCTGCCCTATTTCGCTGTTGTCCATCCAGTGGCGTCCCATATATCGCCCCGGATGGCTAGCGACATTATGGAGGAGTTTTCCCGGGGTATATTCGCGGGAGTAACGGCTCCTGGGGAGGGCCCGGAGATTTCGGACTTGCATGGGGCGACCTCTTGCAGGCTTCTTCAGGTATTGTGGAATGCCTTTATCTTTCTTTATTTATTTCTCCTCGCCGCCACGGTTGTTCGTATTTCCTCTTATCCTTTTCGCGCTTTCTTCAATGTTTAGGCCATTGCCGAGCTTGGCGATTTGTCCTTTACATGTAAGCACATGCAGCAGGAGAATCAGAGGCTGAAGGAGGAGGTAGAGAACCTTCGCTCCCTGCGCATGGACCTCACCCGTTATCACAACGAGGAGAAGGCATTTACTTGTTTGCCTCCTCTTCTTCCCCCCTTTTTTATATATATTATTTCCCGACTTATCACCTCACGATCCTTGCTAAACCTGCTCCTTGTCTTTTTATCTTAGCGACGGGCGGATGCAGCGACCTCCGCTGCTGGGTCTCTGAAGGAAAGTCTGGCTGAGGCGAAAACCCGGATCGCCCAAATGGAGGGTGTCCAGGAGGACTTGCGATATGCTAATGAGCACATCGTCGCTCTTGAAGCCGAGTTGGATGAGGCTCGTGGCAAGGTCGCTCAGGTGGAGGAGATAACCGCCGAAAGGGATAGTGCCAAAGAGCTGCTTATCGACTCCCTGGCGGCGCAATCGGTGGCGGATCGTGACCTCGCAGCTGCCAAGGCTCAGTATGACGAGACCGTGGCCTACTATACTCATGCCCTCGGCGAGAGTATGCGTGTGGTGATGCGCAGTTGTCGTAATGAGTTTTACGAGCTGTTTCCCAACAAGGGTTGGCCTGGGTGAAAATGGTTTGTGCTGTCATCCGAGGGCTTAACCGCCATAATCTTGGGGTTCCCGACCTACCCGACGCCGAGGAAGAGGCTTATTTCCGAGACGCTGCTCGCTTGGAGCGTGAGGTAGTGGCGGCAGATGCTGAATATGTGGCGGCCACTCGCCGCAGCCGTGGCCTGCCTGATTTGAATCCCGATGGCTCGGAGGTTCAGCCGCCATCCTCTGATCAAGCTCCCTCGACCAGTGGCAAAGACCTCGACTCCGCCGCTGATCCTTCCAAGACTGGCGAGAAGGGCTCCAGCGCCAAAGACCCCTGATCCTGCTTCTGACCTGTTGTGATGACTGCTTTCTTTTTTAGACAATCAACATCATGTTTTTGCTTATTGTTGCTACTGCTCTCTCTTTCTCTTTCTCTCCTTTTTTTATAAAATATGCCACTTAGCTCCTTTTTGTGCATTTTTAACCTTGGTCCTATATCTTGTGATGCCTTGTCTGACCGCTTTGCTTCTTTCCTTTATACCGATAGTTTCGCTGCCAAGAGGATATACCCGGCGATTTATCCATGCCCGTAAGTCTAGCGATTCAATGCCCTTAGGTCTTATATGACGATCTTTGATGCCCTTAGGTCTTACACAACGATTTGTTAATGCTCGTAGGTCTTATATAGCGATCTCAATGCCCTTAGGTCTTACATGATAATTTTGCTGCCCTTAGGTCTTACACAGCGATTTGTTAATGCCCGTAGGTCTTATATAGCGATCTTAATGCCCTTAGGTCTTACATGATAATTTTGCTGCCCTTAGGTCTTACACAGCGATTTGTTAATGCTCGTAGGTCTTATATAGCGATCTCAATGCCCTTAGGTCTTACATGATAATTTTGCTGCCCTTAGGTCTTACACAACGATTTGTTAATGCCGTAGGTCTTATATAGCGATCTCAATGCCCTTAGGTCTTATATGACGATCTTTGATGCCCTTAGGTCTTACACAACGATTTGTTAATGCCCGTAGGTCTTATATAGCGATCTCAATGCCCTTAGGTCTTACATGATAATTTTGCTGCCCTTAGGTCTTACACAGCGATTTGTTAATGCTCGTAGGTCTTATATAGCGATCTCAATGCCCTTAGGTCTTATATGACGATCTTTGATGCCCTTAGGTCTTACACAGCGATTTGTTAATGCCCGTAGGTCTTATATAGCGATCTCAATGCCCTTAGGTCTTACATGATAATTTTGTTGACGCAAAAAATATTCTGGATTTAAATATTAAAGCCCTTGGCTACTTTTAAAACTAGCATCGATTACAAGTGCTAATCATAATATCGCCTGGGATGCATGGAGTTCCATGTTTTGGGAATTTTTGTTCCATCCAATTCTGCCAGCTTAAAGGTATTGGCTCCAACCACTCGTCGTACTCTATACGGTCCTTCCCATCCAGGATTGAGCTTGGCTGCCCCGACCGCCGGCCTGAAAATTTTCCTCAGTACTAAATCATTGAGCGCGATATGATGTGGTCGGAGCTTTAGATTATATCGCCTGGCTAGCTGTTCCTTTTCAGCGATCAGCCGCATCTGCGCTTTTTCTCTTCTTTCCTCAATCATGTCCACGTTAAACATCAATTCTTGTTCGTTGACCTCGTCCCTGTACTCCTGTATCCGTATAGATGGGATTGAAATCTCCACCGGGAGGACCGCCTCAGTCCCATATGTCAATGTATAGGGAGTCTCGCCTGTCGCCGTTTTATAAGCCGTACGATGAGCCCATAGTACGTGATCAAGCTCCTCGACCCATACACCCTTACATCCATCCACTCTTTTCTTTAAACCTTGCAGGATAAGTTTGTTAGCCGCCTCCGCTTGTCCGTTGGCTTGTGGGTAGGCGACTGAGGCGAATCGTAGATTTATCTTTAAATCATCGCAAAATTCTTTAAAGACTTGCGAGTCGAATTGAGTACCATGATCACAGATAATACTTTCTGGTATGCCGAACCTGGTGACGATACTCTTAAACGCGAACTTTTGTATCTGCTTAGCGGTGATACTTGCCACTGCTTCTGCCTCAACCCACTTGTGAAATAATCAACAGCCACGATGAGGAATTTCCTTTTCCCTGAGGCTTCCGGAAATGGGCCTAGGATATCCATCCCCCACCTCGCGAATGGCCATGGGCTGACATTCGCCTGGAGCGCTGTTGCTGGTAACTTGTGATAACTTGCAAATTCCTGACATTTGTGGCATTTCTTCACCAGGTCGCCAGCCTCCTTTCTCATTGTTGGCCAATAGAAGCCCTGGTAGATTAAGTTCCTTTCCAAACTTCTTGTTCCCAAGTGAGTGCCACACACTCCTGAATGTACTTCCTCTAGGGCCCAAGCTGCATCCTCCTCTCCCAGGCATCGCAAGTATGGACCTATAACTGACTTTCGATACAGCTCTCCCCCTATTATAGTACACCTTCCTGCTTTTCGCCGGAGCTTGGTCGCCTCTAACGGGTCGCTTGGTACAGTGTCGTTATCCAAGTATTGGATAATAGGTGTTCGCCAGTTGCTTTTCCCAATTCCGTTAATCATGTGGAAACACTGCTTCATCCTTGTTTCCTTCTCCACTGTGACCATTCGCCCCTCTTCAAAATCTGTCGCCGTTGCTAATTTTGATAATGCATCCGCGTGGCAATTTTCCTCCCTAGCAATCTGGGATATAACCACCTTTTTGAATTCCGATATAAGCAGTTTTACCTCATCAAAATAGGGGAGGAGCGACTCCTCCTTTACCTCAAAGCTCCCATTAACTTGGTTGACTACTATCGCTGAGTCTGAGAAAACTTTGATGTTAGTAACTCCCATACTCTTAGCGATTCGTAAGCCAGCCTCCAATGCCCCATACTCAGCTGCGTTGTTGGTTCGATTAGTTGCGAATCGCAATGCGACCTCGTGGAGGATCCCACCAGGAGACCTTAGGACTATCCCCGCGCCTGATCCTCCTTTACTCGAGGCGCCGTCTGTAAATAACGTCCATTCATCGCCTTCCTCGTTATCTTCTTGTACTGCCCCTTCGACTACAAAGTCCGCAAGGACTTGGGCCTTGATCGCCGTTTGTGGCTGGTATCGAATGTCATACTCACTTAACTCAATCGCCCACTTAGCTAATCGCCCTGCCACGCTCATAGATCTTAACGCATTCTTAATTGGAAGATTCGTGAGCACATGTATTGTGTGTGCCTGAAAATATGGTCGCAACTTTCTGGCCGCACAAACCACAGCATACGCCATTTTTTCTATCGCCGGATACCTTGTTTCAGCGTCGACTAAGGTTTTACTTGTGTAAAAAACAGGGTGTTCGACTTTGTCCTCTCTTCGAACTAAAACCGCGCTAACTGCCTTTGGAGAGATAGCGATATAGAGAAATAGATCTTCATTTAACTTTGGAGATGCAAGTACAGGAGGGGTAATTAAAAATTGCTTCAACTCTTCAAAAGCCTTGTTACATTTATCACTCCATGCAAACTTTGATGCATTCTTCAAGGTCGCAAAAAATGGAGCGCATCGGTCGGCGATCCTGGGAATGAATCGATTGATTGCCGTCAGTCTTCCAGATAGAACCTGGACCTCCTTCACGGTCTTCGGGGGTGCCATTGCTGTAATCGCCGCGATCTGCGCTGGATTAGCTTCTATCCCTCTCCTGGTTATGAGATATCCCAAAACTTTCCTGATGTCGCCCCGAACACACACTTCAAAGGGTTCAACCTGAGCGAATACTCCTGTAGTGTATTGAAGGTTTCCCTTAAGTCGCCAAGATGATCATCGGATTTCTTACTTTTGACCAAAAGGTCATCCACATATGCTTCCAAGTTTCGGCCGAGCTGCTTGACAAAGACTATGTCGATCATTCTCTGGTAAGTCGCGCCAGCATTCTTGAGCCCAAATGGCATTACCCGGTAGCAGTAGTTCGCCGTGGGTGTCATGAAAGCCGTTTTCTCTTGATCCTGCTTGTTTAAAGGTATTTGATGATATCCTGAGAACATATCCAGGAAGGACAGCATTTCATTATTCGCCGTTGCGTCTACCAATTGCTCTATGTTGGGCAAGGGGTACAGATCCTTGGGGCAAGCATCATTAAGGTTGGTGAAGTCGACACACATTCGCCATGCTCCTGACGACTTCTTCACAAGAACTACGTTAGCTAACCACTCAGGATACTGCACCTCCTTGATAAACCCTGCCTTCAGGAGCTTTTCTACCTCATTCCCCACCGCCTGTTGTCTTTCTCTGCAGATGTTATGCCGCTTTTGCTGGACTGGGCGACTCCCGAGCTCAATTGCTAGAGAGTGTTTGATGATGTCTGGAGCGATTCCTGGCATATCACTTGGTGACCATGCGAACAGGTGCGAGAACTCTCGGAGCAACTTGACCAGCTCTTGCTTCTTGTCATCGCTTTGGTAGGACGACACTCGAACTGTCTTACTTTCATCTTCTTCGAACAGCGGTATTGGGACGTCCGATTCCGCTGGTACGACTCTTTCTCCTTCGTTTTCTGCCTCCAAGCTTATAGTGAGGCAAGTGCTTTTAGTCGCCGCCCTGTAACACCTTCTGGCGATGTCCGGGTGCCCCCAAGCAAAACCTATCCCTTCATTAGTGGCGAACTTCAGCACTTGGTGCACTGGGGAGGAGATTGCTTGGAAGGCGGCGAGCGCCGGTCGCCCTAGGATCATGTTGTACGTGGATTGACAATCCATGACATGGAAGTCGATGGATCGGGTGACCTGCAAGTCTCCGTCCCCAATGGTTACCGCCATCGTGGCTATTCCCTTGATGGGGACTGTGTGCCCTGAAAATCCTGAGATGGTAGTTTTTGTCTGCCTGAGCAAGCTAGCTGGCAGGTTCATCTTTTTGTACAGCTCCCAGAAAATGATGTCCGCCGAGCTCCCTTCGTCAACCATCACTCGCTCCACTCGGCTATTGTGTGTGATTACTTGAATCACCATCGCCTCCAAACTTGGGCCTCCTACCCGGGCCATGTCTTCCTCCGAGAATCTCAGCGTTGGGCGACTGACATGATCTATCATCATTACTTCCTTTGTTTCCTCCTTTTTGACTTTCTTTGTTGGGAAACTTTCCCCACCGAAAATGGTTTGGTAAACGTGATTCACCTCAGGTCGAGGCTTTTTCTTGCTATCTTCATTGTCCAGAGGCTCTTTAAGCCGGGCGAAGACATCACCCTTCTTGTCTTGTGATTCTCCTTTCCCGCGGCGATCATCTTCTTGCGGCTTGTTTTTCCGCTTTGAGCTGACAATGAAATCCCTGAGACGTCCTTCGCTTATCCACCTTTCGATTTCATTTTTCAATTCCCTGCAATCTTCAGTGGTATGCCCATGAGAGTCATGGAAATCGCAGAACTTCTGGCGACTTCGCTGATCCGCTGGGGTGAACATTAGGTCCTGGCCAGTTGATGGGATGTCCCTTATGCTGCATATACAACAGGATCTTTCTTCGCGATTTCGAGAGCGGTGTGTAATCCGCTCTTTCTTCTTGGTATCCCCTTTCCTGGTAACCCCTTTGTTCTCCCGGGCGGTATCTCCTGTATGGCGGTGTCTCGGAGGGCTGCCCTTTGGCCTGCTTGTTCCCTGTAACGGGCTTTTCTTCCCTCTTCGCCGCTCTTTGTAAAGGCTCTGCTAACTGCTCCTCAATCGAAATAATTTTATGTACCCTCGTTTCCAAGTCGGACAGCGACTTTGGAGCCACCTGTAGCAGCGACTCTCGCAGTCTGCCATTATGGGTCGACTGGAATAAACTTGCCGCAGCAATCTCATGATTACCTTTTTGATGGATTGGACGACCCCAGTCCATTCGTCAAAGAATTCCTTCAGCGACTGGTTCGGCTTTTGCCTCAGGCTCACCAGTGCTTGCAACGGGACGTCCTTGTTTTCTTGCACTCATACTTCTGTGAGAAGATCCTCGCGAAACCCTCCCACGACGTTATGATGCCCTCCGGTAGATTCATGTACCACTCCCTAGCTCGCCCCCCAAGCGTCGCTGGAAAAGCCCTGCAGTATGCGGCGTCGCCAGCCTGCTGCATTTGCATGGCGATCTGGAAGGCTTGAAGGTGCTCGTCCGGGTCGCTTGTACCTACATACCTATCCAGGTTGGGCGGCACCAACCCTTTTGGTAGTGGCTCACGAGTATCGCCCTGGACAGAGGTTGGCGAATTGCCAACTGTGCGGGTGAGATTTGAGTAGCCGGGAGGAACTGTTGTAATACCTCGAGATGAGAGTCCTGCGCGACTGCCTGTCCCGAGTGTTGGCCCCGAGGACTTGAGCTTGCTGAGCGATCACCGTCTTCAACATTTGGGTAAGCTCAGCATTTTGCTGCTTAAGGGACCGGAATCGCTGCTCCAATAGTTCATAGGCATCGCCGGCAGGGATAGTTCTTCGAGACTCCGAGTCGCCTTCGAATTCGCGTTCCATGTTTCTAGTGAGATTTGGGTCTGCACAGGAACCTGGGTTGATGTGCTTGACCGATGTTACTCCATCTCCTCCTTCACCATCCTCGCCCATCAGAGTGGGAATCGCTGATGAAGCCATTTGCCTTGGAAAGTCGCCTGATCGCCCCTATCTGGCACGCCAATTGTTCCAGCCTCGTCGCTGGCCCAATAATGGAAGCCCAAGCCTGTTGGTCTTCCGGGGGTGGTGTACCTCGTAAGTAATGAAGGGGATAGTTAGTTCAAGGGAAAGGGAGGCGATCAGTTTAAGGAATGGGAAGGGAAGCGAGTAACGTACCGCGGAGCGTTTTGTCCGCTGGGTAAAAGTGTTGTCCCCCGGTTAATGGGGTGTACGGGGGGTATTTATAGTACCCTGTCTTGGTCGCCAAGGCTGAATCTCGACCACTCGTTTGTAGCCTCCGTAGGATGTTGACACGTGTTCGCCTTGCCTTGGAACCCTAAGAGCCGCCGAGACTGGGCCGTCGCTTTGGGCCTCCCTTTGCTTCCTGGGCTTGCTTGCTTAGCCCATCTGAGCTGTCGCCTAGGCCCAGCTTCTCAGCACTAGCGGCTGTGTCCAGGACGCCGTGTGGGCTGCCATGTGGGCCTTTGGATTTCGCCGGGCTGGGCCCATCACATTGTATGTCTATCTCTCTTGAAAGTTAGAAAGTAAATCAGGGCACAATCCACTGATTTAATTATCTTTACACACACTACCTTAATGTATTGATATAAAACTTTCTTTGCACACACAATGTTTGATAATAGACGAAAACATGAAATCACTAAACTAGACAATTAATGAGTCATTTGGTATAAGAGATTGAGAATTACTATTTTCCACTTGTGTGACATGTTGAACTCTAATTTTGTCCAAGATGGTTGACGAAAGTGACCACAAATATTTATCGGTTACATAACTTAAACATATGTGATTGTTCTTTATAAATCAAAATTAGATGACGACAATGTTAAACACTAAACTCAAATGACCGCTAATATTTTTAACTCCACAATCCACATAATTTTGTTGAAATACGGTGGTGAGAGAGCACCTTTAATTTGACCACCTCATATAGTCGATCCACGTGTCAAATTATGGGTCTCTATTTAAGATATTTTATTGGAAGAAGAAAGGACAGAAATAATAATTGAAATATTGGGAAGTGGAGGGAAACCAGCTGCCAAAACGACGAACACAACGTTTTGGGGATGACAGCTAGGCTTTTTTTTTTTGAAGGAAAAGATGATCTATTAATCTCTGAAAGTTTTACAGAGGAACAAAGCTTAACCAGGATTGGCTGGGAAAACTGTAAGATTACAAAGCCAGTCAGGCGGGAGGGTACGGTCCCTAGCGGACCTAGCAACCCAGTCTGCCGTCCCGTTCGACTTCCTCGGGGTGAATTGGACGGTGATGGAAGGGGCCATCTCAATAGCCTTTCTGATGCGGGCAATGAGGCCATAACAATCCCAAGGCCATCGAGTGCTGTTACTGTGGAGGCAGTTGATCAGGGTTAGACAGTCTGAGAAGACTGTACATTGGTGGGGAGAACTGGCAGCGTAAGATACAGCTTCTAGTAGCGCTTTGGCTTCCGCAACGATAGGGAAGAACAGACAAAGTTTCCCGCTCGACCATCGCAAATCTGACCCATGGGGCTAGTCACAACTACTCCATATGCCGCCGTCTGGGGACCTTCCAGGAAAGATCCATCGCAGTGTACCCGCAAGGACATGGTACATGGCAGTGGGTTATCATTGGGATGGGGTGGGGTGAGCGTAGAATTCAGAGGAACCGGCCTGCGCTGGGGCGCTGTGGGGCTCGGGTAGGATGTTGTCCATAGAGCAGCATCGGAAAGGGCATGGCCCAAAGACTCTCTTGCCACCGGACGGATGCTACGAAAAACGGCTGCATTTCTTGCTTTCCAGATGTTCCAGCATATAGCCGCTCTTTTTTCTGCTGCAAATGCTCCAGGTACGCCCTGCAAGGAAAAGAACCACACATCGAAAGTTTGGTCAGGAAGGGGAAAAGGCAGCGCAAGCGATGACCTTTCCCATGTGTCCTTTGCATGGGGGCAAGAGAAGAGGCAATGAGGAATGGATTCTTCCTGGAAATTGCAGATAGGGCAAGTTGGGGATGCCGCACAGTTGCGCGTGATGAGTCTGCCATTTGTGGCCAAAGCTCCATGAATGCATCTCCAGATGAAAAAAATGATTTTTGGGGGTAGGGATAGACTCCATAGCCATTTCCATTGATTCGAGTCGTAAGTCTGAAGTCGTGCTGGAAGGGTCGAGGCTTGCATGTCATTTGCTGAGGTTGCGTGGTAAGCTGATCGAGCAGAGAAGCTCCCATCTTTTGTGAATTTCCATTTCCAAGCGTCCTTGAGGTCTGGGGGGCCGCAATGGATTTTTGTAACCGCTTCCAGCTGATCGTCATTGCAGAACTGTCTGACTATTGAGACGTCCCAGTCTTGCTCCATCGGGTTTATCCATTCAGATACTCTGCTGGACGTCTCAACCTCAACCTGAAGATGGTTGGAAGGGAGGCTTGGGACCCAAGGGTCTTTCGTGATCAGGGTCGATTCCCCATTCCCTATGACTCTGACTGCCCCCAGACTGATGACTTTTCTAGCCTCCCAGATGCTAGACCAAATCCAAGATGGTCTAGCACCCTTCTTTGCTTCTTCAAAGCTTACTTTTGGGAAATATCTGCTTTTGAGCAGACGAGCCCAAAGTGGGGGAGGACCATTGTCGGGAGAAGTCTGAAGCTTCCAGGCTTGTTTTGCTAGCAGGGGAAGGTTGAAAGTTCTGAAATTTCGGAACCCAAGACCTCCGCAGATTTTAGGGAGTGAGAGAGTGTTTCCGTGACTCCAGTGAATGGCCTTTCTGTTAAGACTGCCCGACCAGAAGAACTGCCTGAGGATGGAGTTCATCTTGTTTGTGGTGGCTTTTGGGAGGAGGAAAAGCGTCATGATGTAAGACGGAATGGCTTGGATGACCGCTTTTAGGAGTGTCTCCTTTCCCGCATGGGAGAGAGTAGACCCTTTCCAAGTTTGGGCCGAGGCGAACATTCGATCCAAGAGAAAGGAGAAGGTTTCCTTACGTGATCGACCCCATTCGGTTGGTACTCCTAGGTATCTGGAATGGCCCGTTTGACAGCCGATATGAGACAGGATCTCTTGCCGCCGAGCATCTTCGACATTCTTGCTGAAGAAAATTGATGATTTTTCCGGGTTGACTTCTTGTCCTGTGGCCAACCCGTACCCATTGATGATACTCATGATTTTTCCAGCTTCTTGTACAGTGGCCTTTCCAAAGATAATGGTATCGTCCGCAAAAAGGCAATGAGTGAGGCGTGGGCCCCGGAGGTTTAGCTTGATACCGGAAATATCTTGGTTGCGTACCCCTTTCTCCACCATGTAAGACAGGGCATTGGTCATAAGGATGAACAGGAAAGGGGAGATCGGGTCTCCCTGTCTAATACCCCTGGATGGAGAAAATCCCTCAGTAGGGTTGCCATTGACGAGGAGAGAGAACTTCACCGTTCGGATGCAGCTTTCGATCCAGCCACACCATTTATCTGAGAACCCGTATGCTTTTAGGAGGTCCATCAGACAATCCCAGTCCACCAGATCGTAAGCTTTCCTCATATCAAGCTTGAGACACATATCCATTCTCTTACTCTTGGTTCTTGTCTTGAAACTGTGCAGGACTTCATGCATGATGATGATGTTATCTTGAATGGCTCTGCCTCCAGTGAATGCTGCCTGGGCTTCAGAGACAATTAAGTCCATCCATTTCTTTAGCCGGTTGGTCAGCAGTTTTGAAATAACCTTGTACCGGAAGTTGCAACAGCTAATGGGCCTTAAATGACCAATCTTGGTAGGGTTTTTAACTTTCGGGATGATGACGATGTGTGTGTCATTCCAGTTCGCAGGCATCATTCCGGATCTGAAAAAGGTCTGTATTTCTGAGCAGAAGTCTTCTTCGATCAAGTTCCAGAAGCGTCTGTAGAAGTGTCCGGGGAAACCATCCGGACCTGGAGCCTGTCTTGCCCCTAGTCCGAAGACCGCACATCTGATGTCTTCGTTTGTAAAGTCCTTACAGAGGTCACTGTTCATTTCATCAGTAACCAGAGTGGGCATGGTGATGTTGGGTAGGTTTTCCCTTTCCATGTTTCTGGCAGTGAAGAGCTCGACGAAGAAGGATCTCGCTAGGGCTTCAATTTGTGGTTCGGAGGTGACCCACTCTTCTTGCTGGTTTAGTAGGCGGTGGATCCGATTTCGTTGTCGGCGATGAACGGTTGTGGCGTGGAAGAAGCTGGTGTTTCTGTCTCCTGCTTGTAGCCATTTGACCCTGGCTCGTTGACTCCATTCTAGTTCCTTTGCTGTTCACAAGTCATCTAACTCTCTTTTCAGCTGTCTTTCTTCCTCAATGATAGTTGGAGAGCGGAAACTGGTTTGGATCTGTAGAAGATCCCTTTTAATGTCAGCTTCTCTGGAGAGAGTTGCCTTATGTTTTTGGCGGGACCACTTTGCCAAGTCAGTGCTGCACGCTTTGAGGAAAGAGTTGGCTTCTCGTGGTAGTGTGTTCCAGAGTCTTGTAATGATGTTTTCGCATTCTGGATCAGCCAGCCATCTTTCGTCAAAACGGAAAGGGCTTCTTGACTTGAAATTTTCTCCATGGAGCTGGATGGTTAATGGGCAGTGATCTGAGCCAATCCTGGCTTCATGGATGATTAGGGCTCTCTCAAAACTTGTTCTCCAAGCGGTGTTTGCCAGTGCTCTGTCCAATCGTTGTTTGATTTCGTTGTGCCTTGCTGTCCATTTGTCCATGTGAAGGAATCCCCTTGGTATCCAAGATCAAACAAGGCATTGTCGGAAATGAAGTTGCGGAAGGCATTGGTCGAGGCGTAGGAAGGGGTATTCCCCCATGTTTCTCATAAGCAAAAGCAATGGCGTTAAGATCGCCTACAATTAGCCAGGGCTCATTATCGTCCCCATGGAGGCTATTGATGTCATCCCAAAAGGCGTTTCTCTCTACTAACGGTACAAGGGGCGTGAATGAACGTACAAAAAAAACTACACCCTAAGTCAATTTTTGCATGGATAAAGTTCTTTGAAGAGTTAATGATTCGCATCGGGATATCATTTACCCACCAAAGAGCCAAGCCGCCAGCTAGGTTGACTGGGTTGACGTAGTAAGCATTGCCAAAATCCAAAATAGTCCGTTGTCTTTCCAAGTATGGAGTCTCCTGTTTTGTCTCCATAAGGAAGACAATAGACGGGCGGATCTTGCGTACGAGACTACGCAAGTGATCAACTGTGAGGCTCCGCCCCGCGCCTCTACAGTTCCAGTTTATCAGACTCATGGAAGAGGAGGTGGCTCTGGAGAGGCCACCGCTTCTTTGTTGAGATCGAGATCTCCTCTATCTTCCTCATTATCATTTTTGTTGTTTCCTTCCTTTTCATTTTCACTCTCCATAATCTGCTGGTTGGGAAAGAGTTTTCGGGCAGTAGTCTTCCTTTTTATGACTTTTCCGATTTTTCTGCCTTTGGAGGATGAGCCGACAGTCGGGGGGCAGCCGAAAGGGTTGGGGTTTGAGTTCAGTTTCCATTTCTTTGGGTTTGGTTCATTGGAGAGGTGCTCTTTTCCTTTTGGTTGGCTCGAATTGATGGATGAAGGTGGGATCATGGAAGAGCCCATTTCTGGGGAGAAATTAAATAGGAAGGTGCTAGGGCTTTGGAAAGGACCATCAAGGTTGGGCAGATTGATGTCAGATAACAAGGGGCTGGGTGTAAAGTGCAGCTCATTTGGGTTGTTCCTGTTGAGGGGTGGGGTTTGGTGGTTATTAAAATTGGGCTCGGAGTGGGGTTTGGATGGAGGGGATAATACACAGGCCCATTCTGATTTGCTTCATCTTGTTGGAAGAAGTCAAGGCCCAAGGAAAAAGGAGGGTTTGGGGAGACTTGGAATAGGTTGGTTGGGCCCATGATATTGGATCTGTTAGGGCTGATGCCTTCAAACCCTGGGGGCACCGAAGGGCTTCGGCCAGCTAGAGAGAGGGGGCGGCTGTCAAGGCTGATGGGGGTAGCGGCTGTGCGCCCAGCTGGAGTGGTCAGCGTGTTTCCCTCTTCATGCACGTGTGGTGACAGGCTGGCCCCTATTTTTGAACTGTTGGGAAAAAAATCAAGGTAGGAGGGAGTGAGCTGGCTTCCTGAGAAGACAGGTGACATCTGCCCGTTTCTATCCGTTGGTGGTGCAGTTCCCAAGGAGTTGCGTGGGGAGACGTGCTGGAAGGGACGAGGGCGAGTCGACCTCATCGGAGATCGACTTTCAGCTCCGGAATAGCTCCTCGCCGGCGTCGGGGCTCTGGGTCGGCGGGACTGAGCCATCTCCCTGTTTGAATTTGATCCAGAGGATTGCTGCACGGATTGGCTTCTGAGTCCCACAATGCCTTTCTCTGTTCGTTATTCCCCTTTCGGATCGGGGTTAGGCTCCCTTCGATGTCAATGGTTCTGTCATCGCTTTCTTCATGGCTGGACGATCTATTAGAGCTAAGCCTCTCCGATGACCGAATCTGACTTCCTCTGCTTACCGAGAACTCTCTTGTGTGAGAGAGGGAGCCGGATGTTGGTGTCCTTAAGGAGGAGGATATGTCAGATCCTTCGGGGTCATCTTGGTCTGAGTCAGTGGCATACCCAGCTCTGATGGACCGCGGTAGAATCCTTTCGTCGGGACAGCTTCACCATTTCTCAACATCTCCTCTTTGATGGAGCATTTGTTCATCTCATGCCCGATTCTTCCACACATCCGACAGAACTCGCGGATCTTCTCATAGCTTAGTTTAACCGTCTGATTAGTAGAGTCGTCCAGATCAAATTCATCGATGAGGGCGTTCTTTAGGTTAACCTTTGCAAAAACCTTAACATTTGGCCTCCATCTATCTGGATTGATCCCTTCTGGGTCGATGGAAATGACTTGGAAGAAATTCTGGACCATGTTTCTCATGTCTGCCTCATTCTTGTATTGACCAGGAACATCCATGAAGTTGATCCAGAGAGGGGCTTCATCGAGGCAGCGAGGAGTAGGACAACAAGTCCAACTCCAGGTAACAGGCAAACGTGGCCCCCACGTCATTCAAATCCTCCATGTACGGAAGTCCCCGCCATAAATCTGAGTTGGCAGAATGGGCTGGCCTTTCTGGACAAAACGTGGACCCTTCCTCCCCCTGCCACCTCACCCACTGTCATTTGTTTGTATATTTATCGTCTGTCTTTTGTTTTTTTACCAGAGACGAATGAAAAGCTTTGGTCAACGCAACGGCATTTAAGTTATTTGTTAAGAAAAAAGGTCAAAGGGGTTTAAATTACGAGGTTAAGAACATCCTGCAAACACGGTTGAAATAGGTCGGTGATTGTTGGTTAGTTTATGGGTTGGTCAAAAAGCTATTAAAAGGCTAATAAGTCCATTCAGTACTTTACGTTTGGGGTATTAACAAATCAGTACCCACCGTTTGAAAAATAACTTGCGAGTGTTGTTCGTATGAAAATTTAACACATTCATCCAAAATGACGATTCTATCCAATTTTGTCCGTAAATGGCCACACCACGCGTCTTATTTGGATTGAAACACAGATATGGATATATCCACGTTAGTTGTGCCTGCTCCGTCAATTGAAAATTAACCCTCCCTATTTGTTTTCCTTTGCCATGTGTTAGTTATTAGTTAGGTTCGATCCAGATTCTCTGGCTTGCTCAACTGACCAAGTGAGTAAGGAATCGAATCTTCGAGGTTACAATCCACCATCCAGAAGTAATCGAGATTCGTCAAATTACCAAGCTCGCTCAGCAATGAACCAACAAGGTAAGGAGCTGCTTCAACTTTGTGATGTTCCAATACCTCATCCGCGTCTTCGTCACCGTCTGGGGATTCTCACCTACAATCAAACCCAAACCAATTTCGAATTCAAATTAAATCCTAATTCGTGACAAACAAAAGCTCTGTTCAACGAATTGACATTCAATTCAGGGAAAGAAGCTTCAATTGATCAATACTCCGGTGACCATGAGTGCTGCTTGTAGAGCGGCGCCAATAGCCGTCTTAAGGAAGGCGGGGGAGGCGAATGATAGATTGGGGGTGGTAGGACGAGGCTGATAGAGGCGGCGACGGTGGAGGTATTGAGTTTGATCTGGACATGTAGTAGACTGCAGCGGTGGTTGGCGGAGCTCCGTCGGTGGAGAGAGAAGAAGAGGGGAATAATTATTCAGGTGAGGAACAAATTGAGAAAGAGAGACAGAAATTGCAGAGGGGTCATTTTATTCAGGTGAGGTGACGTGGATATATCGACGTTAGCATTTTAATCAAAATAGGACGCGTGATGTGGCAATTTAACGGCAAAATTGGACGAAATTGTCATTTCGGATGAATGTGTTAAATTTTCATACGAACGTCACTCATAAGTTATTTTTTAAATGGTGGGTACTGATTTGTTATTACACCAAACGTAAGGTATTGAATGAGCTTATTAGCCTAATTTTGATTACTAAACCTATATAGTATAATTATGATTAAAACAATACCCTATAGTATGATTAGTTGCAAATGGAGGATGGTTTGAAACACTCCACCTTACATTCATTATTTTTTATGAATTACCTTACATTAATTTTAAAAGCACAGACTAATAACTGTAACGGATAAGGAGTTGAGAGTAACTTTGGACTTTCTACTACCTGGTCTATGGTACTAAGGGATCCTTTGTGCCAGTGAATTGAGGGGTGGGAATTGCCTAGAATTGGGCCTCATTCTAGAATTCTATCGTTTGTTTCGCAAAAAAAAAAAAATTATTGAAAATTGTCTAGCATTGAATTCTAGGAGTGGGCCCATCCTAGAATTCGGATCACTTCGAATTCTCTGATGACAAGGTGAGAATTCACATTATAGGGTGAATTCAAAGTAAGATGACAAAAATGGCCTCGTTATTGGGATGTAGAGATTAAAGTTGGGACATTATGGTATTTGTCATATTCTTTTGTTTTATTTGGTTTATTTATTTTTATTTTCTTAGTCCAAGAATCTCACACATTCACTCATCCAAACGATTGATTCTCAAAATAGCCTAGAATCTAAATCTTAGAGAATTCAATTCTCTAGAGAATTGAGTTCTCTCCAAACCAATTCTTGGGTACAAACGACCCCTAAGATTATTTCTTCATTTTTTAGGGGTCGTTTGTGACAGAGAATTGGTTTGGAGAGAATTCAATTCTCTAGAGAATTGAATTCTCTGAGAATTGGGCATTCTAGGCTATTTCGAAAATCAACCGTTTGTATGAGTGAATGTATGAGATTCTTGGGGTGAAAAAATAAATATAAATAAAATAATCAATGTGAAAAAGACCAAAATACCCAACTTTACCTTATCCTCTTTTACCTTCTTCCCCTTAAAAAGGGTATTATTGCCATTGCCTCTTGAATTCACCCTAGAATGTCACATTCTAGGCTTTCTATCAGAGAATTCGGATGGGGTCCGAATTCTAGGATGGGCCCACTCCTAGAATTCAATTCTAGGCAATTCCGGACACTTTTTTACGAAACAAACGATGGAATTTGTTGAATTCTAGGATGAGGCCCAATTCTAGGCAATTCTCACCCCCGAATTCTCTGTCACAAACGACCCCTTAGTTGAGAGTATTCATTTAGCTTTGACTCGATAATCTTTCATTTGATTTATTCACCTCCCAATTATCTTTAGTTGACATAATAAAAGACATACAATAATGCTCAAAATCTCAATCAATCATGTTAATTCCTTTACTTTAAGCAACGATTATGATCAATTAAGTGTCAAGACACTTAATTATCAACTGATCGAGAGTCTGGTTTTTTGTTCTCCAGACGTTTTCCGGGCTTTGTTTTGTTGTGGTCAATGTTGGCTATGCCTCTGTTTTGTTTTGTTTTGGTTCTCAGGTTCTATAGTTTGTGAACTGTTTTGTGCAGCTTTTTTTTAGTCTTTTTGCATGCCAGATTTTTTGGCTATTGTGGATGATGGGTCGGTTAACTAACTATATAAAAAAAAAAAGATACATGTATAGACTTTGATACCAACTTAGATATAATATAAATAACACTTATCATATTATTGTAATATAACAACAAATACGTACCATACACTTATCCATTATATCTCACATTCAAAATACACACTAAGAAGCAAATCTCGATACTTCTCTGAATATTGACTCATTTATCATATATTATATCGGGACACTAAAATGAACCTTTTCCATACTTCTTCTAATTAGGCTCTAACATGCATCCACCAATTTGTGAAATCCTAAAATTAATTAATCCAAGCTTAGTTTTAGCCACTTTGTTTTTTTTTTTTTTAATTTGAAAATAATGAAGTCAGCAATGTATTGCCCACGCGGCGTGCCAGCTGTTCAGTTATTTACTACTTTTTTCTACCCCCGTATTTATTTCACCGGCCTTCCGTTTCAACTTTCTCATCCCTTTCATTAATTTAATAATTAATGTAGCTTGATTCGGTTAGAATAATGAGTGCCACCTATTTCTTATTCAAAGTCAAATCACTGTAATTTGATTACCAAACTAATTACAGTTTTAACATTAACCTCAAAAGAATAAGGGAAAATGGTGACTCACCAAATTTCCAAATCTAAAAATGTCAACCTAACAAACAGTCCCTTCCATCCAAATTTCCATCCAAAATTCCGTTAAGTGATGACTCACCAATATGACTCATCCACAATTAATGATTGCACATTGCCACATCAACGACTTTCATCTATCTCAACTAAATTAAATTGAGAAAAACAAAAATTATAAAAAGAATTAAATTAAATTTATAAATAAAAAATAAAAAATATTTTTTAAAAATATTTCGTTTATGGATTTTAATATTAAAAATGAAATAATTTTTTTTCTACAATTTTTTCTAAAAATAATTTTTAAATTCAAAATATTTATTAAATTTAATTGCAAAAAAAAATTAAAAATAAAAATCCATAAAAAATTAAATATATACTTTTTAATTTATAAATTTAAAATTAATATTTTTATTGTCTTTTGTACTAAAAATGTACTGTCATTAATGATGTGGCAATGTATTGTCATTAATTATGGATGAATCATATTGGTGAGTCATCACTTAACGGAATTTTGGATGAAGTTTTGGATGGAAGGGGCTGTTTGTTATTTTGGCATAGTAGGAGGGGGTAAATTGATCATTTCATAGTATGGGAGACTGTTTGTTAATGATGGGCCCTTGAGTTGTATCCGCCCTCGCACATGATGAGGACGGTCCATCACTCCAAGGCGTTCGAAGCAGTTCCATAGTATCCCCTCGAGCCTCTTACGGCCTCAAGACCATACTGGGGGCAATTGATGGGCCCGAGTTGAATCCGCCCTCGAACATGGTCAGGGCGGTCCGTCACTCCAGGGCGGTCCTCTGTCCGCCTCAGCCAAAGGATCACCTGTCATATCTACAGGAGGCCACCGCCCATTACTGTTGACGGTGACTCGCTGCGGCCCACTCAGAGCAGGACACGTGGACCCTGCCAGACCAAGGGGACCTATAAATAACAGGGTCCCCCATTCGGAAGAAGGAGACAGACCTGGGACCATACGCCTGATACTACAAGCTTTTCACACTGTACGCTAAAGGCTATCGGTTCCGCCCACACAAAAAGGGCTCTCGCCCGGTACTTCTCTGTAACCCATTCTCCCTACATTATCCACATACTTGCCACCCTACATATACTAACCCCTTGCACGTCCGCCCTGCAAGGTACCATCCGCCGAGACACTCCGAGGACGGATTCATTGCCTAAACCTCCAAAGAACCACAGTATTGATCCACCGGTCCAACTGGGCGGATCAATTGGCGCGCCAGATAGGGGAGCAGCTAAACGTTTTGTTCCCAAAAGACAAACAGCATGCAGAATTTGGAGGAAAATCCCACGAGTGGTGTCCCCACGGAAATGCTCGTCACCCCGGCCAAACAAGTCGTATCGGCGGGTGTCCCCCGAGACCCTCGTCCTTCCATAGACCCACCCTTGGGAACGGCTACACGAACACCCCATCCAATCCGCCCTCTAGGCCTTGGATTGCTCCGAGGAGAGTCCCACATCCCCCCTCCGTTGGAAGATAGAACGGCGGTTGATCCCGCCGCGGGGGACCTAGCGGTACAGGTAGCCGATCTACAAAGACAGAACGCTGAAATGGCAGTGATGATGAAGTTCCTGGTGGCCAAGGCAACCCCCGGGAATCACACCGAGGGCTCATCCGGCGGACTGGCAACCGGCATGGCGGACTCGGACGAAATGTACCGACTGTTCCTCCCTCGCCACCAGTCAGGCCCAAGGCAACTCGCCATGCGGCAGCCTCTGGACAAGAGTCTCCTCAGCTTTCCTCCCCCACAAGGATTCGTGCCACCAACAATCAAAGCGTACGACGGAACTGGGGATCCCGACCAGCATCTGTTGACATTCACCATTGCCATGCAGATGTTCACGGCCCCGGACGCTACCTACTGCCGTACGTTCCCTGGAACGTTAACTGGAGCTGCACTAGCCTGGTACGGAGGCTTGGCAGAAGGAATCATAAAGAATTGGGAAGATTTCTGCCAACTCTTTCTCCACAAGTTCTCAAACCAAAAGGAGGCGGGACGCAACTTGTCCGCCTTCTGGAACTTGAGACAGAACCGGTCAGAGACTCTTTGGCAGTACTACGAGAAGTGGGCCAAGGCGGTCGCGGCGGTGCCCAACCTCGCACTGGACATTGTGCTCCACCACATCCAAACCACCACGCTTAGCACCGAGCTGGTGAAGGACTTGGTCCGGAGAAAGCCAAAAACCCACACCGAATTGGAGACATGTATCCTCCAGTGTGCTGAAGTGGAAGAGAATGTCGCCATGATACAGGACGGGTACAGGCGCTCAAGCGATCAGAACAGGGACAAAGGAAACCAAGGGCGAAAAGAGAAACGCCCTGACGACAGAAGCGCACGAACCGCCCACCCGGAAAAAGAGCACTGCCAATGAAAACGAGGTCTAGCTTACTCTGCAACTTTCTGTCCTTACTTTACTTTTGGGTTTGGTTTATTTTGAAGGCAACCTACTAAGGGCGTATATGTAAGGAAAGGCAGGCAGTTTCATTCAAGGATATATATATACGATACTATGTATCAATAAACAAGTACTACTAAAAGCATGGCCGGGTTCGAACTCCCCTAGGAGGAACTTAACCCCTGTGCCAAGTTCGGGTTCCCCAAGGCGGGACCCAGCATTTCCTCCAAGTTCGGATTCCCCAGGGCGGAATCTAGTTCACCAGCGTTCGGGTTCCCCAAGGCGGAACCCAACACTTCGTTGAGTTCAATTTTCCCCAGGGCGGAATCTAATTCATCATCATTCGGGTTCCCCAAGGTGGAACCCAGCATTTCCTCCAAGTTCGGATTCCCTAGGGCGGAATCTAGTTCATCAGCGTTCGGGTTCCCCAAGGCGGAACCCAACACTTCGTTGAGTTCAGTTTTCCCCAGGGCGGAATCTAATTCATCATCATTCGGGTTCCCCAAGGTGGAACCCAGCATTTCCTCCAAGTTCGGATTCCCTAGGGCGGAATCTAGTTCATCAGCGTTCGGGTTCCCCAAGGCGGAACCCAACACTTCGTTGAGTTCAGTTTTCCCCAGGGCGGAATCTAATTCATCATCATTCGGGTTCCCCAAGGGGAAATCTACCTCAGTAATCATGCGAAGTTCACACAAAAAAAAGAGAAGAAAAAGGGGATGACAACTGGATAACAATGGCATTTTCCTTTCTCATCCTGACATGGCGGATTGATACGTTTGATACAAAGGACAGGAAGCCGAAAGGAAGAGCAAAATTTACAAAACATGGAATTACTGGCGCCCACCTGATGAACCCGATTTGTCCACCCGGGACTTCTCAGCCCGAGCCTTCTTCTTCAGCTCCTTATGCCGGAGATTCACCTCGGAGTACGCCTCGGACAACAGCTCCTTGCGACGATCCGAGGAGAGCACTTGAGAGTCAGCGGACTCCTCCTTAAACTCCTGCGCCATCAACCTCCGAGACGCAGAGCGAAACATCTGCTCCTGATTCCAGGAGTAGTCGGTGTTCCCCCGTCGGAGTTCATGGCGGACGGCAGTAAGGGTGTTGTCAAGAGCGCCCTGCACCCGGTCGCCTAACTCTGCCTCAGTCTTCTCGGTGACCGTCTTCTCAATGTCCGCCTTCAGCACCTGAAGGGTCTCCTCCGTTTCTTTCAAAACAAGGTCGCGGCTTTCCAAGTCTTTTGTCTTGGCCCCCAGGTCCTTGGCCATGAAAGCCTTGTCGGTCTCTAAGAGGACCACTTGCTCCTTCAGGGCGTCCTTATCCGCCTCCGCCTGGGACAGGGCCGCCTCCACCTTGTAGCGTTTCTGCTGCTCCGCCTGTAAGTCCAACATGTGTTCAGTAGCTTGGTTAGCGTGCGCAACACGGACCAAATCCAATTCATAAGAGGTAGTTACCAGAAGCCGGGCCGCCTCCTCGTCCATTTCCTTCTTCGCTTTGGAATACTTAGCCTTCCATTGCTGAGTGGCGGCCCGAGCTTCCCGCAGCTGATTCTCCAGCTCCTCAGCACCTTGGGGCTGCTCGGCCCTAAGCGCCTTATCCGCTGAAAGCAGTGCGCCGGCGGTTCCCAAAAGCTGCATACACAAGCAATCCAAAGATTACTTACAAAAAGAGTGGGGGCAGGACAAAACTAGTGCATGACATCTCAAAGAGATCTTACCCTGGCTCCAATCGCCATTTGCTCCATCGCCATACGGCGAACCCCATCCTCCGACCGGGGGTGGTCGATATCCCAGTCGGCTGCCAGTTGGAGGGCGGCCCGCGTGAGAATCTCGTTGCCACTTAGGGTTGGCTGCATCGCCGGAAGGCGGGCGGTGCTATACTCCCCAGAAGAAGCATGAGGTTTCGAAGAGCTTTCCGACCGTTTCCTCTTCCCGGAATCTTTCTTCATGGGGAGCTTGCGGCGCTTTGCCTTTCCCACGTTCTGCGACAGCGGACTCCCGGCCGGCTCGGTTCGTTTCTTCTCCAGGCGATCATTGTACGCCTGCTCTTTTTCCGGGTGGGCGGTTCGTGCGCTTTTCGTTCTCTGCTGCTGATCCGCCACCGGAGATTCAGGTTGAGGCTGAGTATCAGCGGACGCTCCCGCGTCTTGGCGTTCAGCAACGCCGCGAAGATGGAGCTCTCTGCACCAAGTCAATATCGAAACAAGCAAACATATTAGGCGTTTGGGAAAGAATAAGAATGGATATATACTAAGGGCGCCCAACTACAGAAGTATCGCTCTCAAAAATTGTCCGCTCACCACCGCCGCCTAGCCAGGCCTTCAGGACGCTCCGGCCCCTCTTCTTCAGGTTGTAATTCCAGGTGTTCACCCAGTTCACAATGGCAGCATCATTCTCCTGAAGGTGGCCGGGTTTATTGAACTCCTCGATGGCCCCATACGACCATGTAGGTCGAAGGCGCTCCGCCCAGAACGCATCCTCCGGCGAATCAGCTTTAATAAAGAAAAAGTTGTGCCACCACACGGAGTCCGCCTTGATGGCACCATAAACTCCGCTCCTTGAGTACGCTATCCTCTTTGAGAAAGTAATGCCATTTTGGTTAATCTTCGCTCTGTAGAGATGGCGGAATACTCGGGCGCTGGGAGCGACATGCCTCTTCACACATGACACCATGATCGCCCAGGCGTGGGGTTGGAGAGCTCCCAAGGACGCTCCTAACAGATCCAGGACATCCAGCTCCCAGGGATCCAGAGGGAAACGGAGACCGTACATAAGCGCCTCCACCCAAACGCCCACCCATCCGGGCGGACAGTTTCCGATCGAGCAAAGTCGGGCAGGGGCAGCGTACGAGAAGCGTTGAGGCATGTCACAATCATTCAAAACCTTCACCAGGGCGTTCGTCTTGACGTAAGGAAAGTATCCCGGCCCAAACACTTCCCGGCAGTCTACGGGTGACCCCTCCCACATCTGCTCCCAGGTTCTGATCTTGTACCCGAACTTCTCCACAGCCCCGGTGTCAAGATCAAAACCCCAAGACTCCTTGGTGAATCCGGTTTGCCACGACGCGAACCGGCGAACGCTGTTCGAGTTGGAATTCTTGAACCTGGCTTCTGCCTGACGGCGAAGCTGCTCCGCAGAAGGAGAAGGCAGCGGATCAGCATCCTCAGTGAAGGTGTACTCCATGTCAAAGTCGGCGTACGGGTTGAAGACTAAATCGGAATCCTCCGGATAAGGCATCTGTCCTTTGAGTTTGGGATCCGCTGCGTCCGACCCTTCCTCATCAAACTTTTCTTCCCTGAAGAGCTCGGGGGACAGAGGTGGACTCGATTGACGAGACGGAGATGACGATGACGAAGCCTCAGACGACGCATCCGCCCCCGATCCTCTCCTCCCTTCATCATAACCTCCTACAACAGAAGGGCAAGGGGCACAAATCAGAAGAGGAGGAGGAACGAACACCAGGGGGCGAACGGATACCGGAGCCGTGCTTGTCCCGTCCTCTTGGGACGGGCGGGCGGCAGAGCGTCGACGTTCCCGCATATCTCTCAACACTCTCTCTAAAAGGTCATAATCCACGGAGGATGATGACCCACTAGACGACATCTCACACGCCAAAGAAGGAAATAGAAAGGGCGAGGCACGCAATGCAAGCAAAAATGCGAAAAGAAAAAAAACAAATGGGCGGATAAAATTGAATGCAAGAATTTTCAAAGAAACCTACTTGCTTCAGCGGAGGAAGACGACTCAGAATCAGAAGGCATCTTCGGTGAATGTTTTTGGAAGACGGCGGACAAGGGCAAAGAGTTGTAAGGATAAGGCGGACAAGGCGGACAAGCTCAAGAAAATTGGTAAGGGCGGAAGCTCTCAAGAATTTAGTTGACAAGCTGAGGTGCCGAAAGGAAGGGGGAGAACTCTATTTATACTGGTGACGTGGGTAAGCGAAACGTCGCCAAATAAAATCGAGCCACGTGTCCCCCAGGCAGTGGGCGAATAGGCTAGTAGCCTGCACAAAGGAAAGAGAGCGCGCAAAAAGGGTGAGACGCGTGCAGGTTCACCTCAAAAGAAGAGCTCCACCCGTTTTGGTCACCGGTAACAGCATCGGCAACAAGTTAGAACTCGCCCCTCCCCATGGTCAGGGCGGGTCCTTCACGCCAAGGCGTTTGAAGCAGTTCCATAATATCGCCTCGAGCCTCCTACGGCCTCGAGACCATACTGGGGGCAATTGATGGGCCCTTGAGTTGTATCCGCCCTCGCACATGATGAGGACGGTCCATCACTCCAAGGCGTTCGAAGCAGTTCCATAGTATCCCCTCGAGCCTCTTACGGCCTCAAGACCATACTGGGGGCAATTGATGGGCCCGAGTTGAATCCGCCCTCGAACATGGTCAGGGCGGTCCGTCACTCCAGGGCGGTCCTCTGTCCGCCTCAGCCAAAGGATCACCTGTCATATCTACAGGAGGCCACCGCCCATTACTGTTGACGGTGACTCGCTGCGGCCCACTCAGAGCAGGACACGTGGACCCTGCCAGACCAAGGGGACCTATAAATAACAGGGTCCCCCATTCGGAAGAAGGAGACAGACCTGGGACCATACGCCTGATACTACAAGCTTTTCACACTGTACGCTAAAGGCTATCGGTTCCGCCCACACAAAAAGGGCTCTCGCCCGGTACTTCTCTGTAACCCATTCTCCCTACATTATCCACATACTTGCCACCCTACATATACTAACCCCTTGCACGTCCGCCCTGCAAGGTACCATCCGCCGAGACACTCCGAGGACGGATTCATTGCCTAAACCTCCAAAGAACCACAGTATTGATCCACCGGTCCAACTGGGCGGATCAGTTAACTTGGCAAAGTACCATTTTCCCAAAGAATAATGGTCCTTTTATCTTGTTCATTGTACCATCTACTAAATTAAGTTAATAATTTATTTCTTGCATTATAACATTTTTAAAAATACTCAATTAATTTAAAATCAAAACTTATCTACTGGATTAATATATTATAATATGTTTAACTAATTAATTAGATTTTTATTTTAGTAAGCCAATTGCTATTTGTAGTATGTGTTTTACTACGTACAGTTCATATTTAACATAAAATGACTATTATACTCTTGCAGTTTGTTTTAAGTTTTTAACTAACAAAATCATTTCTTCATTATAATTGAAAAACTCAAATATGTTGATTTGTACTCAATAGTCTATTCAAATTAGTTTCGAATATTGACATGTATTTTATTTTAATTAATTTGATTTTCAACATATTTTTGTGTCTCTACTCAGACACTTAATACGTAAACACCCAATAAATTATAGTAAAACATTGTAAAATATAAGGAGTAAACGAACCCTAGAGAAGGTTGCTTGAAGTACCTATATTCAAATTTTTTTCCTCGTGACAAGATCAAGAAATCGAATACATCTTAATGCACATTATAATCATGTTTGACGAATGGTATTAAGTTTTTTTAACCGTTGATGTAATGTAGTTATAACAAATATTATATCTTTTAGCGGTGTTGCCGATAGTCCTCACTCCTCACTCACTTCTTAAGTAAATCTAAGTGGTTATTTTCTAATAGAGCTATCTTAGTAAATAAAACAAAATTTTCAATTATTTTTTAATTAATAGGAGGATCACTTTCTACCTAGGCCCTCCAATGAGAATATTAATTGAGAGAGAAAGAAACTAACGTGCTGCCTTTGTGGTTGTTAAAGCGCGTGGAGCCATAGAAATAAAACATATTGCCGCGAACTCACAATCTCCAGTAATTTACTTCTTCTCACCCAAATTTCCCCTTTTCCTTTCTGCCTTTCTTCTTCCTTCTCCTCTCTGGATTTTTTGTTATCTTCTTCTCCACAGTTCCTTCCACCTCCACAGAATCCAGATGAAGAAAAAGTTTATTTGTTTATGGAACTGAGTCTTTCTTAAAAGATTCGTCTAATCTCTCCACTCTCATTCATTCGTCTCTCCCTCTCTCTCATTTCTATGGCCAAGTCTGGAGTTCTTGATTCCGACCCGACCCGGATGGCCAGAGCCGTGGAGCTCAAGAAGGAGCTACAGAAGCTGGTGGGCAGCATTGTCGATGATGACGATTACTCTGTGGAGACAGTCGATCAGGCCAGTGCCGCTCTCAAGGAACTTCTTAGGTTGAAATCGAGCAGGAAGAAATCACCGCCGTCGCCGCCGACGGCGGCGACGGCGAGTAGCTGTCCTGTGGATTTCAAGTGTCCTCTTTCTAAGGAGATGATGCGAGATCCTGTGATTCTCTGTACTGGGCAGGTGGGTTTTCCTTTTTCTTTCTCTATTATTCTTTGGCTGATTGGAAAAATGCAGTTACGGTGTATGTTAATTTTGAATTTTCTTTTCTTGCCATGGAAATTGTTCTTGAGAACGATTTAGGGTTCCAAGGAAAACCAGAGGAAGTAATTGGGTTCTTCTCGTATCGTTAACTTTAGCGCGGATTTCCAAGAAAACTTCTCCTTTAGTGTTCATCAGTCAAATTTAGCTTGATTTTCTGGGGAAACAAAGGGAAAGAAAAAAGGTGTTTGGTTTAGGATTTTGAGAGTAATCTGCTTTTTTCTCCCCCAATATATTTATTACTCCATTGCTGAATTCTGGAGAGTTGGTGGTATCATCAGAAGCTATCTACTGCATCATGTCTGTACCTTTTCTGAAAAAAGTAAACAAAAATTTAACCAAATTTTGAGTAGCTCTGAATCCGCCATTACTTCCTTGGCATTGATTCAGTTCGATTGCAATGCTTTTCCTTGCAGACTTATGACAGGCAATACATATCAACATGGCTAGAAGCAGGAAACAGGACTTGCCCTCTAACGCAGCAAGTCCTTTCACACTCAATCCTAACTCCAAACCACTTGATCAGGGAGATGATCTCACACTGGTGTAAGAACCACGGTCTCGAGTTGCCTGACACGGTTCGTTACATGAATGATCGAGGTGTGACTGAAGCTGATCGAGACCGGTTCCATTCCTTGCTCAACAAGGTAGTATTCGGGACAGTGACAGATCAGAAGGAAGCAGCTAAGGAGCTGAGGCAGCTGACAAAAAGGATGCCATCATTTCGAGCATTGTTCGGGGAGTCAGAGGAAGCAATCCCTCAGTTACTAGCCCCACTTTCTAGTGACAATGTGGATACCGAACTTCAAGAAGACGTGATCACAACGCTATTGAACCTCTCGATCCACGACAACAACAAGAAGCTCGTGGCCGAGACTCCCCATGCTATTCCTCTCCTAGTGGAGGCTCTAAGGGCTCGAAAGATCGATACTAGGACTAATGCTGCAGCTACATTATTCACATTGTCAGCACTCGATTGCAACAAGGTGCTTATAGGGAAATCTGATGCATTGAAGCCGCTATTCGATCTCTTGGAAGAAGGGAATCCACTGGCAATGAAAGATGCTGCTTCTGCTATATTCAATCTATGCATAATCCACGATAACAGGGCAAGAGCTGTGAAGGAAGGTGGTGTGAGGGTGATTCTCAAGAAGATAAAGGAAGGTGTTCTAGTTAACGAGCTGCTGGCTATCCTCGCCACACTGTGTAGCTGCCCTGGTGCCATTATCGACATAGGGGACCTCGAGGGCGTGCCACTATTGCTAAGGATCGTGAGGGAGAGCACAAGCGAACGTAGCAAGGAGAACTGCATCGCGATTCTCTGCACAGTGTGCTCCTACGATCGGACCAAATGGAAGGAAGTGAAGGAGGAAGAGAACGCTTATGGAAGCATCTCTAAGCTTGCCAAGGACGGAACTTCGAGGGCTAAGAGGAAGGCGAACGGCATCCTCGAGAGGTTCAACAGAGCTGTCAATCTTACACATACTGCATAATGGTATCTCTGTAAATTCTCTGTGCTTTGCAGTAAGGTATGTGGATTAAGGCATATGTGAATAACAAGAGGAAGAGTTTGTTTGTTTGATTCTGATGTTGGTGGTGCTAGCCAGAGATGTAAATAGTTGCTTCCTAGTACTTAAATTGTTTTTGTACTATCAATCATATGGCCCAAGAAGTGGTACAGACAGGAAATCCAGAGCCTTTGCATGAATTTTGATCAAACTGGGTTTTGAATGGTAGTGAAGGCTTCTGTTCTTGTCAAAATGTCATATGAAGATTCCTTTAAGGAAAGTTATGATATGGGTTTTGTTGGTAGGTCTTTGTTTGTGGAGAGAATATGGTCCATAGGGTAAAAATGTTGAGAAAAAGATGGGAATAGTGTGGGCATATTGAATGGAGAATGGAGGGTCTAATTGGTTGGCACTTTCCATCCATCCAAAAGATGATTCTTCCTTTTGTGAAAGTCTTCTTTACAACAGTTTTGTGCCTTTGATTAACAAGAGGATGATTCGTACCAACAATTATCATTCACGAGGTTTCGTAAATTGGTAAACTTTTGACCGTGTAAAAGTATTTGATTATTACGAAGAACTGTTAGGGGTCATTTGTCAAGTGTAATTGGAGCAAAGAGAATTGGGAAAGATTGGGGTCTATTGGAGAATTCACTGAGTTTATAGCTTGACCAGTGAGTACAATCAACTATAGTGTATTTAAGCTTCTCTTGTAAACGTTCAATCAATCGAGTCGTTTCTAGTTAGACATCAAACATGATTAGTGTTTCCATCGAAATGAAATATTACCTTCCCCTTCATAATGAGGAAACTTCAAGCTCACATTTTGAGCGTTGTTGAATAGCTTTCGTAAATTGATCACCTTTGATTAGCACCGAGAGTGGTTGATTTGAAGCACAAACTCTTTGGGGATATGATGGACACAAATAAATGTTAGTAGACATGAATGGTGGGTGATGTTTCCATTGAGATGGAAAGTTCCAAACTATGAAATAAAAACAATGGTGAGCAATCAGGATCAGACAACATCACATTAGGGTTATGTACATGTGGATGCTTGGGCCAAAATTGGTGATATTGCTCTCTGTTACAACTACATTTGCATGTGCACTCTGCAATCCTCCTTTTACCAATCCTACAAATTTAGGGTGGATTGGCATTGAGTGATTAAGAATTTAGAGGATTTGACTGATAGATGAATGGTAGAAATGTGTTTGTTAGAGGTTATGAGAGGTAAGATTTACCTTATTTGGTGAATGGTTAAAAATTGTGGAATGTGTTTGTTTGTTTAAAAACTTACGATGAAAATTAAAATTTTAATCAACTTTAGTCTCGACTAATCTTCATAGTTGATAATCCCTTTAAAGTTTCATCCACCTTGAAAGGAACTGGCCATACGGAGCAAAAAATGTACAAAAGATCTTATCCAATCCAACTTGTATTGATCCACCTATCTAATTGGACGTATCAGACAACTATATCTTATTCCATACTAATCTAAATACTCTTTAGATAAAAAAAAAAGAATATATTTGAAAAAAACAGTTTTATCTCATCAGTTTGGAGCTTGAAATACTAAAAAAATTTGATATATTTTAGATCTAATACATGGTTGTAGCCTCATTAATATTTCTCTTTCGAAACATACAATTACAATTACAAATGCATTTATCTTAGTTGCCAAAAAAAAATACGGTGACAATCTATATAGAATTTCATAAATTTTAGGAAGTAAGAATTTAAAATAAAATGAGGGTGGTTTGGTACAGGGAATTGAGAATAAGGGGAAATATGAAAATAGGAGAATGAAAAGTGTTTGTTAAAAGTTGGAGGATGTTACATTACATTGTTTGGTATGTATATCAGGTAAAGAAAATAGTAGGGGAAGACAGTGAGACTCATTATTCTATTTGGGGGAAGTCAGAATTTCTGATAAAAGTAGAAATTGTCAGAATACACTTTCTGGAGACAATCAAAAGCTCTGGGTATCTGAAATACAAAACCCCAGCTCCATTAGACAGTAAACAAACAATGATATTTCAGAATACATAATTTTCAAGAAACACAGCTGAATTTCTCCTATACCAAACGTAAGATGTTTTCAAGAATACAGAGTAATTTTTGGAATAAAAATTGGACACCTAGAAAACTCAAGCTACTTCAAAGTTTAGAAGAAAGTTTTCCAATTTGCCTTTGTACCCAACATTGAAGAGGAATTAACAAAATTGGAGGAAGGAAGAAAAAGGAGCTAGATTGAGCAATGATGGTTGCTCATCATAATCATGGACCCCTAATCATAATGTCTCATAAGTGGCGCCATACCCATATTTTCAGTTAAGTGGTGTGTCTCAATATGATGAGCAATTCAAAATACTTAATAATTTTTAATATAGAATTCAATATTTTGCCTAAATTGAATGTATACATACTTGATTTATAATTTAGTTTTCTACATATTTAGTGACGGAGCCAAGGTGTTCACCCTGAGTTCGGGTCTAGGGTCCTCTAAACTCAAATGGCTAAAATATATGTATTTTTTTGTACGAAAAGTATAACCAGCATATTGTATTTTATGTTGGTAGGGTCTACTATAATCCTGCCTCCGCCACTGTAACATGTTTTAAACTTCTTACCAAGTGACTCCCCATATATAACGATATTGAAATTTGGATCCTGAAAGTGAAAATAATTTAACAAGAAATACATGTATAAGATGGATCACACAATGTTCAAAGATCGAGTAAAATGTGGCACATAACTTTATAGTCTTCACAAATTTTACCTTATACTATCATAGTTAAGATTCCGCATTGGGTGTTATTATAATGGTTTTTAGTTGCATTTACCAATTTTTACATGTTTCCTGCACTCTAACAAGTTATAAGATGTTGACTTGGACTGCCACATAGGCTATATGTGAGACTATAGAAATTTAATAATAAACTAATATTTTTTTTATGAAAAATATACACAAACCATTTTTGATTCATCAATGGATAAAAAAAATTAAACTAATTAAAATCTTATTTTGCTCTGCCACTCTTCTAGGTCTGTCCACCTCCTTAGCGGCTCGACATCGTCTTCTCCACCAAATCTACCAAATCTTACTGGCATGACTCCTCAACATCATCTCAGCAAAAGGGGATTCAACTGGAAGCTCGATCCCAACGACACTGCATTAGGACTAAGCGATACAAAACCTAGAGTTCGATGACATGACCGACACTCCGATGAGCGGGGTTCTCAATCAGCAAAGAACCCTAAGAATTAAATTTCTTGTGTTTGAGGTAAGGTCACTCATTGTTTGGGATTGGAATTCGTTCCTTGTCTATAAGCTACTCAGGGAAGTTAAAGATCATATGCAAGTTACTAAGCTTTCATCTCGTATTCTCTGCCTCCCCCGCCATTTTGGTCGTATCTAAGGTGCGTAAGAATCATCGATTTGAAAGTGAATTGTTTATGTGAATAATTAGGAACACAGATTGCAATGTGGAGATGCAACACTGGCAAGAAGGTGAAAATTGGAGTTAGAAGAGTGGTGGTTGAGTGAAAACAAATTTAATTAATTAATTTTAAATTTATAATAATTTTATTGTTGTTTATTTATTTTTATTTTATTATTTTGTTATTAAAATTCTTTGGTTTTACCTATAGTTTATATGGCAGTCCAAGTCAACAACTTGTAAGAAACCTGTAAAAATTGGTAGCTGCAATTAAGAACTACTATAATGACTCCTAACACAAAATCTTAACTATGATTGTCAAGAACCGTTGCATCCCAATAACTTGAGTTTTTGGGAGAAGTTTCTGAATGGATCTTATATTGTGAAACAAGCTCAACATCAATGCCTCCGTCGCCAAGTGAGGAATAATTGTTGAAGAGGAATAATCAATCTGTTGGTGAAAGCATTTTGGATCTTTAGGTTCGTGAGAGGTCTCTTGGTGGGAATTGGAATTTTGTAGCACAATTGTAAAAATATTGTACCGTCAGTAGCCAAATGCGTAAAAATGTCCAGAAATAGCACAATCTGACTGGCAGCCAGCGCTGCGCCACCCAGATGGCGCTGCGCCACCCAGCCAGCGCAGCGCTGGCTGCGTTATCAAAATTGTGCCGTTGCAGCGCTGCGCCAGCTGGCAACAGAGCCGTTACAAAGGAGCCGTTAAGTAACGGCAGTGTTGATCCCAGGCAGCGCTGCGCTGGCTGGGTGGCGCAGCGCTACCTGGGATCAATATTACCGTTTTTTTTTGGTATAAATACCCCCTACCCCCACATACCATCTTCACACCTCCTATCATACTTTCACACCTCCTCTCATACTTTCACACCTCCTCACATACCCTCTAAGGTATTTTTGATAGTTTGTTTGTGTTTCTCATAAATTTTTTGTTATTATTATTGTACGCTAATGACGTATTTTATTTGTAGGTTCATAGCAATTGTCCGGCGAGGAAATTTCGTTTGAAGAAGGCCTGAACCCTCCCTCAAAAGGTATCATGCTATAAATTATATGGTAATTAAATTGTGTTTTACGATTTTATATGTATTTAACATTGCTTGTGGATATGAAATTGTAGATGGATTACATGTTTGGAGAGGTGCCGGTTGGGGTACGAAGTGGTAGTCCCGAGGACCCGTCGATTTTATGGGGTGATGCTGACCGACATCGAGCGGCGGGAATTTTTGAAGCTCAGGTTGGTACATCTGAAATGTTATTTATTTTTACAAGGTATTTATGTTTGAATGTTGCATTTATTTTAATAATATTCATAATTTAATTACTTATATTGTAATATTAGGATCAAATTTGGAATGTTATATGTAAATGTTAGTTATATTTGAATGTTAATTATATTTGAATGTTAATTACATTTAAATGTTTAGGGTGCACTCAGAAATTGAGTACTAGTTATTAATTTTGTTACATCTTCTTCCCCCAACTATTAGGACCCACATATGACGCTTAAGTGTCACTTCTCTAAGAAGATCGTGAAGTACGATCCTAGGTTCGAGACATACCTTGCCCCCATAGGTCTAGATCAGTTGCGTGCCTGCCTGGATTTTACCCCTGATTCTGAGCTGATCACCGCATTGGTCGAGAGATGGCGTCCCGAGACGAGCACTTTTCACTTGTACCACGGTGAGGCAACCATAACACTCGAGGACGTGCACTTTCTCACTGGTCTGAGCATCGATGGTGTGCTTGTGGAGTCGCAAAGGCGCATTCCGACTGTGGATTCTGATCTGCAGCTTTACGTTGAGGGCCTTCTTGGGAAGAAACCATCTACCGCTGACCTTTCTGCTGGCAGAGTGAAGATGACGTGGTTGCGTAACCACTTTGGCACCATCAGGGATGACACCGATCAGGAGACTATCGAGCAGCACTGTCAAGCATACATTCTGGACTTCTTCGGCAGCTGCATCTTTGCTGATCGGTCAGGATCACACGCCTCACTCTTCTTCCTTCCACTGCTCGAGGACATGAGCCAGGTAGGCGACTACGCTTGGGGGGCTGCCGCACTTTCATGGCTATATAGGGAGCTTGGCCGGTGTGCTTTTCGCATAGAGAGCAACCCGTCCCGCGACCACGTAGGTGACATTGGAGGTTGGATGGCACTGGTTCAGGCGTGGGCCCTGGAGAGATTTACGTCCATTGCGCGTCGAGTCCACAAGAGTCGACAGATTGCACCGACGCACTCCCCCATTCCACGTATGACTAGGTTCGGGCTACGACTTCTTCTTCCATTTTCATAGTTTATTCCATCTGATCAAGTTGTATGAATGACGTGGTTCATTCTGCATTTTTTTAGCTGGTCCGAATGGTATCACGCGAAGACCAGATACATCCTTGTTGGGGGGTACCGCCAGCTGTTTGACGATGGGACTCCATTCGTGGTATTGTATTCTAACAAGAAGATCATGTTTTTTCCCTTACAGTTTAGGTTTCGTAGTTGTGTAACTTTCCACTTTGTTTCATATAGTGGTGTCCCTACTCGGCGGACCGTGAGCATTACAGTCCAGGGACTTTCCCCATCCATCGTGTCGTCGCACCGCTTATCTGCTTCTTCAGCGCTATGTGGCATAGGCCTGATCGAGTGTTGCGTCAGTTTGGGATGGACCAGCCTGTCCCTACATGGGATCAGCCAGTAGGTGAGGTCATCAGTAACCTGGAGCTGACACAGCGTGGATGGCATCGTACTGATGTGGTAGCTAGATTTGCTGGATATCGAGACATGTGGTCCACTCGTGTTGACCACATCGCCTCAGGCCCGTGGCTGCGGAGCGAGGAGAGGGAGTCCTATCACTTCCACGACGAGATCAACCAGTGGTATCATGGCATCACTAGACGTACAGTTTCTCGCCGAGGAGCCGTGGACCAGTCTTTGGTACGTAGGTTCTGTCATAATTATTACAACTACTTCTAGTTACATGTTTAACCATTCTAATTATGTGTTGTAGCTTGATGGCATGGAGAGGCTATACGTGACTTCTGGCCAGTCACATATCGCGGCAAGTTCCAACAGTGGAAGATGCCTTGTTCACATGCTGTGGCCGCATGTAACGCCGCCAATCAAGATCCCTTATACTACGCCAACGGCCATTACAGGCTGGAACAGTAAAACAAATATACGAACGGAGTTTCCTCCCTATCGGCTCGAAAGACGACTGGGTGCCTCATGGAGGGCCTAAGTTGATGCCTGACCCAGGAAGCGTCAGGGAGATGGGGCGACCACGACATTCTCGCATACGCAACGAGATGGATTGGGTTGAAGATATTGAGCCTCACTGCAGTTACTGCCATCAAGAAGGGCACAATAGGAGGACGTGCAACGTGCGAGGCGAAGCAGCAGAAATCCAAACCCTACAAGGAACGGTTAATTGCACTATGAAATGTTTTAGTATTATGGGTTTGGTAGTTTGTGTTTGATAATCTGTATTTCAAATGTGTGGTTGTCAATTTCATGTTTCAGTTTCAATGTAACCTAATGTTTTGTAGTTGTACTATGAAGTTACTTTTATTAGTCAATCCTTCAACTGAGAAAGACTGCAACTATGTCATAACAACAAATGAAATGTCACAACACAATGAAGAAAGGCTTGCAACTACAACTCAGTCATTTTATTAACTTTTATAATGACTCGAACAACGACAACAACAACAACAACAACAACAGCAACAACAACAATAGAAATGACAAACACACTAGGCCCAACATGGATGTCAATTGTAAGGACAAGGTCCGGGTGGTGGTGGGGGAGGCCCTTCCCTGAGCAACCTATTGATTGAAACGTGCAACCATGAAATTTCTTCCCTCAGATCTCGAATAATGTTGTCCTTCTCCTCGACGATTTCATCCTTCTCCCTATTCGCTCGAACAAGTTGTTCGTCCTTCGCCCGAATGATTTGGTCCTTCTCCTTAATCGCAGCATCCACGGCCTCCCGCACCTCCAGTTTTTCATAATAACCACACCCCTTCTCCTACAGATCATAAGGCAAACGTAGAGGGGTTTGAGAACTACGAAAATGCAAATAATTAAATTCAGACCCTTTTTTTTACCTCTCTCTCACGAGGGCAGCCAAAATAGCATTCCAGATCACTTGGTCGAACAGATCTAGTCGCCCTTAAGTCACACCAGCAGTTCACCACACTTGCCTCATAAACGAACAAGTCCTCCTCCACCGGCTTCTTCAACTTGTGCATTACCCTCTCAGTATCTGTCACTACAGAAAAACAGTACTTAGTATACAAGACGAATTCGTTAAATGCATAAATAAGATAAGTACAAAGCACCCAAACGAAGTTCACTTACGCTTGCTCTTGCGAGACCTAGAGCCATAGTTGAAGAACGACATATTCTAAGCTTGGTTACGGCTGCCTACTACAAATTCTAAGTTTAGGGCTTCAAGGGAGGTGTGTGGTACAAAACTGCATCATAGAGGGGGGTATTTATACTAAAAATTGACGACTTAGGGGTTTTTCAGTACCAGCCAGCGCTGCGCCACCTAGCTAGCGCAGCTCTGGCTGGGATTGAGGAAACCCTAACGGTGCTATGACGGTAATATTTTCTGACTGGCAGATAGCGCTGCGCCAGCTGGGTGGCGCTGCGCTGGCTGGGTGGCGCAGCGCCATCTGGCTGGCGCAGCGCTGTCTGCCAGTCAGATTGTGCTATTTCTGGACATTTTTACGTGTTTGGCTACTGACGGTACATATTTTTTACAATTGTGCTACAAAATTCCAATTCCCTCTCTTGGTAGTCTTAGAAAGTGCTCTTATACTATGTTAAAGAACTGTTGCATTTCAATAACTTGAGTTTTTGGGAGAGGGTTCTAACTGTTGAATACATCTTATATTGTATATTAACAATGATGACATAACGTACAGTTGACGAAGACTATAAAAGCATGAGCCACATTTTTATCCTTCAAAGATCCCACATGGCCAACATGGGCTTCCTCCTAATGCTCTTCATGTATGTATGTATATAATTGAGGTATCAAGGAGGGTACATATGAAGAATAGAGGTATGACTTTGTAATTTGTGAAATCAGAAATAATAATGGAACAGTTGATGTGTAGACAGTACATACAAACAATCAGCAAAATGGGTCTACCACTTGGCAAGGCAAGGCTTACGTGGATGACAGCATATGAAAGTTGGTCACTTTCAGTTCCAGCTATGTTTGAGTAGAGATGGATAAGGAATGAATAAATGCAATTTAGAGAAATATAAGGGACTTAGAGAGCAAACATACTTTCCCAAAACTAGTGGTGCTGAGTTCTAAGGGGATTTCTGAACTGGAATCACTTTGGCTTTGTAGTGTTTGTAATTATATGTGATGTACATTTGAAGGAGGAGATGTGCCACCCATTTTGGTACAGGAAATTTAACATGATGGGTCACAATCCAACTATTCTCTCACCTTCATTTGTCGATTCTCTTGTATTTGTATAGTCGAGGAACCTTTTGGAGACATGCTAATTTCGGTCGAGATGATTTCAGGTGATCATAGGCGATCCAGTGCATTACTACATAGTTACTATTATCGATATGATGTAGACTAAGGGGAGGACCGTTCAATAAATTTTGGAGACCTTGTTTCAAATTTACCATGTTATTATCCTAGTCTCTTGTATTTGGTCATTCATATTAGCATTTTTGTACTATTTTTCCATCGGAAGAGAGTTGAATTGCTTTTCATTTAGCCAAGTAGCGATGAACCTAAACAGTTTTGGGAGAGAGAAGCTGATTCTCAGACTAGTGTTGATTGAAATAGGTATAATGGTATATGGTCCGACCTAATCCCAACGAGGTGATTTACCAAGGTTTCTAGGAAGTCCTGAAAACAAGCGCTCGATCTAAACGCTTCTTTGTATTTCCACGGTACCAATTAAATCCTGGCCTTGTAAATCCTGTATTGTCGAGTCCGCAATCGACATAGATATCAATAAAAGGTTGGTGTTGTCCGATACATAACTTCTAAAGATTAATGAAGATTAACACCAATAACAAATACTAGTATAGATATTAGTACTCTGTAATAGACAGTTACTAGTCTGGATACTAGTATTTTTAACTACATAGTTACTAATGTGGATACTAGTATTTTGTAGATTACTAATTGGATACTAGTATTTTGTAGAGCACAAATACTAATGTCCACCAATGGTCCAATTTTCTAACGAATCCCTATGGAAACCACATACTGGTATTAAACTCAACCCCTTATTTCTAAAATAAAATTTATTTCTAAAACAAATGTTCAATTTTTCTAAAAATAACTTTGAAAATTTTAAATACATAATATTTATTAAATTTAATTGAAAAAAAATAAAAATCCAAAAAATCCAAAAAATTAAAAATTAAATATTTTTTTTTAGTTTATAAATTTAAAATTATTGTTTTTATTGCCTTTTCTTTTAAATTTTTAATATAGTTGAGTCACTAACAAATATGGATGAAAGTCGATGATGTGGCAATGTACTGTCATTAATTGTGGATGAGTCATATTGGTGAGTCATCACTTAACGAAATTTTGGATCGAAATTTGGATGGAAGGGGCTATTTGTTAGGTTGTCATAGTAGGAAGGGGTAAATTGATCATTTCATACTATAGGGGGGCTATTTGTTAACTTGGCAAAGTAGAGGGGGGCAAAGTACCATTTTCCCTTTAAAATAGGGTTAATATTTCCAAAATGCTCGAACTTTGGTGAATTATTTTGGATATACTCCATCTTTAAAAAACCCCAAATCTAACCCACTTTTCAAAATAGTTAACACCGTTAGTCCTTATTTGTAAAATTTTAAAAATTTTGAACCAAGTAACTAACGGAATTAACTTTTAAGTTTTTTGTCTTCTAAAATCAGTAACCAAGGTTTGCCCAAATTAAATTTTGATCCTTCTCAATTCCATCCCTTACAAATCCTCCCAGACAAACCTTCTCCGATCATCTCTTCTGTCAACCCTCCGCACCACCGCAGCCGCCACGTCAACTCCGCCACAACCGGCTTCCCATAGCGAATCGAAGGCTTCAACTCCGCCACAACTGCACTCTTAATTACCCTTTCCAGATTTGGTCAACCGAGATAAGATTTGACGCTATTTTCCTGATTCCAATTTCCCGTCGTAAATCGCGGAGGCGGCTTCCAACACCGACTGCCTCGAACAAATCATTAGGGAAGGAGCCGTCGCTGCCGTCGCCGCGGTGGTTGTCGACGAGGAAGTAGAAGACAAAGAATTTGGCGAGCATTTACTATTTTAGCAATTTTTACGAGTTAGACTTGAGATTATGTGTACTTGAGATTCGATGTTGATCTCATGAATTTGAGCTCCTCGAGAGAAAGATCAAGTCTTTGAGGTTTTGATTTGGTCCTCCTTAAACCCTTCTCAAGTACTGTAAATCGAGTCATGTCCATTGTTGTAGAGCTCCCCTGTTTTGGCTCTATTTTATCTGCTGATTCATGCCGTAAACATTATGGTCGGAAGCTCAAATCGGTCATGTTCATTCAAAGTAGAAGAACCCATTTCATTATAATTTGATCCCAATGTTTCAATCCAGATTCCAAACCATCTCTGGTTCAAATTCATTGGTTCTAGATCCGGATGCTCATGAAACTGTTCGAATCGGAAGTGGCAAATTTGGATCGAACACAGTAGTAAGAACTAAGAAAAACCCAATTAGAAGAAGAGATGGAAAATTCCAGTATATATACAGTTTCCAGAGATTACATCAGTCTGTACCAAAAAAAATATTTACACATCGAGTTCCGATCCAGACTCAACTCGCTACTCACCAAGTTAGTTCGAGTTCCAAACTAATTTACCCTTCTTTCACCCCCTGACCCCAACAGTTGAGGGACATGACTCACCTGAGCGACTCGTCACACTGCCTCACTCGATCGTCCACAACTCCAGCCAGATCGGAACCGATCGCGGTGAGCGGCCGGATATCGGAGATGTCACCGGAGAAGAGCCGCCGCTTCCCATGGTGGAGTGACTGGATGCCGGATCTCCATTTGGTGCCTTGGTCCGGGTGCGGGCCTTGGACTACGGCGACGGTGGCCGCCATCCAAACTTTGTTCAGCTGATTCATAATTTCTTCTTCTTATTTGCTATGGGAAAGAGGTTGTGGCGGAGTTGACATGGCAGCGGCGGTGGTGCGGAGGGTTGACGGAAGAGATGATCGGAGAAGGTTCGTCTGGGAGGATTTGTACAGGATGAAATTGAGAAGTATCAAAATGTAATTTGGGAAAACCTTGGTTACTGATTTAGAAGACAAAAACTTAAAGTTAATTCCGTTAGTTACTTGGTTCAAAAATTTTAAAATTTTACAAACAACAACTAACGGTCTTAACTATTTTGAAAAGTGGGATAGATTTGGGGTTTTCAAAGATGGAGTATATCTATAATAATTCACCAAAGTTCGAGCATTTTAGAAATATTAACCCTTAAAAAATATAAAAAAAAATGAGTAAAAACTAAAAAGTATAAAAAAAAAATAATGGTTATAATTCAAAATTAAGTGCCGACATGAAAAAATGTATAAAAAATTATGAACTTGTAGTAACCGACATTTCTTATTGTGAATCAAACGAAAATCATATCAACTCTTGTAATTATATTATATGTTCTGAAAGGGACCTCTCCATTACCCAAATAATGGGATTTGATTTGTAATTAGCCTAATCTCATACCCACTTGCTGCCCTTATATAGTTTATAATCAAGCTAATTTTTCCACCAACACCAAAAATATCCATTGCAGCAATACTAATAGTCTAATAGAATATTCTCTTGTATTTCTTCCAAAAAATTGTGGTGTTAAAAAAAGATTAAAAACATTTATCCTCTCACCCGCTAGATCTGCGACAATTATTTTATGATCTCTCGGCTCTCTCATCTTAGTCGTTCTGTACTTTTTCGATAGCCCTAATTTCTCATTGTTTTTGGAGTATTTGTCTCGTTACTCATCAGTTTCGAAGTAAAACTGACATTAATTACTCATCGCTCTTCAGATTCAATTTGTGGATTAATTTCACTTAATATATGATGGAGTATATGTTAAACAGGGCAAACCATTTGTTGTGGAGTGTGGTGGAAGATAACGTGCCCTAACCACGAACTTACTACATATATCATAGATTCTTTAGTCATTGCATACAGGTGACTTCAATTGTATGATTTCACCCTCAGATATACAATGGCGGTTTGCCCTTGTTTCATTCCCTCGTAATTCGCAATACAAGGAGGCTAAGATTGAAGTATTTGATTTGTTTTAATCAGAGACGAAATTTTAACTAGAATTTTCTTCTTGATTTCTCCGTTCATTCGAGAGAGAGGAGAGCATTGGTTGTTTCTTTGCCTGTACTCGGCATGGACGTTCCATAATGTTGATACTGGAGACGTACATGGTGTTTTAACTCTATCCTCTATTTCGACGCCGATTTAAAATTAGTGACGGCTCGGCACGAGAAAGGCTTAGGCAATAGAGAATAAAGAGAAAGTATGTATAGTTGGAAGGGAGTTTGGTAGGAGAGGATGGAGCACTTCTTTTCCTTCTTTGGCCTGCTAAGTCGCGCAAGACAAGGGCTCTACATCGACAAGGTTCCTAACTCTAACTCTCGTACTTAACTTAATTTGTTGGATTTGTCTTTCTTTGGGTCAAATTATGTTTCATTGGAATAAAGCGACTTTTGACGGCAAACCTAGTGACGTGGGACTCAACCGGAGCTCTTCTCCTTGCAACATGAATTTTTGTGTCCGTTGTCATTATCTTAAATGTATTGATATGACCTTAGTAGATACTTTGATCTATTTTTGCATGTGTTTTAGGATGTCTTCTCAAGGAATGGTGGTTCAATCTTGCCTTTTGGATGCATCTTCAGGATTACGTATGCTAGATGTTCCTCCCTCGAGCAGCGAACACAACGACCCATTATGTGATCACACATCTTGGGTTATGAACTGAAGATCATTCTCAAACCAGTGATCACACATCTTGTATCATTTCACTCATGTGATACACCTGCATCTGACTGTGAATTGAGGTTTGGGTATCTGATACTCGTACGAGTTCAGGACCCGGACAAGGAGTGCCTACCCGACCAAGTAACAACCATTGTTCAGATAAACAGATACCCGACCAGTTACGACATTGGGTATCCAAACCCGCCATGGCTTCCAAGAATCTTCATCTGATCAAGTCCTTCCAAAACATGGCTGCAATTACATCCCCCACCATGATTCCCTCACAGCAATCTTTAACATCATTCAAGACTAAATCTCCAATCACCAAACATTCATACGAAATGGTAAAACGAGCATCATTGCACGAATATGAAACAAACTCGGTCCGCACAGCAAACATAGTTTGACGATATGACAACCAACGATGTCACACCTTGTAACAAATCATCATCTGAATTAAACTAGACAAATGTCAAATACACAATGATAATATTACTTCAAATCATGACAAATAATCAGTTTCACTTTGGCAATATCCTCTCTTCCAAATGCCGCTGTACAAAAAGAGACGGACAAAGCGACTGACTTCACGGACAAAACCCCCTGTACAAATTCTTACTACGTCGGTTCATTGTGCAGAATCACAGACCATAACAGATATATAGAAACTCACAGTTCTTACTGCTGCAAAGCACTTCATTCTGTTCTATACGCCCAGCCATGCTTCTGCAGGTACGACTGTACCGCTTCCTTTATCGCCAGGTTGGGGATCAACTGATGCTGCTCGAGTGGCTCACGAGTGATCGGATCAAACTTCCCCACCTGGGTTGACGTAAGATGTTTCACATTGGGTGTCAATGGGGTGAACTGAAGAAAGTTTGGAAGAGATAGCTACGTAGGTAGGTAGACATTTTACCTTCTGGAGATGTTCGAGAATCACTCCTCGTTCGTATGTAACCCCACTCGGTGTGATGATTGGGTCACGGAAGATATCAAGGGAAATTCTGCAGCAGAGATAATCTGGTACCTGCAGTTCATGGACATTTGAAAACAGTAAGTTAGTAAATAGCATTTGATAGAGGATGAGTAAGCGACAGAGTTTCGAGTTTCGCACATCAGTCGGGATGTCGTCTTCTGCTGCCTTGTCAAACACTTCCTCCAGATCGTCCAGCTGCTGTGCATTAGTGGTGGCTGCCTCTTCCGATATCCCTTCACCTTGGTGATCGTCGAGGAAATACTTCTCTTTAAGGGCACTCACACAAGCTTGTCTTTGACAAACAAAGAAGCAGAATTTGTTCAACAAATATATACAGAGCGATCATATGATGTTCAACAATATGACATGCCTCAGAGAAAACTGACTGGGATTACATACTTCAGGTTCTGTAATTCCCATGAACGCTGTACAGATTCTTGCTCCCATAGCGAGTACTTCGCTTTCGCAAGCTCTTGCCAGATCTCCTCCACCATGTAGCCAGTTTGGTTTGGCCCCCTGCCGAGATCCAGGGCCTATGTATGCAGACCAGTATTAGGGCATGATATAAGCAAAGCGTATACAGCAACTCGGCAGATATTAACGTTCATAGCACTAACTCTAACAAAACTTCATCTAACAGTGTGTAATAAACTGTATCAGAAACAACGAGAACTTGGAAACATATCTTCGAACCAAATGCTCAAACAACCTCAAAACATATGTGCATATAGCTATGGTAACTAAGGGAACATTGCTCTTACTCTTTCCAATGCCTTGATTCCTTCGGCATACTCTTCCCTCTTCAGCAATGCAAGTCCCAGCATATGGTGAGCCTGATCATGGTCGGAAAATCAAAGGTGAAACCTTCAGAACTCATGCATTTCACAATCAATGGATTATGCACGCACAAACACAAAAACAAACTACAGGTAAGCTCTATGCAAGAGGACAAAATCCGTCCATCAACAGCCGAATTTTACACATTCATGTTTATACAAAATGATCAACATAGAAATGGATTCACCTTGAAAGAACCCTGATCAAGCTTGATAGCAGAACGACAATCCTCCTCAACCTTCTTCCAGTTACTTTGAACCAAACCAAAACATAGAAAACTCCATCCCAAAGTCAGAAACATAGAAAAATCTGGAATCGTGAGTCCGGTCAATCTTTCTCAATAGTTTGAATCAAAAACATTACTTGCGTTTCCGATGGCAAACAGCGCGATTCGTCCAGTACACGGGAACATTAGGGCACAGCGCAATCGCCTAACGAATCCAAACCCAAAAGAGAAAAAAAAATCAAACAGGGCCATAAATCCCTAATCGAAGAAAAGAAGGAAGCAATCAGATACCTCAGTGTAAGCGTCGATTGCGGCGGCCAATCGATCCTTCTTGAAGTAGATATTTCCGTCTTCCTTCAACCTCTCGGCTTGCTTCGCCGGAGTCAGTATCAATCCGTGGCTCATTTTCTCCCTCTCTTCTTCTCCGACTGGTTTCCCGCCTTGACTCTCTTAAATCCCTAAAAGCGAGTCCTCGCGTCAACGTCAAGAAGAGTCTCCTTCCTCCCGAAGTATGTACTTTCTCTGATATTTTCCCTCACAAGGCGACGAAAAGAGGAGTGAAAGAAGTGGAAAGAGAGAGAGAGAGATCTGGAGAGTTCGAGAACTTTCTTCTGGAATTGCTTTTATTATCCTCGACGAAAGCAGGAAACGGCCGTCGATTACCTTTCCAATTTCCTTCTCCTCCGCCTCCTCTTCCGCCTTCCTCCGCCGATCGGGGTTTTGTTTAGTGTTTAGGATCTATATGGTTTGAAATTGGGGTCGTTGAGCGAGGGTTAATTTTAAAAAAGCCGGAAAACCAAGTGGTTGGTTCGGTTTGGTTCTGGGTTGCTAGGTATTCCTTCTTCTTCTTCTTCTCTAATTTGTTGGTCGACTCGGGTTGGATTGGTATCACGTGGTTTCTTGTCGAAGGTTTAGAGTAGCCGAAGAGCTTTGATTAACGGAAAGTTAATTTATTATTATCCATTAAATGTCAACTAAGAAAAAGGAAAGAAAAAAATAGAATTATATTTATATTGACGTTGTTATTTAATTATATGAAGGAATGTGTAAATTAATTAGAGATGTAACAATGCATTTGATGGAGAAACTTCATAAACACCTATTTACTATTGAAATTTGTGTTAGTAACAGTTGGTTTGTGTGATTATCTTTGCCATCAATATGAATAATCGTCATGCTCTCTCTCATCAACTTGTGTAACTAGTCTATAATTGCTGAGAATTACATATTACAATGTGACCTATATGATTTTTTGGCTAAAACAAAAAATATAATATTAATTTATAGAAATTAAACTCACCTCTAGTACACTTTCTTGCTAGCTTCAAATACTACACTATTAATGAGTTCGTGTATACCTTTCGCAGAGGTTTTTATATAATATTTTCTGTATTTTACTATTTTTAGTTACCTAAAAAATGTAAGAATCTACTTTCAAAAAAAAAAAAATGTAAGAATCTCAACATTTTTAAAACCTATTACCTTAACCATCCTATGCAGGAAAGACACACATATGCCCTCAACTCTGATTATCATTATCTTAACAACTAAGCTCAATACGTGTGGGCCTGAACTTCAATTTCGTTCACTAACTCATAAACAAAAGCCCATAATTCATTACTGGGCCGAATGCTTATTTACATGGGCCATCTTTTGTTTTTTTTTTTTTTTTTGGTGAAAATGCGGGGACAAGCCCTGGAATTTATTAAGAAATCACTCTCGGCAAGGCGACTCCTATGAGATTATACCTCAGCCAATGAGCCAAAGAAAAATCCGGTAACTGAAACAGATGCAAACCAATACTAAGAGAGTGCCCAAGATTGGCTAAATAATCAGCCCCACAGTTGGCTTCACGAAAAACATGAGAGAGTGAGATTTCCCACTCTCTAGATCGGAGCTCAAGGTAGTCAGCAACCAGAACTGCATGTTGATGGGAAGACAGGTCGCCTTCTGAAGAATGGTAACAGCCGCACAAGAATCGGACTGAACCTGGACCTTCCTAATGCCAATCCGCCACGCCAGCTTCAAACCCTCGACGATTGCTCTCAGCTCCGCTCTCGTTATCGAACAGTTCCCCACATTGGCTGAGAAGGCTCGAACAAAACTGCCATGATCGTCCCGAATAAGACCTCCAATGGTCGTCGACCCGTTCTGACTAAGTCAAGACCCATCAGTGTTAAGCGTGTACCAACCCTCATCACCCGGCCGCCACACAATCAGATGGGTCTGCCGAGCTATACTCGGCGCTTCTCGGCCCATCTGATTGGTCTTTCAGCTCGAGAGTGCAAGGTTGGTCCAAAACTCACTCTGATGAGCAATAGCCGAAACTGGTTCAGTCAGATTATCAAAGACGAATTTGTTCCTATCCCTCCAAAGGAGCCATGAAGTTATTCCGAACTTGATGCTTGAATGTTTATCCTTCATCATGGATTTCCACCACGAGACAAAATCGCCACAGTCCCTCCTTGCTGAAATTGCATCAGGCAGAATGCATCCCTAGACCTGCAACGCGAATTGACAGTCAAAGAGGACATGTGAAAGAGATTCAGAGTGAGTATGACAGCGGGGGCAAGACACCTGGTTAAATAAATGCCGCTGATTCCTCTCTTCATTCGTGAGCAGCCGATTGTGGGAAGCAAGCCACATAAAATGTTTGATTTTGTTGGGTCCGTTCCATTTCCACAAATGACGCCATAAGGGATCGTGTGTGTCCTCATTATAATCCTGTAACATTAAGTAAGTCGTGCGCACGGAAAAGATACCATTGGGTTCCAGCCCCCAAACGAGCGAGTCTTGACCAAGCCTCTCCCTTGGCGGAGACATCCCCACCACCTGCAACACAATGTCATGAGGAAGAACAGAAAAGAGAAAATCAACATTTCAATCACCATTCACATTCAGGGCATGAGACACGAGAAAAGAGTTATCAATTCCCTGAATGTTGAGGGCAATGATCCACCAGAACGATACCACTATCCACCCAACGATCCATCCAGAAACGAGTGGTTTTACCATCCTTGATGCTCCAATGAAGACCATTGACAACTTGCGGCCAAACCTTCATAATGCCCCCGCCAGATGGCCGAAAAACCAGATTTTCTAGCAAGGACGTAGCCCCCCTCCACCCTCTTCAAGTACTTAGAAATGAGAACTCTAGCCCATAAATGGGTCGGATGAACAATCAAACCCCAAACAATTTTCATGATAAAAGCCTTGTTAAGATCACGAGCGTTACGGAGCCCCAAACCCCCTAGACTTTTGGGTTTGCACACAGTTTCCCAATTGATGTTGTGAATTTTGCGAGCCCCCTCAACCGATCCCCAAATGAAATCCCTAATCTTACGATCAATCTTATCGCAGATATAAACTGGCAGGAGAGCGGTCTGCATGATGTAGGATGGAATAGCATTCAAGACAGAAGAAGCAAGCATGACTCTACCTGCCAACGACAGGTTATTAGCTTTCCAGCCCGCAAGCTTTTTGTCCATTCTAGTGAGGATATACTCATAGGTAGAGCGCGTCACTCTACCGTGAAGAAGGGGCACGCCCAAATAGCGCCCCAGATCCTGGGTCGCTGTAATGCCCAGGATTTCAGTCACTTCCCTGGAGATGTTCCTGTCCATCTTGGATGAGAAGAACACCTTGACTTGTCTTTATTAACACTTTGACCGGAGGCATCACAAAAAAGATTGAGAATCTTCATGATAACAGAGGCTTGATCCCGCATGACCCATAAAAATCAAATCGTCTGCGAAGAAGACATGGGAGAGAGCTTCGCCATTTCTAACCAACTGCACTGGTTTCCAATAACCATAAGAAACTGCCGAGTTAACCATCTGACTTAATCTTTCCATGCAAAGGGTGAAGAGGTAAGGGGACAAGGGGCATCCTTGCCTCAAACCCCTCGACGGGGTAAAAGGATCAGAGCAGCAACCATTCCACAGAACCTGGAAGGAGGGGGTCGAAATACAACTCATGATCACCTCCCTGAGATTTAAAGGGATCCCCGCTTGCTCCAGAGTATCACGCACAAAGCTCCATTCGATCTTATCATAAGCCTTTGATAAATCGATTTTGATAACCATATACGGAGACTTCCTTCTTCTAGACGAAAGAGAATGGACCACCTCCTGAACAATAAGGATGTTGTCGGTGATGTGACGACCAGGGACGAAACTAGTCTGGGAAGGATGAGTAAGACCCGCCATGAAGCCCTTGAGAGGATTCGCGATGCATTTAGTAAGAGTCTTGTACACCACATTGCAGAGACTAATGGGTGTGAAATCTGACATCAGAACTGGTGAGGGGATCTTCGGAATAAGGGTGATGAGTGTTTCAATGATCCCTCTAATCTTGTCCGGCGAGCGAAAGCAATCTGACACAAACTCAATGAAATCCTGTCCCACAGTATCCCAACAACTCTGATAGAAAATAGGGCTATAACCATCCTTTCCAGGCGCTTTCAGGGCACCCATACTCTTAATGGCTCTGGAAATCTCTGAAGCAGAAAAGTCTCTGCCCAACTCCTCAACATCATCAGCCGGAACTTGAGCAGAAAAACCCCTTAACACCGAAAGCGGAGCTCCACTGGACAAGTAGAACTGCTTGAAATAATCCGTAGCAAGAAGAAGGAGTGCGGGTTGATCAGTAATCCAGTTGCCCATCGAATCCTTAAGCCGAGAGATTCTATTAAAAGCTCATCTACGGAGAGTCGCTAAATGGAAGAAATTAGTATTGCGATCACCCTTCGTCAACCAATTAGATCTGGACTTCTGGAGCCAAAGAGCTTCTTCTTGCCAAAGTGTTAATTCAAGACTAGAGCGAAACTTCCTTTCTTCAAATAAATTCGCTGGAGAAGGACTGCTAGCGGTTCTAAGTTCAGCTTTCATCAGTTTCTCAGTCAAGCGTTTCTTCCTGCGAAAAATATTACCAAAGACAAATTTATTCCAGTTGCAGAGAACATTAGTCAGCTCATTAAGAGCAGCAGGAAAATCACCCCCATAGCGCCACTTGCGGCTCATGACATGTTTAAAACTAGCATGAGTAAGCCAAGCAGAAAGAAAACAAAGGGTTTAGTGTTTGACGAATACACCTGATTATAGCTCCGCAGGATAATAGGGCGATGATCAGACTTAATCTTATGGAGGTGCAGAACAGCTGACTCGGGGAACCGACTCATCCATGCTATTGACCAGAGCTCTATCCAAGCGAACTAAAACGTTATTTCTAGCCCAAGTGAAACGAGGTCCCCGGAAAGGGTGATCGACCAGGCCACAGATGTCGACTGTATCAATAAAGGACTTGTACGAGCTCTATTGAAAGCAGCTCCTCCTCGTTTATCTTCAGGAGACAAAACCGAATTAAAGTCACCAAAGATAGCCCAAGGATCATTCATCGAACACGACACTGACTTCAGGAAATCCCAGAGAAGGACCCGTTCCGTAGCTCTTGGGCTCGCGTAGACTGTGGTAAGGTAATAAGGAGAACCATCTTCCATCTTTCCTTTAATATGAATAAATTGGCGACCGGAATGAAAAATATCAAGCGAGACAAGAGACGAATTCCACGTGATCCAAATGCCGCCCTTGAAGCCAACTGCATCAACTCAGAAGACAGAATCAAACCCCATTTTCTCACAGACCTTTGCAGCCTTAGAACCACTGATTTTAGGCTCGACAATAACTGCAGCAGCAAAATTGACAGACTTAGCGTAGGATTTAAAACTAGTCAAGAAAGACTTGTGGCCGGCACCACAACAATTCTAACAAAAGAAGTCAGTTAACAGCAAAAAAAAGAGGAAAGTAAGAACTCCCTGGTACGGCGGAAAAACAGAAGAACAATTACTACTCCTCCATAGCCGTGGAACTCGTCCTTAAACCTTTCAGGAACGTTTGCTACTTAAGCTCGATCCTTGAGCCCCAACCATCTCTTTATATGCTTGAACCTGGGAGTCTTGGTCGTCTTGAGAGATGTTGAGGCCTTCTTATTTGAATTGGCCAAGACATTGGCAAAGGGAGCTTCTTGATTATTCGGAGAAGAAGAAGCTTGGAGGAGTGGACACCGAAATAGCCTGACTCACACTATTATCCACAATGGGGAGGGTTCGATCCAGGGTCGGATCCAGGCCCGGAGCAATGAACCCGGCCCGAGGGAGGCCCGCTGAAAAAGAGGATCTCGGCTGCGATTGAATTGAGGACTCTTGGCCCACCAACTTCTGTGCTTGCTCAGATTCGATTGGGAGTCGAGGAGTCGGATCAAGATTTTCCTTATCAGGAACCTGAACATCTTCCATGAACGACACCTCATTAATATTAATTAGCTGTTGAGAGGGATCCTTGGGAATAATCTGGATTAACTCCTCCACATCCATAGTTGCCTTAACCGGAATTAATTTCTCCTCTTCCACAATTTCCTTATCTGCAAATGCTGAAAAATGATTGCCTTTGTTGGCCCCCGTCGTCGGAGCTTGAGCCGTGGGAACCGGAGCGGCCGGAGCATCCTTGGCCTTGGGTTTCCGACGATTCTTCTTAACCTGCATCCACGGACCGAAATTTTCTTCCACCTCCGGTCGAGGATCCGACTCCGACACACTTTGGAAGACATGATTTGCAAAGGTAGTAGTCTGATTCTCCATCACCACGGCCTCCGGTTCTTGTTTGCAATCGGCATTCCCTATGCCCATAACAACCACAATTGAAACAAATAATATGATGGCCTTCATACTCAATACGACGGACTCGCCTTCTCAACCTATATTTCGACAGAAGCGGCTTGGACAAATCAACCTCCACATAGATCCTCGCAAAATTGCCACGACTCCCTTCTAGGGTCGTATGATCAATACAAACAGTCTTCCCAATACGATCACCAATAATCTTGAGGATGGCACTATCGAAGTACTCAAGGGGTATACCCGGCAGACGAACCCAAACTTGGAGGGTGGAGAGGAAAGTCTCCTCCGGCCTGAAATAAGGTGGCGACTCCATCGTCAAAAAGGAACTCTGAGGAAAAGAGAGAGAGAAACCAATTTTTTTTTTTAGTTAGGCTTAGTCGCCATCTTTTGTAAAAGGCCTAATACCCTCAGATAGCACCAACTATTGCGTAATCCCCAGAATATACACACCGTATTAGAAAATACTTAAATAGCTCAACCTATCGAGGACCAAGTTTCATCGTAGCACGTCGTGACGTTCCGTCCAATTCTGTTAGTCTCCTTTAGTCTGACTTGACAATTTAACTTACGTGGCATATAAATAGCTTACATGTCATCTGATGTGGCAAAAATGCCACGTCACCAAAAAATAGTCCACATAAATTTTTTATTAAAATCTAGTAAAATACAATAATTATTCTCTTTCTCTTCTCCGGTCGCACTAAATGTCACGGTATTTAACTAACACGGTGGCCGGCGACGACTGCTCCCAACTTCATATATCCTTTGTAGCCGCGTCTTTCTCTTCCATTACTCGTCGTCGACGAGAATGAAGAGGAATATGAGATCAGAAGGAAGAGGAAGGTAGATACCAAGAAAGGGCAAATGACAGCCAGCACGATTCCTCACCGCCGCCATTAACAGAGGCTAGTCGGATCACCGGGAAGAAGAATCAAGAGGAGGAAGAAGACCAGCAAGATTCCTCGCCGGTGACCATTTTCCCGATTAACTGGAACTCCAATCGACAATCATGATTTTATACTACAAACAGAATGTTAAGATCTCTCAAACAAAGCATGTTAATGTTAATATGACAACAAAATTAGTCGAAGAGTTTCTGAGATTTCTCGAGTGATGATCCTTAGCTAGAACCGTTCTGTAACAAAACTTTGACTTCAGCTCTCGCCATGGGATCGTCTGTTTCGTCGTTCTCGCCTTCTCGCTCCTCGATTTGTTTCTTTCGGTGCAAGTCCTCTACAGCTTGCATCGGAAATCAAAAGCAGAATCAGTTAAAAAACATCATCTCCTCCTTCCATTGATTACTCTGGTGACCAAGCTCTTCCTCCCTTCGAGGGACTCCTTCAAGCTCGCGAATCAGATCTAGAGCTATTCCGGCCGAGACTCTCCTCCTCTCTCCTTCGGAGACTTATCTGCGTCCTTCGTCTCCGATAGCTGTCTTCGCGGCGCTCTGGAGCCCTAATTGGTCAATTATGGCCTCGACTCTGGCTCTCTTCTTCGATTTGGAGACTCGCCATTGCTGGTCGTAAGGAGAATCTGTAAGGAGACTCGCCATTTCTGTAACTAACCAAACCCAGAAACACAACCAATTAGGGTTTTAGATCTGATTCAAATGAATAATAAATTCGAAAGAGGATGAAGACAGCGTCTGGCTTTTCGCCCCTTTCTTCCTCGCCTTGCCGCCACCACCTCCTCCACTGCCAATCGCTCCAGTCATCCTACCCTGTACGCATAATCAATTAAAAGGATGGGCAAAGGTGATGACGCGTTGGTGAGGAAGAAGAACAAATCTTTAAGGAAGAAGCACATAAGGAACATTGCTATTTGGAGATTTGTGTTCTTCGAAGTATTCATGGTGTTGGGATTTTTTTTTTTGCTCCGGCGATGACGATGGTGTGGATGGTGGTGGTGAAGGATGTAGGTTGAAGAAGGGGAGTGATGAGTGAGGGGAGAGAGAAGAAGGAATCAAAGAAGGATTAGAGAGAGAGTAAAAAAAAAATTATTTATTTATTTATTTATTAAATATTTTTTTTATTGATGACGTGGCATATTTTATCGTCCAAGTATAACCCACGTCAGCTTATTTGCACCGTCATTAACACTGTTATGCCATCTCTATAAATTAACGGAAAATTTTGACGGCGTGCTACGATGAAACTTGGTCTTCAATAGGTTGAGCTATTTAAGTATTTTTTTAATACGGTGTATATATTCTGGGGATTACGCAATAGTTGGTGCTATCTGAGGGTATTAGGCTTTTTTTTGGTGGGAAAGTGGCGCTTAGCGCCTAATCATTAATCAAAATCGATCGACTCTCGGTAATACCGAGGATATCGTATCTCAAAAATGTCCAAGATTACAATCCGAAGATAAAACAGTGTGACTTCCCAACAGGGTAGCCATATCCAATACTAGCCAAGTAGTCAGCAGCCTTATTACCTTCTCTGTAGGTATGCTGGATCTCCAGGTTCCAATCTCTATCTCGAAGCTCTCTGAAGCGGGCCACCTCTAAGACATGTTGATGTTTCTCCTCATTACCATTCATAAAAAGCGAAAGTACCGATCTGGAATCAAGCTGAAGAACCACATTCCTAAACCCAGCCTCCCAAGCTCTGTGCAGGCCTTCAATCGCCCCCCGCATCTCAGCTCTAGTGATCGAACACGTTCCGAGGTTCATAGTATAAGCCAAAATGCAACGGCCCTCAGCGTTGCGAATCAAGCCGCCCGCCGTCGCTCTGCCTCTAGCTCGGTCAACAGACCCATCTGAATTCAGTGTCACCGCTCCCCCCAAACCAGGTCTCCAAGCAATCTCCATCTGATGTCTGGTATTGTGGTTATCGGAGATCGACTTGGAACGGGTGGACGCCTCTGCCACCATCCGCACCCACGAGCCGGCTTTGTAAGTAACTTGTTGAGCAGTGGCCGAGATACCCGAAAAAATTCTTTCGTTCCTCGCCTTCCAAACAAGCCAGCAAAAATCCCGAAGAGATTCCTTGCTTCGATTTCAGATTCTGCTGTAGCCAGTGCTCTTCGATATCCGTCCAGCCTCTATCTCTGGCGTTGAAACCCCCAATTTGAGTCCAGACTTCGGCTGCAAAGGGGCAATCTCTCAACACATGAGCCACAGACTCTTCCGGGTGTTGGCAGTGAGAGCAGCTGGCCGACGCCGTCATGTGTCTACGAGTACGCTCCAAATTAGTCAAAGCTTGCTTTGAATGGCGAGCCACAGAAAATGCCGAATAGATTTGGTCTCTCCACCGCCAAACTGACATCCACGAATCATAGCTCAACACATTTGGTTGGGAGTGAAGGATCCGGTACGCAGACTTAACTGTGAATCGCCCACTATCCTCTCCTCCCTAGACCCAAATGTCATCACCACTTCCAGCTCTCGGCGGGGGCATTCCGACAACTGAATCCACCGCGGTGCTCGGCAGCAGACTCATAAGCTTCTCCACGTCCCACTGACCTTCAGCATTAACAAATTCTGCAACAGTTTCTGACACGTCGGGGATCCCTCGCTCCTCCTCACACAAGTCAATAATTCGAGCACCTGAATCCAACCATCAGCCTGTCCAGAATGGAGTACCCCTGCCATCGCGGATGGCTGAACGAGCTCCAATCTGCATTGTCTCCCATTCTTTTGAAAGGCCTTTCCAAAGGGGTGATTGCGACCTCAGGCTCCACAGCTCGTAGCCACCTGTCGTTTCTTTAAAGTACTTGCCTTGTAGGACTCTAACCCAGAGTTTCTCGGGTTCTTGGAAGAAGATGAATGCAAGTTTCATCATATATGCTCTATTCAGTAATCGAGCCATTTTTAAGCCTAAGCCGCCTTCTTCCTTTGGTTTACACACGTTCTCTCCCAAGCCACAAGGTGGGTCTTACGAGCTTCATTGGTGGATCCCCAAACAAAGTTTCGGATCTTTCTGTCAATCACCTCACACGTCGTAACAGGAATCACCGCTGTCTGCATCGCAAAGGCTGGGATTGCTGCCAGAACCGATTGGGCAAGGGTCACCCTACCTGCCAAAGAAAGAGAATTTGCTTTCCAGCCTGTCAGTTTTTGATCAATTCTATCAACAATGTCTTGATAAGTTTGGACCGTGGTCCTCTCATGCAAGATGGGCACGCCTAAATATCGTCCGAGGTTCTGTGTCAAGAGAAACCTCAGAGTAGAAGCAATGTTGGTCACCATCACCCTAGGCGTATTGGGTGAACAGAAGCAAACTGATTTAGCTTTGTTTACTTCCTGGCCAGAAGCACCGCAAAAGGCATCGAGACAGGATAAAATAACACCAGCTTGTTCTGTTGAAGCTTCAGACATCAAGATGAGATCGTCAGCATAAAACAAATGTGAAAGTTTAGGTCCACCTGGGGAAAGGGTGATCGGCTTCCATCTACCCTGCAGAACTGCATCCTCAATCAGATGACTGAGTCGTTCCATGCACATAGTTAACAGGAACAGCGACAAGGGACAGCCCTGACGGATACCTCTCTGTGGGGCAAAATGATCTGTCAGCTCCCCGTTCCATAAAATCTGATACCGCGTCGAGTTGACGCAGGTCATAATGATATGAATAAGCTCCTCACTGAAACCTGCGCCTCTCAGGGTATCCTCCAGGAAAGACCATCTGACCCTGTCATAAGCCTTAGATAGATCGATCTTGAGAACCATTCGTTTCCCCCGCCCTTTAATTCGTTCCATCGAATGGATGACTTCCTGCAAAACAATGATGTTGTCCGAAATCTGGCGACCTGACACGAAACTCGCTTGAGTACTTTTGATGAGATTAGTCATCAACGGTCTCAATCTCATAGCAACACATTTAGAAAGAATCTTATAAATGACGTTGCAGAGGCTAATGGGTCTGAGTTGGTTAAGGGTCTCAGGGTGTCTGACCTTAGGGATAAGAACGATGCAGGTATCGTTGATAGCCTCAATAAGGCGGTAATCCTGAAAGCAGTGCTGGATAAGATTCGTAACCGAAGGACCCACAGTTTCCATTGCTTCTGGAAGAAAGCAGGTTGATATCCATCGACCCCTGGAGCTTTCATTCCTTTCATACTCCGGACCACATTTCTGATTTCTGCATCATCCGGGACAGAGCCAATGGCTGAAGCCTGTTCTGGCGAAATGCACGAGAAGCCATTCCAGTTCAACGGAGCTGCCATCGAGTCTTCCAAAAAAAGGGTGCTAAAATGGGTGATCGCCATAGCCTTTAGGCGCATAGGATCATCCTCCCATGACCCATCCTCACGACGGAGCATCAGAATCTTGTTAAAAGCACGTCGACGAAGAGTGATCTGATGAAAATACCTCGAATTGAGGTCTCCATCGTTAATCCAGTCGGTGCGAGCCTTCTGAGCCCATAGGACTGCTTCCTGCCAGAGAGTTTGTTGAAGTGCCGCCCTGGTGTCCTCCTCAGCCTTTTTTATATGTGCCGAAGAGTCAGACTCTGACGCAACTTCCAAGGCCGACAAGTGCTGAGTGAGAGCGAGCTTTCGTTGAGAAATGTTCCCAAACACCTCTTGATTCCATCTACGGAGCCGGGATGTAAGATGCTTGAGATTCTTCACCGGCGACCACACGGGCTTCCAAGAACTCGATAGAAGACGCTCAAAATCCGGATGCTCCATCCAGGGTAATATAAATCGAAAAGGCCTCTTGATCTTATTAGGGACAGCCAAGCCGAAAAAATCAAGAAGAATAGGCCGGTGATCTGAACGGATGCGTGGCAAATGTTTAAGCACAGCCTGGGGAAAAGGCTGACGCCAGCACATGTTAGCCAATCCCCGGTCGAGTCGTTCATGGGTGGAGCCTCTAGACCAAGTGAATTTAGGCCCCACAAAACCCAAATCCACAAAGCCACAATCCGCAATACAATCCACAAAAGAAGCTGCTCTGTACGGGTTGAAAGCTGCCCCCCCTTTCTTTTCCTCTGCACAAGTGATACTGTTAAAATCACCAATCACAACCCAAGGGCGTGTCTCTCGATCTGCAATGAGACGGAGTTCATCCCAAAGAAGAACCCTCCCCGTCGGGAACGGTTTAGCATAAATGGCCGAACAAACACTAACTGGCAAGTTGGGGAGCTCGAGTGTAAAATGAACTGCTTGGTCAGACCTGCCAATTTCTGTAATGGAAGCCAAGCTAGCATTCCAGAGGACCGAAATCCCGCCAGAGAAGCCTTGAGCCTCAACCAAAATTCTGTGTCAAATCTAAGCTGCCGAAGCACTCTACTAGCCACATCTCCACTAATACGAGGTTCCAAGATGAGAACAACAAGCGGTTTAAACTGATTAATATATTCCTTGAGGGCTGGGACAAACTCTTCATGACCCGCCCCTCTGCAATTCCATGATAGAATAATCATTAAAGGACACAAGAAAAGAAAGTCCCCGAGCATCAGGATCGATCCGGGGGTTTGTCCACTTTAATCTCGTCACTCAAGGTGATCCTTGCATCTGCCTTCCGAGGACCAAACGACCGTGTCGCTGCCTCTTTCTATCTTCTTCCTGTGACTAGAGCCGTCCCTACTAGCAGGGCTTTGTCCGCTTAGAATTTGCTTCTAGCCTTGACATTGTTGGAAACTTTATGAAGACTTTGAAACGTAGGGTTGTCATAGATAATTGGAACATTGACCAGGGACGGGGCGTTCTCCCGCCTAGCTCACCTTCAGCAATAGCACGTGTAGGCTTGGGGAGCTTCGGAACAACATTCAAAACCGGGGGGTTGTCCACTTTAATCTCGTCACTCGAGGGTATTAGGCTTTTGTAAAATGGGTTGTTGTAGTTGTACAGTTATACCTGTGAATTGTCGGCTTCTAGAAAACACGTCCTAAGTCCCAATTCAAGCAAAGGAGACGCCGTGTGATGCAAGGAATTGGGTTCGCCCCCTTTACACTCACGTGCTGGCCACCCAATTTTGCCACTTTGTTATGACATGATGTGAGCCACCTAAACATAAAATTTAGGTTCACAATTAATTATCTAACACTTTGGCCCCATCTAATCATCTCACTAACAAAGTTCATCTTAACTAAAGAATAATTACAAAGTCTTTAAAATCATCCCCACTAATATGCTACTTTTCATGTGTTTTGGTCAGAATAATCTTTTTTAATATTTTAGCAAAATTTACACGTTTTCTCTAATTACACCAATTTGACAAACAAGCAACCTCCAACTGCATCACACAATGTTGCATCAAGCTCAAACATTCTTAATGCGTGTTTGCTCTTGAAAATCACAAACTATAATACAATGTAAATCTTTTGGAAAAAAAAATGTAAATACTTATTAATATATTCGATCAAACACGTGACAAAATAATCATAGTATTTTACTATGATTCATACTAAAAGAATTCAGACTATCTGAATATAAATAGTATTTACATTTCATACGTTCCTTTAATGAAAATTCAAGTACACAAAATCATTTATTTGATTCATATTGATAAATTTTTGGTATCCAAATGTACTTCACCAAGAACTAAAGAAATGAACTTGTTCTTTATGTGTATCGATCAAATTGGTCAACCTGTGTGTGAAATGTAATCGATCATATGATCAAACTGAATCGAATTGAAAGCTGAATTTGACCCAAAACCAAGAAAAGATCAATGAGATAAGTCAAGAAAACAAACTTTGGAAAAAAATAGGCTAAAGTTTGTTGAAAAAGTGTTGCCCAAGTTTGTGTTAGTCAAAATCAAATCCAATCCATTAAAGAATCCTCACAACCAAACAAACAGCTTTCAAGAATTACCGGACACCCACCCATTTTGAACCATAATTTTCATTACCATTAAATTACAAATAAACCCTTCAACCTCCCCCCCCCCGTCCTTAATTCCCCGCCACCCAAATTCCCTAAAAACTCACAACCGCATTTCACACCTTTTCCTCCTTCTGCGCTTCCGGCTGCCGCCGGCCAGTGGCCATGAGTGACGGCCACCACGAAGCTGTCGTCCCCATCCTCGACCTCGACCAACTCACCGTCATATCTCCCGTCGGCCGCGGCGCTAAAGGCGTCGCATTCCTCGTCAGAAAACCACCTCTTCAACGAGTCATGGGCTCTCAAGGTCATCCTCCGTGATCTCGTCGAGAAGAAACAGACCTCCCCTGCCTCCGGTGACGCCGATCGTTACAAACGGATCTGGTTCGAACAGAGAGTTCTCAGCCGGTTCAAGCACCCGCTCCTGCCCCGACTCCGCGGCATCCTCTCCACTGATAAGATTGTCGCTTACGCCATTGATTACTGCCCTGGCCGGGATCTAAACCATTTAAGGAAGATACAGAGCGAGCAGACTTTCTCTCCTGTCATCATCAGGTGGAAAACAAAATTGATTTCCTAATTCAATTCAATTGTGAAGTTAGGGTTTCTAAATTTTCGAAAAAAATCTGATATCTTTGCTGTTAAGTTATGTGCAGATTCTACGCGGCGGAATTGGTTCTTGCGTTAGAGTATTTACACAGGTCAGGGATCGCGTACAGAGATCTTAAGCCGGAGAATATCCTGATTCAAGAGAGCGGCCACATAATGCTCATCGATTTCGACCTCTCCACGGAGCTCTCACCAACAGTGAAGAAGAACAAGAAGAAGATTGATAATCGCCTTCCTAGGTCGAAATCCACGCGGCGGAAGCGATCATTGAGCTTACAGCTCCTCTGCGGATGCGCGTCGGAGGAATCCGATCGACGAAGAGATCCTCTGCCGGACCGGGCCCAATCGATGACGGCCTCGACGGAGGGGAAATCGAATTCGTTCGTCGGAACGGAGGAATACGTGGCGCCGGAGGTGATCCAGGGGTACGGTCACGACTTCGCCGTTGACTGGTGGTCGCTAGGGGTGGTGATGTACGAGATGCTGTACGGAAGAACACCGTTCCGAGGAGCGAATCGGAAGGACACGTTCTTCCGGATATTGACGATGTCGCCAGATCTAGCCGGGGAGGAGACGCCGCTGAGGGATCTGATCAGGAAGCTTCTGTCGAAGGATCCGAAGGAGAGGATTGCGGTTGAGGAGATCAAGAGTCACAAGTTTTTCGAGGGACTGGATTGGGGTTCGGTTGTGGAAGTGTCGCGGCCGCCGTATATTCCGGCGGAGGATGAGAGGGAAAGTTTGAATAAGAGCATTGACGTGGAGGCTTTCGTGGAGAGAGTGTTTGGCACTATCGGCGGTGGAGATAAAGTAGCTGACGGCGAAGGTAGGACAGCAGAAGTGGCCGGAAATCAAGGAGAAGAGAAGAAGAATCGGGAGATAGAAACAACTCAATCTGATGGCCAACAGAATTTCGTGGTTTTCTGATATCTGTCAGCTTTCTGGAATAACATTTGAGTTTTTTTGACGTTAATTCATTCATTATTTTGTTCACTATCCTTGATAATACTAATTAAATTATAGATAATTGAGGGGAAGATGGTGTTTTGCCACCCTCTACTTTGTCAAGTTAACAAACAGTTTCTTGAACTATGAAATGATCGGTTTATCTCCTCCTATTATAGTCAACCGAACAATCAATTTCTTCCATCCAAATTTACATTCAAGATTCCGTAAAGTTTATTTTTGTCAATATTATTGTGCATTGCCACATCAGCGTGTGAAATTATATTTAAAATTTCTTATTTTCAGAATTTGGCGCTGGGGTATTTGAAGTTCAGCTCCCCCACTATGTTGTGAAATGTTGTATTAAATTTTACAAAATAATTACTCATAATTAACTTATAGTGTGTAATAATTACAACAATTGATCATGAATTATTCAAATTTAATGAAAAAATTGTCGGTGGTACATATAATTCTTTTTTACAACTTAAGCAACCTATAATAATAATAAAAAATCTTGTGTATTTTTACTTAGTATTAGATACATAATTTTTTTCTACTATTATCTAAATTTGAAAAAAAAAATACTAGCGGCACCTTTTTTTTTATTACAATTCGGCTCCCCCCTATTCCAATCCTAGTTCCGCCCCTGCATATTGGTGAGTCGTCGCTTAACGGAATCTTGGATGGAAGGGCTTGATTATTAGGTTGGCTATAGTAAATTGGGGTAAATCGATCATTTCGTAGTAGAAGGGGGTATATCGATCATTTCGTAGTAGAAGGTTTGGATAGGTGATTTGGAGAGATCGTTGAGTAGGAAATTCATAAAATAAAAAATTGAAATTAAAATTTATTTTATTAAAGACCAAAATAGGTCTATAATTAATTCTCATATCAATCTTCTATTTTTAATTGGGGTAAATGGGTAAAAATATCCCCAAATCTCTACCTCTATCTCCAAATCTCTACTTTTTAATGAAGATTTCAAAAATCTTCTCCAGATCACTTCGGGCACACCATTGGGTTTCCAAATCACCCACAATCTCCAATATTATTTTACGGGATCTACTATTGTGAGGACACATTAAGAGTCCTTATATGAGGACACTCTTTAGAGCCGTTGGATGATGATCCTAATCTAACTACAAGGAACCAAGTGTGGACAAAGGGGAAAATGGGGTAATTAATTTAAAGTGGAACCAAAACGGGAATTAAAAAAAGCCGTACCAATTAAGCAATTTACCCTAATACACATTTCATATTAATCATTGAATCTCTTTTATATAAATTAAGAGTGTAAATTAATGTCCTTATATAAGGACACTTTGGTAGTCCTCATATCAGTAATTGCCTTATTTTACATACAAAGAATATATTTTTCCCAAATCTACCGTAGAAATTTAGATCACAAAATCACCCCAAATCTCCTACCCTTCTTTAAAATATCGACAAGGGTAAATAGAGGATGAAACACTTTCGAGTAGTAAATAATAGAGCTTTGACATATTGAGATATACAAGGTTAGTAATGACTGTGAACTAGATTGCAATCGAGATCATATGTAAGCGGCCAAAGGATGGTGACGTAATACAAATTATGTCAGGTCAACATAATTAACCACAACCTTAGAATTAGTAGATGTGATCTTCTGCAGATTGTATATTGCAATTAATGTAATTAATTAGAATTTATTAGATTTGATTTATTAAGGGTAATATATTTTATAGTAGGATCTTATATTTTATTCTATGCAATCAATCATTTATATCACTTACCAAATCATGCCTAATATTATTCTGATTCAAATCTGAAATAAAACCTCTCTCTTACTTCTTTTTTTCATTATTCAGTCCATATCATTTTCCCAGCCTCTTTGCTTGTCTCATGGAGCCTCATGATCTATGAAGCCAGCCAACATCCTATGAGCGGAGGTTTTGATCTTAATCTCATACCCGATGATCCAATCGAAGAAAATCATTCAGCAACGAATGAGAATACTGCACCATCTTCTGCCAATCTCGGAATTTTGCAAGGCCATTATATATAAATACTAATTTCAAAACATGTCATTCTTAATAATCCCAGAATAATAGTATTTTCTGAATAATAGTATATCTGAATATTTCTATTTTCCAGAACTTAACTTATTAGGAATAATAATAATACTGACAAAACAAGACAGTATCTTCCACGAGTATTTTGATCTTAATCTCATTCCAGATAATATTTTCAACTAATACTAGTATTTTCATAATAATAATATGGACTTTAGTGTTGCGATATTATAATATTTAATAATTGTGACAATATGGTATCGTTTCGTATTATGATAACGGTTTAAAGTTGTGTTTTAGACTATGCTGGTGTTCTAGTCGATTGGTTCAGTATTAAAGTTGTGTTCAATCCCGTTTCCAATATCGCCTTGAATTTTGGTTCTTGACTCTTGACCTTCGTTTAGATCCATGACTCTTGACCGGTTGAGTCCTTCCTACTAGAAGATCATGGTTCTCACGTTTTTCTGTTTTGTTAGTCATCCTGAATACAGTTATACATATCAGTATTATTAATCAAAATCGATAATCAAATCAAGATCAAAATTAATACTAGTAAGTTGTTCATACTAGTATTCTGAATATAATAGTATAATGACAAACAGTGCAAATGATTAGAGCAGCAGATCTCACTGATAAGGACTCATTTCAAGAATACTAATATCAAAACCTATAACATGAATGCCCATAATCGAAGCTCCTGATTTCATAAACACAAAACACAAAATGGACATGAACTGGAACAAAAAACAGCAGCCAAAGAGCAACAAAACGGACAGATCAAAACAGAGAACAACCAAAAATCGAAGCTTTCATGATTAGTAGTCGCAAAAATCGAAGAATAATAGTATTAACCTAATACGAGTATTGTTTCCAACCCCAAATCAGAGTGGAAACACATATAACAGAGATGAATGTTGTTCCACAAAACTAATCCCAACAAAATCGACAACAAAACTAGATCTGATCGCACATGCACAGTCAGAAATCCAAACCTGATTATAGGTCTGACGAGATTCAAGACAGCGGTGACGGCGGAAACCAAATCGGAAACTCCAAGCGACTACTGACGAACCGGTAGTGGTTAACTGAATGTAGTTCGCCGTTAGCAGCCTCAAAAATGGCATCGGAAACGGCGGTTACGCGAGTGGAGTAGAAAATGATTGACGATAGTGAGAATGAGAGAAGAAGGGACGGTTCTTCCTTTTCAATGGTTAAAAGGGCAAAGAAATTGAAATGGTAAGTTAAATGATGTAATTTTGGGGTAATTAATATATTTCATATGGGGTAATAAATCATAAGATCTCATTATTTTATTATTAAAATCCCTCCACCATTGGATGTGTTATAGGAAGATATAATGGCTGTTATGGATTATGTCTTAGGGGTCGTTTGGTAACAGGATATGTTTAGATATTGAGATTAGTGAGTTGATTGTTATGTATTGATATGTTATTGATATTGATATGTTTAGCCAATTATCATGAAATCATTGTTTGGTAAAGTGGTATTGTACTAGGGGAGATAAGTGCCTTAAATGTGGAAAAGATGGAAATACCCTCAAGTCGGGTTCTATTTCATCCAAACAGCTCATTTATTTAACACTACTTTCTCTCTACTTCATCGTCTTCCCTCATCATCTTCGTCGGCGCGTCACCGTCGAAGACACAACCCCTTCTTCCAAGCCTTCCTCGACGGGCAAACCGAAGATACTACAAACCCGGGTTGAGGGTACCGGCCGATTTGTGTATGAGCTGCGATTACAACCCTGAAGAAGATTGAATGAAATCGAGATTATATTTGATTTGTTTGACGGATAGTTAGAGGTCGAGAACATGAGTGAAGACGAGAAATGAAGAAGGTATGAACGGATTATTAATGGCGACTTACCGTCGATTTGCGGCGGCGCTACCTAAACTTCCGTCTGTGGAGCTTCGAAGTCGGAGAGCAAACCCTGAGCTCGAAGTCGTCGAAATGGTTTGTGCAGGTGAGAGAGAAGAATTGGTGAGTAAAGTAATGAGTTGTAGTGTTATTTTAAACTAAAGTAAGGGGTAAAAGTGTCTCGGAAATATGATATCAATATCACTCCCCACATATTCTAGAGTGGAGTAGAATATGTGTGAAGTGATATTGATATTACTTTTTCCCCCAAATATCATGATATGTGGTACGAAAAAAACGCTGATAACTCGAATATCATGATATCTGCAGATATCAATATCAATATCCTGTTACCAAACGACCCCTTATAGACATAATCCAACTTTTGTCACCATTCTTAATAAGAAGAGGATGGGACGAGGCAAAATTCTTTCCTTTATTTTATTGACCGGGCAAAATATTTAATATGTATTTGAATTATAGGGCAGGTTATAGACTTGTCTTAGAATTTCGATCCATTACAGAGTGATTTTATTAATATGAAACAGTTTACAAACTATTCCTATTGATGTCATTGATGTACTTTTTCAATCGTTTTGTCACATCACCATTGACATGTCAACAAAGCTATAATTTAAAATTCAGCTTAAATTAATTTAAAGGGTTATTATTTCTAAAAATCTCCAAATATTGCGAATTGTTTTGGATACGTTCTATCTTTAAAAAAGCCCAAATCTATCTCATTTTTTGATAGATTTAATGTCGTTCGATCCATTTTAGATTTTTTTTTATGGAAACGACCAAATTGCAATTTTCCTTGCCACGTAGTGACACATGTCATGCTGACTCATTTAACTTAAGTATTTATGAATAAAAAAACCACCCCCACCTCCTTCTTCGCCACAAACACAGAGCTCCAACAATGGCTGTCGAAGTTCCAATCACTCCACCAGTTCAACCTCATCACCAGATTTGGCCACTCACGGGCCACTCCAGCTAACAATCCAACACCAAAACCCATGCTCCGGCCAACAATCATAAATCCATAATCCACAATACTTTAAGCTTTTTGAAATAATAATCCTAATTTAAATCACCAGAATTAGTTTTGACCCAAAATTTATAAGTTAAGTTAGTTTAGATTTAAAATTGAATCAGACTGTTGAATTTTAAATTATATTTTTAATGACATGTCAACGATAAAGGTGACGAGATGGCTGAAAAAGTACAACAATTTCTAATATGTAACACATTTCATAATAGAACAAACTTGAAACCCAATTTATTAATTAGCTGACCCCTTCAACCCCATTGCTTGTCTACATAATTAGATGAGACACTCCCGTTCACCCACCAAAGCAATTAATTTTACAAAATAGACTTTCTTCTCTACGTTTGTTAAATCATTAAATATTGTGATTAACTGCAAACTAATCTATTTTAAAATGAAAGCCACAAACAGTAAAACTAACCTAAAAATTTAGTTAAAGAGTTCATAACCACTATTCAATTTCCAGCACTTAACAAACAGTAAAGAATATCAGGCCTATGACTCTCTCACTATAAGAACAAAACTATAACCTCAAACTCAAGCAGACAACTCTTGAGTTGAACAGACCAAAATGCCAAATTGGCAGAACAAAACCGTTGATTTCAACTCAAAACTCAATTATATATTCTTAACACGGTTGATTACTCGTCCTCCTGGCTCCTGAGGCGAGCAAGCTTGTTGGTCACGACAATGTCCAACTGAGCAGCACGCTCCACAATGTCCTTCCTCTTCCGGGTAGAGACATCATGAGCAATCTCGGCACAGTAGGTCCTGAAGAACAGAGGTCAATAGTGTGTCAGCTAACAACAACGTTGAAGAGAATAAGTGAATAAAAGGAAGGAAGTTGAGTTTTTAACCTGTTGTGCATCATCAGAACCTCGAGTTCTTTAACGTTGTGGACTACAAACTTCTTGAATCCGTTGGGAAGATAGTGTCTGGTCTTCTTGTCTGAGCCGTAACCAATGTTGGGCATCAACGTGACACCCTTGAACTTCCTCCTAACCCTGGAGTCAATACCCTTCGGCCTCCTCCAGTTCTCCTGTAAATAATCAAAAGCAGTAGATTGAGTTTCTTGTAATAACAGAGTGAACAGAGCAATACAAATCAACTGGCAATTAGCAAAGGCGAATCACAGAACAGAAAGAAACTAAGTAATAAATCACTAAAACATACAATAATGGATAAAGATTCCCTCCCCTGAGAGCTTAATTCAATCATATGAGTACAAGTAGCTCAGGAGAACATGGGCATTAACGATAATCACAAATTAACTGGAAATTAGAAAGAAAAAAACATACCATAGAACAACAAGAAATTCAGTAAAGCTACAAGCTTTATGACAGCCAGTCCCTCAAATTAACATCTACAGCATTCAATGAAGCAAATAGATTGCCTCCAGCAGAGCTTAATTAGATTTTAGAAGTACAGAAGCTCAGGAGAATGAGCAATAATGTGACACAAATTGAACAAAGCCAACAGTGAACTACAAATCAACTGGAAAATAGAAAAAGAACACAATAGATCAACAAGAAACTCAGTAATCCTAAGTTAAATGGTTGCCAGTCCAACAAACTAACTTCTACAACATACAATGAAGCACAAACTTCATAAGTTATTGGCAATTTATCCTGTAATTACCAAAATGCAGCACATAACAAAGCAAACAGAGATACAAATCAACTGCCAATTAGAAAATGCAAACCATAGAACAACAAGATAGTAACCCTAAGTTACATTGCCGCCAGTTCTTCAAACTAACATCTACAACATATAATGAGCAGAAGCATTTCAACAAAGAAGTTCATCAAATCATACTAGTACATGAAAAGCTCTGACCAAACATGAGCAATTGAAAAGCACTAAAAGCACGAGCAGGAAGAACTTGACCGAGACAAACTAAGACTATAAGCCGATCGATTAAACAAACAAGCAGAAAGTAATTACTGAGCCGACCGAATCTGAGAGCCAGATAAACTGATGAATGTTCTAAAACAGGGGTTTACCTTGACGCAGTGCTTGCGGTCACTCTGTGGCCTCTTGAACTTCTTGACCCTCTTCTTGATTATCTTCTTGGTCAGCAAAGGAACCGCCATCTTGTCTGCAGATCGTCAGAAGCAAAACACGTCAAGGTTAGCAGCTAAGCTCTATAGATGAGGCTCTCGATGATTAAACCGAAAACAGAATCAGAACGAAGGATTCTGTCACAAGTGGAATGGAAATAAAGATATCATCGATGGAGAAGCGAAATACCTGCTTCGGGAAGCTGCTGCAAACTGCGTGGGAGGAGGACGAAGTTGAAGAAGCTAGGGTTTTAGAGTACTATATATTGCAGCATGGGAATGAAAATGGGCCGGGCCCAAATAGTTACATTAAGGAATCGAGGTAATGGGCCGGGCCCAAATAGTCTACCGTAAGAGCATCCATCAATGGTAATGAGGGACTTGCAAGTTGAGGTGGCATGTGAGGTGGCATGTGAAATGCAAATTGCATTGATGGGAGGGAAGAAATTTTTATGCAAATTTGCATATTATGCAATTGTGTTTGCAAATGAAAGTGGGCCCCTTAATTTACTTTTTCATTTCTTTATTTGTTTTTTGGTTTCTTTTTATTTTTTGGTTGCCTTATTTTTTGTTAAGAGTATTATAATTATAATTTAAAATGATGTTGGTCCCACATTTGCAATTGTTTTTTAATTGCATGGATGGGAGTTATATGAGAGTGGGAAGTTTGGTAATTGCAAAAATTGATAGGTGGCAGTAGGGACCACATTTGCAATTGCAAATGGATATCATTGATGTGGATGCTCTAATGAAACTATTTTAACAACGCTATGTTCTTATGTTATCTCCTAGGTTGTGGATATTCGGTACAGTTTAATCGGGTCAATATTCGATTGATGAATGTAACCATAATCTATGAAATTAATTTAAGGGATAATATTTTTAAAAATATAAAATTATAACCTATTATATTTGTCGAGACTGTCCTGATGGAAGCTCCGCGAAACTCGGGCGAAAACCCTAGGGCAACCCCTGAAGCAGTGACGACGGTGACAAGACCTCCAGACGGCTACGCTCCGGCAGGTGGGAGCTACCCCAGCTTTACCCTCCCGGACCCGGAGTCCCTCCCAAGGAAGAGAGCTCGTGAGTATCAACCGAATCCCATCTGCACCCTTTCGGATCTAGAGCAGAATCATCCCTAGGCGCAGAATGGTAGCAGGAAGACTTTGCCGGAAGAGGGTGCCTCGGTTAATAAGTCGTATGCTAGCGCAACAGCGGCCGGTCAATGGATTACTAGTGATGAGGATATCTCGTTTAATATCCCCACGACACCCATGCAGGACGACTCTCATGCAAACCCTAGATGCCCTCGCATCGTGTTCACTGATGACGAAGTGCGAGGATTCTACAAACCTTGGTCCAAAGCACTCGTGGTTAAAGTCATGGAAGGATCGTTCGCATTCAAACTATGAAAAGAAGACTGGAAGGGCTTTGGGCAAGAGCCGGAACTATCCAAGTTTCAGACATCGCCAATAAATTCTTCCTGGTTCGTTTCTCTGACTCGGAAGACTATCAACGAGCCATGTTTGGGGGGCCCTGGAAGATTTATGACTACTATATCTCGGTTGCTAGATGGAATCCGAGTTTCAATGAGGAAGAGCCGATCAAATTTATCCTGACTTGGGTTCGACTACCAAAGCTCCCAATCCATTATTTCAATCGCACCGTAGTTACTCGGATTGGGAATGTGATTGGTAAAACAGTGCGAATTGACCTTGCCACTACGGAAGGGGCTAGAGCTAGATTTGCAAGAGTGTGTGTGGAGGTTGATTTATCCAAACCCCTCCTTGGGAGGTATATGATCGAAGATAGAGTGTTGCACGTTGAATATGAAAGCTTGGAAAACCTTTGTGTCTCTTGTGGAATCTATGGACACAAAGTCGATAACTGTCCGCTCCTCCATCCTGTGCCCCAAGCTGCTACGGCTGTAGATAAAGAGAAGAGTGTTACGGATGACAGTAAGAATGATGGAGATACTGGAGATTGGATGATTGTTGGGCGTATGAAAAAGAAGACTAGCCCACAAGGCTATAACCCCCGACCCCAGCAAGTCTCTTCAGGTTCCCGCTTTGACATTCTAAGCACGGAGGATAAATCAGAATTTAGAAACTCTGCTGAGCACAGAGAGGCTGATCCAAACACTAAATCTGGGAATGCTGGGAGTGCTCCATCGGATTCCTATGACATGGCAGCAGCAGCCTTCCTCTCTGCGATGCAAAAATCTAACGAGCCTGATAACCAACAAAGGAAGCTAAGCAAAGACAAGGGAGCTGCCAACACCCCGAGACAACCTCTCGGTGATATCTCTAACGATGATACGCGTAGCGTCAAGTTACCAAACACGAGGCCAGCCACCAAGAAAGGCAAAGCTGCGAAGAAGGACAAACCAGCAGAGCACACCAAGCTCGTGTCCATCCCGATTACTTATCAAATTCCGATATTCCAAACCACCGCCGAGACACAATCTTTGGGGGTCTCTCACCCGCCACCTCGACCCAAGACTCGGACTACCAAAGCTAAAGCTCCCCCGCCTCCGAAGAAAGCTCAGGAGCAGGTGAGGAGATTCGTAGCTAAAGCTACTACTCTGCCAGCCCAGCAGGAAACCCAACTGAATACCAAATTGACGAACCAGACCCTGTCCATGGACACAGATAAACCTCCAGATCAGAGGTGCTGACTGTTCATGGCCTTCCCTTTGTTCTAATGTTAGTGTTCTCTTGGAATTGCAGAGGAGCGGGACATGTTGATTTCATCCCGTCTCTTAAGTTCTACCGTTCTCAATACAAGCCGAATGTGATCATAATTATGGAGCCAAGGATTAGTGGTGAGAAGGCGATTCGAGTTATTGATAAGATTGGTTTGGATGGTCGTATTATTGTTGATGCTCAGGGTTTTTCGGGTGGAATCTGGATTTTATGGGATAAAGCTCTCTGCAACCTCACAGAAAATGGTAGGTCTGAGCAGGCTATTCATGTGGTAATCGAACATGGTAATCAGCCTAGATCCCTCCTCTCAGCTATCTATGCCAAACCCCAATCAACTGGTCGTGCTTTGCTCTGGGATGAGCTGCGGGATCTCTCAGATTCGGCTACCCTACCGTGGTGTCTTGTAGGAGATTTTAATGGCATCATTTGCCCCGAAGAAAAGGAAGGGGGTGCGCCGTTCTCGCCTTATCGTGCTGGTTCCTTCAGACAATGCATCAATGACTGTGGCCTGGTTGACCTTGGCTTTGTGGGTCCGAGGTTTACGTGGTTTCGTGGATCCTTAAAGGAAAGGCTTGATCGGGGTATCACCTCCATCGCCTGGCGTGCGGATTTCCCTGAGGCTATTGTCCGACACTTGCCCCGCATTCGTTCCGACCATAGACCGATCCTATTGTGCTTCTCGAGTCAATCTGCCCCCTTTAAAATCAAACGCCCTTTCCGGTTCCTCGTGCCCTGGATGGCACACCCGGACTTCGCTCGCGTCTTGAATTCCGCGTGGAGTGGTAACAGAGGTGCGGTCTGGAATCTTAACAAACTCACTTTCAGGCTACGAGATTGGAACAAAAATGTCTTCGGAGATATTTTCAGAGAAAACAAGCACTGCTGCAACAGCTGAGGGAAATTGAACAAGAGGCTGTCGTGAATCAGTCTGTTGAATGTGCTAGAGCTGAAGACAGTACCAGAAGCAAATTGGAACATACCCTATGGGAGGAAGAGGTGTTGTGGGCCCAAAGTCGAGAAATGATTGGATTAAAAACGGTGACAATAATACCAGATTTTTCCATCAATCAACATTGAGAAGAAGAAGTTTTAATAAGATCGCTGGTTTACGCCGTGATGCTGATTCCTGGGAGGACGATGCGGCATCCCTCCAATCCATGGCAATCAGCTATTTTGTTCATTTGTTCACAGATAACAGCCCTGCATCCCCTGCTAGCAACAACCTGCAGATCGGGTTTACTGCAATTACTCACGAGCAGAGTGAAGTTATCATGCTCCCACCGTCGACTACTGAGCTTCGGAATGTGGTTAAAGGCATGAAGGGATTAAAGGCCCCGGGCATAGACGGCTTCCAACCGATTTTTTACCAAAAACAATGGAAGGTAGTTGGAGATTCGATCTCTCGTTTGATAGCTAGCTGCTTCTCTGACCCGGATCAGGTTGAAAAGATCAACGATACTATCCTTGTTCTTATCCCGAAATGTCAAGCCCCTGAAAGGATGAGCCAGTTTCGACCAATCTCTCTGTGCAATGTTACTTACAAAATCCTTTCTAAGTGTTTGGTGGCAAGACTTAGGCCTTTAATGAAGCAGCTGGTGAAATCTAATCAGGCAAGTTTCGTCCCGGGTAGGAACACTTCGGACAACATCATTATTCTGCAAGAGGTTATCCACTCTATGGAACACGACAGGAACAGGAACAAGAGAATGGTCATTAAAATTGATCTCATGAAGGCCTACGACAGAATTAGATGGTCCTTTCTGAGAGATACGCTTTCGCTGGCCGGATTTGGGGATGAACTCGTCAACCTTATTATGTCCTGCGTCACTTCGGCGAGATTCCAAATTTTATGGAACGGGGAATTGACGCCCCAATTCCTTCCTCAAAGAGGAATTCGTCAGGGCTGCCCTCTCTCCCCGTTTCTTTTTACACTCTGCATGGAGAGATTAGGTCATATCATTGAGGAGGCTGTGAACACGGAAGTCTGGAAACCGATCCAGCTTTCACGGGGTGGTCCTTACCTGTCTCACCTCTTTTATATGCAGATGATTTAATCATCTTTGGCCAGGCTTCTGTTTTGCAGGCTGCTGTCGTCTCTGAGTGTCTTGACAGGTTCTGCGAAGATGCGGGGCAAGCTATTAACAAAGGGAAGTCAGCCATTTTTTGTTCGAAAAACACAGATCGTCAGACTGCTAATAGTGTTGCCACCGCCCTTGGGATCCCACTTACGCAGAATCTGGGCTCGTACTTGAGTGTCCCCATATTGCACGAACGTATTACCAATGGGACTTATCAGGAAATCCTCAATCGACTAGACAAGAAGCTCTCTGGATGGAAGGTGAAGACCTTATCTTTAGCCGGACGAGTGACGCTGGCAAAGTCGGTATTATCGGTCATTCCAGCCTATGCTATGCAAACTTCTCTGATCCCGTCTACGACGTGCGAAGCGATCGACAAAAAGATCAGGGATTTTGTTTGGGGATCTTCGGATCAGGAAAGGAAAACTCATCTGGTCAGCTGGGACCAAATCTGTTCTCCTAAATCAGAAGGAGGACTTGGTTTGAGATTAGCCTCGCATCTGAACCGAGCATACATGACAAAGTTGGCCTATCTTTTCTTCACAAACGAAGAAGCCCTTTGGGTGAAAATCCTCCAGAGCAAGTATTTTAAAGATGGCAGGGATGGCCTTTTACAGAAGAAGCTCCCGTCCAAATCAGCTGTCTGGAGGGGCATTTCGAGAGAGTGGGCAACTATGACTCAAGGTATCAGATCACTGATTCATGATGGAGCGGGCACAGCGTTTTGGACTGCGAGGTGGGTTGATTCTGATCTGAGACTCATTGAGCTTGCTAATATGGAGGTCCAAGGCTTCAACATCGATGACTCCGTGGCAGAGTTCGTTGACGAGAATGGCTCGTGGGATTTCCAAAAGCTTACGCCCTTACTTCAGCCAGAGGGTTTGAACATGGTTGCGGGGTCAAGTCCCCCGGTCGCGGGCAGCGGAGAAGATGACTGGTGTTGGGGAGGCGAATCAAATGGCCATTTTTCTATTAAATCCGCGTATGAATTATTGCGGAGCAACGTGCAGTCTATTGATACTTTGTGGGATAAGATTTGGCGTTGGAAAGGGCCAGCAAGAGTTAACCACTTCCTCTGGTTAGCAGCTCAGAATAAGCTGCTTACCAATAGCCAAAGAGTGAAAAGGAAAATTGCATCTGATGCGAGTTGTGGATACTGCCAAGATGAGGATGAAGACGTTATTCACATTCTGCGTGACTGCCGCTTCGCCAAGGAAGTCTGGGAGTTGTCAGGGATCCAAACGACCAACCCACAAGCCTGGCAAGTGCAGAGACAGGAGTGGTTGAGGATCGGTATCACGTCAGCTGAGAGCACTCGGTTTGGTTTGACGTGTTGGGCACTTTGGAAAACTCGCAACGAACGTATCTTTTCAAATGGACAAACTAATCCGAGGAAAGTGAATTGTCAAACTGCAGCCTGGTCGAAGATTGTGACAAGTGCGATTGACAGATATCAGATCTTAAATGATCCAAGGCGTGTTCGAGCTGTTAGGCACATCGCTTGGGAACCTGGTCCGGAATCGTGGATGGTGATTAACTCGGATGGGTCTGTGCTACAACCTTCAGGCCTTGCAGCTGCCGGCGGGTTAATCAGAAATGAGTTTGGATATTGTGCGGCTGCTTATACTCTGAATCTGGGTAAGTGCTCGATAACCCGAGCTGAACTTAGAGTTGCTCTTTACGGCCTGCATAATGCTTGGGATTTGGGATATAGAAAAGTCTTGATGCTTATGGATTCGACAGCTGCCATTAAGATCTTCGAAAAGAAAGATGACATACAGCACCAGCATGCTGCAGAAGCCTGTCAGTTCCAAGAACTTCAGGCCAGGAATTGGGAAATCCGTCTCCAACATACTTACCGGGAAGCTAACAAAGCGGCTGACCACTTGGCCAACAGAGGACACTCTCTTCCTCTTGGTGACCACTTTGTTCCTATCTCCGATCTTGATTTGGGTTTTTTCCTGCGTTATGATTGTTATGGGATTTCCGAACTAAGATCGATTGCTATTAATGATTAAGGCGCGCAGCGCCATTTTCCCACAAAAAAAAAACCTATTATATTTTTAAAAATCTAAAATCTAATATTTTTTGAAACCTCAGATCTAGCCCAATTTTTTAAATTGTTAATGTAGGTTGTCCTTGTTTGTAAAATTTTAAACATTTTGAACCACATAGCTAACGGAGGAAAGTGGGATGAGGAAGAGACTGAAGGATGATTTGTACACAAACAAGTCACATAATTTTTCTGTTAGCCACATAGTCCAAAATCTTTAAAACTTTACAAACAAGGACAAACAACGTTAATGATCTAAAATATTAGGCTAGATTTGGGGTTTTCAAAATTTTATTCATTCTAATTATAATACGCTATAGTTTGGGAATTAAATAAATATTAACCCTTATTTGAATTACTAACTTTAAAATTGATTTTGATCATTTTCGTGGGAAATTAGACAGTAGTACATGAGTTCATATGTTTAGTTTATTAGCAAAAATATTTAGTTATATGCATGGACATTTAATTTATGAATATGGACATATAATTCAAAATTTTATCATAATTATATCAAGTAAAATGCAATAAAAATCAATTGTATTTAGTATTCGGTGCAAGCAAATTACCAACATTTTTCTAGGTTCTCCGATTATCAAATTACCCGCATTTTTCATGTACCAAGCTACCATCTCCTCTTCTTGTCGATCTACTTTGATTCCTCCTTCCGAAGTTCGATTCCCTGTTAATTTCTTGTCAAACCACAGACATACATAGTCTGATGATCCTCCGACCACTTTCTCGTCATCTCCGTAGACCTTAAACCCATAACCCGTGAAAGTGAACGAAGTATCAGTACTCGTACTGCAGCTGCCAATGCTGCTGCTGCAGTCACAGTTTATATACAGAGCGACTGTTGTTGAAACGTGTAAGGCAACACCGAATGCGAATCCCTTGATCGCCATTTGCTGGTTGCTGTTTATAGCAGGCAATTCCACCTCCACATAGGTTCCATCTTCGTTGTAGTTCATATGACACCATTTTGGAAGCTCACTCCCTGAACATACTAAGATACCCTGTTACAAAATTAGGTTACCGTTAGAGGTAGACATGAGCAATGTGTAGTATAGGCTTGGGTTGGTTTATTCGATTTACATACCTTAAGGTACCGAGACATAATGGCTTGCTTGCAGAAATCAGCGGTGACTTGATCGACCATATACCTATCCAACATCGGACAATCTTCAAACGTAAATTCCGACCAACCAAGCTCCCTGATGTTGCTCCGATTGCAACCCCCTAATTCAATCTCCTTGATTTTCTGTGGAAGAGGTGGCAACGATTCGATCACAGAGCATCCCCTCATGAACAGTATGGATAACATGGCGAGTTCACCGATGGTGTTGGGTAAGGACCGGAGGCTCTCGCAGAAGGAAAGATTCAAAATGCGAAGATTGACAAGTTGGTTGATCAATCCGGTAGCGATGTAATGGGCATACGTATGAATCGGAGAACCTGCAAGGTTATTAGATTGCAGATGTCGGGTTGGAAGGTCTTTACACCTGGGCAGGATTCAACGTCAAGATGTGTTAAGCCGTGGTGATGATTGATGTTGGAAATTAGGGTTTCAATGAGTGGATTGTCCTGAATCAGGAGCTCATTCTTCACTATCTTCCAGATGCTATCTGCAGGGGTGAATCCATTTTTTTTTTTTGGTGAGACCATGATTGTTGGTTAAAGTTGAATATTTTCGAAATAATACTAGACTGTATTATACTATAATTTATGAAAATATAAGTAATTTAGGAGCTTACCTGATAAGCTCTTGAGTTGGTAGTTGCTCACCAACTCGAGTCGATCGAACAATGCATTATTGTCTGTAACGATCTCGATCTCTGTCATTGCGGTGTGGCTGAGGCGCAGCTTCTTCAAGCTTGTCGAAATTCGAGGAAAGGTAGTGATGTTTTCGCCAGAGAGATGTATGTTGCCACCTTGTTTGACATTGTATATTATACTCGGTAACTCTTTAAATGGTGTCCCTTCTAAATCCAGTGTCCCGAGAACGACTCCTGGGTCGATCTTGGGACAAATAGTCACCTTGGGACATTTGTTGATACGAACTATCTTGAGGTGTTTCGAATCGAATGTCTTTGGGAGACTCCTCAGGTTTTCACAATGTCCCACATCTAACTCGATCAACATCTCAAGATGTTGTACATGGGAAGGTACCTCAACTAGGGATGTGCATCCTTTGAGGCGGAGTAGCTCGAGGCTTCGTCGACACATTGACAAATTTGGGACATCGACTAGATTGATGCAGTGTGATAGATCAAGCGCGATTAGACTCACTAGACTGGGTTGAACTCCTTTCCAACATCGTTGGATATGACTGTGGCGCATAACGAGAACGGTGAGATTTTCAGGGAAGAACGTAGTGGGTAATGATGTTGAAGGAAATCCATCCCACTGCAACCATCTTAACCCGTCAGGAAGACTTTTCAGCCCGCCATTTGGTAAATGGAGTTTCGGAGTCTCAATCTTTCGTCCTCCAGAGAAAAACTCCATGAATCTAAGAGAATACATCTCTTCAAAAGCGTTGGCTTCTAAATGCATCTCTTTGGCTTTCCATAGATTCAATGTTATTGTTTCAGTTGCTCTCCCCTCTCCTCCTCCTCTGGGCTTGAAAATGTCCAACCAATAATCCAATAGAACATCACATGAAGAACAAAACATGTTCAACCATCCAGGGTACTTTAATACTCTCGGGACCGCTAATAATTTGCGTATATCATCAGGATCTTGTAACCTGGAGCGATTTTCGAGTTTTGATTCTTCGTTGACGATACTCCAAGCTAAATCTTTCAACAGATCATGAACTTGAATTCGGTTGGAATCATCTTTCGGAACACAAATTAGCAAGGACTTGTCGATGAGATCTTCTACTCTACTATATGCAGAGCGATAGCTGGTTGCAATGTACTTTACTAGCTTCATTTTAGAAGTTCCAAAGAGGAAACAAGCAACATCAAGAAACAATTGCTTTTCTTCAACTTCGAGTGCGTCATAACTTCTCCTAAGAACATCACGAATCTCCGGATTCGAAATGTTTTTCAAGTCAAACAGTAAACTCTTCCAGTAGTCTTCGGTCTTACGAAACAATGCTCCACCCAACACTTTTATGGCCAGCGGGCTTCCTCTACAATACGATAGAGCCATACTCGACAGGTGCATCCAATCATCAAAGATCGATTCTTTTCTAAATGCATGCAAGCTAAAGAGTTGAAGAGATTCATCGTAATTTAAACATTCAACATGGTACGTATGTGCCATGGCATGGTCGAGAACTCTCTTGTTTCTAGTCGTTATGATGATTCTACTCCCCGAGGCAAATAGTCTAGTGAGATTGATGATGTTACCCAAAACTAATTGCTCTAGCTGCCACGGAGTTTCCACATCATCAAGAACAACAAACACCCTCAACCGAGAAAGACGTTGCCTCCTGTAGCCGACATCCAGACCGTCGACACTTATGTTGTCCTCGGATAAGAGAGCCGAGTACAGTTCTTGCACAAGTTCCTCGATGCCGCGCTTCTTGTAATCGTCGTTGATGTTCCCTAGGAAATGATGTTTGAGCTTGATTGCTTTTGTTGAAGAAGATGTTAGTCTTTGGAAGCATGTTTTGGCTAGAGTGGTCTTACCGACACCACCCATTCCCCAAAGTCCAACAATACGAGTATCATCTAGTTCGTCAATGGCTATGAGCTTTTCAACACTTGAAACACGAGTATCCATACCAACCAAGTTATCAAACTCGACCTTTGATGACATCTCTATTAGTCTCTTATGAACATACTCTACAATCACCTTGATTAACTCAGACTCAATCCTAAGAATTCATGGCGCCAAAAAAAATGAGAAACTGAAAAATTGATATAAGATCTTTCTATTAAGGAATATTATAAAATTGATTATGAATATTTTCCTAATAACTCGAGTTACTAAGATATAGTGATTCTTCTACACAATATTAGAGAGCCTATCAAATGTTCTCACTTTAAATCATGTTAGCTCTCAATATAAGTATACAATCAATTCACTTGATCAAATTTTATAAGACATATGCAGACTTCAATCACCTCTCATGAACGTATTATTTTAGAATACAAGTTAAACAATATTATATAAATCAATTATACAACTCTCCATGCTATTGTTTAATGAACAAATTCTCCCAATTCATGGGTTGATAGAGTCACACATGATTTTTTAAACTGTTAAATCTCTAGTGTAGTATACAAAGGAATTTGTCCCTTGGTATACTATGACATAAAATTTTTAATGGGTATGATCTGTAACGCAAAGGGATTTATCCCATGTACTCTGGGAATAAAGCCCAATAATACAAACCAAACTCATTAACATTTTTATATAATATACCACATGAAAGAAGTGACAATTTAAAATCACAATTATTTTGGGAAAATAGTAATTTACTCCTTTAGTTTTTCAACTTAAGAGATAGCCCCTATACTATAAATCGGTTTATTTATCCTTTCTATTTAGACCACTTTGTATTTTGGGTCCTTTTGTTTCAACTTTCATCTCTATGACGTTAATTGGTACACATTCAATACACCACGTTAGCTCCAACAACCATGTATTAGCTTACTAAGCGTTTTTAAATTGAGAACAGTGACGAAACCAGGAGAGTCTACCCTTGGCTCGGGGCCAGGGTCCCCAAATAGCTAAAATATGTGTAATTTCTTGTACATATATTTCCGGTTCATTGTATCTTATGCATCGGGCCCAGGGTCTACTTGAATCCCGACTTTACCACTGATTGAGAATATAAGTGATACCTTCGTATATATAATTAGATAGGATGAAATGGACTAATAAAATGTGTGATTTTAAAACCCTTCGTATTTCACCATACTCTTCGTGATACCTCCCCAATTTACCCCCTAACCAACTCTTAGTCTTCTAGCTCTGATATCTCTCTCTATCGATATGTAGATGTGTTCAGATTTAATGTTAAGAAAACGATAGCTGGACTGGAAGGACCCAAAATGCAAAGTGGCCAAAGTATGAGGGAATAAAAAGAGCAATCTATAGTATATGAGACTATTTTTTAAGATAACAAAGTAGAAGGGGCCAAATTGTTGTTTTCCCAAAAAAAATCAAAATATTACCCATTCAAACAAATCGAGTTAAAACCAACTGACCAAACGGGTTAGATCAAAATACTCACTTGGTCTCCCGTGAGGTATGTCCGGCGCAATTAGCCACGGCTTTCAAAGCATCCTTCCATCTCTTCTTATCCTCCACGTCGTATCCACTCCGATCAACGGCGGCCGCGTAACTTCCAGAGTAGTCCTTCACGTCGGACGGACTCACCTTGTAAAAAACTGGTAACACTCGATGACCGAATTTCTCCATACTCTGTGCGATGGTGGCCACCTCTTCCAAGCACCAAGCGGAATCCGTGAACTTCTCGGAGAAGATCACGAGGGAGATGGCGGATTTTTCGAGGATGGTAAGGAGCTCGGTGAGGCTCTCTGTTTTTTTATGGTTGCGGTCAACGAAGGCTCTGATTTGAGTGTTGAAGAGAGCATCGATGAGGTGACTTGTGAAGCCGTCGCGGGTGTCGGCTCCTCTGAAACAGAGGAACACGTCGTACTCCCATTTTCCGGTGTATGTTGAAGAAGATGATGCTGTCCCAGAAGAGGAAGCAACCATTGATTCTGATTTAGTAATTTACTCTGTTTTTGGTCTGCTGAAGATTTAAGCTGTGGGTTGCTGCATCTATACTTCATTCTTTTTGTTTCCTTCTGTATTATTCAAAGTTGTCAATGTCAATAGGTTTATATATTAAAAGGAAAAATAACAATTTGTCCCTCTATTTTCCAACTTAACAAATAGCTCCCTGAACTATAAATTACTTTTTTTACTCCTCCTATTTTGACTACTTTTCTGTTTTGGTCTTTCCGTTTCAACTTTCATTTTCTTAACATTAAATCTGGACACATCCACACACAGAAAAGAGAGATATCGGAGGTAGGACATGAAGAGTTGGTTTTAGGGAGGTAAATTGGGGAGGTATCACAAAGAGTATGGTGCAATACGAAGATTTTTAAAACCGCACATTTTATTCATTGATTTCATCATATCTAAATATACATACTTATATTATATTACCTATAAAAACACGTTTAGTAACTTAATACATGACTATTGGAGCTAATGTGGTGTACTAAATGTGCAAAGTTAGAACATAATGACTCAAATGGAAAAGTTGTTAAAGTAGGAGGCGTAAAGAGAGAAATTTATAGTATAAGGGGCTATCTGTTAAGTTGGCAAAGTAGAAGGGGCCAAATGTATTTTTCCTATATTATATTTAATTTTTAACTAAAATTTTCCTTGGTGGAGTTGGTTCAGGCGTGGATTGTTATCGAAATGTGATGGGCCTATGAAGCACTATAGGTCCACTAGAAGAGAAGCCCACCTAGGCGAAGGAATCACCAGAAAGTCAACTCAGGCGACATAGGTTGATTAGGAGCCTGAAGCTGAATCTAATTGGCATGACCAGATGGGGGGTCCTCAGGAGCCACGGTAGAGCGCCATGCTTAATAGAAGTATGGGTCAAGCCCTCTGAAATTCAGAGTAACCCTAGGCGGCAACTATCTATCTCCTCCAGAAACCCTAATCACACATGGAGTGATCCTAGAGTCTTGTACATCCTGCTAACGGTTGCCGACGCTTCGTACCTGCAACCAATGGCAGCAAAGCGCTAACAGTATATATCATTCAAACCAGATAAATACTTGAGCAACCCCACAACAGAGGGTGAAACACTTTTACAGTAGGGAACCTTCCCTCGATACGTTATTTTACCCGCACTTACCACAATACCTTCTTGTGCATCGCCAAAGTACTAATTACTACCCCGTTTCTCTTCTACACAAGGTAATATGGAGTCCGACCAGACGATAAGTTAACTCTCTCTATCAAACCAGACGACCAGCCCAGAACAGAATATATCAACAAAATTAATATTCAAAAAGTTTTGAAACTTGATAACTCCTAATTTATTACACAAAATTTATCAAAATCGTGCAAATTTTGAATTAGCTTTATCAAGACTTCCTTATTGCTCACTGGTAAAGGCATATAGTCAATATCTTAATACTTAGTAGAGTCATCATGGTTATTAGATAATAAATTCATGGATCAACATCACGACGTTGACCAAAGACTTTATCTTAGTATAGTAGTATATCTTATATTGAAATACTGTGAAAGTGTGAATACTTTTCAAATCTACCTCAATATTTAAAGGACTAAAGAGTAAAGGCATCTAAAATATGTAGTTAGGATAATATTTTTCTCTCGGGATCGAATGTGGTGGTGACCTCGGGTTGAGGCCTCTTGTCATTCGGGCTATTCATCACGCTTAAATATTTTTCGTTCAAATATAATTCAAACAATTTTATAATTAAGTTACAAGAACTAGTTATTTTGTCTCGTAACTAGTTTCAAGATTTCATAATTAGTTATAATGTCTCGTAACTAGTTACAAGACCTTGTACCTTGTAACTAGTTACGAGACAAAATAACTAAATTTTTTTTTTTGACAAAAGCTAATTCTTGTAACTAGTTATAAAAATGTTTGAATCAAATTCGTTCCCTGTCATTCGTGTCTATATATTTAAAATTAGTTATATCTTCGTATTTTTATGTATTTTATTGTTAACCCTAGTGTTATTTAAAAAATATTCAAAATTTGATCATGAGATATTTTCGATTCTGAAAAATGATTCTTATTCATCCCTAAACACTCTTGGTTGTGAATGCATGGACCCATATGAATCAACATATGCATATTACCGTCACGTAAGTTTGCATCACTTTCCTCTTTTTTGTCATCTACCTCCTTGTTTCATCCATCGTGTTGATGATTCAGAGATATGTTGCGATTTTGATTAGTAAACTCAGGTGCAAGTTGTTTGAGTTGGATACAAGGACGCTTCTATTGAAGGATGTGTTGGCTGTTTTTCTACTCGGTTCTCTATCGTGGTGGCTTTTCTGGTGAAGCTTGGTGCTTTTCAGAAGGCTGTAATGACAGTTTCACTGAGTAGAAGGCTGGCGACTATCACTTTTTCGTAGTTGTTTGATACATATGTTATTGGGATGGGCTAGTTTTAATTAGAACATATTTTATTTTAATTTCGTTGTATTGTGTTCTTCCTTGGGCTTGGTCCAATCATTGTTATACTCTTTAGTTATTTAATGAAACTGATATGTTAAAAAAAATATTATAGACGAGAGGACATTGCTTAGACTATCTCTAATAAAGAATTTCAAATTGCTATATCAAAATTTTAAATTGCAAATTTTAAGACTTCGAATAAATGTTTTGGTCTAGTAGTGCAAGTCATAAGACTCAGATTTTAACATTCATAGCATTGATTTCGTCATTTCATTGTAATAATTTGTTCATTATTTTTATACAAATAGTTTTCATTAATTACAATAAACATGTGATGTAATTTTTTGGGAAATTAGCACTTTGCCCTTTTACTTTACCAACTTAACAAATAGCCCCTAAACAATAAATTCCTCTTTTTAACCCCTCCTACTTTGACCACTTTGCAGTCCTTCCGTTTTAACTTTTGCTTTCGTGACGTTAATTCATGTGCATTCAATACACCACGTTAGCTCCAATAGTCATGTATTAGCCTGCTAAGCATTTTTGAATTGGGAAAATAAGTATCTATAATTAGATAGGATGAAATTGACGGAAAAAAATATTTGGTTTTAAAATACTTAGTATTTCACCATACTCTTCGCGATACTTCCCCAAATTGACCTCCGTGACCAACTCTTCGTCTCCTACCTCTGATCTCTCTCTGTCGGCGTGAGGATGTATCTAAATTTAATGTTAAGAAGACGAAAGTTGTAACGGAAGAACCCAAAAGACAAAGTGATTGAAGTAGGAGGGAGTAAAAAAATAATTTATAGTGTAGGAGGCTATTTGTTAAGCTGACAAAACAGGGGGAACAAAGTGCTATTTTCCTTAAAATAAAATAAAAAAAATTCAAAGTCTTTCTCACCATTCAGGGGTTAGTTTAAACTTCAATTCCAAGAAAGGTGTTACATATTCACTTTAATTCCAAAAGTGGGGTAAATTTTCCATCTCTCTCCTTTACGCTCGAGAGTTTCTAGCGATTTATGATTACTTTTATGAATATGCTTTTGTAGTCTCTTTTCTTTATTTTTTTCTTTACCATTTGTATTTATGTTATGCTTTTTAAATATTTTCCCTTTTTATCATTATTTTTAAAATTATATCGAACGAATTGATGAGTCTACGTATGTGGTTTATCGCGTATGGGCCAGACATTTTTCGTACAAGAAAATACCTCGGGCCATAGCTCCAAACATGATAGTTTGCAAATCTGAATTGAAAATAACGACTCTGAACCATTCAGAAAATAGGATGAGTTACGAATACTACTTGGTCTAAAATGACTAGAACTCCGACTATTATGGCAGCTCACGTATGACCATTCTTCGATCTAGCTCGACATGCCTGTACCGAGCAGTGACTGATCTTCGAGAACGAAAGTTGTCACGAACCGAAGCCATCAGGCAATGGGTCGATTGATCGGGTTATTTAAGGGTAGGAGCAGTCGTTATTTGAACAGTTAGACGGTTTTCCCTAAAACTGAGCCTAACACAGCTTCCAACACATTCAGGGTTGTTTAAACTTCAATTCCAAGAAAGTGTTAATTTCATTTAATTCAAAAGTGGGGTAATTTTCAATCTCTCTCCTTTATCGCAGAGTTTCTAGCGATTTATGATTACTTTATGATATAGCTTTTGTAGTCTCTTTCTTTATTTTTTTCTTTACCATTTGTATTATGAATGTTAAATATTTCCCTTTATCAATTTTTAAAATATATCGAACGATTGATGAGTTACGTATTGTTTAATGCGGTATGGGCAAAAATGTTTTCGTAAAGAAAATACTCGGGCCATAGCTCGAGGTTGAATGTTGACCGCTCTGAACCATTCAGAAATATAGATAGTTTCTTACATAAATGACAAGAACCGAATAGGTCAACATGTATAATTATTAAATTCATTTGTATGCAGGGTTACCGATAATGACGACGAAATAATCCAACTCGATGTCATTCGGTAATGGGTCGTTTGATGGTATTTGGGTAACAAGTCGCTATTTGAAAGTAAGGTTGACCTAAAACGCAACCCACCCAAAAAGTTGTATTTTGGGTTCAGGTTTTCGCTTTCGAGTGTCAAAGTAGTAGACTAATCCTATATTTTCAAGGTTTCAGAATCGAGTCAACAAGTTGGATTCACTTACAGTTTATAATGGTTCTAGAAGTTAAATCCACACCATTAAACTCATCGATCATTTTTAGTACGTTTTAAGAATATTAACAAAAAATTAAAACATTCATAAGATAATCATATATGAAATAAATGTAATAATTACTATTAAAAACTGAAATTCCATGATAATAATTATATACAGATCGCCATTTTTTCTGGCGATAAAGCAAGAAACCCATTTTGGAATTATTTGAAATTCTACCTTCTTGAGAATTAACTTATGAAACAACCCCTATGGGAAAAATCTCATTCTCCTCGTAATCTTAATAATCTTAATGGTAGTATGATATAATTGGTTTTGACAATAGGATAGAACCTTCTACAAATTTCCACATCATCACTCAATTTTTATATAAAAATTCAATTATTTATCTTTCTTTTCATTAAATGTGAATGTAATTAAATACCCTATGAATGAAATTTTAAGTAATTTGATGTTCAACTATATTATCTTAACATAAACTAATATATGAAAAAATAATTTTAAATTATTATATTTATAAAAAATTATTAAATTTTTTCTAAATAATAAATTTTATTAAAACACTTTCTTAATCACTTCAACAATAATGTTCATTTTGGTATAGCTATATACATTATTTATAGAATTATGACATGAAAATAATAAACTATATTTTTAATCTTGAAAATTTATAAATATTATTAATAAAATGTAAATAAATGGTAAATGATATAAATGATAAATAGTATTAATATTGAAATAACCATCATAGACTTTAGGTATTGTGGTGCAATTTTTCCAATTTTAAATTACTTAAATAATCTATGGATCTCTATTATTCAATTGATAATCATCATAAAAAATTCATTTGTTTATATTATGGGTTTAGGGATTTTGGTCATGAATCAAGTCCGATCATGTTGCATATTAGTAAGAATTATTTTTTAAATTTATGAAAGAAGTATATTTATAGAATTGGAGTATTTTGATTTATGAGAAGTGGGTCCACTAGATAACGAGTCAATTGAATTATCAATAGATTGGACGGTGATTACCATGTACTTAAATTTATTGTTTACTTTTGTCATGGTTGTGGTTGGATATTGAGGAGTTACACAAGCTAATTAGTCTCGAGTTGAGTTGAGTTTAATAAGGGGCATGTTAGTCATGTCACATGTAATTTAAATTATGAATTCATCCTATTGCATGTTCATAATGGTTGATTGACAATAAAGTTTAATCACCTCGAGTAAGATTTGAGTAAAAATGATGGATATATTTAAGAAAATTATATTAAAATTATAGAAATTAGAGTTAATAAGGGTCAAGACACTTAATTGGGTTGAAGGCTTGAGTAACCCGTAATACTTGGGGAAACATGCATAATATCAATTTGGTCGTGCTTGATGTTCCAACCTATGATTTTGATGATAGTGTATTGATTGCCTAAAACGATCAATGGTGTCTGACAAAGGAAAAAGAATGTGATGGAAAAATGTTGGAGATTTCATGTGTATGGCGACAAGAAGCTATGTGATTTAAACACGTATATGATTTTGAATAGGATATATGCTTCTATTATAAAGTGATTTTTGGGTTCATGACACACTATGAATTTTTATTTAACAGGTTTTATTTATTTTCGATTAAATTTAAATAAGTATGTGTACCATTCCTCACACCTAAATCTAATAGCTTCCAAGAAATAAAAATATCAAATGACTATCATTGTTACATAAAATCCCCGACCAACAGGTCGGGTTCTAAACTAGTATGTATTTAATATTTTCCAGTTTTTGTAGTCAGGTTATTAATTGAATAAAATTATTCAAGTGGAGGGTTTTATAAAGATAAGTTTGATGATCGTGATTCGAGTCTAGCTTGCCATCAAACAAATTTGGCTTCCTTGATAGTGTCAAGGAACAATCTCAACCATTGATTCATTTTTTCAGATCTAATGGCTTAAATTAAAAGGGTAAAAGAGTCATTTCATCATTTAATTTAATTTAATTTCTTTTTTTATTTTTTTAATTTAAGTGGAAACAGCCCGGTGACCGGAGCTCCGGCGACTTCTCCGATGAATTTTTCAGGCGATCGGAGCTCCGATTTCGAAATTTTTTTCAGCCACCAGACCACCGTCTTTATACATGTCTACATGTTTTATACACGCACACATTTATGTACTTACATTTTTGTATACGTGTACACTTATCTTGTACACGTGTACACTTATCTTGTACACGTGCACACACTCTTTGTACACGCATACACAATATCTTACATTTTGTTTATGTATACGTGTGTACACATTTTATACTAGTGTACACACCTATTTGTACACGTACATACTTATTTTTTACATTAGTGTACACATATTTTGTATACATCATGTGTACACGTTTTATACACGTACACATTTATGTACTTACATTTTTTACACATGTACATTTATCTTGTACACATGTATAAATGTGTACACTTATTCGTACACGTGCACATTTATTTTTTACACTAGTGTAAACATACTCGTACTCGTATGTACATATTTTGTATAAATCATGTGCACACTACTTAATAATGTAATGTGTGTACATGTGAACGCCTATTCGTACACGTGCACACGTATTTTTATATACTAGTGTAACATATTTTGTACTCGTGTGCACATTTTTTTACAAATTATGTGCATCTATTTAATAAGTTAATTTTATTATTATATAATATCAGTAAGTGCTAAGTAGCATAGTGGTAGGAGTTTAATATTTAAAGAAAAATGTCATGATTTCAAATCACATCACAACAATTTTTAAAAATATAAATTATCTGACAGAGGATGGCGGCGGCGGGGCGACGGGGGGTGGAGGTCCGGCGGCAGCAGGGCGGTGGAGGTCCGGCGGCGTGGAAGGTCGGCTGGCCCAACTTTTTTGAAATACCCAGAATGCCCTTCTTTGATGATTGGCCAACTTTTTTGAAGCCGGACTCTCGTGATTCGTTGATTGTGATGTAAGCTAATTGGAATTCCTGTGAATATAATTTTTAATTGTTATTTTTAATGGAATTATTTTAGAATTTGATTTTGCCCGATATTTTCGCAAAGGGTATCGATTATATTAATAACCACGAGCCGACCACAAAATTGTTCAAAACATAGGAGAGTTACCAGATGGACAAAACAAAAAGCAAACTAGTGATTACAGCACTAGCCAATTTAGATGTAAACAATCATCTCTCACAAGCTTTGCGATACGATCCGCTTCCTTTACTTCACTCCTATTGACATACGAGATGGAGATCTCCTTCGATTATCCAGAAGGTTGGTAATCGAGGCTAAGATCGCTGCTGCTTCTCGCGACCACTGATTTTACCCGATATGGTCAGCGGATTATTTCGCAAATCAAAATGTCCTCACATAGAATCTTATTAATTTTGGTGGGTAAATGAAATAAACGTCAACGATTTCCAGTGACTTTTATTTTATCCATATTTTCATTCACATTGATGAGGGTTTTAAGTGTACGCTTGTTCATGCCTAGAACGATCCTATTCGTGGAAGGACGTTTTAGGTTAAAATAAGTACTTCCATGATGAAATTAGTGCTTGGTCAATCGGGTTTCGGGCTACCCATATGCTTAGCCCGGGTCGGGCGGCCCGGGTTGATGAAATTTCATCAGGGAGGCTCAAAAGTTCAGTTAACCGGTCCGAGTTTGACCTGATTCTCACCACTAATGATTTGTCAAGGAAAAAACCCCAAATTAAGTCAACAATTATTCACTAGTACAATACAACATATGTCATATTATCCTTTATAATATAGAGTAACATTGAAGCAAATTATTAGATGCATCAACTTTATGAAAAATATCTAATGATTTAGATCAATCTAACATTTGTATGAATCAATAACAAAGGTTATTGTAATTTATCTCTTAAAGTGTGATTATTAATTTGACAACTAATACTTGTTGAAGTCTTTGAACCAATCCCGACAACATTAAGTGTAACTATACTTAATTAGTCCAAGCCAGTAGGGATTCATATATTCGTCGTCAACACTTGCTAGAACGCTTGATCGAAGAACAATAACTAAGAATTTCATAGAACGAATATCTGGTGACTTAGAATAAACTGTTACACGTACTTAACAACATATTCATAGGATTGAGACATAAACTCTTATGCATTTCCTAACCTATTGGGCGGACAACCCACTAGTCCTACTCCATATTGGATTATGTCTTTTAATTGATCCAATTCATACTATATGTAAGTTCTCATTCTAATTAGCGGTGACCCAAACCACTAATGTGTATGAGAGAGCTGCAAGATATATTATTTCCTAACTAACTCAAATGAATTTTAATTAATCAAGTCCAATATTTAACTAGTTTCTATACATACTCAAAATGAAGTAAACTTCTTATAAGTATTTACGAGAGACAAATCCGTTGAAATGATATTTCTTGTGTTTCCTATCCAACTGTTTTGAAAACATGATAACTCGAAATGATTATGTATCCATTATTCCATCGATACAAAACCAAATCAAATTTCCGAAAATTGAATAGTCATGCTGTTACAAGATCTCTCTATCATTGATATACTATATAGAACACCACTTGGAATTTTTTCCCAATGCTACACTAGAAATCTTCATCTTTAGTTAGAGCTGTCAAACGGGCGGGCTGGGCGGGCCACGGGTCGGGTTAGTCGGGTTGCGGGTTCGTCGGGTTGCGGGTTCGCCGGGTCGCGGGTTCGCCGGGGTCGCGGGTTCGTCGGGTCGCGGGTTCGTCGGGTCGCGGGTTCATCGGGTCGCGGGTTCATCGGTCGCGGGTCGGGCGGGGTCTCGGGTTGCCCACGGGTTATTACTTACTAGTCTCAACTCTCAACTACAATTTGCAAAATTTTATGTAAATTTTTTTATGTGATAAATAATTTAAAAATATATTAAATTTTTAATCGCGAGTAGGCTTAACTCTTAAGGATTGTAGCAGTTGTTCATATATTAAAAATAATAATTCATTTTTATAAATTAAATATACTTATAATAAATGAAATGAAATTGAATATACTTTAGCTTTTAAGGTCTAGGAGGGTTTAACATTGGACTCATTTATAAATTTAGTCAATTCTTTCAAAAAAGTATCAAATCTAGCGACTTTCTTTTTATGACATTTTTAGACCAAACGTTTTGATTTTATGTTAGATGACAAATATAGTCAACGTTCTTAAGATTTTTAACACTGTTACTGATGGTGCTAAGTGTTACTGATGGAGAAGACGTGAGTCTTGCATAGATGCATTCTAGTTTCTGGTTGCTGCAGGATTCATTGTTGTTGAGTGTTGACAATGCAGAATGAATATTTTGTTATAACACTTTTTCTTTATAATTTTGGTTTGAAGGTTGAAGTATGGATGAGTGGTTTAAACTTTAATGTTCATCAGTATTGTGTTTCTATATATCAACAGGTTGAAACCGCACTTTGTTATTCCATATTGGATATGTTTTTAATTGATCAAGTTCATACTATATGTAGTTCTTGATTCTAATTGGGAGAACTTAAAAACATGATATGCATATGGTGAGAGCAGCTGCGTTCAGGTATATGATAGTATTTTACAACTCAATGAATTTTATTATAAGTCAATATTTTAATAGTTTTGATAATACTTGGAAATAGAAGTAAAATTTTTAAGTATTTCGAAGAGACAAATGTTGAATATTTTTTGGCCTATATTATGTTTTTGAAATCAGGAAAATCGGTCGGAGTTTGTATCCATTATTCCTCGGTTACAGTACCAAAGTTCAGTTTCGGATTGATAGTCGTTGGGTTAATCAGAGTCCGGTTATCTTGCGGTTATCGGTATAGGGTTAACGGCCAGTTGGAACTTTTTTCATCCCAATGCTGGCACCTGAGAAATTTCTCTATCTTTAGTAGACTCCATTCATTCTCGAGTTTAATATGTAAAGCAATATGTTTACCATTCTCCCATCTCCAACCATCACAATCTATGACGAGTCAAAATTTGGCGACTTAAATCTCTGCAACGAGAGAGATCAAGCCATTATGTCCATCACTCAATACTAATATTCGAGATTGTTTCGGCCACGGAGTCCAAGACAGCAACAATGACTCCATTGGGTTTGTAGTAATTGGTGGATGAGTTCATTAATCAATCTCCATGGAATTGTAAAAAAAAATCTCCATGTATAACCATTTAAATCAAGAGTACCAACAATTCAAAGATCCACTACCAACTTTTAGCAGCTTCATGACCAATGATTTCACCTCCTTCGTCGTTGTTATGACAACTGGAAGTGTATATGAACACCTTACAAACTAAGTTTGGAACTTCATAAGGAAGAGTTTTTGTGATGACAGAGATAAGTGAGTTGTAATATTTGAGATGACTAGAGGGCGAAGATGACAATGTTTTTATGGATGCATTGATGGTATTGTGATATATGGTTATTGTTGAACTTTATAATATCTCATTTATAGTTCATATATATTGTCTATATAAAAATGTTATGTTATATTTTATATATCACTCATTTATTCTTTTCAAAATCCCATGAACTAAACTTAACAATAAATTTTTTTTATACATAAATTTGTCAATATATATTAATGAGTATCAACTAGGTTTTTCGTAGCAATATTATTTTGGTGACACACTATACCAGTAAGTGACGAAAGTGTGATCATAATTATTTGTTGTCAAGACGTTTTGCGAGCTACACATGAGCTTTCTATTTATAATGAAATTTCCCATCCTCAAAGAATACATTTCCTATATTTGAATGACGTATTTATAAATAAGTTATTGTTTCGAACTTAGCGCTTTAAATTTTCATCACCAACTTACCTCTCAATAACCTTTAGGATATGAATGAAGTTTATGAAAATATTGAGTTTGATAACAAACTAGCTGAATAAATGAAGTGTGAATAAGGTTAAATTGGTTTTTGAAATTACTTTATTTTATTCAATTAAATGAATATTTGGTTAATAAAATCTAAGATTATTGAAAAAAATAAACGGTTAAAATATATAAATATTGATAAATACCTTTGACCTTTGATTACAAATTTGGGAATATAAACATATTTTAATGTAAAAATACATAATAAAATAATCGTAGTCAAACTAATCTCTAAATCAATACATGATTTAACATATAATTTTTTTAAAAATAAGGTAAAAAACACTCATTGAAATTTTGTGTTAAAATTGTGAGTAATAATACAATATTTTGTGTTAAATTGTGAGTAATAAATATAATGACTAGAAATTTAAGAATAAATAATAATAATTAATTGTATTTGAATTTTTTTATTATTATAATCAAACAAATAAGTGAAACAACACCGTCCATAGTGCGGTAGGTACAAAAACTAGTATTATATAGAACACCACTTGGAATTTTGCTCCCAATGCTACACTAGAAATCCACATAACATGCGAATCACGAGTACTCTAATATCACCTCGTTCTACTAAACGAGCAGAAACCTGAAAAATAATCTGCCGGCCCAGTTTTGTCTTACTTTACGGGCATGCATGCAACACGCCAACACGTTGTTACATGTGCTAATCTATTTTTTATTATCTAATAATAGTATTAGTAATACACTAATATTGACCAGAACTTCTATAGTCCTTATAAGTAACTTTTAACCAACCACCAGATATTGTAGATCGATGGCAATAATTATGAGTCGTTTATTGATTAATACAAATTGTTAAGGATAAAACCGGGTTAACCGAGTTGCTCCAATAGGAAGACGAGATTGTCAAGCTGATTTAAACATGATTATGTAAGGTGAGAAATTGATGAGATTTCTTATATAAGAAATGGTTATAGTATGATTCGTTATTAAATTGTGTCATTCATTTATTTCATGAATGATACGATTTAACAATGAATGGTACCACACACAATATCATTATGATTATTATACCACTATAGAATATGCAAAGACTATAATTTTCAATAATCAAAATAATAACATAATCCTTATTAATCCATGAATTAATGGTAGAATTCCTATGTGTACTGTAATTATACCATTTGTTGTTAAATTGTACCAGCTATAAAAATATATGAATTTTACAATTTCACAATGAATGATACCATCACATATAATATACAGAAGTACAATATATATACAAATGAATCGTACAACTACGTGATGAATGGTATCATCACATTGAATAATTTTTAATAAAAGAAAAGATAAAAAATGAAAAATACAAAATAAATAAAATAACCGTAGAAACTAAGAAATGTGGGAACCGAGAAAGTTAGTGGTTATTTTTCATTATTATACATTTACTATTATACCCTTTAGTACATTTAGTACCATTTGATGAAAGATACAAATCGAATGGTCCAGATTTGAATTCTTAAATAAGAAAATTTTGTGATTTCTCACCTTAGAATCTCTCGATTTAAACATCTTTTGTGCTTATTATCTTTGATCTGCCTGAGCTTGTGTTGAAATTTTTGGAGCTAATAATGAGCTTAAGGTACATGGTCAAATTGATTTTTTAAATATCAATTAGATCACAACAATGTTTCAATGCCCTATCCTGCCCCGGTTGGACCGGTCCGACCGTGAATCCTTCAGCTCTCCGGCACCGATAAATTCCGATTCAATCCTGATTCGATCCCGGTTCAACCCTAATTTTTTCATTAAACCTTTGAACCCTTGACCTTGCCGGCTCGACCCCCGGTCCGGTTCTGAAAACCTTGGATCACAACATATCGCATTTAATACATACATGGCCCATCGTCCTTGAAATCGTACGTTGGCTGCCGACGACTACTTCAGTACTTTGTAATGATATAATGTAATTAAGTACACCCATATTCTTCACAACTTTCTCTAGATCTAGCTCTAGCTAGTTCCCCTCAAGAACTAGAACAAGAGAAGAATAGCCATGAGAGCCATCTCAAGTACTATTTCTGCTTCCCTCTCATCTCTACCAATACAAAGATCATCACTCATCAATGACGCCCATCCATTCAAACCATCTATTCATTTCCTTCTTCTCCAATACCCATTTCTTCTTTTCCTCCAAAACTAATTCAGGCATCATCAAGATTCAATCTTTTCACCTCTTCTGTTTCACACCGAAACCACTTGATCAACCTGACGATGTCAACTCCGACGAGAAGTTCGATTGGTACGGGCAATGGTACCCGGTGATGCCGGTGTGCGATCTGGACAAGAAGGTCCCACATGGGAAGAAAGTGATGGGGATCGACGTGGTGGTTTGGTGGGACTGTAATGAGAATACATGGAAGGTGTTCGACGATATGTGTCCTCACCGTCTGGCTCCGTTATCGGAAGGAAGGATTGATCAGTGGGGGAGGCTGCAATGTGTTTACCATGGCTGGTGTTTTGATGGCTCTGGCAGCTGCAAGCTCATCCCTCAATCGCCTCCCGATGGCCCTCCTGTAATTTTCTCTTCTTTATTATGCATTTCTCATTTTATTATTTCTGTAAAATGATAAAGGAAATTTTAAATTTAAAAAATTATTTATGAAGTTGGTAAAAAAAATTGATTGTGGTTGGTCAAACATATGATTATTTTGTAAATAAACAACAAACTATAATTTTTGTGACATTATTAACAAAAGATCTATGAAACATAATTAACGTATCAACGATAAATGATAAGAGTTGTTCTGGAATGTAATAGAGAAGTTTCTGTAGAATGAGTGATCCTTCTTGAAAAATCACTATTATGCGCCCATTAGACTGAAAACGAACAATATCTTGTTAAATAAAGTTGAAATGTTATTCATAAAAAAAAAGTTGAAATGTTATAGTTTTTGCTAAATTTTGTATAGGTTGTTTGTTATCTCACTATATGGTTATAATTCTTCACATGTAATTGATATAATTTAATCATGAATTAAATAATTTAAAATAATAATAAGATAGTAGAACTAATAAGTTTATTATGAATATGTTTTTATAAATCTCTAAAAGTTACTATTTTTCTAGAATTGAAATACTGTGTAGCACTTAGACTTGATAACCTTATTAAAAAAAATTATTGATTTAACAGCTAAACTTCATTAGGCATAGCTAGCGGTTAATCTCAATAATCTTGTACAAAAATAATTAAAATTTTTAAAATTTTAAAATATTATTGTAGTAAAAATATTAAGAATTATTGGTGATGTCTCATAGTTACAAGTTTTTATTTCTTTTTATAATTTAGCAACATATTTATCTATAAAAACAACTCATAATAATAAAATCTACTTAAATTGAAAAGAAATATATTTTACAAAAATAAAATAATTTTTTAATATAGTGTTATGTGTTCCCATCCACCTCAATATGGAAGGAAATATAATTAAAAAAATATTGGTCTTGTCATGAACGATCCTGATAAAGGATATTCAAGTAGTCCATCGAGCTTTCACTTGTCCATAAAAAAATTCAAATTTATATCATATCTATTCCTACGGTTTGAAATTGAGAATCTTGAATTTCAAATAAAATTCTTAAAACTATTTATTTGAAATACATCTTATAAGCTCATTCGTTAGTCACGATCTTATATATCATTGTCATGGTTGATGATGAATGATTATGTTCATGTTGTCGAAACCTTGTCTTGAACTTAGATTATAATTCAATTTGTGGGACTCATATCCAATGTAGTCAAAATCGTGATTCCACGTGAAATCGAAAACATGGGTGAAATCGGAATCGTAGTTTTTAATCGTAAAATTGTAAGATTTTATGAACTACTATCAAAACATTTAAGTCAACAACATATTAAGAATAAGAAGACCATTACCCAAATTTGAAAAGTCTAAATAAGAAAAAAAAAGAGAATGTCGGCTCTTAAGCGGTCATTCGAGGAAGTAATAGTTAGATTTTAGACACTTTTTAGTAATAACTTCTAACTTAATTAATCAAAATCTAAAAAAAATCAATTTAATTTAATTGTCTTTGTTCTGACTTATATGTAGTTGTACAAACAGGTAATTTCCTCTGGAAAGTGAAATCGTAAAATACAAGAAAAATCGTTGATTTTATAAGATTCTAAGATTTTGATCTAGATTTTACTAGATTTTACTACCCATAGATTTTGCATGGAATCAAGATCGCTAGAGACTAGTGAAATCGTAAAATCGTAAGATTTTAAGAATTAAAATCAGGATTTTGACTACATTGCTCATATCTAATCTAGTTCCTGTTATTCAATCATCGCATAACCTTATTCTAAAACCTTGATACCTACCCAGATCATAAAATTTGGTCATGACCCAGTTCTAAAATTCAGACTCCATAATTTCTTAAACTTGTTCATAATCATCTCAAAAATTAATTATGACCCAGAAGGTCATATAAAAATTAGCTAGTACTCTTCTTATGGGATAAAAATTTGTAGGTTCACACCAATAAGAGGGCTTGTGTTGCAACATATCCAACAATAGTGCATCATAAAATCGTGTGGTTTTGGCCAAACTCTGATCCTCAATACAAAGACATCTTCGAAACAAAAAAGCCTCCATTCATTCCTGAGTTGGAAGATCCTTCATTCACTACAATGTACGGGGTCAGGGATCTTCCATACCATTCATCGCTCTCTCTTGTTTATAATATAATTTGTATCATTCATCCATTCATAATTAAACACATTCATTGATCTCTCTCTCTTGTCCAGGTATGAAGTACTGGTGGAGAACCTTATGGATGTTGCTCATCTTCCCTATGCACATTATGGACTGGTAGAAAGTCAACCACTAGAGGGTAATTAACACTTGTTCTTGAGAATCACTTGGCTTCACCACATTCTCAAGTTACTAAATTTGAATACTTTTTACTAGGAAATCGTGACAAAGAAGGGGGGAGACCACTTGATATTATTGTCAAGGAGCTGGAATTACAAGGGTTTGATGCAGAACTAGGTTATGGCAATAGTAGATTCGATGCACCATGCATCTTTACCATTCATATTGAAGTGCCTTCTGCTACCAATAAGGTAAATAACTTTGCATCACTACTTGGTTCAATGTCTGTTTGCTATGACAAGTAGCTAGAACCAAAGCTACTTATGATTTTGTTTCTTTCTGATTTTGTACTGTTTATGCAGCCATCGAAGAGGATAGGAGTAATTGTCATATGTACTCCTGTAAGTCCAGGGAACAGTAGATTCATTTGGGCATTTTCGAGGAACTTTAGTATTTGGGTTGACAAAATTCTTCCTAGATGGATGTTTCACATGGGGACAAACCTGGTTCTAGATTCAGATTTATATCTTCTTCATGTAGAGGTAAAAATAAATTAACCATCTTATTGGCTTTCATTTTAAAAAAAAGTTATGTAGACCAATTCCAAGTCTCTAAATGAATAGGAGCGCAAGATCAAGGAATTTGGGACTGAGAATTGGCAGAAGTCATGTTTCGTGCCAACTAAAACAGATGCTATAGTGGTTGGGTTTAGAAGATGGATCAACAAATATGCGGGTGGTGGAGTTGACTGGAGAGGTAAGTATAGTGGTGATCTTCCTCCAACTGCTCCCAAGGAACAACTTATGGACAGGTACGTACAACCTCACTTGAAAGTTTTGATCTTTTAAACCATGAAATCGATGTGATTAACGATTTAACGTTTCTTCGCTAAATCAATCTCAAACATGCCATGTTTCCAGGTACTGGAGCCATGTAGTGAATTGCAGCAGTTGCAATAGCGCGTATAAGGGTCTAAATGCTCTCGAGATTATTCTCCAAGTCGCTAGTGTTGGATTAATAGGGGTCGTTGCTGCAACCAATCATGGTACATTGTCAATGGTAGCAAGAACTGGACTTGGAATATTGGCTATAACTTGTTTTGCGGCTTCAAGATGGTTGGCTTTCTTCGTGTATAACAACTTTCATTACCATGGTTACGATCATGCGTTGCCTGAAAAAATTATGTTTTTAGTTCGACGACTAGGCCCTTCTGTTTAGTTGATTGATGCATGGAAATAAATTGTTATTATTATGTTTTAAGGAAGAAATTTCAATAAACATGATAATGGGATAAGTTATTGAATACAAACTTTCCACAATACCACATTGCTGAAAATATCGAGAAATCTTGAACAAAGTAGTTACAATTATTCCTAAAACGAAGAGCTCGATGAATTGAGATAGATCGCCTGCCTCTTCTTGTTCGAGATCATTATTCTTAGTGAGTACTCTAGCGAGGCATAACATTTCTCCAACACATAAATCAATGTTCGGTTAATACAATTTACTAGTTCCCTTTGTGCCTTGCCATCACCATCTTGGAGTCCGCATTTGGTGAGAATGAACATGGTCTTCGCACGGCTTCCTAGTGTTGAGATCTCAGCATCTACCAGCTTCAACTGAAGGAATTCGATGGCTTGTCATATCTCGGACATGAGCTCAGTGTTGGAAAGTATTGTCTCCTAATTCTAGTTGAAAAAATGATTTTGTAGAATGAAAGGAATACTAATCCTAATCAAATTAGCATTCCTAGTAGTTTAGTGTAACCTTTTGTAAGTCTATCAATAGATCGATTTAAGGGTTGGTTACCTAAATAGTTACTGAACTTTGGCCAAATAACCCGGAAGTCACTAAACAAAAAAAATTGCTATTGACATTACCATACTTTGACTCATTATCCAAGAGGTCACTGTTAGCTACGGACATCCATTTTTCCGTCCATCCGCCTATGTGGACTTGCCAACTCAACTGCCACGTCATTTAAAGTGCCACATCAGATCCTATCTACCCAAAATTAACCCAAGCACCCAACCAATTATCAACCCGACCCAATTATATAATCAAACCGAAAAACCAATTTTGTCCTCTTCCTCTTTCCCTCTCTCAGCTCCTTCATCTTCCTCTTCCCCTCCTTGCGGCGGAGTTGAGCGTCGTCGGCGGGGAATTGAGTTGGCCCTTCTTCCTTCTTCCCGACGTCGTGGTGGAACAGATCCATAGCATTCCAATCTCAATCACAACCCCATGTACCATGGCGTCACCGTCAAATTCGAGGAAGTGATGAGATTGGAATGCTATGGATCTGTTCCACCACGACGTCGGAAGAAGGAAGAAGGGCCAACTCAGATCCCCCGCCGACGACGCTCAACTCCGCCGCAAGGAGGGGAAGAGGAAGATGAAGGAGCTGAGAGAGGGAAAGAGGAAGAGGACAAAATTGGTTTTTCGGTTTGATTATATAATTGGGTCGGGTTGATAATTGGTTGGGTGCTTGGGTTAATTTTGGGTAGATAGGATCTGATGTGGCACTTTAAATGACGTGGCAGTTGAGTTGGCAAGTCCACATAGGCGGATGGACGGAAAAATGGATGTCCGTAGCTAACAGTGACCTCTTGGATAATGAGTCAAAGTATGGTAATGTCAATAGCAATTTTTTTTGTTTAGTGACTTCCGGTTATTTGGCCAAAGTTCAGTGACTATTTAGGTAATCAACCCATGGATTTAATCAAAACCCGAAGTTGTTACCACTTTTTACAACAATTGTTACAAGAGCCTTAGTTTGCAAACAGGGAAATGGATCGCGAAAGTTAGACACGTGGAGACCCTCAAGTTGCTAATGAAAGAGTTATGTAGTGGTTTGTTGTATCGAATGTCTTTCTAATTGTTGGGGGTAAGGTAAGTGAATCTGTTTCTATTAACAATCACGAAGATGTCTAGTTTCATTTAAAAAACTCACGAAGCTTACCCAACAATTCTAGTTATTGAAATGTAACGGTTGATTATCATACTCAAAACGTTTCTACAAAGGCATATGTAATTAGGTGACTATTTTGTGTACAAGCTATATTTAAGTGACTACTCGTAAAAACAGAAAGATCTCGAAAATATAAAAGGAAAATAAAAGCATATACTTCGGCCAATCAGACTGGGATTCCCTTCTTCTCGTTTAGCCTTTCCCACTCCAAGTCTCCAATTACACGGCTAAGCAAACTGTATCTTCTTCCTCCTCCTCTTCTTCTTCTTCTTCTTCCAATTGCCGCATTTTTTTTCAATCTGCCGAATTCCCAATTAGGGTTTTCCAACCGTCAACACTCTCCTCCTCTTCACATTCTTCTCAAATGGAGTCGATACAGCGACGAGTGGAGTCGTGGATCAGTGACCAAAGGGACAAGATCTTGAAGGTATCGTGGGGCCCGCTCCACTGGCGGATGAAGTGGCCACCGTGGATCAACGGCGACGACAGGGAGCAGAGGAAAAGGATTCACCGGGAGTACGAGCGGCGGAAGCGTCAGCTCCACGATCTCTGCCTCGCCGTCAAGGCCGACTCCATCTCTGACTTGCAGGATATCCTCTGCTGCATGGTCCTTGCCGAGTGCGTCTACAAGGTATTTAACTGCTAATTTTGTCATGTGTTTCTGAATAGCTAGAGAGGATTAGGATTAGAGAGTAAGGCATTGGACCATGATTCTCTTGTGAAGTATAGGATGATTGCGGACGATCGTTTTCTACTGGGTTTTAGTTCAAGTTCAGATTGGAATTGAACATCGAATGTAACTGGAAGTTTGGTTTCTGCCTGCATTGTTTGCCGGTTACAGTTAATAGCGTTTCTCTATATTTAGTATTAGAGCTGTTGGAATTCCAGTGTGTTTATATGCACATTATTCTCCTGTTTGATTGACATGAAAGCTGTGATCATCTTTAGCTGCCTCTTGGCAAACTGATTGTCCTTGAGGTTTGTAACAACAAAGCTATACTGCTAAGGTTCAATGTTTTGTGGCAAATATTAATTGGCAATTGATTGATTGATTCATATATGGCTGGATATAAGAAGAAAATGTTTATATTGACTTGTAAATTGAATGATTCTTGGTACGAAGACCTAATGCTGAAATGGTTCTTGCTGAGTGTCTAGAAGGTATTAACAACGGGATAGTTTAATTGCCGATGCATTTTCGAAGTATAGCTGATTGGGGGTAATCATTTTGTTTTTGAAATACTGCTATTGGCATTTATTGTTTAATGCAAGTCCAGCTTGGAACCGTTGTTTGCCGCACCTATACTCAGTAGTAGAGGCATCGAATTCCCATGTGTCTAAGTACATATTTCTTTTGTTTGATTGGTACTAGTGTTGTGACAGTACCTGATCATGCCAATAGTGCTTGTTCTAGTTGTCCATAATTGGGAGGACGATTTGGATTCCACAAGTATGATGAATTGGTATATAATAACTTATGACTGTGTCCATAAGCCATCAACAGAACTGTACTGTTGAGCTTCAATGTTAGTTGCAAATCATAATTAGCAATTTAATGAGTTATATATGTGCCTCACCTGGTGGAGGAGGAAGAAAATGTTTGTGTTGGCCTGTAATTTGCATGCTTCTTGGTTGACAGAGACCTGCTGCCGAAATGGTTCGAGCTGTGAACAAGTTTAAGGCAGATTTTGGAGGACAAGTTGTTTCTCTAGAACGTGTACAACCCTCTTCAGATCATGTACCTCACAGGTTCGTTCTTTATTCACAGGCTTTTCCTACTTTTTTTTGACGGAACTGACCAGTCTCATTTTCCATGATCTTTAATTTCTATGACATTCTACTCGGTTCTTGTTTCCACAGGTACTTGTTAGCTGAAACAGGTGATACCTTGTTTGCTTCCTTTATTGGTACAAAGCAGTACAAGTAAGTCTCATAATTCACGCATTTTATTGTTTAGGTATATTGAAGTTAAGCATGAATTTTAATGTTGATTTATAAATAGGGATTTGGTAGCTGATGTAAACATCCTGCAAGGTGCTATATTTCAAGATGATGCTGCGTCAATGGTAGTTGCTGATTCTAGTATAGGCGAATCTTCAACGGCTACTGGAGAACGTGAGAAAATAGCGGTTGAATCGAAACCCAAATCAGTTAAAGATCAACCTAGGCCTGCTGCCCATAGGGTAAGAGGGGCAATTTTATTTATTTATTTATTCAAGTGGTTGTATAGGTTTATGTAATCGGAATCAGCTTCTATATTAAAGTCTCACCTATGTTGTCTCTTCTGAAGTCTTGATGTATTTCTTTTGTGCAAATTTCCTAGGGATTCTTGGCTCGTGCTAAGGGCATACCTGCTTTGGAGTTGTACAAGCTAGCCCAGAAGAAGAATCGGAAGCTTGTTCTGTGTGGACATTCTCTTGGTGGAGCTGTAATTTTCCAAGCTTGCTTTCCTTTATGTGATTATTTCTCCAATTGTCATTCATGCATATTTCTTGTCTTTTCAGGTTGCAGCCCTAGCTACCCTTGCTATTCTGAGAGTTGTTGCTGCTTCTTCTTCATCAAAAGAGCAAGAAAAAGTTCCGGTTAAATGCATAACATTTTCCCAACCGCCAGTTGGGAATGCTGCTTTAAGAGAGTATGTACTATAACATAAGTATGTGCACTAGAGATTTGGGGCAAATGCTCTGTTTATTTTGTTCTCACCTGAAATTCACTCTACTATTGTTTCCTTAATTCATCCTTGCAGTTATGTGCATGGAAATGGTTGGCAGCACCATTTCAAGACTTACTGCATTCCTGAAGATTTAGTGCCTCGTTTCCTCTCTCCTGCTTACTTTGATCATTATAATGCACAGTCTTCGTCCAGGCGTTCCGAGGTTGATACTACGGGTCAATCTGCTACTATTCCAGAAGAAGGAATAGAAAAATCAAAGGAACAAAGGCAGAGAGAAAACAAGGGAGAACAGCTCGTTATTGGCTTAGGCCCCATGCAGACTTCCTTTTGGAGACTTTCAAGGCTTGTTCCTTTAGAGGGTATTAGAAAGCAGTTTAGTAAGTTCACAGGAAAGCCAGTTGATCTTACGTCTGCAACCCCTACTTCAACTTTGACCTCTTCGATTGAGGATGCAATAGTTGAACCACAGCCTCTTGAAATCCAAGAGAGTTCTGATGGTATATCGCTTAAACCATTACCTGATGTTACCAATGGGAAACAAGACGAAACGGTGACTGAAAAGTTCTCCGAAAAGGCTGACGCCAATGGTGGAGACAGAAGAAACTGGCAGAGGGTACCTTACCTACCTTCATATGTTCCGTTTGGCGAGGTATGAATGCAAATATTTATTCAGAAGTGTGTCGTTGTTGCTCATTTTAGTCTGAATGTAGATAAATTTTTACAACAGCCATTTATTTGCACTATTGTATCTTTCCTGTAGTAAAATCAGTCTTTGTGGTTTTGTGATGTGAACTTCTCAGCATGATGTTCATTTACTAAAGTTACCCATTGAACCTATTCATATTTATAAAACGCTAGTGTGTGTCTTATTTAACAGCTGTATCTCTTGGAAAATTCTTCGGTTGAATTGCTATCCGGTGCAGAGTACTCACAATTGACGTCGGTATGAACTTTCTTCCATTACTATTCACTTCTTATCTTATCTTTTTATTGTTTCTAAGAGAGATTAAACATTCACTGCATCTTTTTGGTCTTAGCTTCAGGCCAGATCCCTCATTTTGTTTGCTTTGTTCTGGCAAAGACATTTTCAGGTCAAGTCTGTTTTTGCTGAATTAAAGGAACGACTTCAATCACATTCAATGAGGGCTTATAGGTCACGATTTCAAAGGTATTGTGTTGTCTATGGATTGCATACTTCAGGTTGATGTGTTCTTGTATGGAAATTGTAGTCAAATACTTGTGGTCTTTTGCTTATTTTGTTTCTTCAATGTACAGGCAGCAGATGCTTTTATCCTTTATGTTCTTGGTTTATTACTTTATGATTAATTCACGGGTGGATTGGTCGTCTCTCTCCCTGCTTGTCTCTTGAGTTAGACTAGCAAGTCTAATGTGTTGAGAGTACCATATTCTGTATGATAGTAGTATCTCATCAAATTATTTTCTTTAAACTGTTTGCAGAATCTACGACTTGTGCATGGGTGATGGTGGTTCATCATTCCCAGGGATGGAGCAACTTCAACAGTTTCCACATTTACAACAATGGCTTGGACTTGCGGCCGCGGGTACCGTGGAGCTTTCTCAGATTGTGGAGTCTCCCGTTGTTCGTACGGCTACTTCAATTGTTCCCCTTGGATGGAGTGGTACTCCTGGAGAAAAGAACGCAGAACCCCTAAAAGTTGATATCACAGGTTTTGGATTGCACCTTTGTACCTTGGTTCACGCTCAAGTGAATGGTAACTGGTACTGTCTTTTGTTCCTCCTGATCTTCTTCTCAATCAGTTTTGGTGATGAATTAAGCTTTGGGTTGTTTTGAAGAATCCATCAAGACATTTCATCAGATTTTATGATTTGAAAAATTGAAATCAGATTCTAATATGATTTGTCTTACCAGGTGTTCAACTACTGTAGAGTCATTTCCTTCAGCACCCAGCTACTCCCCGACTGAAGGCAAGCAGCCGGAACTACAAAAGATAAGGGTCTTGGTCGGAGCTCCGCTGAAAAGGCCACCAATAGTGGCAGACTCCTTGATGCCTCTTTTCTCATCTATTAATTCAGACGTTGTCAACCTGAATGGTGAGCATTGTTTTAGACACCAGGAAAAGGGCCTGCGTCCGGAAGAGTTATATGACTTTTGCATCTTCTGCACAAGCGATTTCACTACTGTCGCAAAGGAGGTTCATGTCAGAACTCGCAGAGTTCGATTACTTGGCCTCGAGGTAACAATCCAGTATATGATTTTACCACTTCTTTTGTCAAATCCCCCCCTCCCCCTCTTCTATTGCAGATTAGTTTAGATCTTCGGTTTTAACTAGGATATGTGATTCAGGGTGCTGGCAAGACATCCCTTTTCAAGGCAATAATGAATAAAGGTAAACTGACCGTTATCACGAATTCAGACAACTTGCTTACCGAGGCTGATATTCAAGAAGATATTGCTGGAGGGATATGCTACTGTGATTCATCTAGTGTGAATTTGCAGGTATGCTTTTGTGTACTGCATTACTGCTTAGAAATAGAAATCATGTGCTGTATGCAGAATCCTCGTAATTTAGCAGTGGCGGTTTCTCTTCTACATTACAGGATTTGAATACTGAGGTCTCACGATTCAGGGACGAACTATGGACAGGAATTCGCGATCTTGGCAGGAAAATTGACTTGATAGTTCTCGTACACAACCTATCCCACAAGATCCCCAGATCCACTAACCCAACCACATTGCAGCAGCCAGTCCTTGCATTTTTATTAGACGAGGCTAAGGCTCTAGGGATTCCATGGGTCCTCGCAATAACAAACAAGTTCTCTGTCAGCGCACACCAACAGAAGGCGGCGATCGAGGCTGTCCTGCAGGCCTACCAAGCCTCGCCAAGCACGACTGAAGTCGTCAACTCGTGCCCTTACGTGCTGTCTGGTGGAAACGCCCCTCTCCCCTGGGCTGCAATTGGAGACTCTGGAGGGAATGCGTCTTCCAAAAGGCCATTCTTCTCTCCTTTCGATCTGGCTCGTAGGCCTTTTCAGAGACGAGACACGATCATCCCTGTTGACGGCGTGAACTCTCTCTGTCAGCTTGTCCACCGTGTGCTTCGTAGCACCGAAGAGGCAGCTCTTGAGGTACTCGAATCTTTCAGCACTTTCTTCACTTATCATTAGCATTCATGTAGTACTAATGTCTTCTCTTGATTTTCATTTGTTGAAGGAGCTGGCTCGAGACAGGCTTCTGGCGGAGCTGGTACGAGAACAACAGGCATTGGGAGGGAATCGAGATTCAAAGTTGAAGGAGTCCTCAATGACGGCTGCTGCAGTTGGTGCCTCGGTCGGAGCTGGTCTTGGGTTGGTACTGGCTGTGGTTATGGGGGCTGCCTCTGCCCTTAGGAAGCCTTGAAGAACTCTTTCCTTCATCATTGATTTAATAGGTAACATATCATTTCTGTCATGTGACAGAATTTAGGAATAGTGTGTAAAATGTAGCAAGAGATTGTTCAACCTTTTTACATTCGTTTGATCATAATTTATATCATACATTTGTACATTAGGACTCTAAATTAGCAAACAAAACAATTTTCTAGCCGATAATTTTCAGAACTGAATCTTATCGGAGATTGAACTGATGAGACAAACGGTATATGGTTCAATTCTTCGATCGTTAGTGAACCCTTATTTTATCGAGCCAACTTAGACTACATCATCACCCAATCACCGCTAACCACGGTCCGACAAGCTTAGCTACCGATTAACAGATCCTAAAATTTGTGTCATTAATAGAGGTCATGTCATCATCGGCAGAGTTCCGGCCACCGTCTAGTGATCTTTTGGTGACACTCCAATGGCCTGAGCTTATATCATGACTACACAATTGTGTAATAGAAAATACTACAAAATTTAATTCATTAATTTAAAATATCATGACTACACAATTGTGTAGTAGAAAATACTACAAAATTTAATTCATTAATTTAAAATATAAAACAGATATATTAAAATAAATATATTTAATTCTCTCAGTTTTTTCAACGCATCTTCATCATCACAACACCTTAAACTCACCATCCCCGTCGACTCCACCGTAGCTCCGCTGACTTTGACTAAGCACTAGTACCATCGAAACAAGCACTAGTACTGTCATAACAAGCACTAGTACTAGGGGTTGGTGGGAATTGGTTAATTTGGTCATTAACCGATTAAAATCAGTTAACCATAGGTTAACCGACCTATAAGAATTTTTAACCGATGATTGACCGAAATAAAATCGGTAAAAAACCGCCCAAAATTCGGTTAACCGATAATTGACCGATTTAATCTACTTTTAACCTTAAAATTTCATATAAATTGAATAATATCATAAATTATACACTACGTAAATAAACACTTGCACTAGAAGAACTCATTATTCCATTATTGTTTCGGTCAAAGTAGGTTAACCGCATTTTAAACCGTTAACCGACTTGCTAAAAAGGGTTAACCCTTGACCGATCGAATAATCAATGGTTAACCGATTTCGGTCGGTTAATCAGTTTTAACGATTAACCTTAACCGAATTCCCACCCCTAACTAGTACCATCGGAACAAGCACTAGTACCGTCATAACAAGCACTAGTACCATCGGAACAAACACTAGTACCATCTGAACAAGCACTAGCACCGTCGTAACAAGCACTATAGTACCGTCGTAACAAGCACTAGTACCATTGGAACAAGCAACAATGTAGATCTGTCGACGGTGATATTAGATCTGACAACAACAATCGTAGATCTGTCGACGGAGATGGTAAATCTGGCAATAAAAATGGTGACTGATGAAAAAGAAGAGGCAGAGGCGGATCGAAGTTGTCGACCCGCACTTCTTGACAAGCTGGAGGTGGAGATTGCTTGGACATCAACTCAGTTCTGGGAAAATTTATCGAGCTTGGCTTTCGTTGAAGTCAGACAGAGAAGATCAAATCTGAAAACTAAGAAGGTGTCGGCGGAGATTGCTTGGACATCAACTCAGTTTCCCTGTTCTACTCTGAATACGAACGGGTCAATTGTAGGCCAGACAGGTGCGGCGGCTTCGGGTGGGGCACTAAGAGACTGGTAGGGACAGATGATTAATGCCTTCACGGCCAATCTGGGAATTTGCTCGATAACACGTGTTGAGCTCACGCGCATTGTAATAGGAAGAGCATGGAATGCGGGTATTAGACATTTGGAAATTTAGACTGATTCTGCATGTGCCGTGCAGATCCTTTCAAGGACCTCAGATATGGACTACCAACACGCGACTATCGTCTACCATTATAAACAGTTGTTGGAGAGGAATTGGCAGGTTAGACTGAAGCATATTTACAGAGATCATCTAGCGGACGCGCTTGCAGCAAAGGGCCATAACACCACTATGGGAGTCCACGACGTTGATTGTTCGGATAACATAGTACGACTCTGGGAACGTTATGATCTCATGGGAGGGTTGGAGCCTCGGTTAATGTAATTGTCTGTTTTTCTCCCCACAAATACATCAAATTAACGGATTCTCCTAGAACCTATCCTCCATCAGCACTACAAATCCACTTGAGTATTTTTTTTCTCCGCACAACTCTAAATACATTTGTTCAAAGTGTTAGAACTTAAAAGTGTTAAAGTAGAGAAATTTAATTTGATTAGTAGAGCAATATATTTGTTAACTTTGCATAGTAGGAGGGTATAAATGTATATTAACCAAAAAATAAATTAAATTCTCTTGTATTATGACCCGTAGAAGATTGATGAAATTCGAGCTTGGCACCTTTGTTTTTTCCTCTACCTGTAATGGCCTTTTTGAATGGTTGCGGTACGATCTTTTGGGTGTTTGTTTACCCCGACAAATTAATAATATCCCGTAAGACCTAGTCCTTACATTTTCACCAAAAAAAATGAAACTTTCAAATAAGTTGCAAATTAAATCTTGAGACATAAAAAGTTAATTTCTTCATAGTTTTTCTTTCGGAAATGGAATACATGATAACATCATTCTCTCCAGCCTTAAACGACACAGTTTCATTTGGCAGTATCCTAACCAGAATTATGCAGGTCTTAATTATACTTAAGATAATATGCTCTCCAAGCTTATAGCATCATATCATGACAAACAATAAAAGGTTCTGATCAGTTTACCAACAACTGCAGGCCGGCCGGCAAGCAGGCCATTATACAAACTTAATCCGGCCTGCAATCTGCCGACATACTCCTTTATACACCTATATAAGGTTACCAAGTTCTAAATCAAGTTTCATTCCAAACATAATCATTCAACTAATTAACAAACTCTTATTCAGACATGGCCTCTGTAGCTTTTCCTAATGTCCAACAGCTTGCTTCAGAATGCAAGGATGATCATGTACCCATCATGTACATCCGCCCTGAACTCGAGCTTGATCAAGTTTCCATTGATGGGACTCACCAGGTTCCTGTAATCGATATGATCAAACTAGCGGTTGGTGCTGGTGGTGGTGGTGATGTTCCACTCTGCTTGCAAAGACTGGGGATTTTTCCAGGTTGGTTTTTATCAAACTGTTCATATATCAGGATTTTATTATTTAGTAATTTGAATTCTGTTAGTAGTAGTAATAACAATAAGGTTATTACTACTACTAACAATAAGGTTTTTTTTTTTTTTGGATGAATATAACAATAAGGTTAATTGATATAGGTGATCAATCATGGTGTAACAGAGGAAGTGGTACAGAGGATGAAGGTGGATGTTGAGGAGTTCTTCAACCAGCCGTTGCAGGAGAAGATGTCGTGTGCCCAGTTACCGAATGCACTTGGCTTCGAAGGATACGGACATTCATTTGTCTCATCAGATGAACATAAGCTTAGTTGGGGGGACATACTCTACATTCAATCCCTACCTGTTAATGGAAGAAACATGAGATTTTGGCCAAAGGTTCCCTCTTCTTTCAGGGAGAGTTTCGAGCAGTATTCATCTGAGTTGGAGAAACTGGTATTCACATTGCTGAATTACATGGCAATTAACTTGGGACTTGACCCTGAGAAGCTGGTAACGTTGTTCAAAGATGGAGCACAAGGCGTAGGAATGAACTACTACCCACCTTGCAAGGAATCAACCAAGGTTATGGGTTTCACTGCTCATTCTGATGCTAGTGCATTGACATTGTTGACTCAAGTCAATGATGATGTTCAAGGACTGCAGATTAGAAGAGATGGGAAATGGGTTCCTATTGTACCGATTCCAGGTGCATTCATCGTCAATGTCGGAGACATCATCGAGGTAAAAACAGTACAAGTAAATGTGGATCTATGCATTTTGATTAATGATGAGGTTTAATTTTGAAACATGTTGAACTATGGCAGATAATGAGCAACGGGGAATACAAAAGCATAGAGCATAGGGCAATGGTGAATCCTGACAAGGAAAGAATGTCAATTGGAGCATTCCATAGCCCCAATATGAAGAACATGATTGGACCTATTCCTGAGCTGATAAACGAGAAGAAGCAAGCAAAGTATCAATCCATACCGCGAGAGGAGTACATGAAAATTGCATTTAGCAGCAAGCTCAACGGTAAATGACTCATTTCTCAGCTGAAGATCACACAACCCGCAACAGAGTGATTCATATTCACTGATACCTAGTTGTTTGCTTTGAGTAATATATCAAGTTTGATTATTAAAAAGGAAATATAAAAGGCTTATACACCTTTTTGTCCTATACTATGCAATGTTAACAAATATATCCCTCTACTATTTGTTAATTGAATTAAGTCAATTTACTTTAATATTTTTAAGGGTTAATACACTTTTTTGCCCCTCTACTATGCAAAGTTAACAAACATACCATTTTACTATTTTCTAACCGATTTAACACCCTATACTTTGAAAAGTTTAACAAATATGCCCCTCCATTTATATTTTCATCTATTTTTCGTCTAATGAGTTGATTATACATGCTAAATCATATTATTTGTGCACAACATCGGTAATTGGGATGTCCACAAGGTGAAAATATTTAAATTAAAAAGAAAAGATAAAGGAAAAACACATTATAATCGCTATTATGTACGGAGGTGTTTGTGGTATTCCTTTATATTTTTCTTTCTAATTTAAATAATTTTCGATTGGGAACATTCCAAACAGCGATAAGGTGTACAAATAATATGACGTGGCACGTACAATCAACACATCGGATGAAAAATAGATGAAAAATTAAACATAGGGGCATATTTGTTAAAATTTTCAAAATAGAGGGTGTTAAATCGGTTAGAAAATAGTAAAGGGGTATGTTTGTTAACTTTGCATAGTAGAGGGGTAAAAAGGTGTATTAACCCTATTTTTAATAAAGAAAAATTGGTACTTTGTCTCCCTCTACTTTGTCAAGTTAACAAACAACTTCTATACTACGAAATGATCGAATTACCCTCTCCTAGACCCCTACTAACCAACCTAACAATCAAGCCATTCCATCCAAGTTTTAATCCAATATTTCATTAAGTGATGACTCACCAATATAACTCATCTATAATTAATGACAGTATCTTGTCACATCAACAACTTTCATCCATATTTTTTTAGTGACTTAGCTAAAATAAAAATTGAAAAGACAAATGCACTGAATAAAGATAATAATTTATAAATTAATGAATTAACAAAATAAATAAATAAATATCGTTTTTATGGAATTTAAATTTTTTATTTTATCAAATTTAATTTGATAAATATTTTGTTTTTGTTTTTTTATATTAAAATTTTAAAAGGTATTTTGAGAAAATTTTATATTTAAAAAAATTATTTTAATTATAAAACATAAAAAATCCCAGAAATTAATTTTTTATTTGTTCATTTATAAATTATAAGTTTAAATTTAATTTTTTTCTTCTTTTTGGTTCAGTTAAGTCAACAAAAATATAGGTGAAAGATGCTGATGTGGCAAGGTAATGTCATCAATAATGATTGAGTCATATTGGTGAGTCATTACTTAATGGAATTTTGGATGGAAGGACTAAACTATTAGGTTAGTTATAGTAGGAGGGGTAAATCGAGCGTTTTGTAGTATAAGGGGTTGTCTGCTAACTAAACCCTCTCGCACGAGTCAAGCATGAGAAACTCGATGCTTCGAAATATTCTACGAGCAACTTGCCTGATGCTCCGTCGGGAGGTGATTCTTCATCCTGAAATGACAACCGATAATCTTTGCATGCTATGTCTCAATTCGAGCTAGGAAGCGATTATTCACTCCTTAGGGTATGTGTGTGCCTCATTCGATTGTTCATTATTTTACCCTAGTCCCTCCTAACTAAGGCAAGTCTTATATTGTTCATATTTATGATATTATTTCAAACCTTATATAAAAAAAATAGAGAAGCTCCCCACAACTCAACACTGGTTATTGAGTCATCGTTAATGTGGTGAACAAAACCACATTTGAAGTTTCCTAAAGGAAAAATGTTTTTTTGGCTGGTGGCTCACCATCGGCTCCTTACCAACGGTGAACGCCGCCGCCGGCACTTGACAGAGATTGGCGCCTGTCAAGTTTGCCCGGAGCAAGAGGGAACGGTCCTGCATGTGTTGCGGGACTGCCCTCTTGCTTCTCCCACCTGGGAGCTTCTGGCCTTTCCTTCTAACAATCTTGCATTTTTTCAGACACCACTTCTGCCTTGGATTGAGGATTTCATCCGGAGACCTGAGCTTAGCCTGTTGTTCGGGGTCACTTGTTGGTTCCTGTGGCGCTACCGCAATGACCGAGTGTTCAACGACAAGCTCACTACTGCAGTTACCCTGACACGTCACATCCAGGCTTGGGTGGTGTTAGTGGGAGACACCCTGGATAGGGATCGGTCCGTTATAGATGTCGTCCCGCCCGCCAGAACGGAGGTGTGTATCTCGTGGGAGCCGGCACCTCCAGAGTGGGTTACCCTCAACTCTGACGGCTCCGTCATCTCTGAGTCCGGACAGGCAGCTGCAGGAGGCCTGATCCGGGATTACCAGGGACACTGCTTAGCGGTGTTCTCTGAAAACCTTGGTATTTGCTCGATTACTAGGGCTGAGTTGAGGGGTGTCGTGTCAGGTTTGAAGCTAGCTTGGGACAGGGGCTATCGCAAAGTCCAGCTCCAGATTGATTCGCAGTGTGCGGTTCTTCTCCTCTAGTCTGATGACCGTACGGATCATCTTCATGCCACTACTATCAGGCACGCTCGGGAACTTCTCCGCCGCGATTGGGAGGTTCGCATCCGACATGTTTATCGTGAGAGTAATCACGTTGCTGACCATCTCGCTAATAGAGGTCATTCTTGTCCCATTGGTTTCCATTGTATCGAGCTTTCCGATCCTGTTCTTTCTTTTTGGTTGCTTCACGACCAGCTTGGTGTTTCTGAAACTCGTTTGATTATGAATGAAAGTTAAGGTGCAGTAGCACCTGGGTTCCAAAAAAAAAAAGGAAAAATGTTTTAGCTAGGGTTTATCTGTTTTTATCTATTTTAGTTAGAATTTATCTATTTTACACCAGAAACCCTCTACAATACATTAGTTAATGTTTATCTACCTACACTAAAATCAAAATGTATACTTGCTTCACAAATTTTTATTAGTACAAATAAGTAAATGAAAAACGCCCCAGTGACACAGCGTAACTAGTTACACTAACATGTGGCAGCATATTATGGTCAAGGAAATTAATATTCTTACTCCCAATTTAAATTGTATTACATAGGGGTGTCATTCGGCCGGGTCGGCCCGGTTATCTGGCAGACCAATAACCGCCCTAATATTCGGACGGTTTTTTTTAACAGCCCTACCCGTCCCTTCGGTTCTGTTTTCCTTACCATGACTGTGGCCGACGAGCGGGCGGGCACCAACGGTTATACCCGGCCCAGCGTGAAGCCCAACATTTGCAGCCCAAATCCGAATCCAAATGCAGCCCAACTACTTCCAAAACTCAATTCGACTGCATAATTATGGCTCTTAGTGGCCCAAATAATTAGTTATTTCAATTGTATCACTTATTAAGTTATCTTATAATTAAGTGACACAATTAATAAAAATTAATTCTGAAATACTAAACAACTAACCAAATAATTAATTATGAAAACTAAAAATCTAAAATTCCAAAATAATAACACAAATATTCTGTTTAATAATAACTAATTAACATCCAAAATTGCGAATACTAAGAGTTCAAAGAAAATAAATTTAAAACATAACGATGTGATGATCACAACTCTCGTCAAGTCATCCATATGCCTTGGAATCAATTATCTGCAACAAGCAAAAAATAGAAAACACAAACAATTAATCAAATGAAAGAATGAAGAAAATTAGAAACTCAAGTTACGAAACTGAAAATACACACCAGTTGCATCAACATTCTCCTCTTCCTCATCTAACCTAGCAAGAATCTCCGAGAAACAACCCTCGAGTTCATTAGCAGGGATCGCCGAATCTAAGTCAAACCCATTCAATAATAGTTAAATATAGTTGCATGGCCTATTTACCAAAGTATGTTTAGTATAAAACTTAAAAGTATTTCTAGATATACCTATTCTTAACTCATCGTGAACCCATGTTTTCGTGCACAACATGGCTTCCACCGCATCGTGACCAAGCTTACTACGATGTGGATCCAATATCCTTCCACCAGCACTGAAGACATATTCGGAGACGACCGAAGTTACTGGGATAGCTAACAAATCTCTGGCCATTGCTTGCAATGTCGGGAACTTCACTCCATTCATTTTCCACCACACCAGGATGTCAAAATCATGAGATTTAGGAATAATCTCCTCATTCAAGTAATTGTCCAACTCAGTTTGATAAGGAGTTGTTTTCAACCTCTTCCTATTTCTTACATATAAGGCAAAGTCAAGATCATCATCGGTGGGGTTAATAGCTTCACTAGTGGGATGCTCATTTGTGGGCACATTTTTTGCTTGGTATTCCTGAATCAACCCAGACAACAATTCCGTGATCTTCTCATGGCTGATTCTGTGCGGGGTGTGGGCTAGTCTATGTTCCCAATACTCAATCATTACTAGCTTGCAATGAGGATCGAGTACAACCGCTACGGCCAAAACCTCATGTATATCCATCCAGTACTTCGAGAACTTCAACCACATCAACTCTGCCATTCTACTTACCCTCTGGTCGGAATCAATACGCCATTCAGAAAGCTTCTCACTCAACTCACAAATCTTTGTGAAGAAGAGGTTGACTGTAGGGTAATTTGATCCAGAGAACAATTTCGAGATGTCATTAAAAACTCTTCAATTTGTCACAAACAACTGCAGCAAATTCCCATTGCGACTCACTTGGACAAGAAGCGTAACTAGGTTCGCATATATACTTTGAGCCTGAAGAAAACATCTTTGTATAGTAAGGCAACCGACAACATCAGGTAGGTAGAGTTCCACCTAGTGGGACAATCATCCTGCAAACTTTTGTCATTAGAATTACGACATTGCTTTGCAACTTCTTTAAAGAACTCTACTCTTTTAGGGGTTGCTGTCCAATATATGACACTATCCCCAATCTTCTCAATTCTGCTCTTCAACACATCCAACCCATCCTTGACAATTAGATTGAGAATGTGAGTTGTACAACGCATGTGCAATAGAGCTCCACCCTTTAACAAGTAAGAGGCGACTAATCTCGACTTAATAATCTCCATCATCTTGTCATTTGTGCTGCAGTTATCGAGTGTGACATATGATAGTTTGGCATCGACATTCCATTTCAACATGCACTTCACTAATTCACCCGCCAAATTATCAGCTGTGTGTGGTGCTGGCACATAAATAAATCGCAGCATGTGGCTTCGTAGATGCCAATTGTTATCTATGTAATGAGCAGTCACAGACATGTAGCCTTTCTTTTGAGTAGTGGCAGTCCACATATCAGTAGTGATGGCAATTCTACCAATGTTATCATCAATCCTCTTGTTGACCTTGACTCTCTCAGCCTCATACATGTTTAGAATCTCCTTCCTTATAGTGGTTCGACACGGAACTCTAAATGAAGGTTGTAGACCCCTGAGGAAATTTCTTGTATAATAGTGCTCAACAATAGCGAGAGGATAGTCATGCATGACTATGGCTAGGCCCAATTGCTTTCTCGATACTTCAGGATTGTAAGTCAAGGCCTTGAGTTCCCTCTTCCTCGCGATGTCGGTGAAAACATCTGGACCTAGTATCTTCTGACTTCGATCATGAATCTTCCTTTGGATGCAGTTACTCATATGAGTATTCAAATGGGTAGTGCCATTATTCGAATTACCCGCTAGCTCCTTCTGACAATACTTGCATTTTGCCTTTATTTCACCACCAATCTTCTTGATTTTCAAAAAGTGACCCCAAACGACACTAGTAAGCTTACTATAGTATCTAGGATTTCCTCAACAGGATGAGAGTTGGGTTGGGGAGAATTATCGCAGTACCAGTAACTGGAGAGGGATTCGAGGTTTGAGAGGGATTGGGGGTTTGAGAAGGATTTGAGGTTTGAGTGTCCATAGTTGAATGAACAGGACCTGATTTGCCTACAGTAATCAAAATTGAGGAGAAGAAGAACAAAGATTAGAGAACGTAAGAAGTAAGAAAGAATAACTGATAACTAGAGTCTAGAGAATTATTATTACTTATTAGAGAATGTTATTCATATATAGCTGGATTTTAGAGAATCTAGTTGAGTATATTGTATATTCATATAGAGCTGGATTTTAGAGAATCTAGTTAAGTATATTGTATATTCAATTATTCATATAGTTAAGTATATTGTAATAACATAACAGTTTGAAACAACAGTTGCATAAGAAATTAAGAACTACCAAACACTACAGTTTACAGAAATCAGTTTGGTAATTGGTTACATAAGAAACGTAGGTAGGACGTAGGAGAATTCACCAAACAGTTTAGACAAATCAGTTTACAGAAATTAAGAACTACCAAACATTTTAGAGAAATTAGTTGCATAGAGAAATCAGTTGCATAAGAAACGTAGGTAGGAGAATTCACAACACCTGTATGATATTCGTTTGGTAATCGGTACTCTGTCCAGTTCAAGGCTTCAGGCTATAGGAAGCTGGAACCTGCAAAGTGCAAATAGAAAAACAAAACAAAGCATTAGTATTGGGCTATTGGCAAGATAACTATGTTAAGAAAAGGAGGCAGAAGCGGGAATGTTACTCAACTCTACTTGAAGAAACGGAGGAAGGAGCGGGACTTCACGAACTCACAGTTCTCACTTATTCTTCTGTAGTTCTGTTGTTCCGATTCAGAACCACAGATTACAGAATTCAGAACTCTGATGAAAGAACTGAACCTAAGATTCAAGACAATGAACTGTTATATTGCAGAACATGAACTTCTTCACATATGCAATGGACACATATTCAAGTATTCAAGGCAATGAACTGTTATATTGCAGAACATGAACATGAAGTGTTTTATTGCAGAACTTGAACATGAACTGTTAGTATTGGGCATCATGCAAACTCAAGTGCAGTGGACACATATTCTCAGTCCAGTTCAAACAATTCAGACCCCCATTCCTTATTTAATAGAATTACAGAATTCATTTAGAGAATCATAATGCATTACAGAATTAGAAACGTCAAGCATTACAGAATTACAGAATTCATTTAACTAGGATTCAAGCTCAAGCTAGAGATTAAGTCATGAACTGTTATATTATAAAATATAAACTCAATGAAGTCTAACTGTCGAAAACCAGAAAACAATGAACTGATAAACCATTTAACAACAACTGATATGAACTCTAATTGCAACAACGAACATGAACTGATCATAAATTAAATGAACATATGTAGGAGAACTGACTGTTTACCTCAAAGATTTCTAACTTCTCAGCAGCTCCTAGTAACTAACTGTTACCGTAACAGCTCGATCAGAATTCAGAAAACTAAGGTACCTGCAGAACCAATAATGTTGAAGAAGTCAGAACACTAACTAACAGTATAACACTCTAACAGTTAAAGACAAAGTCGAAATCTTTGTAATAACAGAATTTCTACCTTGATGTTGATGAAGGCTGAAGCTTGATGCTTGAACAGAACAAGCCCTAAAAGTTAGTACTTAGCAACAACAGTTGGCTCTGGTCAAGTACTGAAGAGGAGAAAGAGGAATAGAGGATGAAGATGAAGTCCAAATCGAACTGATCATGAAAAAAACAATTAGATGTTCAGAAATCATACCCAAACCAAAGCTCTGGGCAACTGCGACACCGAGGGCTTCTGTTCTGCGTTTATAGCTCTCCTATGTGGTCTGGACTCTCGAGCTAGTAAGCCTTCTTCTGAACGCAGCGACTGTGGGACTGCATATATATAGCCTAAGCCGAAGCCATCTAGAAGGCAAAGATCTTCATCATCAAAGATTCGGAGTCGGAAATCTACGAGATTAAAGAGGAAAATTAGAGGAAATACAAAAGGGTATTCGAAATTCGAATTAGGATTCTTCTAGGCATGACTTACCTTGGCTGGCTGAAGGTGAGTGACTGATTTAGCGGAGACAAAATCGCCTCGAGGAAGCAGCTTGACGGAGGAGTCTGTGAAGAGTGATTCTCGGCGAGTTTGGAGAGAGAGTCTCTGAACATTAGGTAAGTGTAACTGGCCTCGGGTCGGGCTTCCGGCGGGTCGGATAATTAGATTACCACGCCCGGCGGTCGCTCATTAAACAGGCCTCGGGTAATCACCGCCCGACCCGAAATCCGGTCAATCCGGATGATTAACCGCGTTGACCGGGTCGGTTTCGGGTGGTTTTGCGGGTTTCCGGTTCAGACTCCCACCCCTAGTATTACATCATACAAGAATATCTCAACAAGTATTTAATAGTTTCATTGATCAACTCGGTTATTCAAGTTTAACGTTGTTAAAGGAAATAATCTTCAACCTCATTGTGTTATGATTTTTTGTCGAATATATAAGGTTGATATGTCATGCCATAGAAAATAAGTGATCATTGTGTGAAGTCAAACCGTATATCATTGTTGAATTGAAGGAAAAAATTAGCCTATTTTTTTTCATTAACAAATTATGTACAATGAACAATCGCATATATACAAATCAATCCTTAATCACCAACTCAATTAACTCCTCTCTTGAAGCCTGAATATTTGAACGTCTACGGAGCAACTTCGATGATGTTGGCGAATTGGTGGAGGTAGAGATGGGTTGTCATCGTCAGTGGAGGTAGAAGGGGGCATATCGTCGTCGACTGTTATGCAATGTATGGCCTCTATCCTCGCAATCCCCTCCTCAAGTCGAGCCCTCGACGCTCCTAACTTGTTCATAGCCAGGTTTACAGCTCGAATATCCTCATCCACTTCATTTTGAAGATGCTCAAGACTCTCAAGCAGGTGTACCTCCCCTCCCCTCCTATGTAGGTAGGTAGTGGTGGACCACTATGACAGTGAACAACGCCTCATGAATCCTAGCGGCTAAGCCCTCCATCAAATCGGAAAAATATATGAAAATGATAAAACGTAAATGTGATCTACGTTAAAAAATAAAAAGTAAATGTGATAAAAATTTATTAGTTATAAAGAATATTATAGGAATGATGTGATAGTAAGGATAACCCCTACTACCTTACCTCGGTAGTTATCTACTACAGATAGATAGAAGATAGCTACTAACACAAATATCACCATGAGCGATGGAAAGACAAAAGAATTAACACAACAATCTTGTGCTTCTTGTTATGCATGTAGTATATGATGAGATAGATTATCATACACTCTGCAATAACTCCAATAGCATAGATTCCCATAACAAGGTAGTTCAACAAGTGGACCGATGAACTGTGTGCAATACCTATAATAAAAAATGACAATATATTAGTTAAACTGTATAAAAACTACATAATGTTGTATAATAAATTATACTACAATGTTCAAATGCAATAAGTATGTGTATATATAAGTGTATAATCATTTTTATCATATATATTCTCAATGAGCATACTTGTATATAAGTTGTTATACACATTTTTTTAACTATTATCGAAAATATTAAGTAGAAACTAAATTCTAACATGCTTTTGTTATTGTGTATGAGATCTATATATTTATATGATACGGGGATATGGAGAACATATCTAGTAGATTGTGTTGACGTCATAAGTTAATTATACAAAATCATCATCTTCTTGTTAGATTTTATAGTGATAGACGACATAAAAGTAGAATTTGATAAAATGTATCATATAAAGACATCTATATAATTTGTTATATATAACAACTGATAATATATATGATTTATATAACCAACAATTGATAATTTTTTATATATAACAATTGATAATATATGATTTATAAAACCAACAATTGATAATTTTTTATATATAAATATATATATATATATATATATATATATATATATATATATATATACTAGCTTTTCGCCCGCAACTTGTTAAATATACAAGTTTAAATTTCGTTTAGAGAAAAGAATAAATAATTTGAGTAAGTAAAATACCATTCTTATTAAGAAAATTTGTCTATTTTATTCATTATTTATTTATAACACTTTAATCTCAGTGCTCTATATTTTATTTTATTATTGATAAAATAAAATAAAACTGCATGTAAACTCTAAATTATAAATTTCATATAAGAAAGAAAATCAGACATTCATAAGCTTAGTTAGGCACCTTTAAGGTATGCTTTGAGATCGTTTGGTTGGTCTGGGTTTTTGACGACTTGGGCGTCATTGATTCCTCGACCAGTCAGTTTATTTGGTGATAATACAAGTGTTATACAGAGGGAATTGGAAAATTTTGTAGCCTAATTTAAAATTTTATGTACCGTCAGTAGCCAATTGCGTAACTATGTCCAAAACTAGCACAATTTGACTGGCAGCCAGCGCGTAGCCAGCCAGCCAGGCTGGCGTAGCTGGCCAGCCACAGCTACATACTACAATCCCACAATCCATTTGCCAGTTAAATGTTGAAATCAAATATGGTTTATTGCAATTTGGTCACTTATTTTTATCTATTTTACAAATAGATTATTATTATTATTAATTTGATAATATAAGCTGGTCTTGATAAAATAATAATATATAAGCTATAATTAATTAAAGAAAATTATATTAGCCGTCACAATCTCTTGAGTTGGAAGCACAACGATGAAGGAGACAACGACTTCCAATAATAGTTTTAACTTTGAATCAATCAGTGCATAACCAGCGCAACGCATAGCCAGACCAGCGGGACGTGACCTCGAGTCACGTTTGTTTTAACTTTGAATTACGAATCCCAATGTCACGTTTGTCGTTTGTCGTTGTTTTAACTTTGAATTGTTGTGCCTCCAACAAACGTGACATCGGGATCCGTAACTCAAGAGATTGTGACGGCTAATATAATTTTCTTTAATTAATTATAGCTTATATATTATTATTTTATCAAGACCAGCTTATATTATCAAATTAATAATAATAATAATCCATTTGTAAAATAGATAAAAATAAGTGACCAAATTGCAATAAACCATATTTGATTTCAACATTTAACTGCAAAATGGATTGTGGGATTTGTATGTACGCTGTCTGGCCAGCGCATCGCTGGCTGGCCTGGCTACGCGCGGTGGCTGGCTGCCGGCTCAAGATTGTGCTAGTTTTGGACATAGTTACGCAATTGGCTACTGACGGTACATAAAATTTTAAATTAGGCTACAAAATTCCAATCCCCTTATACAGATTGTTGTGAACCCCGTTCTTCATGATCTCATAAAGCATATTGAGACTCATGTCCATTAATTACATTCAAGATCTTGTCCATGATGGCACCATGCATCTCATTATTTCATGTCTCCTCCAAAGAACATATTGTTAATCTTCTCACTAAGTTCGTTTCTTCGTGTCGTCACCCCTTCTTGTCAGGCAAATTGATGTTGCGAACTTCTCATCAATTTGAGGGGAGAATGTTAGACAACTATGTAGTTAATTAGGGTAGTTTGGTAATTGCATAAATTACCCTAAGCTAACCTGTAAATAGTTGTGTAATAATACCTACCTGAAAGACATATTGTACGGTGCCACCTCCTTCTTCTTCTTCTTTTCTTTCTCTCTATGATAACAAGAACTCCATATCTTCTATATGTGGATTATTTAACATATACCGTTAATGAACCATATTATATCTGTGTTTAGTACCTTTTTATTGTGTTTATCGCTGTGTCTAACAATTAATGCCATATATGAACGCTCTTTTTAGCAAGAATTATTGCAGTAAGATAATGACTAGGAGGATTTGAAAGGTATTATGAAATTAAGATTCTCAAGGCTTAGCCTATAAAACAGTTAATTCGAAACACAAAACTCAGACCAGTAGTAACCTAAGCAATGGGTATGGGTGCTAGTGGGGAGGAAACATTAATAATAATAAATGTGTATGAAGTGAAGTGACGGGTGTGAGTGAAGACAAAACTCATTTTTGAAAAAATTGCATGCCTGGTGGCCATGCATGTTATGTTGATGTGGTGCTGCAGGCTACATGCTTCTCCCTTTTTTGCTTTTTGGAAACATATGTATGTCTTCATTTCTAATGTCTTCTAACTACACCAATCATGTTATCTCTTCAAACTTCATTCAAACTATGATACAAGACAAAAACACCCACCTTTGATTCCCTCCCCTAGCTAATACTAAATCCCCATCCTACCCTCCTCTCTAATTTTCAATAACATCCTCGATTAGAAACTTTCTACCCTGAAAGATACTCTCTTAAAATGAAGGTACGTATTTAAGATATGGTTAATGGTTCTAGGAATGCTATTTAACGAAACTTTAGCTTGAGATTGTTGATTTTACTTAGTGAGTTGGGAATGCCTAATTAACTTATTAGTCTATCAAGTCAATTGTTTGAAACTCACTTACGTAGTTGGATGCACCCACCAATTTTGCTCGGTAGGTTGAGAACGCCCAACTTGCCAATTTATCTAGTAAATTGCTTGAAATCCAACTACGTAGCTCTACCTAGATTTGTCGCATTCTAGATTGAAACATTGAACCTTTATGCGAAGTGGCTTGCATCATATCACATATTGGGTCAATGTCTCCTCCTTTGAGAGATAACAATAACACTTCAATTTTGAGAATATTACATAGAATTTCATCGTTATCTCGATAACGAAACCCTGAGTGTTGACCTGTGTTGGCCCACCCCAGTTCCGCAGGAGGGCAACCAGGTAATTTCTCATTCTGCAGATCCCAAATGGCTTCACCATCCCTGCAGCTGCATAACAAATCTGTCTGTTATGGTGTGCTGCTATCACTAGCCTGCAGGGGACCCCCCTCTCCTCTCCTCTGAGTCCCACTTGCAAAATATAAAAAAATAAGACAGCATGAGATACAATACAAATGCAAACAATTATTAAATACATAGAATAGATTTCTTAAATCTTTTAGGATACCCTTTTTGGCCCAATTTCAGTGCAGTCACAGTCCAACCTTATAACTTATTATTATTTTGCCCATGTCACTAAACCCCTTCACTCTTCTTTCCTCTGAATCCACAAGGCAGTAAAAGCAGCAGCCTTTTCCTCCCCTTCTTCTTCTTCTGCTACTGTTTCTTTTGCTTCTATCATAGTATGGCTTCTGCTACCATCAAATTGTACCCTTCATTCTTCTTCTTACTGCTCTTATTCTTCTTCTCTGCTGCTGTCCTTGCTTCTCCTCAAGGTTCCTTCTTAATTCTTCTTCTTCTTGTTTTTGCTTTTGAAATTTGTGCCAATGATGAATGACCCTTTATCCAATGTTGCAGGATTCATAAGTCAAAATTACCATGGCCATGATGTGAAGAACCCTACATTGCCACAACTCAGGCTTCCCCTATCCAAGGTGAGACAAATTCTTATGTTGGTATGTTTCGTTTTAATGGGTCTTCTCACCTCAAAAGATAGCTTAGACCGCGAGACATCTAGTGCCATGTTTATCGTAGTACTTTGCACTTATCCTGTTCTACAACCATCGGTCAACATGTTTGCTACCCATTAACTAACAGCCTCCTTTTTACACATCGGTTCATCTGTTTGCTACCCATTAACTAACATCCTCCACTGTACACATCGGTCAATCCATTCGCTACCCATCAACCGACATCCTCAATATTTGTGACTCAGTAACTAACATCTTTCCCTTTACAACTCGGTTAATCGGTTCACTACTCCACCTTCAACGTTACTATTCCCTGAACATCTGCTAACAACTTCTCCTTTACACATCAGTCCATATGTTCCAAACCCGTTAAATAATAACCTTCCATTTACACATCGGTCTATCTGTTCGCAACCCATCAACTGAATTACGACATTGTTTTTTTGGGATTCGGAAAACCAGGAGGATGAGAAGAGTGAAGACAATGGGAAGATAATGAAAGGAAGAAGCTATGGAAGGAGAATTTTGATAGGGTCAATGGCACCAATATGTACATACAATGAATGCAGAGGATGCAAGTTGTATGCAAAGAAGTGTTGGGCAGAGCAAGTCCCTGTTGAAGGCAATGACCCTATGAACAGTGCTTATCACTACAAATGTGTTTGCCATAGGTGATTATGTTTATGAACCCTAAATTAGCATTGCCAAATTTTGGTTTTTTTTTTGTTTTATCCTAGATGGGTTATGCCTAGTTTGTTTGATTATTTTTCTTTTTATTTGTAGTTGAGAATTTTTGTAAGAGTAAGCACATTAATTCACTTGGACTTTTGAGTTTTGGTGTTTGTTCAATTTTATATGGAGGGTTGTTAATCGATTTGAGTTCAATGTTAGTCGGATATTGTTATTTTAAAAAATGCAAACTTATGGTTGAGTTGATGGAATATGAAAAGTTGAACCGCCCATAAAAATATATTAGACTTTAACAACAACTTATAAAACGAATTTGCATATTAATGTAGTTATAAACCCAATGATGAGTGTGTCATGCCTCGAGGAAATCTTCATCGTATAAGTTACTGAAACCACAACTCAGTGATAGGTACTACTGATGGATTTAGGGGAGCCTTCCCGTGATCGTGGCACAACTCAGATTTTCAAGTATATACGTATAAATTTTGTGGTATTTTGAGGTCAAGATATTGTTATATTTCAAATTAGACTTGTTACATTAATTTTCCAAATTAGACTTGTTATGTTTCAGATTCTTTCCATATAGCCCAATGTGTTGAACCATCCAAGTTCTACTCTTAGATTTCAACATGAAAATATCAATTCATATGTGATAAAAAGTGTAGCCATATATATATAAGTTATAGTTTTGTGCGTTTGAGTAATTCAGCTCAATGCCCTATCGAATATGACCTATTTTGTCAATTGTCACTTCTTTCGATCTCGAATCTGAGTCAACATCTCGTATAAGTTGTACATATTATGTCTCTTAATTGGATGGTGTGTGTATATATGGTCTAATAACTAAAATTCTTTGTTAATACTCTTGACCATGGTTGTGACCTCTCATTTCTTATCCAACCTTGTTTTTTCATTGTCTTTTCTTTTGTATATTATTTTGAATAATCCCAAAAAGAAGTAAGAAAACAAACAACATGGTAATAATTCAACTTCTAGGGTTAGATTGGTACCCAATTGGGGGGTTTTGTTATATATATATGCATATGATGAAGGTAGCAAGTAGCTAGGGATTTTTCAGGGTTCCTTATTTTGGGGGCAGGACTCTGAAAGTGCCCACATGACTTGTTCAAAGTGGTCCATCATAATTTCATCTCTTATGTTCTTGGTTTTGTGTGGGGAGGGGGGGTCATATGGTAACAAAGGAAGGTCACATGTTGGCAAAGCAAGTTTGACTGTCTTTTGAATCAACTCATACTACCACTCCCTAACATTATAACAAAAATTGAATTTACGGGTTCGTTGAGTTCTCATGTAGGCTGAGATAAGTGGATGAAAATTCCCTTCTTAATAAAAATCAACCAAAAGGTAAAACGACGTCGTTTTGTTTTACTGACAAGTCAAATCTGACAACCTACGGGCTGAGTCAGCAAAATCGTAACGGCGTTAATCAAAATTCTTAAGCATTCTAAGTAGAGAGGTGTGTTTTGCGCAAATAATTGTAGAGAATTTGTTTGTTATCTTTCAATAGTATAGGGACCTCCCGGTCTGTAAATGTAGCCCAAATTGGGCTAATTTCAATCTAGCCCACAAATGTATTCATGAAGCCGAGCCCGGAAGAGGGTGGCCCATAAAATCTGACCAGACTTTGGGCCAGATATTTGAGTATATCCCCCTGAACTTTTGGCCCAATTTCATTACACTTACCATGGGCTTGATTGCTTCGTTGATCCACGCTTTATTTGTTCATTGTGGCATGGTTATTTGTGTATTATTTATTTATTATTGGTGTATTAGTTATTGTGTATGTGTTATTTATGTGTGGGAATGGATCAGCATCCAATAGAATGTGGGTTTGGAAAATTTCAAACCCATTCTCGATCATTAAATCTAGTTGACTCTTTGACCAATCTAATGGTCCAGATCTGTCAGGGGTATTTAAGACTTTACACAAATACTTTAATTATTATATTTAATTTAAATATATTATTATTATTTTTTATTTAAATGTTTTATTTTTATTACATTACGCAAACACTGCACAGCAGCAGCCACTGTCCTCGGCCGCCGGCCACCTTCGCTGACTACCGGCGCCGGCGATTTTCCGGCGACTTTTTCCGTGCTTTTTCCGGTGATTTTTTCGACAACTTTTTCGGTGAATTTTCTGACGAGGCTCCGGAGACCGACCAAAATCCGGTGACTTTTCCGGTGAGGACTAGTTAACTAGTTAACCTGATTTTTACTAATAATTTGTTAACAATATTTTTTATTGATAACTAGTTAACCTGAGTTTTTATAGGTAACTAGTTAACATGTTATCCAATCGAATTAACTAGTTACCAAGTTGTTAACTAATTAACCAATTGAGTCAACTATTTAGATTTTTAGTTCATAACTAGTTATCAAAATCAGTTAACTAGTTAACTAGTTAATTTATCGAGTGAACTAGTTAACATTATGATTTAGATAACGAGTTAACTTGTTATCTAATCGAGTTAACTAGTTAACCAATCAAGTTAATCTAGTGAATCAGTCGAGCTAACTAGGTAATTCGATAAGTTAACTAGTTAACCAATCGAGTTAACGAGTTACCAAGTTGTTAACTAGTTATCTAATCGAGTTAACTAGTTAACATCATGATTTAGATAACGAGTTAACTAGTTAACCAATCGAGTTAACTAGTTATCTAATCGATTTAACTAATTACCAAGTTATTAACTAGTTAACCAATCGTGTTAACTAGTTAGCTTATCGAATTTAGTTATCCAATCGAGTTAACTAGTTATCCACTCGAGTTAACTAGTTAACCAGTCGAGTTAACTAGTTAACCAATCGAATTAACTAGTTATTCAATCGAGTTAACTAATTATCTACTCGAGTTAACTAGTTAACCAATTGATGTTATTTTAACTATAATACAATTAGTTTATATATTTGAATGTAAATACAGAACCATACAAATGACAGAAATCCAAACTATGTCTTCACCTGAACCAACTTGTTAAAATTCTTCTTAAAGGACTTGTGCCCCCAGCTGCTTGCTTCTATGAAGCTCCTATTGCAATCCTTCTTCATCCCCAAATCCATATAATTAACATCCGTACTTTATAGGCATCATTGAAACCCAAGCAGTCATGTAATTATTGTAAAGCTTTTCTTCATCCAATCCATATGCATGTCCGTGCTCTTCTCCCCGTCTTGCCAGTTGGTCAATAAAGAACTGAATCATGAAAGCTCTCCCCTTCCAGCCAGGAAATGGAATCGCCAATCATCAACGGGCAGTCTTCTCTAAGGAAGCGCTTCACCTCCCTCCTGCTGCTGAAGCTTCAAGGTATCAGCTTCTCTTCTCTCATCGAATTGATCAATACGACGCCGAATCCACCGTCTCCCGCCTCGCCGTGAACCAAGTCAATCCGATTTCTCCCTGTTCCCGTTTAGCTTGATCAGAAATCTGAACAAGACATTTAGAAACTCCCAATTCGCCAACTCCCTCATCTCCGTCTCCATCAACCCTTCCTCCGCCATGATCTCATCTCAAACTCCTCCCAAACCACCCATCGCCGCCGCAAACTGAAACCCTTCACCCAACCCCTCCTCCAGCACCTCCAAGCGCAGATCTCCTCTCTCCACCAACTAATCCGACCAGAATTCTCCGATAACAACATCAGCGACCAGATTCCTCCAAGATTGGCTAATTTGACCAAGCTCTTGACACTCCGGTTGCAGAACAATGAGCTCTCTAGCCGTGGAATCTGTTGGAGTTGAGGTGTATTAAGGTTAGATCGGTTAGGAGGGATAACTCGTCGACGAGGTTTCCTTTGCAGATTCGCACGGTTGAGATCTGGAAAGTGACGACTATATCCATCCAGGTGTCGAGTACTGAAGAAGATCAGTCGTTGGGAGATTGTGGATTTTCCCAGATTGGAGAACGGCGACGGAGGCGGCCAGGGGTAGCTCCGGCAGGGTGGGGTGTTGAGTGGTGATACTGATTCCTCTGCTGATCCATTTGCCACCGACCGTACCACCTGAATTCGAATCCATTGTCGGCGGCGACGAGTGGTCGGCGGATGTGTGGATTAGAGGAGGAAGGACCAAGACGAGAGGAAGAGAGGGGTTGTATTTTGTAGAAAGACAGAAATACCCCTCCGGGTTTTAAGTTTGGAAAGTTCCAAACCCGGAGGGTTTGGACGCAGATCTGATGCCTTCATGTGTCACTATTTTTGTTCACAATTAACAAATGAATAACATATAAAATAAAAACTCACAAAAAATAACACATATGAATAGTTTGTTGCCGTTTTAATTTCGGGCATGCCATTACAAGTGAAGTGGAGCTGTACGGGCAGGTTGAGTGGTTCATTGCCTCGACTAAATAAAAATAGGTAGGTTGAGTGGTTTATTGGCTCGGTTAATCAATTTGAATTATGTACTTATGAATTTGAATTTTGAAATAATCACGTTACAAGTTGAATTAGGTTACATGTTAATTGATTCTTGAGTTACTCAGGACTAGTGAATAAATGTTACATGTCAATAACATTTGCTAAACAATAACTTAACCAAACTCGATCGAGTAGAGACTAGAGAGTCGTGTGTAATATTATTTAAACACAAACCCATAATGACCCATGATAAGATCTAACCTAATTGAAATCGAAAGAGATACATTCAAACAAAAGAATCTTGAAATGTGTGTTTTAGTCCATTGCTTTTTTATTCTAACTAGAAAGGGTCTTATTTTGTATCCATTTTAATAACATTAGCAGAACATAGTGTCTTTCCCTTTCGCAATTACAATCGAGGTCCAACTGAAGATCAGAACTATTACAAACGATACAAAATAACAACCTTTTGATATTATGAATTGCCCTGTTCCGGATAATCATAGTTGGAACACAGTTCAAAATTTTTGTTTTTTTGTAATTATGTTTGTGAATCACAAAATCCTTAGATGTCCTAATTTTTTCAAATCAGTTCTTTTTTTGCATTCTGTTCCAAGTTTGTTCATATGGAATAGAGTGTTCCAATGTATGATTGTGTGTGAAAAGTTTAGCAGTTGGTAGATGAATTAAATAGTTGTGCAATGTGGGCTTGGTTAATTGGTAGTTGTTCCTAATTGTGTTTTGCGGAACAGAGCAATTAAGTAGGTCGGGGTTTTAATTTGTACCTAATGAATTAAATAGTTATGTACTGAAATTGGAACTTAGGTTGAACAAAGATGTTTGCTGAATATGTAGGATGTTTTTTTACTTGTGCATGAAATTCTGATTTAGCCTGTTATATGTGTGCTAGTGATTGACAATTTATTTGTTCAATTGTTCCTATGAGGTTCATGAGGAACATGGACAAGGTTCTGCTTCGATGCCTCCCGTTGCCACTCCAAATTTTGAATAAAATGGATCAGTTGATTAAAAAAACATGGAGAATCTCCACCGAAATCCATGGGTCTAACTTCCAATGGGCCTATCGATGAGGATGTAATATCAACCACTTCGAGATTCATTGATCAAACTTCATGAAATTGAAAATAAAAATTAAAAAGTTATATGATTTGAATCGAGGACGGAGAATAGCAATGGAGGGGGTAGCAGTGACGCCAGTTCACAAGAGTGTGCCGATTGAAATATGATCAATGGATGTAGGGTTTAAAATACCAAATGTTAATATGATCAGTGGCTTTACAGATTGAAATATTATTAATGGGTTTTGGGTTTAAAATAGATTAACATAGAATATTAAAAGGTTTAAAGTATGGTTTTACCACTAGAAGGGCTGATATAGGAGGAAGTGGCGCAGGTAAGATGAATGTGCAAATGGACTCGTAGGCGGAGCTGAGCACTAGTCACCGATCTACCCTCAAAAATATCCTCGTTACGAGCCTTCCAAAGTAACCAAAGTGCAATCCCGCAAGAATATGACTAGTGGACCACCGCTAAACTTCGCCACCAAACTTTCACCAAATAATTTTCATCGATGTCGCCAGAATTCCGCCGTCAAATTCCATCTACGTTGCCGGACTTTTTCCGCCGCCAAATTTTTGTCGTCGGACTTTCACAGATGTCGCCGAACTTCCGTCGCCGAATTTTCATCTATGTCACCAGAATTCCGCCATCATATTTTCATCGACGTCACCAGGATTTCTTCGCCACCAGATTTTCGTTGATATTGACGAAAATTTAGCTATAATACCCTAAACCCTAATTGGTGGAATTCAATAGAAAATTTTTGACGGAAAAATCTCAAATGTTAAAAGGATTTTGGCGATATATCCTGACGATTGAATTATACAAGTATAATTTATGACGACATATTTTTTTATTCAAACTTTACCAGCAAAAAGTTTGACGGGTTAAGTCCCAAACAAATTGTTCTTACGGGTTAGACTCTGTTTGATAGGTTAGTTTGGTATTTGGGCTTTCCCAGACCCAAACCTAATTTCTCATTCCCATTTCTTAACCCCAAACCCAATTTATAGTTTTAATTTTGGTACATGGGTTCCCAATTCTCTAAATAATTTGGGAATTTAAATTTGGAAATGGGAATTCCCTAATCTCAATCCCAAACTTCGACCCCTTTTTTCGGCCCTTTTGATTATTATCATTCATTATCTTTACATTGATAAGTACGGCACCGGATCTACGTCCAACCCATAGTGGGTTGGACGGTTCCAACCAAGGGTATATTTGGAATTCGTGAAAATTAAATAACCCTACCCTTCTCTCCTTCCCATCCCCAGATATCATCATCGGCAAACTCATCCGTCAACCACCGACCAATTTCCGACGCAGCATCGTAAATCCTCTTTCGGCTTGCCCACCACCGCTCCTCCGCCTCTCGTCTCGTTTCTCTACCCTCTTTCACTTTGCATTCTCGCCATCTTCTCTTCTATTTCACCCTAACTCCTCTGATCCCCTCCTCTCGAAACTTAGCTTGGCTCTCTCCGCAAGGAAGTCTTGTTAACGTGGAGGAATCTGGCTCTTCGGAATTACTTGGAGGAAGTCTAGGTAAGGACGAAATCGTAGCTTGGGAGATGTTCTCTCCGATTCAGAGCTCCCTCATCGTCGCCGTGATTGGCGTTGCCGCTTCCGAGTCGAGGATGAACCAGACCATCTCACAGCTCAATAAGTCTATCGAGCATAGGGTTCTGGGTCAGGGTCGAATGAATCAAACTTACCGAAGAAAAAAAATGCAATTTTCGGGCTCAATGAAGTCGCCGCCGTGACTCCGGCAACTCCGTGGTCGGCAGATTAAATTGGGAAGAAGATATCATTTATCATCATAATCCTTCAAGTGTTTTAGTTCACAATTTGGTACTCGATGTTTCCCCAACTAATAAGAAAGTCTATAACTTTTTGTTTGTTACAATGGAATCCCAAAATAATTAGTTTCAACTAAAAAACTGTAACTTTTTATTTATTACAATGACAGCCCAAAATAATTAGTTACTTAGATAACATGCCACCAGCTAAAAAATAATATTACTTAATGCAATTAACTAATTATATCGTGGTTAGATAAACTAGTTAACATAAAAACCTAACCTCTAACTATATAATCTGGTCGTCGAATAACGGCAGCGGCTTGCTGTCAAACAAACTGGTCTTCCTTGATGGTATCAAGAACCAATCTCAACCATTGATTCATTTTTAAATCTAATGGTTTAAATTAAAGGATATAAATGTCATTTCACAATTTAATTTAATTTCTTCTTTTTTAAATTTAATTGTTTATGTTGCCGGAAAGTCTTCGATGATCGAGCTCCGGCGAGCTGCGCCGGAGCTCCGACGACCGGAGCTCCGGCAACCGGTGCTCCGGCGAACGGAGCTTAGATGAATTTTTCAACGACTTCTCGGACGACCGGAGCTCCGATTTCGAAAAAATTTCAGCCACTGGACCATCGTCGTCAGACCTATTTTTCTGGAAAAAAAATTTCGGTGACGTTTCGTACTCGTTTTTAATGTGTACACGTTTCTGTATATGTGTATGTACACACTTCTGTACATAAATTGTGTACACGTTTTATACATGTGTACATGTTTTGTACAAGTTTATGTACATACATTTTTGTACACTTGTACACAATCTTGTACACATGTACACAATTTGTACACGTGCACATACTCTTTTGTACACATATTTATATACGTGCACATACTCATTATACACGTATACAATATCTTACATTTTTTATGTACACGTGTACACACATTTTCGATGACGCTTCGTACTCGTTTTTAATATGTGTACACATTTATGTATATTTGTACGTGCATATTTCTGTACAAAAACTGTGTACTCATTTGCACACATTTTTCGTACACGTGTTATATACGTGTATACGTTCTATACACGCACACATTTATATACTTACATTTTTGTATACGTGTACACTTATCTTGTACACATACTTTTTTGTACACCTCTACACATATACGTGCACATACTCATCGTTCGCGTGTACACAATATCTTACATTTTTATGTACACGACACATTTTATACTTGTGTACACCTATTCGTACATGTGCACACTTATTTTTTACACTAGTGTACACGTATTTTGTACTCGTGTGCAGATATTCTGTATAAATCATGTGCACGTTGAATAAAATAATGTGTGTACACCTTCACACGCTATTTTTTATACTAGTGTACACATACTTCGTACTCATGTGCACACATTATGTATAAACCATGTGTACGCTACTTAATAAAATAATTTTATTGTTATATAACCTCAAAAACACTCAGTGGCATAGTGGTAGGAACTTAGTTTTACAATAAGGAGGTCAAGGTTTCAAATACCCTCACAAACTATTTTTTAAATAATTATTGTGGTGTGCCGGTAGCAAGCAGCGGCAGAGGGGTGGTGCCCGGCGGCCGGAGGCGGAGAGGAGGACGGCGCCATCGGCCAGCGACCGAGCGGCGGCATGGCGGCGCGCCGGTGACCGGAGGCGGTCGGACGGCGGGGTCGGGGTAGGATCGGTCGATGACAGGGATGGGCACTTTGAAATGTAAATACCTAGTTAGACCATGATCATGAAATTAATCATGTTGGACTTTTCTGAAATTCAAAACCCTTATTTATTTGATCCATTGATCTTGAATTAATCATGTTAATTTTTGATAACTATTATGGAATAACTTTGTTAACCAGTTATCTGATCATGTGAATAATAGTTAACAATTTTGATAGCTAGTTATCTAATAGATGTTTAAACAGTTAATTGATCATGGTGTTAATTAGTTAACAATTTGTTTGCTAGTTATCTAATGATGATGTTAACTAGTTAATTCGATAGGTTAATTAGTTAACTAATTTTGATAACTAGTCATGAGAAAAAACAAGGTTAATTAGTTAACTATATAACTTAACTAATTAACAACACGTTTACTACTTATATGATGATGTTAACTAGTTAATTTGACAAGTTAACTAGTTTACTAATTTTGATAACTTGTTATCATCTTAAAAAATGTTAACTAGTTTTCAAAATTAATTAACTAGTTAACTTGATTGGTTAACTAGTTAACTCGATTAAATTACTAGTTAACAACTTGTTAACTAGTTAACTCGGCTGGTTAACTAGTTAACTCGATTGGTTAACTAGTTAACAACTTATAACTAGTTAACAATTTGATAACCAGATAACTCAATTAGATTACTAGTTAAATAGTTATCTAAATCATGATGTTAGCTAGTTAATTCGATAAGTTAATTAGTTAACTAATTTTGATAGCTAGTCATCATCTTAAAAAAAATGTTAACTAGTTTTCAAAATTAATTAACTAATTAACTCGATAAGTTATCTAGTTAACTAATTATGTTAATTTGATAACTAGTTAACTAATATTGATAACAAGTTATCAAACAAAAAAACGTTGTTAACTAGTTATCAGATAAAAACCATGTTAACTAGTTATCAGTTAAAAAAACATTGTTAACTAGTTAACAGCAAAATAATGTGTTAACTAGTTAACTAATTTTGATAACTAGTAATCAACTAAATTTTTTGTTAACTAGTTATCTAAATCATGATGTTAATTAGTTATCAAACAAAAAATGATGTTAACTAGTTTATCAGGTAAAAATCATGTTAACTTTTTATCAGTTAAAAAAACACTGTTAACTAGTTACCAGCAAAAAAATGTTAACTAGTTTTTTTAAAAGAAAAAAAAGTTTAAAAAAAAGTTTTATTTTAAATATAATAATTAAATTATGTGTGTAAAGTCCTAAATACCCCTAACAATCTAGACCATTGGATTGGTCAAAGGGTCAAACAGTGATCTAATGGTTGAAATGAAGGTTGGAAATTTTCAACCCTTACAAATGGTTGGATGGGGATCAGCTGCCGATAAATACCTCCTAGAATGTTCTTTGATTCTTTCATTCCTTTTTTTCCCAAACATATTTTGTCCTTTTTAATGATTTTTCTTAAATATCGTGGACCTAAAATGCAAGAATTTTATACTTTTAAGTCCCAAAGAAAAAAATGCTCTTTGACCAAAGAAAAATACTTTACCAAAACAACAATATCATTAACATTAAAAAGTTCATATTTCGGGAGATGGTAAAGTATATATTCATACATATATACATGTTACCCTAAAAATTCACATAAGCCTATAAGTTTATCACACCATGACTTAGGAGACATCTAAAAGCCTGACGCGTCACATAACAGACAACTTTATTTGTCGAACACGACAACACTAAGACATAACGTCAATAGTTTGAAGAAAAACGTAGCATGTTGATCAATCCATGTAAGGAACCGGGTACGCCATCACTGGACCTAACAAAGGGGACAAAGAAAAGCAACGAGGTTGGATAATCACACACAACAAATCAGTCAGTCCGACTATTGGGCAGATAGCCTTATATCTCAGCTCCAGCTGATAGATTAGGGCAGACGAGAGAGAAAATGAAATAGAGAGAGGAGAGAGAAAATAGAGAAAAGAGACTGTCAACTCTTATGACACTAATACATCGGCGTTATGACACTGATATATCATTGATTATGTTATAATAGCGTCATATCACACTGTTATATTGCTGCTATATACATGTTATGCAATTGTTACGGGGTTTTATACGTTATATAACCGAAATAACACTTGCGTAGAGGTTTGATTTTTTTCTCAAAAAATTCTACAAAACATATCAAAATTGATATCATTAGACTCGAAAAAATAAAACAAACACCTTTTATGAAGGACAAAATTGATTTTTAGCTATGTATAATGTGTTATTAGTCATTAATCAATTGTTAGGGGAAATAGGAGAGAGAAAATAAGTCAGAAAAATAAAAATTAAAATTGAAAATTGACATTCGGGCAGCTGCCCGGCGAATTGAAGAGACAGGCGGGCAGCCCCTTGTTAAAATTTCAACGTTTTTATTATTTTGTTTTTTAATTGTTTGGTGGTCCATAGGCCACTTGGCCTTTCTTCATTGGATTAGAGGCTCTCAGCTGGAGCTGAGAAAAAATGCCTTCAGCCCTTTAGCGAAATTGCAAATCGATGGCGAGGCTGAGGGGGTCTACCCTGAGCCCGAGCTCAGGGTCCCCTGGACTAGAATAGTTAAAATATATGTGATTTCTAGTATGAAAATATGTTTGGTTTATTGTATTTTAATTTATGTATTGGGCACAAGGTCTACTAACATCATGACTTCGCCACTGATGAAGAGTGGGAGATCACGAGCAACTATAAACGAACACAAGTAAAAAGATATTCCCTTATGTATGTTTGGCATGGCACCTCTTATATGCTTATGGTGCCACTTCATATTAATCATGATTGATATTTTTTCTTGTATCTGTCAAAATATATGATTGTAGTAGCTCATTTGACATATTATAAAAATTTCAGGGACCTATGAACACTGACTCAAAACATTCTTCTTATTATTATCTGAAACAAATATTACATAAGTAATGGTGACGTGTAGGATGACGTGTTGGAGACATTTAATCATGAGTTCAGCTACCCGGGTCAGCCCATTACGGGTCAACTCGATCAAACTAATTTAAATGGCTCGTGTAACTCGAACCTATTTGATTAAAACCAAAGTCATGAGAGGTGTCATTTAGAGGAATGAACTTACCAAACAATAGACAATAATGAACACTAAATAATCACGTCTTCATATATGACACGACATCATATGGGTGATTTGATTGATGAAATTAGATATGAGAATTTGATTTCAATTCCCGACACACTGAGAATTGTAGTGTTATTATTTAGGTCATCCCAATTGGACGGGAATTGAGACCCAATTCCATCAATCAAATAGCTCACGACTTTTGTTAACATTACATTGCAAAGTGATAGAGACTAAGCAAGAAGCCTAGGATCGACCAACTTGTTACTATGGTTTGATGAAATTTTCACAAAGAACTTTATCAACAAAAAAGATATAATTCTCGTGATCATTTTCTTCTTCTTAATTACAAGTGTTCATCATCGTTAACTTCTAAATAATCCACATCAATAGTTTAGGTCTACATATGTTATAAGTGGATCAATATCATGTAATTCACGAACAAATAAAGATGGAATTTTTTTTATCTAAGAGATCGTTTCCTGCAAGAAATCTAAAAACAGGGGAAATTGGCTCTTCCGAGGAAATTAGATTATTGTTGGGTGAATTGTGCAATTATCATCAATTCAATTTCTTGTTTCCTTGTCTTTTTTTTATATTAAGGAATTGGAAATAAATAACCACCAAAATGTCCATATTACCCTCAATTTTTAGCCCATTTGTTGCCCTCATTCTATCTCCGACAACAAACTCTTATCGGCTGTGATTTTTCCAACCCATCTTCGATTGTTGTATCTTCCCTCCAACCTGTCTCCGATCTTGTTTCCTCGTCCTAGTGTTTCGTTAGGAAGGCCACATCCAATCTGAGTTGTTTCACGTCTCCTCGTGTAATGAAATGAAGGATCAACATGAAACATGAATAAATGCCACAACTGAAGCTATTGCAGCAGTTAGACACCATGAACACGGAATTCTAAAAATAAAGCAAAGAATTCTCCACTGTTAAAGTTAGAGGAAAGTAGTTGTCCCTCTTTCACCACTCAAGGTCATGGAATAAGTTCCCTACAATTACTCACAATTTTTTTTATCTGAATGGATATATATTATGTATGAGAGGGATATAAAAAAAAGGTGGCATCCCTCATCCAAGACCAAAGTAAGACACCAAACCGGTCAAAGGTAGGCTGAGAGGGACGGAAAGTAAGAAACAAATATGAACAGAAAAGCAGAAAACAAAGCCTAGACAAAACAGAGTAAAAAATAAGACCACGACCACTGTTTGCAGAAAATAGAACACATATGAAAATGGTGAGGCTAATGTTAGGAAAGCAACGACCTATTTCAAATAGTTTGGTATTAGAGGATTGTTCCGTAGGGTTGATTTTTATTTGTTGGTTTGTCTTCGCAATTGTCTCACAACAACAATATTCATAATTAGCTATGAAGACTGATATGTCACAAGAAACAGAGGGCGAGTTTGAAGACCACCAACAAAAAAAAATGAGTTCAAGACAGCGGGAGTATGAGGAGTATTGCGATGGTAAGATGGAAAAAAGAATCTAGGGTTTTTAATCGGAGAAGACGGCTTGAGTATGAGGAAGAAACACCTATCAGATAAAAAAGCAAAAGAAAGAAAAAATAGGAGTAGAAACGTATTTGCGGGTTGAAGAAGAAGCTGAACGGCAAACAAGTCAAAAGGAGATGCACGATAGGAAGAAGAAGGCGTGATGATGATATGTTTTTTTTCGGATAAAAAAGAGTGGTAAGGGTGTAAACAAATTAGATTAATTGTTAATTCCTCCTAAAATCCTCACGTTTCAAATGGATTTGTAAAACCCATTCAGAGGTGATTTGGGGTTGGCCTGGGAATTTAATTCCGCTGACTTTGATGTGTTACTTTGGGTCAGGAAACAAGGAATTCGGAGGGAAGGGGAATTTGGCAAAATTCCACCCCTTAATCCCTTCCCAAGGAACGACCCCTAAGTTGAGTCTAAGACCTTGTAGTCTATTAGTAAAGTAACTACACCTCCATGAAGGAGTTCACTGTTCACCCAAATCGGGTCGATTGGGTCATTCGGGTCACGGGTCGCCATATTTAAAAATTGACTCTAACCCTAAACTTTTGGGTTGGGTTGCGGGTCATTTCGGGTTACAAGCGCTTTGAGTTATAAAAAAAATTAAACATCATTATCACAATTTTTTATATTTATGAATACATTATCACAAAATTATTAAAAAGAAATAGACTCAAATTTAACTAAATCAAGTTCAACTAATAAATGATGAATGTGAGATGTAGAAACATGTATAAAATTATAGTTCATAGCTCATACAACATGTATAGAAACACATATTAATGACGTAAGTTATACACAAGGCACTTGAATCGATGATGTAACATTCCAACCTTTTTTGACAAGATATTGTCCGCTTTGGGCCTAGCCCTCACGGATTTATTTTTGGGTGTTGGTGAGATTCGAACCCAATACCTCCTCCTCTCAAGATCAAACCCTCACCACTACGCCCCAAAACGCATCATGTTAGTTAAGGTTGAACTATTCTACATAGCCCATGGATCTCCCCCGTGCTTTGTCGATGTGGAATTTGCCTAGGATGTCACAGATGATGTAAGATAATGTACGAGGATGTTAAAAGTAGTTTTGGAACATAATTTCATATCAAATATGTACCATATTATGATTTTGTGAAAATTGTACAACCATTAATGTTGTTAATAACGACATCAATGATTTTTAGTGACATTCGACATGGCGTATGTTGAGTATAATATTTGTGATATGTGATACTTATGATTTATGTCTTACATGATAAAAGAATCAAAATGACAAAAGTTATAAAATTGAAAATCATAAATCATAAATAAGACTACATATTAAAAAAGTACATAAGTGACATTAAAAGTAGCAATACTTATAGGTACTATAAAGATTTTTCGGGTCAACCCTAAACCCGACTCTAACTCGCGCAAAAAATTATCGGGTTTTTCAGGTTAGGGTCCTAAAATAGCAACCCCAAACCTAAACTTTCGGGCAGGTTCGATTCGGGCCAACGGGTCAGATCTAATATTGCTAGGTCTAAGTTCATATGTTCAAATCCACACCCAATAAAAAAAATACCAAATTAAATTAAACTTACCATAAAAAAAGAATAACCCTCCAAATATAAAAGGTGGAGAAGTTGAAAACGCAATGTAAGACTACAATTCCGGTGACAATGCTCTTGATTTGTTGCATCCAATGCAACAATCAATCTCCACCTTTAGATCTTAGTTATTTAATCATGTGACTACAATCCTTTGTTTATACCACCAAGTTATTTTCTTTTGTTGAAGTTTCCTCTCATTTTTATCACCAAAATGTTTCCCGACGAATTTCCCAATATCACGAGTTTCCGTTGACGAAAATTTTTTCACCCACGTGATCACCGTAATTAGATCTATGTTTCTGGAAAAAAAAAATATTTTTCTGAAAAAACTACTTTTTCTGACAATTTTCACGATAGCTAGTCGTACAGTTTGTATGCGGCTTGTACAAACTGTATACAATTTGTATTGATGTTGTACAAGTTGTATACAAACTATATACACTTTGTTTGACCTGTAAACTTTGTATTTATTTGTGTATGGTCTATACTGAAGTTGTTTACAAATTGTATATACTTCGTACGAGATTTATACACTCTGTATCTATTTTTGTACAATCTATATGAGAGTTGTATACACTCTGTATTTATTTATGTACAGTTTTTTTTTTGTACGGTAGGGTTGTAAAAAATTCATACAAAATGTATACACTCTTTATGAAATCCGTACACTTCATATGAGAATCGTACAACTTGTATATGATGTATACTCCGTACGAAGTTCGTACATACTATATAGATGAATAAATTCAACGTTCCATCACCGACGGACTCACCATGCAAAAAGATGTCCCGAAGATTGAAATCTCTATCCGAACAACTCGTTATTTTGGTAAAAAAATTTGTTGAAAATATATCCTATTCATACGAGTTTGAGAATTTGAAAAGAACAATAAAAAAATTATGACCGTTAGATTAAATAGAGGGCTGAGATCAATGTTACATCGGAGACAATAATTAAATTGCTGTCTCCGGAACTGCGCTCCGCAACGTAACACAACAAATTAATACACGAGATTTTCTTCCTTAAATACTAGTAAGACGAAATAGCAACGAAATAAATAAATTACCAAACAAGTACATGTCCGTTACGGCGTTACTTTTTTTCCTTTCAAATAAAGAAAACGGAAGGACCGAATTGTAAATTTGTAACGCAATTCCCCGTCCTTTTATTTTCTCTCTTTTTAAAATATTTAAAACACAAACTACAAAGCAACCCTTCGTCGTCTTCTCTCTTCTTCTCAGTCGCTCTCCCTTCTCTTTTCTCCTTCTCCAAAACAAACAAAAATCCCCCCGCCGCCTCAACGACGATGACGGAGAAAGAGTCTTCCACCGGCGACGGCAGCGTGGTGTCCCTGGATCTCCTTAAGAACAAGATGGACGAATTCGCTAAAGAACGCGACTGGGAGCGCTTCCACAGCCCTAGAAACTTGCTCTTAGCTATGGTAATATGATTATTGATTCTGTTTTTTCATCGAACAAATTAAATCGCTTTTTTTTTATCATTGAAGCAAAAAAATTGAAAAAAGAAGATTTTCCGTTCTACTTTCGGGTCATGGGTCGGAATATCTGAGTGGGTTCGAATTCCGGGTACTTTACTGGTCAGTGTTTTTGGGTGATTGAGTATTTGTTTAAGTCTGAAATTATTTTTACTTGCTTAAATCTCAAGTTAGGGTTGTTGGTTTGCTTCTACAGTGTGAAATTGTGAACCCATCTAGTCAAAGTCAACGGATCTTCCGTTCGTTCGTTCAGTTTTATTTTCTTTCTTTTTCGTTCGAAATCTTTTGAAGATTTCAGGTTGATTTTTGCAATTTATATTTTTAGACATAATTTTTGCCTAATAGTCGTTCATGAACATGAATTTAGGATTCACGTAATTTTAACTATTTGACTGGTTGAATCTCCGACCCTTGATTCTTTTATTTTATTTATGAGATGCTTGTATGGTCATAGCTATCGGGTTTAATTAAGATTCAATTCCCCATCTCGAATATAACTTTTTTTTTTTTTTCATTTTTCAAAATTATATACAATTTGACCCAGTATTTCGAACCGTATCCCCTTCAGGTAGGGGAAGTGGGGGAGCTATCGGAGATATTCCAGTGGAAAGGAGAGGTACCGAAGGGGCTACCGGACTGGAAAGAAGAAGAGAAAGTCCACCTGGGAGAAGAACTCTCCGACGTGTTGCTTTATCTGGTGAGGCTGTCTGATATCTGCGGTGTTGATCTCGGGAAGGCTGCTCTGCGTAAGCTTCAGCTCAACGCCATTAAGTACCCTGTTTCCAACATTACTAATGGCGCTGAAGAGTTGCAGAAGAAAGGAGCTGCTGCTGCAGAGTCCAATTAAATGTCTGGGGAAAAAAAGTGAAATTAGTGGTAGAGGTGAACAGTTGTTTGCTTCCTTCTTTCAGACTAAAAATTGATGTGTAATGGAATGGAGCTATTGGGTTTGTTTTGGTGCATTTACATTTACTGCTATGAGTTATTATTATAAAGTGAAAGAAATTGTTGTGGGAAAATCTTGCTTTTTGGGTCACTCTACTTTCTCGCTTTAACAAAACCGCTTCCTACAATATAAAACTTGTCATTTCGTTAACAAACAACTCATTATAAGTTCATGTTTTATCCTGGTTTTCAGAATCGTATGGAATGATAGACTTAGTGAATCTAGACATAAAGTGACCGTCAAAATTAATTATAAATCATGATTGAGCTGGTATTATATTTTGTCGTTGTGGTAAGTGGTTTATGATTCAACCAATTGAACTGCCCAAAATGAATTTGAGAGCACTGTTTCTTAGACTACTGTTTGAAAATTCTCAACTTTGAATTGTAGTTAGAAAATTGATGGAAATTTAACAAAGAACATAACAAAATGGCTCATTTTTGTTATGATAGATATAGTATGAGGGGTATAATTATAGCTACATTTCATAATATAGGGTCTCTTTTGTTAATATGGAAAAGCATAGTGAGTAAAGATAAGTTTTCCAGAATTGTTACTGTTTGAAAGTTAAGGAATGAATTTGAATAAATTCCTCGTTGGTTCATTTAAGTTTTGTTTTGGTTGTTTGCTTTTTTCCTATGTACAGATTTCGTGTTACTGTGGATTTATTTACCTTCATTAATGGCTGCTCCTTACTTTGAATTTGTGCTAATGTGGTCACATAAATTAAAATTCAATTTTTTTTTGTGATTTAAATTAAATTATGGTACTTTAGGTTTTTTTTTTTTAATATGTCATATCGTCAAAGCGATTAGTTTGTTACATCGAACCTATGTGAAAAATCATTTTAATGTAGATGATCACTAAACATGAGTTTTAATGTTACAGACTTATTAATTTACATGTATTTTCCATCATATATGATGGTCACTTTTTTAATGATATGATTGGAGTTAGAATATAATGACCATATTTTCAATGACTTATGGTAAATATTTTTAAAATTTTGGTCTAGTACATTTCAAATTTTATCAATTTGATATAGTATGTTAAACCATCATAAATTTAGTTAAATGAATACACATATTAGAAGGTATTCATAATCAACCAGCTACACTCTGAAACTAAACCGGACACATAACATAAGTATATGTGTTTCGCCTTAGAGGCCGTCCAAGTGGGACAAGAATGGTTCGATACGTAGAGCATCGAGTTAGTTTTATGTGTCGAATGGACTTTCTTCTATTGATCCACCACGAAGGAGAGGAAATATGCCTCAATCATACTTCGGGGTCGTTTGGTATAGGGGATTAAGAATTAGGGGAAATGTGAAAATAAGGGAATGGTGGAAAAGTGTTTGTTAAAAGTTGGAGGATGTTAAATTACATTGTTTGGTATGTATATTTGGTAAAGAAAATAGGAGGGAAGACAGTGGGTCCCATTATTCTATTTGGGGGAAGTCAGAATTTCTGATAAAAGTAGAAATTGTCAGAATACACATTCTGGAGACAATAAGAAACTCTGGTTATCTGAATTACAAAACCCCAGCTCCATTAGACAGTAAACAAACAAGGATATCTCAGAATACAGAGTTTCCAACAAACACAGCTGGATTTCCCCTATACCAAACGACCCCTTCGGTATTATTAGCATATCTTTTCATTAGCATTATAGTTGTGAATTAATTAAATTAGACAATATTATAAATCCAAGCATCCCATGGCAAAAGACAAAATACAAAGTAGTTATATTTAGTAGCTAGGATATAGATGATGTGGGGAATCCACCTAGATATAAATTAAGATTTTTCATGTGATCCTCCTCTATTATTTTTTTAAAAAAAATGTGGAACAAAAATTCAATTTGATATCTACACGCAAGTAGCCATATATGAATAAAATTCAGTATGAAGGATATTATTTTGAGTGTTTATTGCCAACTAATAATATCTAATTAAGTAGGGAATATTGTTGTGGAAAAGAAGATAAAATAACAAATGGGAAATGTCTATATCAAACAACCTTTTTTGTCTTTAGTCATTTTCATGGAAAAGTTTTCTTTAGGTATATGAGTTTCTATAGTTGTAAATTTGTAATGTTATGGGTGTATAAGTAATTGATTTAAAAAATATTTTGTAATTAAAAATATATGCTAGTAAATGGTCTAATTTGAATAGTGATAAAAGCCTGAAATTTGGATTCGAAAATTATCGAGTTTGGAATGCAGGGTGGAAGTTACCCTCGATTGTATGTGTCGGGAGTAGTCATTAATGTTTGTTATATATTTGGGGGCTTTTCACTAAAATAAATAAAAAAAATTAACTATTAACCTAAATAAATACGTTTCAAAACTATTGATATTTATAGGTAAAATCGCCCCAGGCCTAGGCGATATCGCCCAAGGCCCAGGCGATATCGCCCCAGCACCAAGGATTGTCACCTGTGACTCTAAAACGGGTCCGTGATTAGATTCGGGTGAGTCACGGGTGTGAAAATAGCCAAGGATTAGGCGATATCGCCTATGGTATGGGCGATATCGCCTATGGTATGGGCGATATCGCCTATGGTATGGGCGATATCGCCTAATTCATAGGCGATATCGCCTACATCTCGGATCACTAACCACCCTATAAATCCTTGTTAGTTTCGGGGGTTAGTCACCAAATCGAAAGAACTAACATTCTAAAATGGCCGACTACACTTTGTCACGAGAATTCTGAATCCAAGTTTTCTGGGGGGGCCGTATCGTCCAGGATTGGACCGGCTTATCCTACGAAGGGGGAAATAATGTCCGTCTGAAGATGACCAAGCGAGCGACCTATGATAGTGTGGTTACCGTGTTTCGGCGGAAAATGGGTCTTGGAGCGGATCAGATAATCCAGTCATTTGTCTGGAGAATGCCGATATACAGTTCTGAGGGAAATCTGTCGCATTTCGTTTCTAGGCCGATATCAGACGACAACGGCGTACAAGTCATATACGACTTAGTTCGCGTCAACCCATTTTTCGAAGTTGCCGAGTTGTACGCCTTGATGGAAGAGGAGCCGTCTCAGTTCTCCGATTTCTCGGGGGTCATTCCAAATCAGATGGCAGAGCAGAGCCAAACGTATGATGGGGAATACATGGCGACCAGTCATATCGGTCCGGAGGAGGAGGAGGTTGACCAGAGGGGTTGGCGCGAGATGAATATGTCAGCACTGACGATTCTGGAGATGAAAGGAGCCATTGCTCGGCGGATGAATGGAATCCAAACGTCGACGATGACATTGACCAAACCGACGAGGAAGACGACGATGAAGAAGGGGGAGCCACAGCAAATAGCGTGGAAGTTCATGTGCCACTGGAACATGCCACGAGCGAGGGTGACGACTGTGACGACATTATGACAATCTCCAACACCTACTCCATGGACAGGCGCTTCCAGATCCCAGCGAAGGCGTACTGGTCGGTGGAAATGGAATTCTTCTTGGGTCAGACATTCTCTACCAAAGGTCAACTGGTGTCCCTAACGAAGAGTCAAGCAGTCATCTGCAACTATAAGTACAGGGTAATCACTTCCAACCCGAAGGAATGGGCCATCAAGTGCATCGACCCGACGTGTCCTTGGAGGATGCGTTCTACACTTAGCAACAGATATGGATTCTGGATAATACGACAACTCAACAACGGCCACAGTTGTGACCGGTCAACGATACTAGGGCCCCACCCACAGCTCGATGTCACGCTGATCTCAGATGCAATCATGCACATTGTGCGCAGAGAGCCGGGGTTGAAGGTTGAGACAGTTATTGATTGCATTCTGGAGAAGTACCACCGTAATATATCGTACCGGAAGGCGTGGTTTGGCAAGCAACGTGCTGTCGAGAAGCTGTACGGTGACTGGGTGGCATCATACAACAACATTGAGACAATCCTGAATGCTATTCGTCTCACAAACCCCGGGACACGGTACGAGATCATAACCCACCCGGCGGGTAACTGTAGGATGTTCAAGAGTGTGTTTTGGGCGTTTGGGCCATGCATAGAAGCCTTCAAGCACTGCTCTGGGGTCATGATCATTGACGGCACATTCCTCACGGGCAAGTACAAGCAAGTGTTGTTGATGGCTAGTACATTCGATGGGCAACATCGGATTGTTCAATTGGCGTACGCCATAGTTGACAAAGAGGATTCCGATAATTGAAAGTGGTTCATGGAGAATCTACAGAGACATGTGACCAATCGGGCCAACATCACAATCATCAGTGATCGACACAAGGGGATAGCAGCGGCAATGCGCAACATTGATCGAGGGTGGGTATGGAGGTGGTGTCTACGCCATTACGTAAGCAACTTCAACAAGAAACACCGCAACCAAACTTTAAAATCTCGCCTTTGGAACTTAGGTATTTGTCAACTTGTTTACGGTGTATATTTGAACTTAACTAATACAATATTGTCATACCAAAGGGTCGTTAGGGAGAAGGACGAGATGATTCGACAACTGAACCAGAAAATCAAAGAACAACAAGAGCTTATGAATTTCATTATGCGAAACCCTCGGACCTGAACCGTGTTGGAACTGTTGTTTAAGTAATTTTCGTAGTGAAGTTTGTTCTAATAAAATGTGGCGCAGTAGTGTTCCATCCACATATAGATCACCATAGTACGACAAATAAAAACAGTAACAGCGAAAATGACATGAAAGTGCAAATCAGTAAAATCGATCACCATAGTACGACAAATAAAAACAGTAACAGCGAAAATGACATGAAAGTGCAAATCAGTAAAATCGATCACCATAGTACGACAAATAAAAACAGTAAACCATAACATAAATCCAGAAACGAAAAACTGAAAATGTGAGTGTCAATGCCTCCGACCCCTCTGGCGTCTCTGTCACTGCTCGTCCGTGTAGCAATCCGGTGGACGCAATGTAGTCCGATCACGTAACATGTGAGTGTACGGTGGTGTCTGGGTGGACTGCGGTACGAAATCAGATCGATGGGCCCAATCCTCGAACCCACTGTCCTCCGAGAAACCCTGGGAGCCGACCGGATGGCTCTGATCAACGTGCTGGCTGGTGGGCCCATACGGCTGGCTACTCGACGCACCTGGGTGTCCTGCATGCTGGTAATCGGGCGCCGTCGTCTGGTACTGAGGAGGGTCATCGAAACTGTAAGTCCGCCCGTCAGCGAAATCCTCGTTCCACACATAGTAGGGTGGAGGTGCGTATCCCACATCGTGGTGCGCGAGACCGCCGTAATCGACATTATCCAACCCTGTACTGTGACCTCTCTGTGGGATGGGATAGCCATCATAGGGAGGGTATGTCGGCAGGCGTGATGCTGCACGTGGGCGGTGTGGTCCTCGATCGGGAAGGCGCTCATATGCTCCACTCATAGCCAATCCAGATCGGAGCACATGACTCATGTGAGAATCACTCGTACCACTCAAAATGGTAGCCTGCTCCAACGAGGCGATCTGAAAGGCAAAACAAAAAGAAAAGTTAGTGTACCCTAAGGGAATACTAAATTGGCTACAGTTACTAAAGTAGGTGGCCACTAACCATCCCCTGAAACTGTGCACCATCGTGTGATATGGCCAGGCGTGTCCGTCTCCTGTACCACTCGTCGTACTCATCATGGAAGTGGTGGCTCAATGGATCTGCTCTCACATCGCCCTCGGCAATGTGCTGATCTCGCTCCTCCCAGAGACGTAAGTACTGTCGGTACCTAGCACCCCAATCATGTACTGGTGCTCTGAAGTCTAGTCCCAGCAACTCCTCGACGCGAGCAGCAGGCTCGGCGTCCTGTGGGATACGCTGACCATGTCCGAACTGACGCATGCAACGATCAGGATGGTGCCATGAGACACAGTCTATGCACAGCATGGGGCAAACAGCTCGCCAGAACACATCGGCCTCCAACTGATAGTCCTCCTCTCGAAAGGCGTACGGCATCCACTGGAGAATTAATAAATATGTTGTAAGGGAGAATTAAGAAAATCATGAAAGAGTATGTACATGAGGTTAAGATTCCTAACCACGAACTCCGTGTTCCGATCAAGTGCGTAGCGTATTTCCTCCAGCTTCATAGCCACGCGATGTTGGTGGCGCCGGATGACAGACATCCAGCGCACACCACGAGGTACGGTGTCAGCATCTGGTGGGTCACCACCTGCTACGTAGCGCTCGGCTATGATCGGGAATCTCTCCAAGGCCCAGAGCTGGACCAGCAAGGTGAAGCCTCCCAAGTCACCTGTACCCCTCTGACTCCCAGCCGTGAAGAAGGCCGCCCTCCCCATGGCCTTATACAGCCATGCTAGTACCGCACTACCCCAACTGAACGTGGATGCAACCGCAGAGTCCCCAATAAGCCGGAGTAGATGAACCGATATCAAGTCTCCAGTCCGGTCAGCTAGTAGAATGGCGCCAAGAAGAACCCAAGTGTAGGCTCGTGCATAGCGGAGAACAACATCTGCTGGAGCACCAGCCGGTAGACGATCAAACATGCCCTTCACCCACGAGATCTTCACTGACTGTCCCGTACAACTCCCAGCTGGGGGTCGGGCACCCAACAACTCCTCACATATAACACCCGGATCACGTCTGTCCACCGCTACGGTAACAGGAACTCCATCAATAGGAAGACCCGTAAGTACCTCAACATCCTCCAAAGTGATCGTCGCCTCGCCCGGTATCAGGTGGAATGTGTTAGTCTCTGGCCGCCACCTCTCAATCAATGCTGTGACGAGCTCCTTACACGGTGTGAAACCGAGTAAACGAACAACAGAGAGGAGTCGACACTCTCGCAAGAATGCCTCGTACTCTGAACTCCACTCTAAGCAAGAACTACGCTGTCGCAACTTCAGCGCCTTGCACGCATGTGGGTCACGCCACACTAAAGTAGCCCTATGCTTGTTCTCCCCCCACAATAGAGAACAATCACCAGGTTGAGGCTTAACGCCCTCAGGAGTCTGATCAACCAATGGTTCATCCCATCCATAGTTCGACATCTATTGTATAGTAAATTGTTAGGAAAACTATTTTATACTAATTCTCTTTCTCAAAAGTATACTAGTTCTCTAACCTCAAAATTGTACTAATTGTCTAACCTCAATATTATACTAATTGTCTAACCTCAATATTATACTAATTCGCTAACCTCAACATCATACTAATTCTCTAAGCTATCCATAAATAATGACATGGTTCACAATGACATAAGAACAATAAATAATATATGTACTACGTACCTTGTGTAATGGAGCGAGAAAAGGTCCTCTCTGTTTTATAAAAATCCTACAACGTCAATATGACAGTGTTAATAAATCACTTTGGAAAAAATTATCTAACCTAAAACCCTAAACTAATTATCTAACCTAAAACCCTAAACTAATTCTCTAACCTAAAACCCTAAACTAATTCTCTAACCTAAAACCCTAAACTAATTCTCTAACCTAAAACCCTAAACTAATTCTCTAACCTAAAACCTACTAAATAATGTAATTTAAAAAAAAAAAGGAGAAAGGAGACTTACCTTTGCCTTAGGGGGTTAAAGAGTGGTGTGGGGGAGTGGGGGTTGAAAATGGGGTATTTATAGGGGTTGGGGCGAGTTTGCCCGGTGTCTAACCCTCAGGCGATATCGCCTGTATCCCGGGCGATATCGCCTGTGTCTGGGGCGACATCGCCTGTGGCTGGGGCGAGATCGCCTTGTGTCCAGCCAGACAGCATTTACTCGGTTGGTTGGGCAGTTTAGAATCGGTTTGATCAGAAATCATTGGTGCAGGGGCGATATCGCCTGGGCCTTGGGCGATATCGCCTAGGCCTGGGGCGATTTTATTTATAAAAATCAATAGTTTTAAAACGTATTTATTTAGGTTAATAGTTAATTTTTTTTATTTATTTTAGTGAAAAGCCCTATATTTGGTGTATTTTAGTCGTTTAACATGAACCAACTTTAAAGATTTTTTAAATTTAGTTATTTGTCACTCTCAATTATGAATTAGTCGTTGTCATTACTGAAAAGATATGCAAGTCACTACAAGAAAAAGGCATATTATATTAGTCACATTTTTTGACCCTATTAGTCACGGTTAAAAAATTAGTCACGGTTTAAGAAACCGTAACTATATTAACCATATTTTATCACGGTTTTTGAAGAAATCGTGACTAACAATTTTTGTCACGGTTTCATTAAAAACCGTGACTAAACCAAGTGACCAAAGTGTTCTAATGAAATTTCCAGTGACCCATTGGTTAATTTCTCGAATTATAGGACCAGACCCTTAACATCTTCTGTTATGCAAAACGATCCATAAAATTAAAATGTTAACAAAATGTCCCAATTAAACTAATTCCGTTATTACAAATCAGTCACTCCATTTTTTAATGTCCACTTATAATAGTTAATTTCCAGTTATGCAACTTAGTCACTTAGATTTATTAGGTTACCCTTTTGGTCACATAGATTTTGTAATGTCTTATAACTAAGGCGGTGACGCGGCCGTGGCGGCAGATGATTGAAGATCTGGAAGAGGGAAGAGGAAGATGTGGAATCGAAGAGGGGATCTAGGGAATCGAAGAGAAGAAGAGAAGATGGAGAAGGGGATCTGGGGGAATCGAAGAGAAGAAGAGAAGATGGAGAAGGGGATCTGGGGGAATGAAGAGAAGAGGGGATCTAGGGGAAACGCCGCCGGAAGGGACGCGGTCGAGGGAGACGCTGAGGCAGATGGAGATCTAGAGAAGGAAGAAGAGGAAGAGGGAAGAAGAAGAGGAAGAGGAAGAGGAAGAGGGTTGACTGGGGAGAAGAGGAGAAGAGGGAGGGAAGAGGGTTGGCACCGCCGACGTGTTTGGAAAGAAGATGGAAAAAAGAAGAAGAAGAAGAAGGCTGATTGGCTAATGGTGTTGGCACGGATTGCCAAGCTGGAAGAGAGAGAGGGTGCCAAAAAAAATAGTCACGGTTCATGAAATCGTGACTAATAATTCGTGACCAATCAGCAATTTTCTTGTAGTGAGTATTGAGTGTTTGAGTCAATCGATTAAACTGTATGCTTCATAAAGAACAAACTAGATGTTAATGGTATCGAAATTTATCGATTCATGAATCTTTATATGTCAAACTAACCAGTTCGGTTAGGAAAACTAAAAATCTTAGGAAAGAATCATATATGTCACTTCGATTAAACAAGAAAAAGGTAGTGTTGTCTTTTGGTTGAGCAAATAACAATTCCCACCCAAAAAAAATTATTCATTAAACACAATGATGTGTTTCTAAGAAGATTGAAGTCCATCATTATTTGAATCGATGTATGGTGGTGTTATCCTTTATTGAATATGAATGAAATGGTGGGGGTTCCATTTTCCAACTTTTAGCCTAAATCATTGCTTACAAACAACGTGGATAATTACTTTGTTGGTGGCTTGGTGGTTGCCTTTCATTTTGACCGTCGAACGGTGTCGTATATTCATACGTAACTAAAAGCAAAAAAAAAAAAAAAAAACTAATTTTGAATAAAAAATAATACTCAGCCGATTTAAGTCAAATTTAAAATAAAATAAACGTTATTAACATTTAACATACTAAAAACATGGAAGAAAGGCAAGAGTTTTTTTATATCACTAACGAGTATAGTAAAATTCTCTGTCTCTAGAGCACCAATATCTATGTTTTCAGAGCATCCTTCTCCTTTCTGGAGCTTTTTCTTCTCTTGTTCTTTTCTTCTTCTTCTCTCTTCTATGGTTGATAATCAAAATCTTGCTGATCTTATCAATAGCACAGCATTAATGAGTTGTGAGGAACCACTCCTTCTTCTTCGCAGAGATCATGCTCGAACAGGATCTTTCTCCAGGCGTTCTTTAGTCGGCCGCTTCATCAGTCAGAGAACCTGCTCCATCTCTGCAATTAAGAATAATGCTTTACGAGTTTGGCATCTCAAAGGCGATCTTCGAGTTCAATCTCTGCCAGGACAGAATCTATTTCTCTTCAATTTCTTTGAGGAAGAAGATAAAATTCGAATTTTATCAAACAACCCTTGGTCTTTGATGCAATCACACTTAGTTCTTCGAAGTTGGGATACCCTGAATTCGCCTCAAGAAGTTCAGATTGATTCAACTCTAGCATGGGTTCGTATTCACGGCCTAACTCCTGATCTCCGAGGTGATGATAATATTCAGCTTATTGCTACTCTGTTTAAATCTATGGTTGCCATTGATGAAGAAGGCCGCCACCCAGAGGAATGGAGTAGCTATCTTCGACTATATCTGGAATTATTCATAGACAAGCCTTTGCCGAGTGGTTTTCATTATCTTGGGGATCATGGAGAGTTACAGAAAATCGATTTCGTATATGAAAACATTCCAGATTTCTGCTACTGCTGTGGTGTGATGGGTCACACCATTTCTTACTATGAATTGCGTTCTACAAATGCTGAATTCTTTCAATCAAACCCAACACGATATGGTAGTCATATGCGTGTGGAAGTTCCCCGGAAAGTGGAAATTACTCGGTCAGCTGGAAAGATGTCCTCTGGTTCAGATTTAGAGAAATCTCCGGTAGCCGACTCATCCTCCACATCTGACCGCCGGACAGGTGAAAGTCAAGCGGTGGAAAATCAAGCGGTGCATGAAGCAGGTGACCAGGATTCACCTATGTTTCCTTCACAAATAGGTAATCCAACTTTACAGCTATCCACTGTTTCTCACTCAGCATCTGGCTTCTCTGCTTCCGATAAGTACACGGCTCCAGGACTTTTGTCTTTTCCTCCTCGAATCATTACACGTGCTCCTTTCAAGCTGGCAACTGCTGATCTTTTTGCTCCATTCTGGATTGGCTATCAGCATCCAACTTTCATGAATGATTTGGGCTTCTCTCATCTGAATTTCCCAAATAATGTTTTGATTCTTCGATCATTGGCTCAGTATTATACAGGTATATCCTTTGCAGAAGTCATGACCATGTCAATCCCTATATTGGTTTATTCACTTCTTAAGTTGCAAAGTGATCAGATATCCAATGTTATCAATGCTCTCCATCCAAGTCATCCCTGCTTTAAGCCTTCGGATGGAAATCCCCTGGATTCTGCACTTCCATTCCTCAAACCAGATAGAAGTTGCTGGGAGAATCTATGTGGTTCTCAACCAGATCCTGTTCTTTCTCAATCAGTTAAGAAGCGAAGAACAACTACAACTTTGCGTCCTCCTTCTGGTTTAGATGATTGGGATAATGAACCAGGAAGCTATAATATGGGACTCATGACAGGAGAAAGACCACTTAGGATCTTCAGACGACCAAGAATTTTATCTCCTTCACATTCTGTTAATGAAATCCAAGATGATACTTCTGCTGGAAAGGCTTTGGTGGCAGGCCATTTGCCACCACAATCTAAATGATGCTGAGTTGGAATTGCAGGGGTTTGGGGCAATCCCCTGCAATTCAATATCTACAGACTTTGATCTGTAAACATTGTCCCTCCATAGTTTTCCTTATGGAAACAAAACAACCAAGGACTTCTGTGGAAACTCTACGTCGAAGGTTTAAGTTTACTCATTACTACTATGTTGATCCTGATGGTTTATCTGGAGGTTTGTCTCTTTGGTGGACTAGAGACATTGATCTTCAGGTTCTAAGAAGCACCAAGAACTACATTGATGTCTTTCTCAATTCTGATGTAAGCTACACGATCAGTTTCATCTATGGTGCTCCTCGGAGAGAGAATCGTCATCTGGTTTGGGAAGAAATTATGTCCAATCACACTCCTACGCTTCATGATCCATGGTGTTTACTTGGTGACCTTTAATGCAGTGTGCTGTCCAGAGGAAAAAGAAGGTTACAATCCTCCTGACCCAGCCACAATGAGGGATTTCAATAATTTTATTCTCTTCCTTAACCTCATTGAAGTGCGCTCTCAAGGTTCCTGCTTTACCTAGACTAACAACAACACAGTTGGAGGTCTCATTCGTCAAAGGCTTGATCGTGTGCTCTGTAATAATGAATGGCTTGATTTATTCCCTAGAGCACACTCATATATTCATGCTATTACACAGTCAGATCATGCTCCTTTAACTGTCATCCTTGATCCAACTACTCGAATTATCAGAAGAGGCTTTAAATATGAGGAAAGTTGGCTCTTTGAATCTACTTACCTCAATCAAGTTCAGCTTAATTGGTATTACTCCACTCACTGCTCAGAGAATCAGAGACATTAATGCTGAGCTGGCTCGTCGATGGTCTATGCAGGAAGCCTATTGGTCTCAAAGAGCTAAGTCAGATTGGCTTCAACTTGGTGATAACAACACCAAGTTCTTTCATAGATCCACTCAACAAAGACGGAGTTTGAACACTATTACTTCTCTCTTATCCGAGGATGATACATTGATCAATACTCCTCCTGACCTGTCTACTCACATTGTCCAGTTCTATACTACTCTCTTCACTCAACCTCTAGAGATTCTGAGATTAAGACTGCAGTTTTCAGATGGGTCCATCTAAGGCTCCTGGCCCTGATGGTTTCCCAGGACGATTCTTTCAGGTTCATTGGGACCTTATTTCACATATGTTTTGCTCAGAGGTTAGATCTTTCTTTCAGACAGGAGTTATTTTGGAGTCGTGGAATGATACTTTCATTAATTAGTCTTATTCCTAAAGTTAAGCATCCTCAACGTATAACTCAATTCAGGCCTATAGGTTTGGCAAACTTTAGGATGAAAGTTATCTCTAAGATTATGACTTCAAGGTTAAAACCTTACATCTCCAACATTATTTCAAAGCTGCAATCTGCTTTCACTGGTAATCGTTCTATACAAGATAATGTTGTAGTTGTCCATGAGGTAGTCCATAAGCTTAGAACAATAAAGAAAGGTAACAAGTGTGACTTCCTGTTCAAAGTTGACATGCTCAAGGCTTTTGATCGGTTTCATGGGATTTTCTCTTTGCCACTCTTCATGCCATTGGTTTCCATGATATCTAGATTCATTGGATTAAAGGTCTGGTCACTTCAGTTCGATTTAATGTTCTACTTAATGGTGCTTAGACTCAGTGGTTCATTCCAACTAGAGGTTTACATCAAGGAGATCCCTTATCACCCTATTTGTTCATTCTAGTTTCCAATGTGTTGTCCTTCATGATTCAGAAATCAGTCTCTCTGGGCATAATAAAGGGAGTCAAATTGAACCATTTTTCCCTGTGCTGCATCACATATTATTTGTAGATGATACGATTTTATTTGGTACAACAACTGTCTCTGAAGCTAGGAACATTATGCTTGTCTTGAACAGATATTGCCATTCTTCAGGACAAGCTATAAATGTTCAAAAGTCATCCATTCTCTTCTCAGCAAATACATCTTCAACACTAAAAGACCAGATTGCTTCTGAACTGGGGGTTTCTATCTCAACTCCTCTTGGAAATTATTTAGGAGTTCCAGCAGAATGGGGGTCCACTAAGAAGGAGACTTTCCAGTTCATGCTTAATAGACTTACTGCAAGAGCTAAATCTTGGCAATCAAACTTGCTGTCTCATGCTAGAAGATCAGTAATGATCAAGTCAATCCTTCAAGCTCTTCCATCTTACCTATTCTCTTGTTTTCTGCTTCCTAAGCATATTCTCAAGAAGATGTAACAAATTATTGTAAATTTCTGGTGGACTGGTGAGACTTCTAGTGCAAGATTACATTGGCTGCCTGCTGATGCACTTCGAAAATCTATTTCAGAAGGTGGATTGGGTTTTCGAAATCTCTATGACTTTAACTTAGCCTTCATAACTAAGATGGCATAGAGAGTTTTAACCAATCCAGATGCCTTATGGACTCAACTCTTGAAAGGTTTATATTTTCCACGAAATGACTTCATTCAGGCTACTAGAAGTAACAAATCTTCCTGGATTTGGTCTGGTATTATGGAAGGAAAGAGGGCCTTGCTGCAAGGACTCAGGAAAAATATAGGAGATGGACATAGTACATCTATTACAGAAGCTTGGATTCCTGAAGCATATCCAGGCTTCGTTGGCCAGTTTTCAAATGTTCCATCTGCAACTGCAGTTGCTGATTATATTCTTAATCCTCAACGGATTAGGAATGTTAGCAAACTTCGATCTGTGTTTCCAGAATATGTGGTCAAGCAGATTCTGCTTATTCCTTTGGGACCTGAAGGCTTCTCAGATCGATTTGTTTGGCATTTTGAATCTTCAGGCAATTTTTCTGTAAAATCTTGCTACAGGCTTCTGCAGAAAAATAGAAGTTCAGCCTCTCACCCTTTGGATTCCACTATAAGGAAACTTTGGAAGTGGCTTTGGCAACTTGACTTGCCACCAAAAATCCGTTTCTTTATTTGTAGGGCTTGCAGAAATGCACTTCCTACTAGATTAGGTATGCATAGAAGAAGATGTGAAATTTCAGCTGTTTGTGCTACTTGCACTGCTGTAGATGAAAGTATACATCACATTCTTTTTCATTGTTCTGCAAGTATGTCTTTCTGGCAGCAAGTTATGCCTTCTATTGTTTGTCCTGATCCTGATCAGTCAGCTAAGGATTGGTTTGCTACTTTGGCAGCTTCCATTTCTCCTGATGTAGCGACAGATATTGGATTCACAGTTTGGTATCTTTGGAAAATGAGAAATGATATGCTTTTTCAAAATCAGCCTCCTAATTTGATAAATCTAGCTGCAAGAAGGTCTCATGAAATACAACAATGGAAGGCAAATGTCCATCTTCATCGTTCAGTTACTTCTAGCTCTAGTACAAATCATTCACCTACTTCTCTAGCTCCAACATCCTTGTCTCAATGGATTGTGTGTGATGGTGCCTATCTGGCTACCATCCGAAAAGGAGCCTACGATGTCATTATGTATGATGCTGAGGGTCGTTTGGTTAATGGTAGAGCTACAAGTTTCCCCTGTTGATGCGCAAATTAATGCACACTAGTTTTACTCGAAGGATTGCTCCTAAGAGATCGTTATTTCCCAAGGGGTCTTCCTTTCTCTATTACTCAACGAAGTGGATTTAAGCTAATCGGGGTTTCGTCGTTTGGTATTTGGATTGGTTTATGAAATGAATTAAACTAATTAAGCAATTAAATCAAGCAAACAAGTTGGGGCTTCAAATAATGACTAAGGCGCTTGTCCAGACTCGAATCCGCTCTAGCTCGACTAAGACGGATGATGCAATGCAACTAAGGTTTTAACAGACTCAAAGCCTCGACGTTTCCTTTGGCAATCTCTACTCCATGGTCAGGACGCAGAGAAATTATCCTATCAAACCTAGAGTTCATATGGTCAAGATAACTCATAAATCTCCAAGAATGCACGAAGAACAATGAAACGCCACACATAAATGCAAAGAGATTAATTTCACCGGCCCTATGGTCAAGACACGGGTAATCTTAATGACCTTCTAAACCCTAGAATGACCCACGTCCATGGTCAGAACCGCAAGACATAGATGAAGCAAATTCTAAGATATGGTCAATCTGCGAATTCTAGAGCTTCAAATTAGGGTTTTAGAAAAATCTCAATTAAGTCTGATTAAACCTCAATTAACATTAACGGGTTAGAAACCTGACATCATCCATACAGAATCTCGCTAAAACTTCATCTAATCTGAACAAACTAAGGGTTTAGCTAGACATCGCCAGAGAAGAAATCACAGAAACAGAGAAAAAGAAAACTGGAGAAGAAGACATCTTACTCCGAGTAAACCTAATCCTGACGAATCTTAGAAACTCCCCTGCTCCGATTGAAGTTGTGGCCTCCTGCTCTATCCTCCCTCCTGGCCGAAGCCAACTGCTCCTCTTAATCTTCTTTTTAATTTCGTATCCTCTCTTCTGCTCCGCCTTTCTTCTTCCCTCAATGGCTGAAACCAATTTCCAATTGGGAATTCAAATCCCTCTCCCTCTCCCTCTCGTCTGTCTCAATTCCCCATTGTATTTGATGGTGATTGGGTGGGCTTTTAGCCCAATGAACATAATGAAATAATGATGGATTAATAATTAATCCCAAGCTCATTTTTTCTCCTTCATTTAACAAAGACGTGTTGTTGTGATTTTAATCTCACAATGGCCAAGTGATGTTGATTTTGATGAGGGTGTGCAGCTTGTGATTATTTGGCTAGTGACTAGAAACTTTGTCCAATTATTATCAATCTTTGATTTGATCTCCAACATCGTATATATCCTGAAATGCATCAAAATATACAAAACGACGTAAAATGGTCCAAAAGGAGCAAAAGAGAAAAACGATCAAATAATCATCAATATCTCATCCAATCACAACTAAAACACAGTGAATATGTCGTCTAATGCGGGATTGAATACACCAATATTTGAGTGTATCAAATCACCCCACACTTAGACTTTTGCTTGTCCTCAAGCAAGAACTCTACACAACAATGCACCAACATGAATGAGCAAACCGAAAACCTCTTGGTTCCTAGAATGATGTAAACGATGCTTCTATCAACAAGAGGATTACCCGACTGACCACACAGTTAAAACCAAACTCTGCGAGAGTAAAATAGGAACAAGACTTTAACGAGCTAGTGAACAACCTAACTTGATAAAGGCAAGACAATACTTACTTCTGCTACACTTACTCTAATACGCAACCTGACACTTGCTAGATAAGGGAACACGACTTGAACAAAATTTAAAAGCATTTCTTTTTTTCTTTCTTTTTTCTTTCTTTTTTTTTCTTCCTCTTTTTACTTTTTCAATCATTTTTTTTCGAATGGTCGGTACAGTGTGGATACTACCGGGTATGGAGCAGCCGGAAACCTTTAAAATTCCGCGTTATCCTAGACCCCAACCACGATCGGGAGTAGGTTAGAAGAAGAATGCCACATTGAGACTTCCCTTTGGGACTACAGCAATGGGCGGGAACGTATGCCAGCTCGTGAATCGACCCACGACTTCAATACCAAACCATTCAATTTTCAGAATTTTTTTTTTGTTTGGGAACATCAACACCAATTTAAAGCAGTAAATTAACAGATCCCTTATCTAGACTCGATCATGGCATTGAACTAGAGAATTCGAGCATCAGATAGACCAAAAATCTTCCACATTACCAAGTCAATTGTTCATTAACACGATAAAGGCAAGTTTCTAGAAAACTACAAGCAAGAAGAATGGGAGATGGTCATAATACGGGTTCTCACACACACATTTGGTCACAGCTAAAGCACCACATCAATCTCACCATATGGCAAACAACAAGCAAATTCAAGAAGATATTAAGCAATGTGAGAAGTTAATTGCCAACGAGAATGGGAAGTAGTGAAAGTGTGAACCACAAAATCACAGATAGGCAAACAAATTCAAGCATTATTCTCCTAGAATTCTCACCCCACACTTAAATCAGACTGTGTCCCTCAGGACTAAAAGAGGGTAGAGGAATCTGGGGAACCTGGAAGGTGAAGGTCGATGTCGTGGATGGTGGAGAGCTCAGAGTTAAGTACCGGCGGAACAGTCATGCGGAATCTAAGGACAACCTGAAATAGGAGAGAACCTCACAACAAGATCAGGGCATTCAAGGTACAGAATAGACCACTGACTCAAAAACCACAAAAGTTCAACACAAAAATAAAACAACTGACTCAAAAACTCAAAACAGACTCCAGACATGGGTTGCCTCCCATGAAGCGCTCTTTCTTTAACGTCTTTGAGCTAGACGATACCTGATTATGGACCCCAACTCAAGAGTTCCTTGAAGTCAAATAGCTTCTTCAAAGCTGGCGGTTTAGTTCCAAATAGCACGCCAGAAGGAGCAAGATGTAGTCGGTGGTGCTCAAGTAGATCTTGGTTATGCTCGGATGACATTTTCTTCGCAAATTTTCCTACTGGGGGAGGAAAGAGATAATATGGTGTGTTATACTCGATGATTGCAGTCTGCTCCACACCAATGTCATCCAAGTTTCTCTTGTAGTTAAGCTCATACACCTCAGAATCATTGCCCTCCTCAGTTTCAGTTGCCTGAATTACCAATGAAGGTGACTCCTCGATATCCATGTGCTCATCTCTATCTGGAACTACAGGCTGGCTCGACGGAAGCATAAATGAGGATAAATCCTCATTATCCAGATGCTCATCTTCAGCTTCAATCAAGAGATGGATAAGCTCCACATCTTCATCTACCACCATTGTCAAAGATTCTTCATCAGATACCTCTAGCTCACAACAGTCATGGGCTAGGTTATCATTTTCTTCTTCGACCAGCTCTCAAGAATCTTCTTCCATCAGTTGATACTGTTGCTCAATCTCGACGTTCACAACATTAGAGCTCGTAGAGTCGAGAGGATCTTATTCAACATAAAATCTGTATAAGACTCCTGTTGTTGGTACTGGTGCGAATGTAGATATTCCTCTTCGTAATCTCGGTAGTAGTGTGTAGCTTGTGGCTCTGGCCAAGAAGGCAAGGGTGGTGGTTCCTCATTCCAGTTTGGCATAGATGGTTGCCATGATGTACTCCACTCTTGGTTGTAATCATTAAGTGGCATTCCATTGTTGCCATCCTTGGTTGCTATCAAACCTGTAGTCCTGCATCTCAAAACACAAGAGCACTACTCAGGTAAATCATGAAAAGATGGGGAGAAAAGAGATGATAAAAGAGTGAATGAAAAGCTTAAATGCACAATGCCTTTCCTAGAAAAAGAAAAGTCCCCGGCAACGGCGCCAAAAACTTGATGCGCAAATTAATGCACACTAGTTTTACTCGAAGGATTGCTCCTAAGAGATCGTTATTTCCCAAGGGTCTTCCTTTCTCTATTACTCAACGAAGTGGATTTAAGCTGATCGGGGTTTCGTCGTTTGGTATTTGGATTGGTTTATGAAATGAATTAAACTAATTAAGCAATTAAATCAAGCTAAACAAGTTGGGGCTTCAAATAATGACTAAGGCGCTTGTCCAGACTCGAATCCGCTCTAGCTCGACTAAGACGGATGATGCAATGCAACTAAGGTTTTAAACAGACTCAAAGCCTCGACGTTTCCTTTGGCAATCTCTACTCCATGGTCAGGACGCAGAGAAACTATCCTATCAAACCTACGAGTTCATATGGTCAAGATAACTCATAAATCTCCAAGAATGCACGAAGAACAATGAAACGTCACACATAAATGCAAAGAGATTAATTTCACCGGCCCTATGGTCAAGACACCGGGTAATCTTAATGACCTTCTAAACCCTAGAATGACTCACGTCCATGGTCAGAACCGCAAGACATATAGATGAAGCAAATTCTAAGATATGGTCAATCTGCGAATTCTAGAGCTTCAAATTAGGGTTTTAGAAAAATCTCAATTAAGTCTGATTAAACCTCAATTAACATTAACGGGTTAGAAACCTGACATCATCCATACAGATCTCGCTAAAACTTCATCTAATCTGAACAAACTAAGGGTTTAGCTAGACATCGCCAGAGAAGAAATCACAGAAACAGAGAAAAAGAAAACTGGAGAAGAAGACATCTTACTCCGAGTAAACCTAATCCTGACGAATCTTAGAAACTCCCCTGCTCCGATTGAAGTTGTGGCCTCCTGCTCTATCCTCCCTCCTGGCCGAAGCCAACTGCTCCTCTTAATCTTCTTTTTAATTTCGTATCCTCTCTTCTGCTCCGCCTTTCTTCTTCCCTCAATGGCTGAAACCAATTTCCAATTGGGAATTCAAATCCCCTCTCCCTCTCCCTCTCGTCTGTCTCAATTCCCCATTGTATTTGATGGTGATTGGGTGGGCTTTTAGCCCAATGAACATAATGAAATAATGATAGATTAATAATTAATCCCAAGCTCATTTTTTCTCCTTCATTTAACAAAGACGTGTTGTTGTGATTTTAATCTCACAATGGCCAAGTGATGTTGATTTTGATGAGGGTGTGCAGCTTGTGATTATTTGGCTAGTGACTGTTGTGAATACGAAGCCCAAACTTCTTTTTGGGCCTTGCTAGTTTGGACCATACTCATTTAACTAATTGAAAGCCTGTTAAACCTCAACAACTTTCTCTCAGTTGGAAGTTGACTGAGTATAGGAGCAAATCTGCAGATCCCCAATATCTCTCAGAGAAACGAACGTGACGATAGAAGATCGTGCAACTGAAGATCTTCTTAGAAAAAGGGAAATCCGTTACGAGTTGCGTTTGGCCGACTATAAGTAAGGGTTTCTTTCTTCCTAAGAGCATCAATTTAAAGCTGCCGATCTTGCTCGCATCAGTTATAAGCTTTGTTCGTTCCATCTCTGTGATTACCTTGGGAAGCTGAATAGAGAGGAAATAAGCTTCAAAGGCAGTGGAATTCTTCCACGATCACAGTCTAGTTTGTTGTTTACTTTTCTTGAGCATTTCTCTGTTTCGATCCTTATCGTTTTCTAACAGTTTGAAGCTTATTATGTCGAATCAGAGTCGTGTTCTTCCTGATATTAGTAAACTAGAACCATTAGATGGAACCAATTTTAAAAGATGGTCTCAGCGTCTTTTAATCTTCCTTGAACAGCTTGACGTGGATCATGTGCTTTTTTCTGATTCACCAACAGGTCTTGCTGCTACTGAATCGGGAGTATCAATATCAGATCCCCCTCCAACAGTGATCAAGAGCACAAAACCCTCTGTAGCTGAGAAGTTCGATAAAGACAATAAGACTGCTAGGGGGCATCTTCTCAGCCACATGACGAATCCAATCTTTGATTTAATGGTCAAAGAAAAATCAGCAAAATCCATCTGGGAGACACTGCAAAAGAAGTACGGTGGAGATGATGCTGGAAAGAAGAAATACGCAGTAGGAAATTGGCTCAAGTTCCAAATGGTAGAGGGAGAATCTATCATGGATCAAGTACACAAATACGAGAACCTGACTGCTGAGGTGCTGGCTGAAGGCATGCATATGTGTGAAATTCTGCAAGCAAATGTCCTAATTGAGAAGCTGCCGGAGTCTTGGTCTGACTACCGAAACCATCTCAAACACAAGAAGAAGGACCTAACTTTGGAGGAGCTTGTTGGCCACATGAAGATAGAAGAAGCCAACAGGATCAAAGACAAAGACTCTAAGAATCTCATGGACTCAATGAAAGCAAACTTGATTGAGCCAAAACAAGGAGCTGGTGATAGGCCAAGATTCACTCAAAAGAAAGCAAGTTGGCAGAACAAACAAACAACTCCATTCAAACGACCTGGACAATCTTCTCTTTCTTCAACAAAAGGAGCATGTTATGTCTGCGGGAAGGTAGGCCACAAAGCCTATCAATGCCACCATCGCAAAGATCAACAAGGGGATGGAGGTTCTAAACGTCAAGCAAATGTGGTGGAAGTTGAAGACATGAAGGAAAAGATTTATGTTGCTGTGGTGACAGAAGTCAATTTTGTTGAGAACAAATCTGAATGGATAATTGATTCTGGAGCATCCAAACATTTCTGCTGCAACAAGGAAATGTTCTCTGAGATAACCGAGGATAACAAAGGGGAACAAGTGTTCATGGGAAACTCCAGTAGTGCTGTTGTATTAGGAAAGGGGAAAGTCATGCTAAAGCTTAATTCTGGGAAGTCTTTAATGCTGACCAATGTGTTCTTTGTTCCTTCTCTTCGTAGGAATCTCATCTCAGTGGGGTTACTAAACAAAGCAGGATTAAAGCTGGTGATGGAGGCTGACAAACTGGTGATCACCAAGAATGGGCAGTTCGTTGGAAAGGGCTATTTATCAGGGGGTTTATTTGTTATTGACTGCATTGCCATTAATAACATGTCTGATTCTACTTACTTCGTTGACTCTCTTGATCTATGGCATGCTAGACTAGGTCACGTTGGAAAGAACTCCCTTAAATTGCTTAAGACCATGAATCTCTTACCTAGGCTAAATCTCTCGTATGACTTCGGTAAATGCCAAACCTGTGTAGAGGCCAAGTATGCTAGAAAACCTTTTAAATATGTTTTTGAAAGAAAGTCAGAGTTGCTTGAGCTGATACACACTGACCTAGCTGATTTTAAAAACTTCGAAAGTAGAGGAGGGAAAAGATACTACATTACCTTTGTAGATGACTTTTCTAGATTTACCAAGTTATACCTCCTAAGATCTAAAGATGAAGCTGGTCAGAAGTTTCTTATTTTCAAAACAGAAGTTGAAAACCAACTTGATAAGAAGATAAAAAGAATAAGGTCTGATAGGGGAGGAGAGTATAGTTCAAATATGTTGAAGGAAGTTTGTGAGAAGCATGGAATCATACATGAAACCACTGCTCCTTACACTCCTCAACAGAATGGCATAGCGGAAAGAAAGAATAGGACCCTGAAAAATATGATGAACTCCATGTTGATTAGTTCTGGATCTCCTAATGAGATGTGGGGTGAGGCTGTTCTTTCTGCTAACAAAATCTTGAATAGAGTACCCCACAAAAGCTTAGACAAAACCCCTTATGAACTGTGGTATGGTTATACTCCTAAATATGACCATATTAAGGTATGGGGATGCCTAGCTAAAGTGGGTTTACCTATATTTAGAAGAGATACAGTTGGTTCAAAGACATTTGATGTTGTGTTTATTGGCTATGTAGAGAATAGTGCAGCTTACAGATTCCAAAAGCTCAGTGACAAGTCAATCTGTGAATACAGAGAAGCTGAATTCTTCGAAGAAATATTTCCCCTGAAAAGCAAACAGGTGACATCTGAACTTACTACTAAATTGCCTTGTGTATTGCATGATGAAGATGAGCCTATTGATATTATTGCTCCTGCCAATTTAAGAAGAAGTAAAAGAAAGAGAATAGATTCTTCTTTTGGTCCAGATTTTGTGACTTCCTTCTTAATAAATTTGTGTGATCCAAATCTAATTGATGAAGCAGTAGTGAATAATATGTTTTTGAATGAAGATCCCAAAAGCTTTGAAGAAGCTATGAAATCTGTAGACTCTCAATTTTGGAAAGAAGCTATTAACAGTGAATTAGATTCCATTAAATCTAATCACACGTGGGAGTTAGTAGACCTTCCTAAAGGCTGTAAAGTCATAGGTTGCAAATGGATCTTTAAAAGAAAGTTAAAAACTGATGGCTCGGTAGAAAGGTTCAAAGCTAGGTTAGTGATCAAAGGGTATACTCAAAGAGAAGGTTTAGACTTCTTTGATACCTACTCTCCAGTTACCAAGATCACTACCATTCGTACTTTGTTCGCTCTAGCTGCCATAAATAATATGTTTGTACATCAAATGGATGTAAAAACAGCTTTCTTGAATGGTGAATTGGATGAAGAAATCTACATGGAACAACCTCCTGGTTGCTCCATTCCTCATCTAAATCATAAAGTGTGCAGACTAAGAAAATCCTTGTACGGATTGAAACAAGCTCCGAAACAATGGTATGAAAAGTTTCATTCCACAATTACTGAGTTTGGTTTCCTTGTCAACAAGTCTGATGCATGTGTGTATACTAAGTTCATAAGCAATCACTGTGTAACTTTGTGTCTATACGTGGACGATATGTTGATTTTCAGTTCCTGTATGGATGCTATAAATGAAACCAAACTTTTCCTATCCTCAAAATTTGAAATGAAGGATCTGGGAGAAGTTGATGTGATCTTAGGAGTTAAAGTAACTAAAAGAGATCATGGTTTCTTTTTGAGTCAAGCTCATTACACTGAAAATTTGTTGAGAAAATTTGAATGTTTTGAAGAGAAATCAGTGAGAACTCCTTATGATCCTAGTATTCATTTGAAAAAGAATTTTGGAACTGTGTAAATCAAACAGAATATGCCAAAGTTATTGGCAGCTTAATGTTTCTGATGAATTACACCAGACCAGACATAGGATATGCTGTCAACAGACTTAGCAGGTACACTCATAGCCCAAGTAATGATCATTGGAATGCCCTAAGGAGACTTCTAAGATACCTAAAGGGAACATTGAATTGGGGTCTTCACTTTAGTGGATACCCAGCAGTCCTTGAAGGGTATTCTGATGCAAATTGGGTTACTGACAATGACGAGGTGAGCTCCACAAGTGGATTTGTATTCACGTTGGGGGGAGCTGCGATTTCATGGAAATCCTCGAAACAAACCTGTATAGCCAGGTCTACTATGGAATCTGAGTTCATAGCTTTAGACCTGGCTGGACAGGAAATAGAATGGATAAGATCTTTGTTGTCTGATTTGCCGGTTTGGGAGAAGCCGACTCCTCCTGTGTCATTGCTGTGTGATTCTCAAGCTGCATTGAGCATAGCTCAAAGCAAAGCTTATAATGGGAAGAAAAGGCACATCCATCTCAGACATGAGACTGTAAGAAATCTGATTGAGTCTGGTGTGCTCACACTGCAATATGTGAAATCAGAGAGAAATTTGGCAGATCCCTAGACCAAAGGTCTTAACAGAAATGTTGTACTTGAATCCTCAAAAGGGATGGGTTTAAAACCTGAGAGTGGATGAATTCATAGTTGATACCCTCAACGATCTATATATAGAATGTTGATGGTCAAACAAAGCTATGGAAAAAATCCAAGTGAGTCTGAATTCTTGTTTTCTTAGAATGAAATGCTCTTGGAGTAGATTCATAGAAAGAAAAGAGAAAAGAAGACTAGTTGGTTCAGCTGTAAGAGAGCTGATTCCAATATTGAGATTGAAACCTGTTGAGAAGGTTTCATTAGAGTCTGTGAGGAAGAACTCTATTATGTTGACTGTGCAGTAGGTGAAACTGCATATCCAAGGAATTGAGACTATCGAGGAACAAGAGATGCATGTTTGATTAAGGTAATTTTACACTTTGTCTAAGTTCAAGATTAAATTCACTTAGCATATGTGTACCTTAGTGAAACTACACTCAAGTTCAAACCTGCCAGGTACTTGGGTTAATATGCAGATGTCTCTCAAAGCTTATATTGGAAAGGTGGTTAAGTTCGTTAGAGACTTCGTATTGGGGGGAATTGTTGTGAATACGAAGCCCAAACTTCTTTTTGGGCCTTGCTAGTTTGGACCATACTCATTTAACTAATTGAAAGCCTGTTAAACCTCAACAGCTTTCTCTCAGTTGGAAGTTGACTGAGTATAGGAGCAAATCTGCAGATCCCCAATATCTCTCAGAGAAACGAACGTGACGATAGAAGATCGTGCAACTGAAGATCTTCTTAGAAAAAGGGAAATCCGTTACGAGTTGCGTTTGGCCGACTATAAGTAAGGGTTTCTTTCTTCCTAAGAGCATCAATTTAAAGCTGCCGATCTTGCTCGCATCAGTTATAAGCTTTGTTCGTTCCATCTCTGTGATTACCTTGGGAAGCTGAATAGAGAGGAAATAAGCTTCAAAGGCAGTGGAATTCTTCCACGATCATAGTCTAGTTTGTTGTTTACTTTTCTTTAGCATTTCTCTGTTTCGATCCTTATCGTTTTCTAACAGTGACTAGAAACTTTGTCCAATTATTATCAATCTTTGATTTGATCTCCAACATCGTATATATCCTGAAATGCATCAAAATATACAAAACGACGTAAAACTCCAAAAGGAGCAAAAGAGAAAAACGATCAAATAATCATCAATATCTCATCCAATCACAACTAAAACACAGTGAATATGTCGTCTAATGCGGGATTGAATACACCAATATTTGAGTGTATTACCTGTGCAGCACCAATTTGCGCTAAAGCATCTGCAATCCTTTCAGCGGTCCAATTGGCACAGTCTTCCTCATCTCAGACAGTTATGCCATTCAGGAACCACAGGATACTTGGCCTAGGATTGTTGCAGGACCTCTAGCATCAATTACAAGATCATTATTCTGGAATCAACAGATATCTGTCCGTTATGCTCCAAGATCGGTGGTCCAATTGGCACATCAAATAGCGCATCAAGCTCGGGATAATGTTTTGCCTACAGACTGGTTTTCTCGTTTGTAATATGCAGTCTTTGTTTCTGTCTTGCCTTGACTTTTCTTTTGTAACCTGATCACTTGGGCCTTGGGTGCTGCAGTAATATTATCCAACTCTTTCATAAAAAAAAGGTCAAGAGTTTTCGTCTCCTCTAAAAAACTTCTTTATCAATTCCATCTTATTACAAAGAATCGGTTAGGCTCATGAAAGAATAAGATACATTAAAGTTAAAATCATGGTTGACAGACCCGGCCCGGCCCGGCCGGTCGACCCATTAAAATCGCGAACCGTGAGAGCAAGCGGGCCGGGAGGCCCAAATATCCGAATTAAACGACCCGCGAGTTACCTTGTGTAACCGCCAGAAAAGTCGTTTAGCCCGGCCAACAAAACGGACAAACCCGGCGCATAAAACGGCAACTTCTGAAAAATCATTTTCCTGTTTTAGTATTGTTTACCGTTTTAGTATTTTACTGTTTAGTATTTATCATTTTCCTATTGTGAACATGACTACATGGAATATTTTAAAGGTTACGATTCTATTGCTGTTGGATATTTGAAGGTTACTGCATGGAATTTTTTGAATTATGATTTTATTGGTGTTTGATATTTTTCAGCTATTAACTTTTAAAATTTTGGTCTTTAATATTTGGATTGGATGTATAATAAATTTTTGTATATAGTCCGGTTTTCTAACTGGGTTTTTAACGGGTTTTTTCTGGTTACCCGTTGACCCTTGAACCTTTTCCTAGTCCGGTTCGTTACCATGGTCCGGGTCTGATAACATTGGTTAAAATCAACTTAAGCCTAAACTTAACACAAAGTGCGGCAAATTCTACCGTTAGGACACTCCTTAGTGTCCTCATATAAGGACACCTCTTAGAGCCATAGGATTTAATCTTAGAGATCTGATGGTCAATTTTAATTGGATAAAAGGGTAATTTCAATGTTTAATAAATTGCAGATTTTTTTATGTTATTTCCATAATAATAATTATTGTTAATTAAATGCAGATTTTATTTTAATATTCATATTCTTTATTGTTAAATAAATTCGGATTTAATTATTGTTAATTAAATGCTCTATTTTTTTAGTAACTAATTAATTTATTTTTTATGATCACAATTTCCATTTTTTCTTCACTTTTCATAATATTTATTCAGAAGTATTAATCTTTATTTGGTAATTAATTTCCATAATAGTTATTTTAGCAATATCATATGATTTCTTCCCAAACTTTACTCCCCTTTCTTTTTTTGAAAATTGTTTACTAGTAGTCAATTTACCACTTCGATTTTATGGAGATTACGACGACATTTTTTTGTGGGAATTGTTTCGAAATAGTTCCTCTTTTATCATTTCGGAACAGTTCCTCTTTTATTGTTTTGGAACAGTGATCCATTTTAAAAGTAATGTAACTTGTTGAAAATTGATTTTATTCCTTATTACCAAACCGGAACACAGAAAATCACAAAACCTTGAATTAAATTAAAATGAAACATCAATATCAATTTTCTGTTCCATAAGTAGCTATATGGAACAATGTTCCAATTTACCAAATTAGAAACAAGAATTAGTAAGGTGCATAAACAGATTTAGGTAAACAAAAACATTGAACCATATCCAAAAGACATGAACCTAATGTAATTTACAGAGTTTGAAAATTGATTTCCTGGATCCATATTCTACCAAATCATATAGACTTATGTAAATGGAATAAGATTTGATATTTGTCCACAGACTGTGAACTCATCAAACCAAATAAAGAAGTCAAATTAACATAACGAAATCGGCAGTGAAATCCTGCACCTAAATAAACAGAAATAAGGCAAGAAGTTAAATGGAATGGAATACGAAGATTCCTACACCTAAATAAACATAACAAAAGATGATAAGAAACAAATCGGCAATGAAGTTTGTCGAGCCGCCTAAAATTTTCCCCACCAATAACCTCTTCTCTCGCCTCTCCTCCGATCAACTCATCAACCGATTCACCATCCAACACACCGATTTCGCTGCCATCACCAGCTGGGTTTTGATCCGGGGATATTGATGCAGCGAGGAGGCGGGGATGGGCTTGTGACGACGAGGACTTGTCGTGCCTGAGCGTGCGGCAAGCGATGGTGGTGATATCGACGATGGGGTTGGGCTGTGCGGATCGTGAGGCAGAAGCTGGCGGTGTTAGGCCGTGCGGGTCGTGGAGGGGCAGCGATGATATCAGCGACGGCTGGAACGGTTGGGAGGGAGGTTTTTTGGACGATAGTAAAAAGAATTAGGGTTTGTTATAAAACCCTAATATTATTTACCATAAATACTAGTTCCAAATGACTGTTTTACCCATTTTAATTTAGTCCATTAGATCTACTCACTACAAAAAAAAGGCTCTTTCGCGTCGCTTGAAGGGGAAGAGTTTAGCGTCGGTCGATTAGAAACCGACGCTAAACCCTTGACTCGCGTTTGACCAAGGGTTTAGCGTCGGTCGATAAGCGACCGACGCTAAAACATGTCGGCAACCGACGCTAAATTTGGTTTTGGGTCAGAAACCAAGCCACCCAGGTTTAGCGTCGGTTGCCGACATGTTTTAGCGTCGGTTACCGACCGACGCTAAATTACGTATATATTTAAACCTCTCAGCCGCCACCCTAACCCTAATCTCTTCTTCTTCCTCCTCAAGCCTTCTTCTTCCTCTTCCATTTTTTGACCAGCCTTCTTCTTCTTCCTCTTCTTCTCCTCCAGCCTTCTTCTTCCTCTTTCCATTCTTTCCTCACAGCCTTCTTCCTCTTCTTCTTCCTCTTTCTTCTTCCTCCACCGCCTTCTTCCTCTTCTTCTTCCTCATTCTCTTCTTCCTCCTTCCCTCCTTCTTCTTCTTCCTCCACCGCCTTCTTCTCCTCTAGTCTTCTTCTTCTTCTTCCTTCCTCGCTTCCTTTCTTCCCTAGTCTTCTAGTCTCCTCCCCCTTCTTCGTCTCTCCTTCTTCTTCTCCTCTTCTTTGTTTCTCCCCAGCCATTCGTCGTCGCCGCCGCCACCGTCGCCGCCACCGCTGCCGCCGCCAGTACGAAATCTAAGTGAATAACTGGAAAATTTAAGTGACCAAAAGGATGACCTAATAAATCTAAGTGACCAAATTGCATAACTGGAAAATGGAGTGACCAAATCTGAAAAAGAAAATATAAAATGAATATTAAAAACAAAAAAAAAACAAAAACAAAAATATTTTGGGTTGGTCAGCGACCCTTTTCGGTCAGCTCAATATTAGCGTCGGTCGTGGAAGAACCGACGCTAAGATTTAGCGTCGCTACTTTTCGCGTCGCTTGTTGTAAGCGACGCTAAATAGTTTAGCGTCGGTCAATGGCCGACGCTAAAGAGCGGTTCCGACCGACGCTAAACGTGCTTTTTTTGTAGTGACTCTCTAATCCTACGGTTCTAAGGGATGTCCTGATATGAGGACACTATCGGGTGTCCTAACGGTAGTAGATCCCACAAAGTGCGACCCAAAAGAGCAAGCTAAGAGAAACTCTAAATAAGCCTTTATATTGTTAGTAACACACACGCCACTCAAATAGAAGCTCTCAGAAGCGTTGAGATTTGCACAACTTCGATAAGATTTGTGCAACGGATTGAGGACCACGGAGGCTTCAATAAGTCTTTATACACGAATTGGGGACCACGGGCTTCAATAAGCATTTATACACGGATTGGTGGTTACCGGCACTACAAAAAAATGGACCTTTAGCTACTGCAAAATTACAACGGCATGAAAATGCAGTAGCAAATACTAACTATTTACTACTGCATTTTAATGCCGTTGTAATTTTGCAGTAGCTAAAGGTCCATTTTTTTGTAGTGCGGGATTCGAAACCTTGACATCATTTTGGTCAAAGGCTCTGATATACCATTACAAACATCAACCACTTTAAAAATCTTGCACTTGGACTCACAAAGGAAATCACAACATTTTCGAATCACCAACACGATGGGTGAACAATGAGGTAGACGATAAAGAAGAAGAGAAGAAGCAAATTGCAAGATTCTCTTTTTGAAATATGACGAACCACAGTAAACCCTAAAATTGGGAAATCAAATTCCAACCAGAATTATTTACTGCCAATCGAAAAATCATTGCAATCGAGAAATTTATAGAAGGAAGTCTGTTGCGCTGTTGGGCAAATAGGCGGAGATGAAGTGGGTTGTAGTGACAGGTACCTGTGTACCACAATAAACCCTAAAATTGTGGGAAATAATAACTGGACAGAAGGGCATTGTAGTCTTTCGAAGGCCATCAATTACTATCCACATTTTTTTTACTAAACGTGAAATACAAAAATATGCCTACCAAACCATGAATTGTAACTTTCATTTTTTTCACCATAACAATAGTTTCCGGTTCTACAATCCCCAGATCCCTTTTACCCCGAAACAAACAGCCTCATATGAGGATATTTGGGGGAAAGTGATATCAATATCACTCCCCATATATTCTACTCCCCCTAGAATATGTGGGGTGATATTAATATCACTTTTTCCAAACAATTTTGTCCCACACTTTACACGGCCATTAATCATTACTCTCATCACCACTATTTCCCTCTCATCTGCTTAGCATCCATTACTGGCCCAAGTTTGATAGATCGCCGATAAGTGTCTGAAACTTACCTTCGTCGCCGTCCCCACTCGGTGTATCCCCAAGCTCCCTTCCGATTGAACGCCTTATGCGGATTTGGGGCTTTCTATTTTTCGATTCTATGAACCCTAATTTAGCTTATCTTCAATCCGACACAGGGTTCTACTAACAGCAACTCCGCCGCCAAAACCAACAAACGCCACTCCCCGGAGATCATTGTGGAGAACACCGTCGCAACTCGTCGCCAAGATCACTCTCCCTCCCACCGCATCTCAGCCGGAATCCGCCGCACAAATCCAGTTCGCCTCGCCGTCCTCCTCCCTTGATCTCTAGATCGGACGTTGGAGCTTGCTCTCACGACCTAACTCACCAATCGCCCCGCCGTCGGATGGTTCCAAACCCGTCAAGACGAACGATTCCACTAAGGCTACCGCTGAGGAGAGCTTGGTCGCCAGTAAGTGTACTCTAACTACTCCCGTCACCGCTATTAATCCGTTCTTACAATTGTCTTAAATCTGCGACTTTCTGACTCAGAATTCAAAGAACCCTAATTCTGATTCTCTTCAATACGTTTCAGGGTTTGGAAGAATGGGTCGCATCTTTAGCGGTGCCTCATAGAGGAAGAAGACGAATCGAGAGACGACGATGAACGAAGCAGGGGAAGGTGAAGAATTGGGAAAAGGGTTCTGTTGCAGAGATTGAGCTGTTTGCGTGAATTAAACCCCAATTCTTGAAGGTATTTATGTCATTTTCACAATTAAGTCATTTATCTCCACCTAGTATAATACCACTATACCAAACAATGATATCATATGATAATTGGCTAAATATATTAATACTAATAACATATCAAATATATATTTTATTTTTCCGAACGAAACGTATAGAAATGATCTATCGAAGATGTTGCTCTACAATTGAACATGCACACTCGCATTTTTGCTTCCGTATTGAAAACCTACGTGTCTGCTGGGCCATGAGTTTGGGCCTGGGAATGGGCTTAATATTTCATGGACCAGGCTCTTATGTCTTCTCATGATCAGCCCATTACCAATTTGTCATAAACCCTCTTTCCACAATACCAAACAAATTAACACAGTTGTCATCATGAACCCAAACCCACGAATTACAATCACTAATTAAATTATTCATGAAAAACAAAAAAAAAAAAACATATAATAAAGTTGACATATGTCTAATTCCATCCAACTAAGCTAACAAATTCAATGGATGATACCTATAATACAACAAGATTCCTTCTATTAAATCTTCACTCCATCAATCATTAACATAAGGAATCCTTATAAAAAGCAAACTATTAATATGAATTAATTAAATTAAAAGGAACAAAAATCAAGCACATAAGCATAAGAAGAACATGCCATTTTGTTAGCAATCATTGTTAGGGGTTAATTTTGCATTATTGGGGATTTCCAAAGGCCAAATCCATCCCACCACTAATTTAATCCTTTTTTATTTCTTCATAATTGAAGAGATCATGATAGCCGGCTCAAGCACTAGTCCAAAGGCTAAAGTTGTGATTTTAATACTACACAAAAGTTGGCTAAAAAATATGATGTTAGTGACTATCGAATATAAAACTAGTGTTAAAATATGGGTGTGTAAGGATTTGTGATATGATATTAGAGTTTTTATTAATTTTAAATTTAGGTAGTTCCAATCTCTTGCACATGATACTTATTAACGTTACTAGCAACTTGATCAAACTCATATAGTACATCGATTTATGACTAATTCAATCATCCTGGACTCATGAAAGGTTTATCCTTGATTTGAAAGATTTTCTATCTGTCAGTTACCCATTTTCGAATGATTGTTTTATAAGGAAAATGACACAATGTACTAACTTCATCCCATATTAAACTTAGATCTCTCTCACTGTAGGGATATATCATGGAGAGAAGACGTTTTTTTTTTCCATTATTGCGACCTATATCTGCTTGCTACTAGTACTCTTCATTAGTCCAAGATGGAAGTCCACAATACTAGGAGTAGTCTACATATATAGCCCTCACCTCAACAATAAAAATAATTGGAGTTGCATGTAATGGGAGTCTAACCCAAAGTGCAAATACCAAAGTCTAATTTTTGATCAAGTAATTAACCACCTGGCCACGAAGCAGACAGATGAATTACTGTGTTTTGCTCTTGAGCACAAAAGCTAAATAGAAATCTAAATAATTCCAAAATCTCTTAGATAGTACTTTAATGTCGGTGATGGAAGAGATACAAAGTTTGAATTTCATAACCACCACTTATGACATACAGTTATTAACTGAGTTTTCATTTGATTCAACCACCCGATATCCAGATGACCAAAATTTACCTATTGCCAAAAGCTCACCATTGAATGGTGGCAACTGATGAATGAATATCTACTTTTTTTTGTTTTTTTGTGAAAAAGTGGCCCTGAGCGCCTTAATCATTAATTAAAACTGAACGAGTCATAGCTATCGAGTCTCAAGAAATACCCAAGTCTACTATCAGAAACATCAAAACTGTGAGGAAATTCGCTGCTTGGTTCCCCTCTCTGAACGTGTGTTCAATCCTCAAATTTCATTCTCTGCCCATCAGTTCATGGAATTGGATAGTTTCCATTGTGTGTTTATTCATCGTCGTGTCCCCATTGGTGAGGAGAGTAATTGCGGCTCAAGAATCCATCTTCAAAGTAATTCTCCTAAACCCCGCGGTTCAAACCCTCAATCACCCCACGCATCAGCATGTGTGATCGAACAGACCCCAAGATTCATCGTATAAGCGAGCAGACACCTTCCCTCATAGTCACGTACAAGACCACATGTCGTCGCTCTACCTCCTCGCCGTTCAACCGAGCCATCCGCGTTCAAAGTCAGCCAATCAGTTAGCCCCGGAACCCAACTGATTGAATATCTGCAATGTAATGTATCATGATCAATCATTATTGTTAGCAATTGGGATGCAGCTTTATCTAATTAAAGATCCAAAAATCATCAAATTAATTAATCATACTTATCTCTGCTGGCATCAATCATCATTAATTGACCTAAAAGTTGTCTTCACTCTCTTCACCCTCACAACTAAGTATTTCTCTTACAATATAAATACCACTATGGCAGAGTACCCATGAACATGAAACAGAAGAAGAAGAACAACAACAACAACTTTGAATTAATCAAATTTCCCAAACCAATGCTCAAGAGATCCATCACCATCAATATTTCCATGGCGGGTTTATCCCGGCAGTCTCCACGACGGCTGAGGAGGCGCAGAGGTAGCACGATAAGACTTGGGAGCCGCCGGAGAGGACTCTGGCTAGGAGCACGGCCGCCGGCCGTCCAATGGGCCAAAATGGCCAAAATGCTGAAGAAAATGTTAACTAATTTAGCTCCTAATTCTATTAGTTTAGATGCTTATTATCGACTTTTACCGTTTTTACGTCCTCAAAGTTTCCCTCTTTGTTGAATCACCACTCTACATTATCAATTAACTACAGTTTGCTCCTGTCTCGCTTCTTTTTGTCTTTATCTATTTAACTGGCATGAAATTGGATATAGTAAAAGTCTGGGTACTGTTTTGTTAATATTCCAACGTTGTGCAACAACGAAAACCTGGTATTGATCCGACCCGACCCCGTAATATGCCCAACCCGACTCCATTTGGAGCTCATAGCCTTATCTAGAAGCGTGCTTTGATTTTCTTTTCCTTACGAAAATTTCCCGGAAAATCGACTCGAGTAGCAGAAAAATGGCGCTGACGATCGGTTCCCAGGCCGGCATCGTCCTCCACGCCCCTCCTCTCCACCACCGACCAATCTCCTCCAGATTCGCCACCGGTGTATCGCTTCCTCTTCTCCGAAAACCGTCACTCTCGCTCCGAATTTCCGCTGCGCAGCCGAGATTTAGGGTTTCGGCTTCACTATCACCGACTCAATCTGCTCCTTCGGAGCTCCAAGCCTCGCTCACCGGATCGACGAGGACAGTGACGACGATCGTATCTGTTGCTTTCTCCCTGGCGAAACTGTTCGCGAGTTCGATGCAAAAGCAGCTCGCTCTGCTGTCGTCGTCGATGGCACCGGTAGCAGCTCTCGGCGCAGGAGCCGGTCCGCTCTTCTTCGCGGCGGCGGAGAGCACTCCTAGTCCGTACCTGAACACGCCGTTGACGGTGGTGGCGGCCGGATTGGCAAAGTGGCTGGACATTTACAGTGGTGTCCTGATGGTTAGGGTTTTGCTCAGTTGGTTCCCGAACATTCCGTGGGATCGGCAGCCGTGTTCGGCTATAAGGGACCTCTGCGATCCGTATCTGAGCTTGTTTAGGAATATAATTCCTCCGGTTTTCAATACTCTGGATGTGAGTCCTCTGCTGGCTTTTGCTGTTCTCGGGTGTCTTGGTTCAATTCTCAAGAACAGCAACATGTGAAATCTGGAGTTGAGACGGAGATTTCTGCAATGTTCATCAGTGTAAGAATTCTGGTCCAAATGCAATTAGTTTCTTTCGCATCTTATTGACTGCGGTTTCATATTTGGGATGAACTGGATATTGATCAGTATAGTTGTATGTAGTTTGCTGCTTCCTGATCGTAATTGAATATGCTTTACGGATTGGTAAACCCAGTTGTTTGAATGTTGCTCATTAATCATCCATGTCCTCTCATCGTGTTGTTAGTTGGCTTTAATTCTAGGACGCAATAGAGGAAATGGGTGTTTAAGTTCATGATCTTCAAAGATTATATGATGAACTGGGTTGATCGTTATCGTTTCTAAGATATGAATTCATACAGTGAAGTCTTTCGATTCTGTTTTCTCAGAAAGAAAAGGAAGACACTAGTCATTTCGTTATGTGCTTAACACCACATTTCAATACCAGTGATTCTACATTTGCGTATCATCTGTTAGCTTCGGTAGGAACTTGATAACAATTAGCAACTCTATGAACACAGTTCAGTTCGAAGCAACATGCCTCTAATTCAATTCAATTGAGTCAATGTTTAATAGATAGAAATCACCTTGTGTCCTCCTGGAGCTGTCCAGTTTACGAGCTTTGCTCTCAATGGTTTCTCGACTCTGTGCTCTCCATGCTTCACCATTGTTCATAAGGTCGACATTGTTGTGAACGTTGCTCTGAAGCAGAATGTATCAGTAAATGTTCATAGCATCGACCCATAATGTCATGCTTTCATTGAGCTCTGTTTCAAGTTAAGCTCTACTAACGACCTCATTTCTGATTCTTTTGGCAGGAAAAGACTTGAGGATTTTGAAGGTTTGGGGATTCTTCAAGGTCTTCAACCATCATCCATTTTGCCGGTTTGGAACGTGTAGCATTGATGCATGAAGCTTCAACCAATGTTTCTAGATGTCCATGGAACAAAATCTATAGCTACTGTGTTTCAGATGATATTTATGGTCGAATCGATTCATGTTTGTTCTTGTTTTAGATAGAACCATAAGGACGAAAACAGTTCGAATATATGTCCCTAAACAGATCAAATTATATATGTGAAACCGAACCATGATACCTGTGATTGAACTCGTGAGCCAGATTTAGGGCTAGTAAATTGAGTCGCCGACGAGTAGTTCAATCGGTTTGAAAAAAGCTTGTTCGACATTTTGACTCGATTTTGCATGTGCTTAGTGTGAACAATGCTCGATATGATAGGCTCGCAAGCTGATTTGGTTAGAAGCTTGACTACGAGGCTTATGATTCAACGTTGCAACTCGATTTGGTGGTTTGAGAACCATCTTAAATGTTAATTCGATTCTGTTACTTGTTACTAGGCTTACTAGTACAACTTGACTCTGAATTTTTTAAATCCTTAAACCATATAGATATATGATTTAAAATTGGTTAACAACTTGTAGGTTTAGTGGTTTGGGTTAATGAGTCTACGTTTACATTATACCCAAACCGACCAGCCTTGTTTTTTAGGGGACAGCCGGTTCGGGTCTTAAGAGCGTTGGTCACCACCCAAACCAAACCGATTCACCCACCACACTGTGTTAATTTCCGATCCGCTGCGAAATTGTAAGCGACGGCGGCCGTTTTCTTTAGCCATGATTTCTCTTACGAGACGAATTAACTGCCTAGCTTCATGTCTCCGTTCCGCCGCCGTCTCCGGCATACGAACGGTGAGAACGGAATCCGGGCCACCGAGCAGGCGGCGGACGAGGTCGCCGGCTTTCCAATCAAAAAAGGCGGAGGAGAAATCGGAGTGGTGGATAGTCGATGGAGAGATGCACGAAATCGGCGAAAACGTGCCACTACGGGAGCGGTTCGTGATTCCTCGAGATAATATCCCGAACAAGAGGCGGAAGCAGCTCAGGGAGCAGTTCATGAGGCGGACACGCCTCGTTCTGAAGGATGCGGTGAGCTCTTTCTCTCAGTTTTTGGTTTCTCGCTGAAACCCTAAATTTGTGCCCTGTTTTGATTTTTGGTGCGTTTGATGAAGGAGCACGAGCCGTGGTGTAGGAGGTACATGGAGCTGTATCAGGAGCTGAGAGAGAACTGGGAGAGGCTTTACTGGGACGAAGGTTACTCGAAGAAGATTGCGCGAGATCATGCCAATTACGATTCTGCGGAGGATGATGATCAGGACTTCAATCCATACAGGTAATGAATTTATGCATTTGACTTGTTTGTGTGTGTGATTGATTCATTTGTGTTCGCTCATTGGGCACATCTGATTGATTATATTGGATGTTTGGATGTACAGGAGCAGAAGGACTGATCAAATGAAGGTATGAATTCTACATGGTTTACAGTTTATTGTGCAAGATCTGTCAGTTTGTCACTTGTTCTAGTTAGCTCTGGAAGGCTTGTAGATGTTATGAGGATTCATTCTAGCTGAACGTTGTCATAAAATTGTTCATAGTGCATCTAGAAATGCAGGCTGATAAATATGATTGCCAGGAATGTGGTGTTATGCGTTCGAATATCGGGAGATTGTCGATTGATTGTGTTTTGTATTCGGTTATGGACTTTAGAAACGTAGATGACACGAGCTATTCGGTCTTTGATTGCAGGAAGGGACTTCTGATAGAAACAGACAAGGTGAGCCATGGGAAGATCGCAACCAAGTCCGGGATAAATTCGACTACGATCGAGACAGAAGAATGAGGGAGAAAGGTATGTTAATCACGAAAGTTTTCCTTACTTGTGCTGGGATTGTTCTTGAAAAGAACCATTCTCATGCATTCTGTTTCCTGGTGGTAATGATTATTCTGGCATCCTTCCGAGTTAAGAAGCAAACTGAATGTAGTTTTCATTTCACTAGTCTGGCATGTAGAGCTAAAACATACTCATTTGCTGGGTCGTATATCGTTTCTACGATTGTTCTTAAGCTCCGAAATACCGGTTTCTGATTGTTGATTTCTTGTTTGGTCACAGCATTTGCGCCGATGAATGGAGTGCCATCCTCGGACATGCATCATTCTAACATGCGAAACCAGCCATTAGATACCAGGAGGTACTTCGTCGATGAAACCAGGTGAGGTGCAGGAAGATTGTTGCAGAGCTCGTCAGAGTGCATTTACACGAGGTTATCTGGATTTCCAATGACAGTTTGCCAGCCCTGCTGCTTATACTTAGATCAATGCTGTGGTGTTCAGCCTGCTGCAGTTTCTACGAGGCGACACAGAGCCCATAAAGCAAACCAGAAAGGGTAAATACCAAATGGGTGAAACTACTTTTTTTTACTGAGGGTAATGCAGTTGCTATTACTGCAATCCTGTAAATGAATCTGAGTCTGACCATGGTCAAGAGCAAATCTAGTCCTGTACTAAACTATATTATACTCCCCCAAACCAGACCCATCGCAGCCTACAAGCTAGACGACTGTAGCTTGCAGTATTAGCAAGTTCGATTTTGAAACTTCACTTGTCGGATTTTCCTCGTTGGCTTGTTCCATGTTCGATGTGTTGTTAGGATATAGTGGGGTATATGCCCCGGTAAATCAAACATCATCGAGTAAGTCGCGTTGGTTTGGAGCCGAAAATACGAGTTTCTATATGATGTCTATAACCTATGCTAGTCAAATGGTCAGCGACTCAACGCAATTATCTTCTTCGCATGTACGAACTTGATAGTTCAATAGCATAGATGAGAGTGTCTGCAACTTGTACGAGTGCAAGTGCAACTGTAGGGTTGGTATGTGTTTATTAGTGGTGATCTTCTCGACTCTTTTTTTGACAAAGAAACTCTTCTCATTGAATCTGGCAAGTTACAAAAGGTGAATCCAATTTCTAGGAAGACTGTTGGTCTGAGCCTATCGGGCGACCCAGTCAGCTAAAGTATTAAGTCTTCTAGAAATGAAACAAATTTTAACGTCCGACCTATCTTGGAGGGAATCAACAATCCTACCGAGAGGTCCGTAACATTGCCAAGGCCAACGGTGACGGGGGCCATGCACAGCATTGACCAACTCTAGACAGTCAGAGAGGATCAACGACGGACCCTGCGAGTGGCTGGCGATAAGAGCTGCTTCTTGCATGGCAATGGCTTCGGCCACAATAGGGGAAGAGCACAGGAAAGTTCCCGCTCTGCCATCTGAAACTTGTCCAGCGGTATTAGATATGATAACACCGTAAGCCGCCTGCTGGGAGATACTCACAAAGGAGCCGTCGCAGTGTATCTTCCGGGAGGAGATACTTGGCGGTGGATTGGGAACAGAATGGCCATGAGGGAGGGGAGCTTGGGGGGTGGAGGAGACAGACCTAATAGATAACTCAGCTATGTTCCAGTCAGTCAAGTCATTATTGGTTCGAGAACCTGTGAGGCTGGGGCAGGGCTTGGATCCGTTAAAGATCATCTCATTCCTTGCCTTCCAGATATTCCAGCACATAGCTGCAGCTTTTCTAGCGTCTGAGGAATCGGATCTGTCCTGGAAAGCCATAAACCAGGTAGTGAAATTAGTATGGGCACTCCCGGGGGGTGAAAATCCCGAGAGAGACTGCCAGGTCATGGAGGCGTGAGAGCAGAGAAAGAGACAGTGGAGGATGGATTCTTCCTGTATGTTGCAAATCGGGCAGATGTTGCTATCAACACAGTTTCTTCGGAAAAGATTTGCTTTTGTGGCCAGGCCGTTGTTGCAGCACCTCCACAGGAAGAATCGGATTTTTGGGGGAATGCTAAGACTCCAAAGCCATTTCCAATGTTTCATCATGTCACCCGAGCATCTGGCCAAAATAGCAGCATTTTCCTGTTCTCTGTAAGAGTGGTAAGCCGATCGGACACTGAATTTTCCATTTTTTGTGAATTTCCATTTCCATTCGTCTTGTAATCCTTCTGGGCCTATCGGGACGCGTTGTATAGCCTCCTTTTGGGCCGTAGTGCAATGAGTTTCAATTGAAGGCATAATCCAAGTCCTGGTAGAAGGGTCAATCCAGTCCGCGGCTCGAACTGGCGGGTCCAAATCGATTTCTAGCCGCATTCCCGGGAGCTCTGGAAGCCAAGGATCTTTGTTTATAGATATATCATTACCATTTCCTAGAATTTTAACGGCTCCTTGATCCAAAAGACGGCGAGCCCCGCAAATGCTTGACCAGATCCACGAGGCCCGAGATCCTTTCTTGGCCGTCAGAAAGGAGGAACGAGGAAAATACAGACTCTTGAGTAACCTGACCCAAAGGGCGTTAGGAGAGTCTAAAATATGCCACGCTTGCTTGGCCACGAGAGCGAGGTTAAAGGAGCGAAAATCTCTAAAGCCAAGACCCCCAATAGCTTTGGGACTGCACATTGTATCGAAGTTGCACCAGTGAATAGAGCGCTTGTCAATTGAACCCGCCCAGAAGAAATCCCTCAGAATCCTGTTCATACGGTTGATGATTTTGATTGGTAGGAGAAAAAGACTCATAATATAGCTTGGGATTGCCTGAATAACTGCCTTTAGGAGAGTTTCTTTGCCAGCCGGAGATAGTAGGCAAGCTTTCCGGATTGTGCACTAGCCATCATCCTATCGATGAGGAAGCTAAAGGTTTCCGCTTTGGAACGACCCCATTCCGTAGGGACCCCAAGGTATTTCGAGTGAGTGATGGTGTCAGAGAAGCCGGTTCTGTTTCGTAAATAGATTTGAAGACTTATCGGGGTGTTCGCGCTGAAGAAGATAGAAGATTTTGCCAGGTTAACCTCTTGACCGGTAAGGGACCCATACTTTGAAATGATGCTGATAATTCGATCGGCTTCCTGTTCCGCTGCCGGCCCAAATATGATCGTATCATCTGCAAACAGACAGTGAGTGAGAAGCGGACCTCTCCTATTCAGACGAATACCGCTAATTCGATTAGAGGATATATTTTTCTCAATCAGAATAGATAACGCATTCGACATTAAAATAAACAGAAAGGGGAGAGAGCTCCTGACGTATCCCCCTGGACGGAGAAGAGGCCGTTGTCTGCCATTAACAGGACTCGAAGCGCACAGTTGAGATGCAGGAGTGAATCCAAGAAAGCAGAGAGGTTGAAACCATAAGCTTTAAGAATCCTGATCAGACGTCCCACTCAACAAGGTCATAGCCTTTCTCAAATCCAGTTTCATGCACATGTCCATTTCTTCCCTTTCTTTCGTCTCTTGAAGTTGTGCAGGACTTCGTGGACAATGATGATATTATCTTGTATCAGACGGTCACCAGTGAAAGCTGCTTGCATCTTGGATACAAGCCCAGGCATCCATTCTTTAGACGGGTACTAGACCTTGGCGATGATTTTATAACGGAAGTTGCAGCAGCTGATTGGTCTAACTGCCAATCCCAGTCGAGTTGTGGACCTTAGGAAGAGGACAAGTGCGTATCATTCCAACCCTCAGGCATGATCAGATTATTGAAAAATCTCTTGATTTCGGTGCAAAGGCCCACCGATGGTATCGCCAAAATCGTAGAAATGTCTCTAACCGTCGGCTGTCGATTGTTTTGCACCGAGGCTGAAGACAGCCTCTCGGATCTCTGCGTCCTCAATCGGCTCAGTGAGCTGCCGGTTCATATCGGGGAGCGAGGGAGGTAGATTATCCAGTTCCTCGTCTTAGTAGCGGGTCGAGCCTCAAACAAGGACGTGAAGAAGCTCTTGGTCAGGTTCTTGAGTTGGGTGTAGTTGGTAATCCATTCTCTGGACCTGGAGACGGTTGATAGAGTTCCTTTGTCGCCGGTGAACGGAGGCGGCATGGAAAAAGCCAGAGTTTCTGTCTCCATCGGTTGTACCACTTAATCTTAGCAGTTTGGTGCCACAGAAGCGCGTTGTTCCTCCAGATATCTGATATCTCGGCTTTGAGCGACTTTTCTTCGAGAATGGAAAAATCAGACATGGGGATCGAGGTAATCTCAGTCAGGCGGGCTTTGATCTCCTTCTCCCTTCTGATATTTGCACCCCGTTCTCTTTTGGACCAAGCTTGGAGCTCTTTCTGACAGTTCTCAAGTTTTTCTCGTATGCTCGTGCTCGATATCCAGTTTCTCCGGATGATCTCGGAAGTGGTGGGGTTTGATAACCATCTGGTAACGGAAGTTGCAGCAGCTGATTGGTCTAAACTGGCCAATCCCAGTCGGGTTGTGGACCTTAGGAATGAGGACAAGGTGCGTATCATTCCAACCCTCAGGCATGATCAGATTATTGAAAAAATCTCTTGATTTCGGTGCAAAGGTCCCCACCGATGGTATCCCAAAATCTTCGATAGAAATGTCCTGCGTAACCGTCTGGGCCTGTCGATTGTTTTGCACCGAGGCTGAAGACAGCCTCTCGGATCTCTACGTCCTCAATCGGCTCAGTGAGCTGCCGGTTCATATCGGGGGAGACGAGGGAGGGTAGATTATCCAGTTCCTCGTCATTAGTAGTGGGTCGAGCCTCAAACAAGGACGTGAAGAAGCTCTTGGTCAGGTTCTTGAGTTGGGTGTAGTTGGTAATCCATTCTCCGTTGGAGCCTTGGAGACGGTTGATAGAGTTCCTTTGTCGCCGGTGAACGGAGGCGGCATGGAAAAAGCCAGAGTTTCTGTCTCCATCGGTGTACCACTTAATCTTAGCAGTTTGGTGCCACAGAAGCGCGTTGTTCCTCCAGATATCTGATATCTCGGCTTTGAGCGACTTTTCTTCGAGAATGGAAAAATCAACATGGGGATCGAGGTAATCTCAGTCAGGCGGGCTTTGATCTCCTTCTCCCTTCTGATATTTGCACCCCGTTCTCTTTTGGACAAGCTTGGAGCTCTTTCTGACAGTTTTCAAGTTTTTCCTCGTATGCTCGTGCTCGATATCCAGTTTCTCCGGATGATCCGGAGTGGTGGTTTGATAACCATCTGGTATCAAAGCGGAACGGAGGCGAGCTCCTGATTTGCTCATGTTAAAGTCAAGGCGGAGGGGGTTATGTCGGACCCAATCGCGTTCTCATGGAAGATCAACGCTTTATCAATGCAACCCTCCATTCATTGTTGGCCAGTCTCTATCAATACGTTCCAATGCGATCGGGGAGGGCCTTGCAGTTAGTCCACGTGAAAGGACTACCCTGATAACCGAGGTCTTCAAGCTCGTTATTAGTGATAAAGTTGCGGAAAGGGTCAAGACTTGACAGGCTAACCGAAGGCCGCCTTCTTTCTCGTACGCGAATGAAATAGCATTAAGATCCCCTATTACAAGCCATAGACTACTTCCGTTGTGGAGGCTACTAATCTCGCCCCAAAACGCCCTTCTACTGATAGGGTCGTTAGGGCGTGAACAAAAGTAAGTGGAAGCCATCTAGATAGTTGATAAGACATGAATATAAAAGCGAGTACTAGCTAAAACTTGGATATTAATACCTTGACCCACCATAGCGAAGACCCCAGCCCAAAACCGATCGGGTCCTCGTAGTGAAAATTGGCAAAGTCATTAGCGATCCTCTTCCTCTCCATGTAATCTCTTTGGTTTTGGTCTCCATGAGGAAGACAATCGAGGACGGAGGTTGCGAACTAGGTCTCGCAAATTATCCATTGTAAGGGACCGTCCCGCTCCCCTACAATTCCAACTGAGGAGAATCATTCCTGGCGTGGTGGCATATGGCTGGCCACCGACTCCTCAGATTGAGACCGAACGAGCTCTCGGTCAAAGCGAGCTCCGTTCCCTTTCACTGCTCTTTTCCTTGATTTCGGCTTAGGTCGGTTCTTGATAGGGATTGGTGAGATAGACAGATTTGTGATATCCACATTAAGATCCAGGCCATTATCCCAATCCTTAGTTTTCCTCTTCTTGTGTAGGTGGCAAGGATTATCAGCTTGAGAGAAAATGTTCCCAACTCTCAATTCAACATTGGGTACTGGAGAAGAGTGAAGCTGGGTAGTTGGAGTCCCGGGGGAAGACGCCATTGCTTTGGACAATAGGATGGCGCCATCAGCTGAACAAAGTGTTGGGTTGGGGTGGTTGGGCGGCTTGGAGGTTCCGGTGACAAATTCGGAGAAGGAAGGGCGGTTCATGGGCTGAGGAAATGCAGGTGGAAATTCAGGAGTAGGGAGAGGAAGGGAGAGGCCCAGACTTGGGATTGAGTTGGTTGGGTCTGGGATAGCTTGGGTCGGAGATCCGAATGAAAGGGTGGGACGAGACAGATTCAAAGGGAAATCTGGAGACATGGGGAGAACATATTAGGTGGGCCGCTTGAGCCTGCTTCCTCATTTTGAAGGGCCCTCATCAGATTGAAAGGCCTGAGTTTTGTCCTTGGATTTAAAGGGCTGAAATCCTCTGGGAAAAGCATCTGTAGGGTCGGCGAGCAGAATTGGGGAGACCCTATTCTGCTGTTTCTGTCAGACGGGAAAGGGCTCATGGTTTGACGGGATTGGACGGGGGTGATGGGAGACGCTCTTCTAGCCATTGCGGGCGCGTTTCCCGACGAAGGGATTTGCTCGCTGGTCCAAGTTGGGGCGATGAGTGGTAGGCCGACGCTACTATCCTCTTCGTCGGAGTCGTCTTCGTCGGAGGACTCCGAATGGACTCCTACTTTCAGAGATAATCGATACTCTCCAGTTGGCGATCCCGACTCTCCATTCTCCATAGCCTTCTTCCTCCACTCGCAAAAATCCAAGGTATGACCTAGCCGGCCGCAGAAAATGCAGAGGTCTGGATTCTCTCAAACTTGAATTTAACCTTCTGCTCTCTACCTTCCGGTAAATCCAGAGTGATTCCCGTGTTCAGAGGGTCGGCGACCGTCAATTCTATCATAATCTTCACCTCCCTTCTCCATTTGGTTCGATCCCGACTCTCCATTCTCCATAGCCTTCTTCCTCCACTCGCAAAAATCCAAGGTATGCACCTAGCCGCCGCAAAAATGCAGAGGTCTGGATCTCCAAACTTGAATTTAACCTTCTGCTCTTACCTTCCGGTAAATCAGAGAGATTCCCGTTGTTCACAGGGTCGCGACCGTCAATTCTATCATAATCTTCACCTCCCTTCTCCATTTGGTTCGATCACAACGGCTGGGTCAATGGTCAAGATTCTGGTAAAATGGTGAGAGAAGACCCTGGTGATAATGGGAGGAGTACGGTGATGCATCGGCATATCCAATACATGCATCCAAAGAGTTATGTTCCTGAAACAAACCTTATCCGCTTTTCCTATACCATCCCACGGTTTGACACTGAGGAGGGTTGAGGAAACCCCAAAAGGTTGTTGAAGCCAAGCTATCCTTGCTTGTTTCTCCGAGTTGAAAGAGAAGACGAAAATATTGGGTTTGTTCTTCACATCTTCCACATGAACCTCCCCCAGATCATGCCAGATCTTGCGGGCCGCGCCTATCATAGCTCCCTTGGTTATGAGCTTGTGGCCAAGGCACCTACCCACAAGTAAGGAAGGCTTTGAATCAGCTCCTCCATCCTCCGTAGGGAGGATTGTCATACGCAGCTTAGAGGCAAGGTTGGAGCGGCGAGTGGCTGAGGAACTGCTCAGTTGGCTCATTGTTGCTTGAGGAGGGTCACTGATATTTCGGGAGGGGAGGAGAAAGAGATGGGAGAGAGTAATAGTAGGGAAGCCAGCCCCTCCCTTTGCTGAGAAGTCAATCTTTAAAGGGGGATTTGGCGTGGATGTCCGAGAGAGGGTCATGGATGTCCGATCAGAGCATTTATTACTTGTGTACTCAGAGTCGCCGACGCGTTGCAGCTGTCTGGGGAGCATAATTATCCAGAGAACAGGCCTTTCCCATCGTCCTTGAGAAGGGATTTTTGGAGAAGACGCTTGAGTCTTAAGAGCCAGATCTGGAGGGAGATATGGTGGGTAAGGTAACATCTCATTAATGCGCCGACCCCTTTTCCTTTTTGGCTCCTTCCTCTTCCCCGGGTCATAAATGCAGCTGGAGTAAAGTTGTTTCCTCTTTTTGTTAATCGGAGCCTGCAATAGGGGAGGATTCCTTGGAGAAAGCGTCAGATCGTTTGCAATAGTCTCATCGGTTCCGGCCATGGTTTGCTTCATATCGGCGATTAGTCTTTGGTTAGAGGGCAAACGGCAAGAGTTGGGTAGCAGATCCATAAAGGATGAAACAGAACTCACGGAAAGTTGGCATAGATTGCAAGGTGCAAGTCTAGAGAGAGGGCAGAGAGAATTCTCGCTCCTGATTTCATTGGGAACTTCTCGACTCTCCATACTCTATTTTTGAGGATTGAGTACACCTTATTAGAGTTGTCAAATGGACGAGTTGGATGATGCATGAGTTGGATTAAAATTGTTACGGGTTAGTGGTACTATAAGTTTGCTCATTGTGTTCAACGAGTTGCGAGTTGTTGACTTTCGATCGATTTGAACTACAAATTTAATTGGGTTGGCCGGGGACTAAACTGAAAAGAATCAGCTATTATCCACTCTATCTACTTCTTAGTCCTTAACCAAACTTGATCGAGCTCGAGCTCGTCTAATAAGTAACAGGTCAAACTTGAGCATAGAAAAGTTCGGCTTGATTGTGAACAGCCCTAATCCTTACCAAACCCGATTCATGTAACACAGAGCCATTATTCCCAACGGAAACACGAAATAAAGATTAAACATGAGACAAGCAGTTTGAAGCAGTTGAACTAACAGACTGAGACAACATTTAATGATTTTACCTGTGTGTCTTGTTTGATGTTTCACGTTACTTGTGTAACTTCTTCTGCTAAATCAATAAATTACAAATCCATAATCACACTCAAACAGTGGTCATGTTGCATCAATCAGTCAGCTCAGAAGAAGAAGACCCATGCTGGGTTTTTTTTTTAATAAATTCGTTTGGTCAAACTGACCTTTCATTAGATAATTAAGATAGTTTCTATGAAGGCCAGCAAAGTAACAGTGTTTACCATAATGACATGTAAGGTGACATTGGACCATACATTCAAGGACACCCAACGGATGGATTTAGGTTCTGTTAAGTCGCTCGTCCGAGTTGTATAGAGTTCGTAATGCATCGGAGTGGATATGAAAATTGTACTACTTGATCTCTAAATGTACTAAAACTTACACATTGTAAAGAGTTTTAAACTCATAATTGAGATGAATCATGATTCGGGGGAGTAGTACCCTTCGGTATGACACTACAAACCTACTCATCCCAGAGATCGTAGGAATCACTAGTTTTGTAATTTGAAGTTACTTGATATTCTACCGCACCTGATCATCCCCCACCCAAATCGAGGTGAGCAAGTGTGTGAAAATCCTCACGAAATTTTCGACAATACAATGTGGATAACAGAGTTATAGGCTTAGAGTCGTCAAAAACTAACTCGGCCCAATTTAGTCTCTCAGCACGATCTAACGCGAATAATGATTTGAATTTTATCAAAAGTCAACCATCTATAACTCATCAAACTCAAAATCACACGAATCTACCATCTTGAGTGATTTGTGATCTGATTAACTACTAACTCATTCAACTCTTAACCCAACCCAAAACCACCCAACTCGCCGATTTGACAACTCTAAACGATCCCAAACCTAGGTGTCCCATAGCACTTGCTATGTGGTACAAACTTCCAGTGATAAAATGTAACGAATTTTTCAATTTCTTATGCATGAAAGAACAAGCAACTGAGAAAATGGCAGAGAATATATATCTCACAGTAAGAAGAACTTGGTAGGGCTAACTTATAATATTCCATTTCTCCTTTCACCTTTATCATCTTCTTCTTGTTCATCTTCTCAAAGTGAAATCATTTTCAAAGCTTTATGTTGAGCCAATATTTGTCAAAGCAGAGCAGGAGCAGAGGAGGGTAATGATGATAAAAGGTATGAAAGTTAGTTGGGGTTGGCTGGACATTGGCCTTTCCATGGCTACACTCCCACCATTTTCCCCAAACAATGAAACCCAGGTTTTTGAAAAGAGTGAATTCTGCAAAAGGTGAAAACAAAAGATCACAGGGTTTATGAGCAGCAGAAACAGAGTAATGAAGAGTGAGAGAGAGAGGGGGGAAAAGTTGTGGTGGTCACATGTCATGTTGGGTAAAGAGTTTACCCAAATTTCCAAAAAATTATCCGAGTTGAATTATGGATTCACGATAGTTTAAAGTGTTTGATCGAAAAATGTGACTCAAGTTATACACTGTGATGGGAACATTTGTAATGACTTTCATAAGGGAAATTCGTACTAGTATTTTTAGTTGTAATGGTCAAGTTACGGATGAGAAGGATTAAGACATTCTATTGGGTCTGATCTCTCTTATTTTTTACGATTCTTTATGGATGTTACGAATTAGGTAATGCATATCTTTGATATCAAACATTGTTGACCTTTTCACTGCCTTGGTTACCTAGGAGGCATTAATAATCTTTTACGGTCTCACATTGATGTTCATGTCAAATTTATCCAAGATTCAATAAGATAAAAGCTGATTAGGTGCGTGGGTAGGTCAGTTTGACAAGTAGCTCCCCAACAAAATTTGATTTCCTCGTTGTAATTGACTCTAATGTAATATACGTGTGATATTTCTCTTGTAAATATGCATTTTATTATAGTTTCTAGATGTAATTGTGATGTACAGTAAATTAAGAGATCACCCCCTACCCTTGGCTCTTCGAATGCTCCAACCCTATCTTCAATAACAAATATCGATCGACTCCGGAGAAAATACTCGAAAAAACTGACAAGAACATGTAATTTGAAACCAAAACCGTGTCGATTACAGGGAGAAAGTCTGAATTTTTCTTTAGAACTTGAAAGCAAGTTGATGAATTCATTGTGTGTTGGAGCTTTTCACGCACGCATGACGGCATGAGATCACAAGCAAGCATGGCCTGGCCTACTAGGGTTTCCCTTGACACTTCTGAGTTCTGTGGCCCTTTCAATTCAAAAAATATTCTAATTTTGATTTAAATAAAGAATTGTTAAGTTCCCAAAGCTTGGAAATTGGAATAGGATAGGCCCATTGTTCAGAGGTAGATAAAATTCTGAGTAATTTGTAATTGAATTTAATAATTTACCACCAAATTAACTCTATAATTCAATCTATAATATTAATAATTAACCATTTTATTATACACATCTAACCATTTATATAATTATTAATTTGAAACACATGTCTCAATGGAACTAAGGTATTGACATTTTGTTTTCAAATATGGGAAAGGAAAGGGAAAGAGCAATGAATGGACTGAAAAAAGAAGGAAAAAGAGATATAGACGTGTTTGGATCACATAGATATGGATGGTTAATTAGCTTGAGGCTCCAAAAGCACAACACTAAAGTATTTACAGATAACAAAGGAAAATGTTATGTAAAATAGACAAATTGCACGATAAAGCCTTTTCATTATAGTGTTTTAGGCCACGTTTGGTTCTTAAAGTTTCAAAAATTAGGCTCTTTTTCATTAAAAGTCTTCAAAATTAATTAGGTTCAGGGTCAAAATTAGGTTTCAAGCCCCAAGTCTTAAAGTTAAAACCTTGACAACCAAACCAACCCTTAATATGCTTTACTTTACTATCTTTGCACATTTCATTGAGATACAAAAGCTATGAATATCCCAAAATAAAATAAAATCCTAGGGTTCCCATTTCTCCAACCTTTCTCTTTACAAAATAGTACAAAGCTTAATAGATAAAAAGCCCATTTCACCAGAAAGAGCATTCAAATCAAAATACACCCCAAAATCCTCTCTTTTCCCCCATTTTCAAAAGAGAGGGAAAACCCCACTATTACTTAAAATACAACTCATAACATTAATCAAACAAACAAACAAACCCTAATTAAGTATCATAATAATAATAATAATAATATTAATATTAATCTCAGCCATCATCACTATGTACTGCACTTCATTCATCTTCATCATCAGACCACGCACGTCGGCATCAAGCAGCTCGTCAAGAACCCAAACGCTCTCTTCTGTCAAAAAGAACATCCACAAATTTCTCAATTAATTTACTCTAAAGTCTTAAAAGGGGATGAAATTAAAGTTAATTTTCTCAATTAATTTACCCTTTTCGGTTTGCTGGGTGAACGGAGAAGCTCCGGCGGGATCTTGTACAGGTCTTCATCCACCGGCTTCGGAGTCCGCCGCGGCGCGTCCTTAACGACGTCGTATAAGTAATCCACTTCCTTATGCTGCTGCTTCGACGTCGTTTTGGCTCCCTTGTTCGCCGCTTTCCCCTGAAATCGGAGAAGAACTAATTACCAAAAAGAACGAAAATTTGAAATTTCTGATTAATTAGTGATTTAAGCATAACGGAGTAACCAACCCTAGTCCGGCGAGGAACGACGAACACCGCGGGGGCAACAACGTCGTTCTGGTACAAATCTCCGGCGGCGGCGAGGTAGAGATCCCTGTCCTCCGACGAGTAACTGTAACGGAGGAAACCGGCAGCGGCGGGCTGTCTAGCGGAGTCGAAGCACTGAGTGAAGGGAAGGTCGTTGTTCCAATCCCAGCTACCGAACGCCGGCACGTGTCCTCCTCCTCCGCCGTAGTGGTAATACTCCTGTGTCAAAATCAACTAGTGATCAGAAACAGAGTGAAAAACAGAGGACAACATTGAATTAGGAAAGAAGCTAGCTTACTTCCATGATGAAGGGTTTCTTGAACAGATGAGAAACTGAGATGGGTTTGGTGTAATTAAGAGTTTGGAAGGTTGAAGAAAGGGAGATTGGAATGATGATTTATATAGAGGGAGGAGAAAAGGCTAAAAGGAAGAAAGAAACAGAGTAAAACAGAGTAATGTATGGGGTATGTATGCGAAGTAGCAGAAGAAAGTGGTACTAGTACTAGTAGTATAGTAGTACCGTACCAAAGGCCAAAGGGTTATTAATAAGGGGTGGTGGTTGGGGGTCACCGTCACTACTCACTAGGGGTTGTGGGAAAGAAGATCTATGAGAGTGGGTTTAGTCTTTTAGGGGTAGTGTTTGGTTTCTACTTTAATCCAAGCAATCTAGATAGATACGTAGAGGGTGTGTTGAGCTTGTATTAGGTCAAAAGATCTGGTAGTTGAGCTTGTATTTGAGTTGGATCGATAAATGTTTGACAAGTATGTGAGTATTGGAGGTAAATTTGATGTTATCTTATTGTGTGGGATTACTTAGGAAATAAAATTTATGAATTTTGCATGACAAACATCAAGATATGTTTTGATTAAATTTTGCATTCATGTTATTTCGACTGGGTTGAACTTAAGATGAATAATGATTAACGAATATTCAAATGTATAAGAGTGATAAAGAGAGAAAAATCAAGAATAGGGAATGCTGGAGAAATAATCGAGCAAGACATATCGCATTAGAAATTTCCAATCACATTGCTTTGGCGAAGTCAGACTTGGGATGAACAACGAGTAAGTAGGTATCAACTAAACTTGAACAGACAATGAGGATAAAGAGAGAGAGAAAATGAGGTATACAAGAGAGAAAAATTTAGTGAGAAATGTCGTATTACAAATTTTCATTAATGTTTATTTGATGATTTCATTAATGATAGTCTTGTCAAAGTCGAACTTTGGATGAACAATGAGCAAGTATTAATTAAATTTTAATAAATAATGGAGGCATAGAGAAAAAACCGAGATGTATTATTATAGGACAACTTATTTGGAGAAACCCTATCTATCAATACGTCTAGTCAAACATTAATTACTCGTAAGACTTCATGAAAAGTTCAATGAATCGGAACTGGAACCAGGGAAGTGCAGACCAGACGCCCCAGAACAACGCCCACAATTAGTCTAATATCCTGGCTAGCCTGGAGCAGACCAACACTCAAAACACATAACGAAATAGTCCAGTTAGATTTTCAGGAGTCTCGATTCAAACCAACTAAGTAGCAAATCAAATATATATTTAGGATTAATTCTACTTCCAAAACATCGATTGTGTCAAGTTAATTTCTTATAATATATAATCTTTACCAAATCATGTGAGATTTTTCTTAAGTTGACCATTATAGCCATCCCAAAATAGGACGAGTCAACCGTAATCGTCCATACAACTTTGGTCAAAATGGCCACTCTTTTTTTCACAATTTTCAATTTCATCACTCTTCTTTGTTTTGTTTTTATATGTTGTTTCCTTAATGTTTTTACTTTTAACCTTTATTAACCCCACACGCTTACAAGACAAGGAACCGTGAGGGGAGCGCTCTTACTTTTACATCCCTAGAGCTCCGTGCACTCCTTAACTTTTTCTTTACCTCCACTGGTCACTGCACTAGTAAACAGTTACTGTTTACTTTTTACTTTTTTCGTGTAATGTGGTAATATTTCATGGCTTAATATTCATTTTGGTCATCAAGGAATAGAGTTTGTACCATAATAGTCATTAGATATTACTAGGGGTTGTTTGGTTGCAGTGATATTGATATTGATAACTGCAGATATCATAATATTCAGGATATCATCGTTTTTTCTGTCCTGAATATCATGATATCTGTGGCCAAAAGTGATATCAATATCACTCAACAGATAGGTGAATATCTTCAGAGTGATATTGATATCACAGTTTTTGGATAATTCTATCCTCACTCAACCTTCACAATTATAATGTCATCAACCCCATTACCCCCAATTTATTTTTTCTCATTTTATATTGTTTTATGTTTATGTATTTTTATATTTATTTATTAATTAAGATAAATAATTATGATTTAGTTTTTAATTACTTGATTAGAATTTTTTTAGTTAGAATTAGAATTCACCATGAAAATTATTTTATTTTTGCTAGAAGAGGGAGATGTGTTAGCGGTAAATATAATACTAATTATTTTCTTAATGAATGAACATTTATTATTATAAAAGTATAGTTGACTCGAGTAATTAATTTATAAATACATTCACGAATTAAAAAGAGAGATTACAAATTTTATTTTATAAACACACATGCTTTTTAATTAAATGTTAGGACTACTTTTATACTTTGTTCAAACAAATGAGGGTATTTTGGTACGTTCATCAATGCACTCATAATTCACCACTCATTTAAATATAACTACCCCAAACAGTGATATCAAAGAATCACTTTTACCAATATCAATATACTAACATATCAATATATCTCACATATCATGATATGTAGATATCATCCAACCAAACGACCCCTAGTTGTTATTAACATATTGAATTTGTAACAATATGGTCATTTTTTCAAATTTTCATCCTAATTCTCCGTAGTGTTGATATCATCAATCTAACTCAACAATTGTTAATCCCAAATCTCTTTACATTTGGATTGCAAAAAGATTTTTTTAGATGAAAGTGAAACTATGATTTTCAGAGCATTAGGGTTTCGAGAGGGAACGACAAACTGCTCAATTGATGAGTTGAAGTGAAGAACTGAAGGAGAACCAGAAACGAAGTCGCTCATGTATTAGCTAGGCGATCTCGTTCCTATGTCACACCACTTGAGGGGTAGGACTTCTCCAGAGTGGCTTGTTAATGCACTTTCTTGTATGTGTTTGGAAGATAGGCATTAATAAAATTGACTTGATTTTTGCATAAAAATATAAAATGAAGAATTGAATGACTGAAGGAGAAATTGAGTTTGGTGCGTTAAACATAGATGATATATCGTGGCTAATACAACGCCGTTTCATACCCATCTATCCCACTCGTTACCCGCTTTTACTGGGTACCGGATTTTCCCATACCCGTCATCAACTTTATATTGTCAATGAGTAATCCCCACCCAAATAGATTAGATTACAAGTGGGTACCCGATTTTCGAATACCAATGGCCAACAAGCTTACCGATAATTGAGGTTAACTTTTAAAGTTGTTACCCACTGGTTGGTTAGTTAGTTAGCTAAGTTATAATTTAATCAATAATTAAATTAGCAGGGTAATCAGAGTTGGTTAGTTAATCACGGGACATTAAAGTTGGTGAAAATATGGGTCAACGCCTGTATTCCTCGATCAAAGACAAAGAAAAACCTCAAAACCCTAACCCATGGATGCCCCCAGGCCAGACAACATTGGAATCCTCCCAATTATAAAAAAATTAAACTATGCATTAATATAATATATATGATGTTAAGGTAAAAATGAACATACAAGAAAAAACATAATCATTACTTACTTTATGCTTTACCAAAAGTAGTGTGTTTGCAAAGATGATTTTCGACTTAGATTATGATTTTTGGATTGGAATGATTTGTAGGGATAATGTTTCTCTGTTTAAACATGTCAACCAAGATTAAAGTTTAAGCAACTTGATTAATAGCCTACCAACAGATCAATGTATTGATGTTACAATGAAATTAAACTAGCTGATTGATTTGATAATTCTCTTCAATCTTTTATAAGTAAGGGTCATTTTTCATTTGAGTTTACGTGATTTTAAATCTCTAGAGATTTGGGTTCCCTAACTATTTGAAAAAAAGTCATGTTCACTTGGATGATTTGGAGATAGATATTTATGAAACTTAGAAAAATAAATTAAAATATGCATATTGTCAAAGACCAACATACTCTCATTATTCATCTTTTGCAGTTTATCTGGGAGCATTTATGTAGAACTATCTAGAGGCCCACCTCGAAATCCCAAATCTCCGGCTACAATTGCAAAGTAAAACAAAGCTATTGATAAATAGCATGTTATTGGGTGCTATTGAATTCAACATCACCCTTACCAAACAACCACTGAGTGATTTCGGTCAAAGATTTGATCCCCAAATCACCCATAATCCCCCCACCCCAAATCACCCAAGTGAACGACCCATAAGTACTCAAAATCTTTCCAATGTAATATCTTAAATTTTACGTAATAGTTACTCATAATCAACTTATATTGTGTAATAATTACAATATTCGATCATAAATTATCCAAATTTAATAAAAAAAAATTGTTGGTGGCACATATAATTCCTTTTTACTACTTAAAGCAACCTATTAACCAAAAAAATTATTGTGTACTTTTTTTTATGAAATTCTTGTGTATTTTTACTTAATATTAGAATCATGAATTTTTTTTACTATTATCTAAATTTGAAGTTTTCTTTTTACCGGTGACACCTCTTTTTGATTTACAATTCGGCTCCCCCATTAACCAATCCTGATTACGCCATTGAACATACTTTCACAATTTAGTGAGTAAATATTAGGGAGATATCATGAAAATTACGAGTGAATTATTAACACCACACATTTTATCCAATCCAATTATATATATTTATATTCCCGATTAAAACACGTTTAGCTAACCTGATGTGTTTGAAGTGCATCCATTAACGTTATGAAAATGGAAGTTGGGATAGAAAAACTCAAAATGTAAATCCGCTGAAGTATGAATTTTCACAACCATACAAGTAATAAGCACTGATTTAGTCAAGACTTTTTGTAAAGGTGTTTCGATTGAATCATACCGATCCCACTTAGTTTCCACAAACATATCTCATCAGAAGATTCAACAGTGAACCAATCATCAAATCACACCAAGTATTAATTATTTTTCATATCACTAAACTTATTATGTCTATAATTTTCTTTTTTTAGAAAGGCGAGTGCGAAACACTCTTACTCATTCATCGAAATAGTACGAGGAAACATGTTCCCACATGATCGCTCCAGATAGCGTTATCCACCTTGTGGGGCAAGTACAATTGACATGAAAGCCAAAATCAAGAGTGCGTCCGTGGTGGGCAAGCAGATCCGCGACTCTGTTGCCCTCGCGGAAAATATGGGAAATAGTGACACCTCTTTTTGATTTACAATCAGAATCAACTTATAATATGTAATAATTACAATATGTGATTATAAATCATCCAAATTTGAAGAAAAAATTGCCGGCGGCACATATTATTCTTTTTTACTAACTAAGTAACTTATAATCAAACAATTTATTGTGTAGTTTTACGTAGTATTAGATTCATGAAACTTTTCTACTACTATCCAAATCCGAATAAATTTTTTTGCCGTGGCACCCATTTTCAATTTATAATTTGGCTCCCCCTTGTACCAATCCTGGTTCCCTAGGATGGTTGTGACCGCTCCCAGAGAATCAAACTGGAGATGAACTTTCTTGTAACCCATGTCTCAAGCAATTATAAGTCTGATCTCCGCTACTCTAAGCTCGGCTCTCATAATAAAACAGCGACCAAGGTTAGCAGCAAAACAACTCACCGGGCGCCCTAAGTAGGAAATTTCTATAATTTTCGATATGAGTTTTAAACCATCAAGATAGTATTGCATCCTGAAGATTCAGAACAGAAGGGGCCCTCCTATTTGATATTCTTTCTTCTGTAGACAAATATATACAATAAGGCCTTTAAACCCTTTTCTACTATTCCAATGTAATATCTTCCTTCTCCTATGAATATAAAAAGCTGCTTCTTCTGCTTCTGCTTGCTTGCTGTTTCTGTAGTTGTGAGGTTATTATCACTGTGGGAATTTTTTATTGTGCTCTTTATCCCTCTTTTGTCGTTTCCATCATTCTGTTTACAGCTTTTGCTACCTCATCATTTTGAATTACTCAACTCCCAAACTTTCTATATGGGCCTTATTGGGCCCTGAAAAGTGTGGATCAACCTAAGAGTTTTCAAGCTTTAGGCTGGAGGCCCATAATTAGGTAACCTTCCATCCCATTCACCCATTGTTTCTTTTCCATCCCATAATATTGATGGTCGCTGCTTGATAATGTATCTAACGAATGTGAGTTTGTGCTCGTTCATCGGGACTGAATTAAGAGGTGTAGTGTCAGGTTTACAAATTGTTTGAGAGAGGATATAGACGTGTACATGTATAGTTAGGCTCGCGTTTTGCAACTAATGTTGGGGAGAGGGATCACACACCAACACTCTTGTGAGGTCGTCGGTTTCCATGAGATGTTGTATCGGGATTGGATGGTCAAAATTGAGCATATTGATCACGAAGACAACCGACCAAATGACTTCAGAGTTGGTCTTGGACCAAATTTCTAATTGATCAAACCAAAAAAATCAAACCAATATACCAAAGCTGGGCAAATTCGTTCGCCCAGCATAAGCGTCCCAAAGTAAATCACATTTCTGTTTTCATAATTCTTTTTGCTAATTAGTAACCTCTTTTTTTAAAATTATAAAATGATCACTAGTCTATATAATTTTGTAAAATAATCATTGAAGTTTGAATTTTAATAAAGTGTTTGACCGTGTACCGTAATTGCAAGTAAATTGAATTCAATCCTTACTGGCGAGTTTGTTGCTGATTAATTCTTTAACAAGTTAACGAGTCAAACTCAACGAGTTAACGAATCGAGTGAGCTCGCCTATCAATTTGAGCATTGGCGGAGCCACCTTATTCTAAGGCTAGGTTCCATACCATTAAGATAATATAGTTTATTGATTATTATATACAATCGTTTTAATTTAAACACATTCCATAACCCTAAATCTACATATCAACAAGTGTAGAGGGATCATTTTCATCTATGAAATATATTAAGAACGAGTTTCGAAATCCAATGAACGATGAGTTGTTGCATTATGTAATGGTGACATATATTGAACAAGATTTATGTACTACTTTGGACAAGCAATTTGTTCAACAACGATTTCAAAAATATGAAGTCTCGTTGTGGTTCGTTGTAACTTATGACTATTATTGTTTATTGTACGAATCTTAAATGTTATTTTGTTGAATATTTGTTTCGTTTAGTGTTATATATCTTTTCTATTATGTGCATGAACCGAATGAAGGGGAAGTCGTACCGAGCCCCGACTCACCCCACTTTTGGTCCCCATCATTGAATTAGAGTGTAAATTTATGATTTTTTGCGAATCCGACTCAGTGTTATATTGATAAATCATTCAAATCAATAAAAAAATTACCGGTGGCACATTCTAATTTTCATTTGATCAAAAGTAACACTAATAATTTTTATGAATAAGGCCACGTTTTCCTCCAAGGAATTCGCGGTGGAATTCGGCCAATTGCGGCGGAAACTCCTAATTCCTTGTTTTCCTCGCATATAACAGCGGCCCAATTCCAACGGATTTATGGGCTCAATTGCGGCCCATAATTCCGACCAAAAATGGAAGGAATCTAATGATTCCGCCGGAATTATATTTTTTCCCCAATTTGCCCACTTTCCTCTCTCTTCTCTCTTCTTCTAAGGTTATTTTAGTAACTTAGGTGGGTTTAAGTTTCAGTTCCAAAGTGTTAATTTTGTAGGAAAACAAGGAATTGTGATTAGGATTTGTGTGGATTCTGATTCCCCCGGATTTGCATAATTGCGGCGGAATTTAACTATTAAGCAGGAAAACGAGGCCTAAATATACCATTGCAATGAATTATTTACAAATAATAACACATATTGAAAGTAAATAATATATGACACAAAATATATATTATATAATTTATTATACTATTATTAAAATTATCTCATATTTATGTTTATAGAATTTTTTTTTTCAATTTCGGCCTAGTGCATTTTTTACAGAACAAAGCACCCCCTTAGTCAATTTTCTGGCCCCGCCACTGAATTTGAGGTAAGAAATTCAGAAAATTAAAAACTAAAAATAACATTCATATTAGAAATGACCAAAATATCCTTCATTAAAATTGTGAATAGGTGAATTAGTTGAGGGCAACTAGTAAATTTGCACCAAATCTCTCCCAAACTCCCCAAATCTCTACTTTTTTGTGGTGATTTTAAAATCACTCTCAAATCTCTATGGGCCTACCTAAGTGAATTAAAATCTCTCTCAATCTCCCTATAATTTTGCAGTCCAAACAAGTGATTTTATTGAAATCTCTAGAGAAGTGATTTTGGCCCAAAATCATCAAAAATTTCCACCCCAAGTCTCGAATACAAACAAACCCTAAGAAAAGTTGTAAGTCCCTTGTGTATTTCTTAATATCCGACATAATAAAAAGTTAACACTAGAGTAAATAATCTTTTTTTTCTTAACAAAAGAAAAAGCTAATAATTTTTAAAATGTAAAAATGAAAATACATCATAATATAAGTTAACTCAGCCAAAATGGTCCATTATTTTGCAGCACTCCCAAATGTCACGTTGTTTTATAGTCAAGTCAAGTTGACTTATTGACTTTGAGCGTGCGTTACAGCTAATTAAGAAAAGAATATTTGTTATGTGTGAATAAATAGTCCAAGAGACTTCAGTCCCAGTCAACCAAATTTTTTGTTTGGTTGAAGAAGAAAAGATGAAGAAGAAGAAGCTTGACAAAGAAGAAGAAGAAAAAAGAAGAAGAAAAAGAAGAAGAAGGAAGAAAAGGAAAGAAGAAAAAAGAAGAATAAGGAAGAAGAAGAACAAGATGCAGAAACCTGCTCTCCTGTTAATAATTCATTCACAAAGTTTATTGTTAGGTCTATGTTTATTAATAAAGTCGGCTCTATGTAAAATAATTAAATCATTACATTGAATAATGTATTTCCTCACGCGAATTTTAATAAATGTTCAAGCTAACGAAAGTCAAATCACATTATTTAAGTTTGTTAAAGACATTCAACTAAGACATTAATTAATTTGGTCAAGGATCAAGTTGCAGAAATTCAATAATTTATAAATATATAAGATCAGTTTGTGACAATTAATATATCTATTGAGTTAGAGAAAATTTGGAAAAATAAGGTCGTACCTTAGTAAGTGATGAGCCAACCGTACCATGGACACGGCCTAAACTGCCACTCACACGAAGCCAAGTGAAATCCTTCAAGCGGAGCATCAATGCCTACCTAGAAGCCTGGAGCAAAGGATATGAGGAGGATGCAGAGAGGCTAAGGAGAGAAGGACATAACTTGTCGAGGAGGTTCATGCCCAAGGAACACCAAGACAGTGCCACAACGGAGCCGGATCACATGTGGACACAGGCGCCGCGCGCAACGAACACGCCGTAGACAGGATGCACCACGCCACGACCAGATCTTGGAGCAGCTGGACACAAGGAGATGAAGACCAGGGGAGATGAGCAGAATGCATGGATCGGCGTGAGATACGAAGCGAAGAAAGGCCCAGCCACCCAGACCACGGCGCGACACGCCAAGTCCGCTCCAGGACAGGATCACCAGAAATCCGACCGCGGCATGAATTACCCTAAAAATTTGACCGCATGAAGGAATCCGTCCCGGACAAGGAAGACTTGATGCCACGCGAAGAACCCCAGTTTCCAAGTCCTTTTGGGAGTAGGAAAACCGGAGGACACACAATTCTTGCCGGATCAGGACACGGACACCCAATCCTTTCCAGATTAGGACACGACGCCGACTTCGGGTTTTGCCAGTTTTAGGGTTAGCCTATTTTTAGTCGGATTTCTTCCCTTTTAGTTAGCTTAATTAGGAGTATTTTATTTCTAGAAGTAGAATAGAACAAGGATTCAGAGAGCTTGTTCCTGAACCCTTTCCCTATAAATAAAGGCCTTTGGCCTACGATGAAGGACACACTTTGAAGAATATATTTGATTTAAGAACTTCAGTTCTTTGTTCCTTCTAGCTCTTGCATGAATTGCTTGGCATGATAGGTCAAGTATATCAGGTAATAAGGTCATCACCCTTTTACTTGTGGCACAATTCGACTCTTGACACTTCTGGTTCCTAGCTCATTCTAGCTAGTGGGTCAAAGTCCGTTCCATCTAAGTCTGTGATTTTGTCTCCTAAACTTTGTTTGCCATAGATTGTTATAGGGTCGCTACCCACGGTTGCAGACAGTTCATATCAGTAAGAGCAATGGTTAATAAGGTCATGATATGAGTCATGAGATCGTAAGCAAAGCAGGTTACAAGTCATTTACTTTTAACAAATTCATAGTATAGATCGCCTTGAGTTAGTTTGAATTGGGCATATTCATTAAAACTAAATATATTCATATAATATTATCCTTATTTCCATATTCTTCTAAGTTTTGATAGGTCAACTAAGATTTCATTCCTTAAAATGATTTTATTTGGAATGTATTGGCTTTTTTAGTCTCGACTTAATTTGAATGCAAATATTTTAGACAGTGATAGTTTCATTTTTCATTTGTCTTTAACTGACTTTTGTTTACAATTTTTTTGAAGTCATATTAGTTTAGAGAACATTTTTTTAAACAAAAAGGATAATTTTTTATGTTCTTTCTCATTTGCAAAGATCATAAATGAACCTGTTCTATTTTAATATGTGATGGGCCCTAGGGTTGTATCCGCCCTCGGGGCCCCCACGGCGGTCCATCTCTCCAGAACAAACTCTAGACCGCCCTCAAGCAGACTACCTGCCATCGACAAGACAGGAAAACGGCCACCGCCCATTACTGTAGACGGTGACTCGCCAAAGTCCACTCAGGGCACGACACGTGGACCCTGCCATACCAATTGGGCCTATAAATAGTAAGGTCCCCCATTCAGAAGAGGAGGACACTACATACCCGGGACCATACGCCTGATACTACAAGCTGCCGCGCTGTACGCTAAAGGCTATCGGTTCCGCCCGCACCAAAGGGCTCTCGCCCGGTACTTCTCTGTAACCATTCTCCCCATATTACCCACATATTTACCATCACATATATACTAACCGCCTTGCACGTCCGCCCTGCAAGGTACCACCCGCCGAGGCACCACGAGGACGGATTCGCTGCTCAGACCTCCAAAGAACCACAGTATTGATCCACCGGTCCAACTGGGCAGATCAATTGGCGTGCCAGATAGGGGGTAGCTAAACGTCTGATTCCCAAAAGACAAACAACATGCAGAGTTTGGAGGAAAATCCCACGAGCAGTAATCCCGCGGGAACGCTCGTCACCCCGGCCAAACAAGTCGTACCAGCGGGTGTTCCTCGAGATCCTCGCCCTCACGTGGATACACGTTTGAGAATGGATGCACAAATCCCCCTCCAAGCCGCCCCCTTGGGCTTGGGGCGGTCGAAGAGGAGCCTCACATCCCCCCACCATTGGGAGGCGTAACCCTGGCTGATCCTGCTGCGGGAGACCTCGCGGCACAGGTGGCCGATTTACAAAGACAGAACGCTGAAATGGCAGCGATGATGAAGTTCTTGGTGGCCAAGGCGATCCTAGGAAGTCACGCGGAAGGCACATCCGGCGGACTGGCTCCCGACATGGCGGACTCTGACGAAATGTACCGACTGTTCCTCCCACGCCATCAGTTAGGCCCTAAGCAACTCGCTATGAGGCAGCCTCTTGACAAGAGTCTCCTCAGCGTCCCCCCCACAAGGATTCGTACCGACAGCGATTAAGGCTTACGACGGCACTGGTGATCCCGACCAGCATCTACTAACGTTCACTATCGCCATGCAGATGTTCACAGCCCCGGACGCCACCTACTGCCGTACGTTCCCCGGAACATTAACCGGAGCTGCGCTGACCTGGTATGGAGGGTTAGTAGAAAGGAATTATAAAAAATTGGGAAGATTTCTGCCAGCTTTTCCTCCACAAGTTCTCAAACCAAAAAGGCGGGGCGTAACTTGTCCGCTTTCTGGAACTTGAAGCAAAACCGGTCAGAGACTCTCCGACAATACTACGAAAAGTGGGCCAAGGCTGTCGCGGCGGTACCCAGTCTCGCGCTGGACATTGTACTTCACCACATCCAGACCACCACGCTCAGCACCGAGCTTGTGAAGGAATTGGTCCGAAAGAAGCCAAAAACCCACACCGAGCTGGAGACATGTATCCTCCAGTGCGCTGAAGTAGAAGAGAATGTCGCCATGATACAGGGCGGGTATGGGCGCCCAAACGATCAAAACAGAGATAAAGGGTACCAAGGGCGCAAGGAGAAACGCCCTGATGATAGAAGAGATAACCGCCCTCATGGAGAGGGAAGGTCGGAGGAAAGGTACACCCACCTGTCAGAATCGAGGCGGAGGCTCATGTACGTCCTCCAGGAAAATAAAGGAGGGTTACGGTGGCCAGCCCCTTTACCCAAAGCGGCAGTGAAAAGAGGAAACCCCAATGAGTATTGCGAATTTCACGGGCAGAGAGGGCACGACACGGAAGACTGCCGGGAACTTCGCAATGAGATTGAGTGAGCCCTAAGGAATGGTGACCTCAGGGAGTTCATTTTGAATAGCTGAAGAAGAAAGGAGCGGGAACGCTCAGAATCACCACGATGAAGAGAAAAGGAAAGGTCAGAGACACCCCCTCCCAAGGCGGAAAGACACACACCTCCCAAAACGGCGAGTGTCTTTGACAGGATCACGGACAAAAAAGAGGAAGACCCGGATGCCCAGAAGGAGGATGTGAGGCCAAGGTACAAGAAAACATGCAGCATGATCTTGGGAGGAGAGGAGGATACGCCCAAGAACATGAGAGTCGTCGGTGAGTGTTCCATGGTCAGACGGGCGGATGGAGAGCCACCGTTGATGTTCACATCGGCAGATTTGCGTGGGGGAAGTCCCAACACCCAAGCAATGGTGATCCGTGTCATCGTGGAAGACACTTTGGTAGAATGGGTGCTAGTGGACGAAGGCAGTTCGGCGGATATACTTTCAGCTGATGCTTTCAGCAGGATGGGATTAGACCCCGCCCAGCTCAAGCACTCTAAGATTATGTTAACGGGTTTCGCGGGAAACGACGTGCCTGTACTAGGCGTAATCACCTTACCCATCACATTGGGGGACGATGACCACCAGGAGACAAAACACATCAAGTATTACGTCACCAACTGCAACACGTCGTATAATATGATAATGGGGGGGGCCCAGTTTGGCCGCTTTCGAGGCAGTTTCCTCCATAGTCCATCAAGTAATGAAATTCCCTACCGCAAGAGGGACATGAGTAGCGTGGGGAGACACCCCACTAGCGCGAAAGTGCTATAGGGTGGCCCTCAAGAAGGAAGAGGCGTGCTTCTCAGTGGACACTAGGGACGACGCGTATGTCCGCCCGGAGTCAGCAGAGGCGGATTTGGAAGTTCCACTGTACCCTAGTGACCCTGAGAAAATAGTACGGCTATCCGCCCATATGCCGATCCCAGACAGAGAGCGTACGATGACTCTCCTCAGAGAATATGCTGACTTGTTCGCGTGGAAACCCCAGGATATGCCTGGGCTGGACCCCGCGATCATGCAGCACCACCTCGCTGTCAAAGCGGACGCCCGCCCCGTATCACAAAAGAAGCGGACGGTGAATTGGACGAGGAAACAAGCGGTCCAAGAGGAGATCACAAAACTGCTAGAAGCAGGTTTCATAAGGGAAGTCCAATATCCCACATGGTTGTCCAATGTAGTAATGGTGGGCAAGGCGGATGGCAGCTGGCATATGTGCATAGACTTTACCAACCTCAACGACGCCTGTCCCAAGGACCCATACCCGCTACCCAATATCGACCAACTAGTGGACGCCACAACAAACCATGAGACGTTGTCTTTCCTAGACATGTTCTCGGGGTATCACCAGATCCCTTTGGCAAAAGCGGATCAAGAAAAAACGTCATTCTCGACGCCCTTTGGCAATTACTGTTACAATGTGATGCCATTTGGCTTGAAGAACGCCGGAGCAACGTACCAGAGAATGATTGACAGAGTTTTTCAAGATCAGCTAGGTCATCACATGGAAGCGTATGTGGATGATCTGTTGGTTAAGACCAAGGCGGGAGGTGACCACCTGGGGGACCTCCGGAAAACCTTCGACACCTTGAAGGCATTCCAGCTTCGCTTGAATCCGAAGAAGTGCGTCTTCGGTGCCTCTTCAGGAAAGTTCTTGGGATTCATAATCACCAGGCGGGGGATTGAGGCGAACCCCAAAAAGATAGAAGCTATCATGCAGACACCACCTCCCAAGACCGTCAGAGATGTCAAAACATTGACGGGGCGGCTAGCGGCAATGAACAGGTTTATCCCAAAGTCCGCCGAAAGGCAGGTGCCTTTCTTTACCACTCTAAAGGCGGCAGCCAAGTTCTCATGGATGGAAGAATGTTCTAAGGCTTTTGAGGAGCTCAAGTCATTTCTCACAACTCCGCCGACACTAGCAGCCCCGCTTCCAGGAGATGAGCTATACCTGTACGTCGCCATCGCGGCTACAGCCGTCAGCTCAGTTCTCGTGAAGCGGGCAGATAAGGAAGAACGCCCGGTTTTCTACACAAGCAAATCATTGGTAGACGCCGAAACCAGGTATTCTCCATTGGAGAAGTCAGCCTACGCAGTGGTCATCGCTTCCAGGAAGCTGCGCCCATACTTCCACGCTCACACAATTCACGTTGTGACAAATTTTCCACTCAATGCAGCCCTCAGGTCCATGGGAGTTGCAGGGCGCATGTCCAAGTGGCCAGTAGAGCTCAGCGAGTACGACGTACACTTCCAGCCGCGAACAGCCATCAAAGCGCAGGCTCTGGCGGATTTCGTGGTTGAAGGATGCGTTCAGGTGGAAGGACGCCCGGATGATTACTGGGAGCTCTACGTAGACGGGGCGTCGAGAAAGAACGGAGCAGGAGCGGGCATAGTGCTAAAAACCCCCCAGGGTGTCCTGCATGAAACTGCCCTCCGCTTCAACAAATCACGAACAAATAATGCAGCGGAGTACGGAGCGCTCATTGTGGGGCTTAAAATGGCCAAAGCCATGGGAGTATCGCACCTCAAGGTTTTCTCCGATTCCGCCATTGTGGTCAATCAACTTAGCGGGGTGTATGAGGTCCGGAGGAAACTCTGGTCCCATACAATGATCAAGCCAAGATCGCCCTTAAAAGTTGTGAAACAACGGAGATTCATCAGGTGGCAAGAGAAGATAACGCCCACGCCTACGCCCTCTCCAAGCTCGTAACCGCTCTCAACTTTGAGGATGATAGAATGATCACCGTGGAAAAAGAAAGAGAAGAAGGTGAGTGTATGGTTGTTGATGACCAGACAAGTGTAGCCCCACCCACCGGGCCACTCACAGACAGGCGCACACCCATACGGAATTTCATTGAGACAGACACCCTCCCGACGGACCGAGCACTGGCCACCAAGGTTCGCAGGCGTGCAGCAAGGTGCATTTTGCTGGACGGAGAAATGTATCACAAGTCCTCGGCAGGTCCATACTTGCGATGCTTAAGTGATGAAGAGGCGTCTTTCACATTGAGAGAAATCCACCAAGGCGTGTGTGGGATGCATATAGGTGCCAAAAGCCTTGAAAGAATGTTCTATTGCAAGGTTACTATTGGCCCACGATCCGCCGGATTCTGAAAAACTGGTCAAACGGTGCCACAAGTGTCAGCTATTCGCTAACACGCATCACCTGCCCTCCACCGCCCTCCAGCCGATAGTTTCACCATGGCCGTTCGCCTTCTAGGGAATGGATTTGTTGGGGCCGTTCCCAGAGGCGGTGGGAAAGAGAAAGTACATCATCGTGGTGGTGGATTACTTCACCAAGTGGGTCGAAGCCGAAGCTCTCGCCTCTATCACGGCGTACCAGGTACAGAAGTTTGTGTTGAATAACATCATCACGCGCTTCAGCCTTCCTCTGAGATTCATCTGCGATCATGGCACTCAGTTTGATTGCAAGGCGTTCCTTGACTTTTGTGAAGAATTCAAAATAATGGTTCGCTTGGCGTCTGTAGCATATCCCCAGGCGAACGGGCAGGCAGAAGCCATCAATAAACTCATCTTGCAAGGACTGAAGAAACGAGTCAATGCGGCGAAGGGAAAATGGGTCGATGAGTTGCCTAACATTCTCTGGGCGCATAGGATGTCATACAAAACAGCTACAGATGAAACCCCATACATTTTGGTGTATGGAACTGAAGCAGTCCTACCCGTGGAGGTAAATATGCCTAGCCTAAGGATTCAACATTTCAATCAAGACGACAATGATTCCGCCCTACAGCATAATCTGGACATGATCGAAGAACGAAGGGAGGACGCAGCTATCCACCTTGTAGCTGAAAAGGAACAGCTGGCTAGATGGTACAATGCTCATCTCGCCCTCATCAACAGGAAGAAGGTGACTGGGTGGTTCGAAAGGTTTTTCGGCCAATCCCCCAGTAAGGCAAGCTAAAAGCCAATTGGGAAGGGCCATACAAGGTCCGTGAAGTGATTGGTCCAAGCACCTTTAAACTCGAACACCCTTCCGGCGAGCCCATACACAAGACATGGAATGCCATGCACTTGAGGAAGTACAATGCCAACGAAGAAGAGGTCTAGCTACTCCGCCATTTCCCGTCCTTGCTTTTCTTTTGGTTTGTTTTTTTGAAAGCGACCTACTAAGGGCGTATATGTAAGGAAGGGAAGCGAAGTTCGCTATATATATATATATATATAATATATATAGTGAACACTCCGGTGCACCCACTAAAAGTGGGTGCACCGGGTACACCCACTAACGTTTTGATAGATAAACATGTTTTTAATATTTTTTTTCGAGTATAAGAATCTACATGTTGTTAAAGGATATATAGGACGATTTGAACAAAAAACTAATTTGGTAAAGATGATAATCTATCATATTGAGAAAAAATGCAGCTGTAGAAAGAAACCTGAAGAACATTAGGTATAATCTTATACTATGATGACTAAAAATTGTAATTAAGCTCAATTTAGACTTATTAAGACTAAATCTATTGATAAAAACAATTAGTTCAATGAAAATATCACTCTAGATAGCACAAACGTTAGTGAGTGTACCCAGTGCACCCACTTTTAGTGGGTGCACCGGAGTGTTCACTATATATATATATTGATAATTATATATCAACAGACGAGTACCACCAAAAGGATGGGCCAGGTTCAAATTCCCCTAGGAGGAACTTAACCCCAGTGCCGAGTTCGGATTCCCCAAGGCGGGATCCAACACCACTGAGTTCAGATTCCCCGTGGCGGAAACCAACTCATAGCCGTTCGAGTTCCCCAAGGTGGAACCCAGCACCTCACCGAGTTCGGATTCCCCGGGGCGGAAACCAACTCATCACCATTCGGGTTCCCCAAGGCAGGACCCAACCACAAGACGGAAACCATCTGTCACTAGTCGGATTCCCTCAGGATGGGACTCAACCCATCGTCATTCGGTTTTGTCAAGACGGAACCCAACACTTGCTGAGTTCATATTTCCCCCACGGCGTAACCAAACCCCCATCTGATCAAGTTTCCTTACGGCGGCGCTGAAATCCTTCAAAGTTCGGGCTCCCAACGGCAGGGCCCAACTCTGGCCCCAAGTATGGATCCCTCAGGGCGGAATCCAACGTTGATATCAGGCGAGTAAGACAAAGAAACAAGGCACAACAACGGAAGAAAAGAAGTATTGGCATTGTCAAACATTGGAGTTTGGATACAACAAGGCAAAGAAGGGCGGAACAAAAGAACACAAGACATCTCTAAACACTACTGCTTCCCGCCCGAGGATCCCGCCTTGTCCACCCGGGACCTCTCCGCCTAGGCCTTCTTCTTCAGCTCCTTGTGGCGGAGGCTCACCTCGGAGTAAGCCTCGGACAACAGCTCCTTTCGACGGGCCGAAGGAATCACCTGAGAGTCGGCGGATTCCTCCTTGAACTCTTGTGCCATCAGCCTCCGCGACGCAGAGCGGAACATCTGCTCCTGGTCCCAGGAGCAGTCGGAATTCCCCCGTCGGAGTTCATGGCGGACGACAGTGAGGGCGTTGTCCAGAGCGCCCTGCACCCTGTCGCCCAACTCCTCAGCAGTCTTCTCGGCGATAGCTTTCCCAATGTCCGCCCTCAGTGCCTGGAGGGTCCCCTCTGTTTCCTTCAAAATGAGGTCGCGACTTTCTAGGTCTTTTGCCTTGGCCCCCAGGTCCTCGGCCATGTCCGCCTTGGCAGTTTCTAGGAGGGCAACCTGCTCCTTCAGGGCTTTCCTGTCAGCTTCCGCCTCGGTCAAGGCACTCTCCACCTTGTAGCGTTTCTCCTGCTCCGCCTGTAAGTCCAACATGTGATCAGTAGCCTGGTTAGCGTGCGCAAGACGGAGCAAATCCAATTCATAAGAGGTAGTTACTAGAAGCCGGGCCGCCTCCTCGTCCATGTCTTTTTTCGCCTTGGAATACTTAGCTTTCCACTGCTGAGTGGCGGCCCTGGCTTCCCGTAGCTGATCCTCCATCTCCTTAGTGCCTTGTGGCTGCTCTACCCTATGCGCCTGATCCGCCGATAGCAGCGCGCCGGCGGTACCCAGAAGCTTCAAAAAAAAAAACAACAAACAGGGGAGCGTTCGCAAAACTGAGGGTGGAACGAGACCAATAAGTCCACAACAAGTTTTAGCATGACGAAATCCTACCCTGGCTCCAATAGCCATCTGTTCCATCGCCAGGCGGAGAACTCCATCCTCGGATCGAGGGTGGTCAACGTCCCAATCGGACGCAAGTTGCAGAGCGGCCCACGTAAGGATCTCATTGCCACTGAGTGTAGGCTGCATGGCGGGGAGACGGGCGGTGCTGAACTCCCCCAACGACGCCTGGGGTCTAGATCCGCCACCAACTTTCTTCTTGCCAGAGTCCTTCTTCATGGTTAACTTTCGGCGTTTCGGTCGCTCCAAGTCTTGTACCGGCGGGCTCGAAGTCTGGTGGTATCGTTTGTGCTCTGGGCGTTCTTTATCCGCCTGTTCCTTTTCGTGACGCGCCTGACGCGCATCCTTCACCTTCTGTTGCTGATCAGCTCCCGGGTCTTCGGGTTGAGGCTGCGTGTCGGCGGACGCGCCCCGCGTCTTGGCGTTCAGCAACGCCGCGAAGATAGAGCTCTCTGCACCAAAACAATAGCAAGACAAGCAAACATATTAGGCACCAGCAGGGCAACAAAAATGGGTTCATACGTAAAGGCGCACAGCAACAGGCATCGCCTTCGGTAATTGTCCGCTCACCACCACCACCTAGCCAGGCCTTCAGAGCGTTCCGGCCTCGTTTCTTTAGGTTGAAGTTCCAGGTGTTAACCCAGTCCATAATGGCGGCGTCGTTCCCCTGAAGGCGGCTGGGTCTGTTGAACTCCTCGATTGCCCCATACGACCATTTAGGTCGAAGGCGCTCCGCCCAGAACGCATCCTCCGGAGAATCAACCTTCATGAAGAAGAAGCTATGCCACCACACGGAGTCGGCTTTGATGGCACCGTACACCCCGCTCCCCAACTGTGACCTCCTCTTCGAGAAGGTGATGCCATTCTGCCCAATTTTGGCGAGATAGAGTTGGCGGAATATTCGGGCACTTGGAGCAACATGCCTTTTTACACACGACACCTTGAAGGCGGTCATGATGGCCCACGCGTGGGGTTGCAGTGCGCCAAGGGAAGCGCCCAGGAGATCCAACACGTCTAGCTCCCACTGATCCAGAGGAAAGCGGAGGCCAAACATCAAAGCCTCCACCCACACGCCTACCCAGCCGGGCGGACAGTTCCCAATGGAGCAGAGACGAGCAGGGGCAACGTAGGTGAACCGCTGAAGCATATCACACTCGTTCAGCAGTCTCACCAGGGCGTTGGTCTTCACGAAAGGAAAATACCCCGGCCCATGCACCTCTCGGCAGTCCGCAGGCGCGCCCTCCCACATCTGCTCCCAGGACAGGATCTTGAAGCCGTACTTGAACTAAATTAATTCCCAATATATTCTAAAATTAATCACAATATATTCAGTTTAAATATTATATGTATTTTGATATTGTATTTATACGCATATATAAGCATTCATATTTTTTAGCCTTGTCACCTAGGATTCTTCATGCTTCTACTTAATTCATTCATATAGTTTATTGTCATATGATGAATTTTTTTTTTACAAGTATGATACTTTTGTTTGAATAGGGCTTTGGGTTGATATTTTAAGATGAAGCAGTTGTTTTTGTGTTGAATAAACATTACTTCTTTGATGTAGCTGATAATCTCTTACATTATATACTCGAACAATCTACTCATCACTCTATTATGTATATATCACACTAATAGATTTACACACATGATGATAATGGTGAGAATTAATGAGACATATCTCTACTTTGCATGGCATTCGGTCAGGTTAGGGACATATATTACAAAACTGATTACCGCCCACTCATCGTTATTGGGTATAAATAACCCGCCCGGAAATTGATATCGAAGATTATATTTCCCACCACCGGCCGACCGTTATTTCGGGCAGGGACGGGATGGCCCGAAATTCATTTAGCTGTCAGTGAAACTGAAAAATGAAAACTGAAACACTTAAATTAAATATGATTAAATGAGTTAGAATTGAAATAACAATAACATATTTATGAAAATATGGGAGAGAATCGAAAACATGTTCATGTTAGAAAACTAATAACGTATATGAAACAAGGAAACAAGAGAACAAGAGAAAGAGAGTAGAAGAGTAGTACTTTTAGGGCTGGAAATGAACCCGTACGGATATGGGATTACCCAAACCCGTGAGGGTTTAGGGTACCCGTAACCCGTTCGGGTTCGGGGTTTGGAATTGAAATTTTGGATTAGGGTACCCTTAATGAAAACAACCCGGAATTAGTATAATTCCAATTTAAGTCGAATGATAGTAGTGTAGTAATCGAGAGAGAGATGGAGGAATCGAAGATTAGGGATTTATTATTGCAGCTCTGGCTATGTAGTATGAATGAAGGCGCAGCTTCTTTATTCATACAATTGATTGGGCTTAATCGTTTAGCTTCGGCCCAATCAATTATCAACAGACTGCAGTGAGCCGTCTTCTTCCTCAACCTGCACACTGAATGTTCAGCTCTGAATTCACAGTCAGTGATCAAAGACCAAAAATGAAAAGAGCACACAGACACGATTTTAACGTGGTTCAACACTAGCTATATGCTAGGTTTACATCCACGTCTCGAGACGAGCTCGAGAGAGTCACTTAGATTAAATCACAAACCAAAGCTTCAACCCGAAGCTTTGAATTACACTGCCTGAATCGTACACCACGCTCAGGACTTTTAACCTCACAGAATTCTCTCAAACACTCAGCAAGAGCTCATCTATGAGTGACAAACTTCTTTCAGCTAATTCAAGTCACTCTGAATCAACTCTCCGAAAGATGACCTCCTAATCTCTTCGTCTTCTTTTAAATAGAGGCGAATGCTGGCTCCAAGGTCTTGACCGTTGAGAGCAATCAGCCTTTTTTCCTTAATTTGAGAGTTAATCGCTCCTTTCCATCTTCCCTGCAAAATCAACGATACTGCAGAACTTGCCTTTTATGAGACAGGCTTTTGTTAATATGATCAATTGGAAAGTAAGACATTGCTGCTTTCATCTTTCTATTTTTCTTTGATTACAGTTTAGTCAGTTTAAAGAAAATAAGTTTCAATATTAAACTTCCAGATTTCAACAATCTCCCCCTAAGCTTGATATTGACAATTTATTTCTAAGAAGTTGAGACAGCTCCCCCTTAGTATACTATCAATAAGAGAACTGATTTTTTTTTTTATAAATGCTAGATAAAAACCTTAGTAGAAAGTAAGACAAACAGCTTTCCTCAGAGATGACTCTTTTGATAGACTAAGACAAGAAGGACAGAAAAGGACACAAGCTCACTGAGCTTTTAAAACATAAAACGAACAGAACAGACTCAAGCTCACAGAGCTTTTATTCAAGACAGCAACAAAACAAGAAACAGACATTCAGAATTCAGTTTCAGGATCGCTCTCATAATCTGAGTAGCTCTCCGAGGCATCCTTTTTGTCGACCAGCTCTAGGAGTTGAGTTCTTGTTTCCTTAGCAACATCAGAAGCTCCCAGGTCTAACTCCTCTATGTTTTCAAAGTCCCAGTCACCCCTTTGACGTAGAACTTTAAGCAGCCGGGTAATCTTTGATTGAAGAGAAGCTTCTCTTAGTTCTTTTTCTTCCAGCTCCCAGCTCCCATAGTTGGTTAGTGAAGAAATCAGTTTCTCCAGTTTGTGGCCAACTTCACCAGTTTCACAACAGTATTCTGGTGGTTCTCCCCCTTTGACAATGTCAAGCAGACTCTTGGTTGGGGCTTTTTGACTACCAATTTTTCGAAGTATAGATTGAGGGCGCAGAGTATGAATGTTGAAACAACGAACTTGCTGGGAAATGTCAACACCGAGAAAGTCAAGCATACGAGTAATTAAACCAGCAAAGGGCAGAGCACCTGAGAAGTAAGGAGAGGCAGCAGACTGCATTGCTCAGAGGATGAGATGAGGCAACCAGATTGGATGGTGAGTGATGTGAGCATTGTAGAGAATCCAGATATCCAAAGGAGTGAGTTCATCCCGAGCAGTAGAACGGGGCAGGAAGTGTCGTGTGATCATGAAGTGAAGGACACGAAGATGATCAGGAAGGCAAGAGACTCTGGGGTGCAAGGGATCATCAAAGTGAGTCATAGCCAAAGATTGAAGAGCCGAGATGTGATTGAAGCCATGTTCAATCAAGTCATAGTTATCTGCCAAGATTAGTCCGTACAGTTCCATTGGAATAATGAAACCAAGGAATTCAGGAGAGATAGTGAATTCAATACCATTGACCACCGTTAGAAGGCGTAGGGGCGATGTAGTGATCACTTGGAGATTCGCATAGAAGCGGCGGATAGGATCAGGACAGAAGGACTGAGGATATGCTGGTAGAGCATTCATCCAACCAATATTCTGGATGGAATTTTGGACCCGAATATTGTACTTGTCGAAACCCTCATAGCGGAAGACATAGGAAGGGATGACTTCTCTCGTTCGAAAGACATTCACATAACGAAAATGAGCTTCATTGGAGTGAAGAGTGCCCACATGGCGTGCCGAGTTAAGAAAAGCAGCCATTATTGGATAATGAAGAAGACAGAGGTGTAAGTGAGGAGAGAAAGAATGAGTGCTCAGCCGAGAGGTGAAAAACCGGAATAAATAAGGAGAGGAAAAAGAAGAGGAAAGGAAGGTGAAACAGATAGGGAAAGGAGAAGGAAGGAATATGAAGCGAAGATCCTAGTTAAGAGCTAATTGATTTCGGAATATTTGAAAGATCAATCATCCCTAATTCACTCAAAATAAAATTGAATTGATCTTCCTTAAGTGGCTTTGTAAATATATCGGCCAACTGTTCATTAGTCCTGACAAACTTTATATCAATAAGTTTATTTTGAACCAAATCTCTAAGAAAGTGGTATTTTATTTCAATATGTTTAGTTCTAGAATGTTGGACCGGATTTTTAGACATGTTTATGGCTGAAGTATTATCACATAAGAGAGGTATGGATGAAGATTTTATTCCATAATCTTCCAGCTGTGATTTGAGCCAAAGCAGTTGAGTGCAAGAGTTGCCAGCATCAATGTACTCTGCTTCAGCTGTAGAGAGTGCAATTGCTGTTTGTTTTTTGCTGGACCAAGAAATTAGGGAATGGCCAAGAAAATGACAACTGCCAGAGGTGCTTTTTCTATCAATTAAACTCCCAGCAAAATCAGCATCGCTATACCCGATGAGTATGGATTCTGAGGAAGCTGGATACCAGAGACCTAAGGATTGAGTGCCCTTTAGATAGCGGAAAATACGTTTTACAGCAGACAAATGAGACTCCTTAGGGTTAGCTTGAAACCGGGCACAAAGACAAACACTAAACAGAATGTCAGGTCTGCTTGATGTAAGATAAAGCAAAGAACCTATCATTCCTCTAAACTGTGTGTTATCCACAGGATTGCCAGTAGGGTCAGAATGAAGTTTTGTTGTTGTGGCCATAGGAGTCAAAGCTGATTTCATGTTATTGAACCTAAATTTTGAGAGTACGTTACTAATATATTTGGACTGATGAATAAAGATCCCTTTGGCACACTGATGAACCTGAAGACCTAGAAAGAATTGTAATTCTCCCATCATGCTCATCTCAAAAGTTTTTGTCATAACAGAACAAAAATCAGTGCACATGGTTTTACTGGTAGATCCAAAAATAATATCATCTACGTAGATTTGAACTAGAAGAAAATTACTGTTAAGATGCTTGATAAATAAGGTCGTGTCAACTTGTCCTCGGATGAAACCATCCGAAAGCAAAAAGTGTGAGAGTCTATCGTACCAAGCCCTTGGTGCTTGTTTAGGACCATAGAGAGCTTTCTTAAAAACATGAGATGAATTTTCAGAATCCTCAAAGCCTGGAGGCTGAGCTACAAACACTTCTTCTTTAAGAAATCCATTCAAAAATGTACTTTTGACATCCATTTGAAATAATTTAAAACGAGCATGACTAGCAAAAGCACAAAGAAGTCTTATAGCTTTCATACGAGCAACAGGAGCAAAAGTCTCGTCATAGTCTATCCCTTCTTCTTGGTTATAACCTTGTGCAATTAGACGAGCCTTATTTCGAATGACATCCCCCTTGTCATTTGTTTTGTTACGGAAAATCCACTTAGTACCTATAATTGATTTATTTTGAGGGCAGGGAACAAGTTCCCAGACTTGAGATCTTTCAAATTGATGCAACTCTTCCTGCATTGCAGAAATCCAGTTCTCATCTTTAAGAGCTTCCTTTATATTCTTAGGCTCTATTAGTGAGATTAAGGCTTGCTCATTTTGAAAGAGAGTTCGTTTAGATCGTGTAACTAGTCTTTCTGAAGGTGAGCCAATCAATTGAGAGGCTGGGTGGCGTTTCTGGATATGAGGAGGAGCTTGAGGTTCAGAAGAATCAAAGAGAGAGGAGTCAGTAGTTTGAGGTTCGATAACAGGAGATTCAGAAGTTAAAGGAAGAGAAGCAGAAGGCTGATCATTAATTGGAGACATAGAAGCGGGATTTTGAGCAGGGGAGGATAGATCAGAAGAGGATGGAAGTGACATATCCGAATCCTCATCTGTCTTTGAAGAGGGATTGGTTTTGTCTTGAAAAACGACATGAATAGATTCTTCAACTTTGAGTGAAGATTTGTTGAACACCCTATAAGCTTTACTATGGCTGGAATAACCAAGAAAGATTCCCTCAGAGGAACGAGAGTCAAATTTACCCAATTTATCTTTTGTGTTAAGTAAGAAACATCGACAACCAAAAGGGTGAAAATAACTAATGTTAGGAGTACGTTGCTTAAGAAGTTCATAAGGAGTTTTGAGAAGAGTCTTACGAATAAGGGTTCGGTTAAGAACATAGCAAGCAGTAGCTACTGCTTCTGCCCAGAACCGTTTGGGTGTATTATGATCTAGTAACATTGTCCTTGCTAAGTCAAGTAATGCACGATTCTTTCTCTCTACAACTCCATTTTGTTGAGGAGTTCGAGGTGCAGAGAAAGTATGCTTAATTCCTTTTGTTAGACAGAAGGAAGAGAAGGATTCTGAGGTAAATTCTCCTCCATGATATCGCTTCGAACAGAAGCAACCAAGAAGGGAAAAACTGCTTCTGTTGTTAGCACAGAAGACTTGAAGACAGAAAAGGTTTCACTTTTAGAAGCAAGAAAGAAGACCCATGTAAATCTTGAAAAATCATCAACTAAGACAAACGCATAGTTCTTACCTCCTAGACTAGTTATATCAGTAGGACCAAACAAATCAATGTGTAATAGCTGAAGAGGTTTAGAAGTAGAGATAAAAGAGGATGTTTTAAAGGATGATTTCGTTTGTTTTCCTTTTACACAGGAAGTGCAAAAGAAATCCTTTGAAATAGAAAAAGAAGGTAGACCTCTTACTAAGTTCGAAGAACTGAGTTTAGCAATCCTAGTGCTACTTATGTGTCCTAATCTCCTATGCCACACATTCTGCAAGGAGAGATCAATAGCAGTGAAGCATTTTTCAGAAAAGGACTCAGAGTCCTTTAGATTTATTACATAGATATTTTCTTGTCTTTTACCACTGAAGAGAAGTTTGTTATCTGAAGTTCTTATAATTTTACAGCATGAAGGTTCAAACACAACTTTGTTGAGACTCCCACAAAGTTGACTTATGGACAGCAGATTATGTTTTAAGTTCTGAACTAATAAAACGTTATTGAAAACAGGGTTAGGTAGCAAACCTACGGATCCTTGACCAAGAATCTGACCCTTTTTATTGTCACCGAATGTTACTTTTCCTCCACGTTTCATCTCCAAGTTTGAGAATAGTCTTTCATCACCAGTCATGTGGTGTGAACACCCGCTGTCCAGGTACCATTCATGGTTTATTGGTTGTTGTATCTGCACAATCACACTTGGTTAGAGTCTTAGGTACCCAAATCTTTTTGGGTAACCTTTGTTTAGAAGAATAATTAAATGTACACATAGAGGTAGTGTGATCATATGATTTACAAAAATAACATTCTCTAGAGTTTCGGTATTTAACAGTTCTTGGCTTAGCCTTAACATGTGATACATTTGATTTACTTTTCATAACTGCTGAGTGTGAAGTCATATCATAATTTTTTCTACGTAGATTAGCATAAAACAGCCTTTCTTCAAGAATACCAACTTGTCGTTTAAGATTATCAGTTTTAATCTGCAGTTTTTCATCATGATGATATGCAGCAGTCAATCTTTCCTGTAACCTGGATATATCATTTTTTATTTCCAGGTTTTTAATTTTGATCTGTTTATATTTTAGTTTGATATTATGCATATAATCGGATAATTCTACATAAGCAGTAATAATATCTTCCTTTGTCATATTCAGTAGGGTAAAATCATGTACCTCACTTTCGGCTGAGCTATCTCCGTCACATGATGAATTTTCGTGATCAGTATGAGCCATGTAGGCTTGTTCTTCATCATCAGACTCCGTATCACTCCATGTAACCTTCATTGCCTTATCTCGAGCTTGAACCCTGTTTGGACACTCAGAACGCATGTGGCCAAGTCGACCACATCTAAAGCAGGTAATAACATCTTTGTCATCACCCTTAGCATCGTCCTTACCAACTTTAGTACTAGTTTTCTTAGAGCTTGAACCATTCCTTAAGTTTTCTCTGTTCCTACTTTGTTTTTGTTTCAGAAACTTTCTAATTTTTTTTGTCATGAGAGCAATTTCAGTTTCAGAATCAGAACTTGTATCCTCATCACTAATTTCATCTTTGTGATTTGCTTTAAGAGCAATACTCTTTTTAGATTTTGTGTCATCAGTTAGATCATTCTGTTTTAACACAAATTCATGAGCAATCAGAGATCCTATTAGTTCTTCTAAACTTAAGGTATCCATATCTTTAGATTCTTCTATAGCAGTTTTCTTAGGCATCCAATCTTTAGTTAGGGATCTAAGGATTTTCATAACAAGTTCAGGTCTGCTTATTACCTTCCTAAAGATTTTAGATTGCTAACAATCAAGCTCAGTCTATCATACATTCTCTTAATGGTTTCATCAGGTTGCATTTTGAACATTTCATATTCATGAACAAGTAGATTAATTTTAGTTTCTTTAACCCTAGATGTTCCTTCATGTGTAGTTTCTAACATTTTCCAGATTTCATTTGCAGTATCACAACCACTAATTCGATTGTATTCATCTCTACATAAGGCACAGTAAAAAACATTCATAGCTTTAGCATTATTTTGAGCCTTAGTTTTCTTTTCAGCTTCCCAGGTATCATAATCTCCTGTAAGATCTACTCCCCCTTTGTCAACAATTTTCCAGATATTGAAATCCATACCTTGAAAGAAGACTCGCATTCTGTTCTTCCAAGCTTGATAGTTCGTTCCATCGAACCATGGCGGTCTGCTATGTGACATTCCCTCGGCTCCCGGCAATTGCCCTTGTTCTCCATCCATCCTTTAGAATCTTTTCTTCCGGCGATTGTTAATCCACACGGAATCCTGCTCTGATACCAATTGAAAACAACCCGGAATTAGTATAATTCCAATTTAAGTCGAATGATAGTAGTGTAGTAATCGAGAGAGAGATGGAGGAATCGAAGATTAGGGATTTATTATTGCAGCTCTGGCTATGTAGTGTGAATGAAGGCGCAGCTTCTTTATTCATACAATCGATTGGGCTTAATCGTTTAGCTTCGGCCCAATCAATTATCAACAGACTGCAGTGAGCCGTCTTCTTCCTCAACCTGCACACTGAATGTTCAGCTCTGAATTCACAGTCAGTGATCAAAGACCAAAAATGAAAAGAGCACACAGACACGATTTTAACGTGGTTCAACACTAGCTATATGCTAGGTTTACATCCACGTCTCGAGACGAACTCGAGAGAGTCACTTAGATTAAATCACAAACCAAAGCTTCAACCCGAAGCTTTGAATTACACTGCCTGAATCGTACACCACGCTCAGGACTTTTAACCTCACAGAATTCTCTCAAACACTCAGCAAGAGCTCATCTATGAGTGACAAACTTCTTTCAGCTAATTCAAGTCACTCTGAATCAACTCTCCGAAAGATGACCTCCTAATCTCTTCGTCTTCTTTTAAATAGAGGCGAACGCTGGCTCCAAGGTCTTGACCGTTGAGAGCAATCAGCCTTTTTTCCTTAATTTGAGAGTTAATCGCTCCTTTCCATCTTCCCTGCAAAATCAACGATACTGCAGAACTTGCCTTTTATGAGATAGGCTTTTGTTAATATGATCAGTTGGAAAGTAAGACATTGCTGCTTTCATCTTTCTATTTTTCTTTGATTATAGTTTAGTCAGTTTAAAGAAAATAAGTTTCAATATTAAACTTCCAGATTTCAACACTTAACCCGTATGGGTTAATACCCGCTCTACCAGATACCGTTCAACCCGAACCAAATAACAATAAAATTATATAATCTGTAATGTTGACATAATGTTATAATAATGACATTAACTTGTAACTCATTCACTGTTCAACTGCGCCTACATAAAGTAATCCCCCAAAGAATGATCCATCTACCCGTATCATTTATCAACTCAAACCTCTGGTTGCGAAAGTAATCCCCCAATTAGCCTTTAAATGTGACTCTCATCTGATGGTAAGGAGATTATTATTATACATTCATTGTTTAATTGGGTTTGAAATGGAATGACCAAATGAGATCATGACAAATGAGGAATGTACATTTCAAACAAATGAATTCATGTGCTGCACATGGTATGAAAAAAAATAATGGATTATTTAATGATTAACAAACCCATGGTACTCTAAAAGTGAATTAATTAAACAAAAAATAAATTAATTTAGTCAAATTCGAGTATCCGTGGGTTACCCGACCCCGACCCCGTTCGGGGTTAGGGTACCCGTAACCCGAACGGGTTCGGGGTTTGGGATGAGCTTCGAGCATTAGGGTACCCGTAACCCGCGATAGTTAGGGTTCGGGTACCCGAACCCGCCCCGTTCTCCAGCCCTAAGTACTTCTTATTCTTATTGGTGTGTGTATAAGATTACAAAGTAGAGCTCTATTTATAGGCTCAAGAGTTCATAACCTATATACAAGACTAGAATAACTACACATAAATATGAGATAAACTACAACGAATATGAGGAGGAGGTTACAAATTGGGAGGTTACATGCATAGTGGGTATTCATATTTATAATGAATATGTATAAAAACAATTTGATACAACCTAATATATAATTTCGAAATTCTGCCTATAAAATTTCAAAACTCCTAGATTTAATGGTGTAAATTATGTTTGAATGAAAAATCTATTTGAACATGATGAGCGGCGTCTATTTTTGAAATCTTTTTAAAACGTAGTCACTTTTTTAGACAGATACTACTTTAACACATGTACATTTATTTAGGGGTCGTTTGTGACAGAGAATTGGTTTGGAGAGAACTCAATTCTCTAGAAAATTGAATTCTCTGAGAATTGGGCATTCTAGGCTATTTCGAAAATCAACCGTTTGGATGAGTGAATGTATGAGATTCTTGGGGTGAAAAAAATAAATATAAATAAAATAATTAATGTGAAAAAGACCAAATTACCCAACTTTACCTTATCATCTTTTACCTTCTTCCCCTTAAAAAAGGTATTATTGTCATTGCCTCTTGAATTCACCCTAGAATGTCACATTCTAGGCTTTCCATCAGAGAATTTGGAAGGGGTCCGAATTCTAGGATGGGTCCACTCCTAGAATTCAATTCTAGGCAATTCCGGACACTTTTTTACGAAACAAACGATGGAATTTATTGAATTCTAGGATGAGGCCCAATTCTAGGCAATTTTCGGCAATTCTCACCCCTGAATTCTCTGTCACAAACGACCCCTTATACTCTTGTATACACATAATATGTAAACGCCAAATTATTCCTAGCTGCATTTGTAATTAAAACCTAAATAGAAATTTGTGGTAGAGTGGTATATAAGTTGTCTATCTTATTAATTAATGAAAAATTGTACTTTGCTTTTTATGATAAATTAACAAATAAGCCTTACACTAAAAAACACTTATTTATCTAGTTACGAATATACTCACACGACACTCCGTAGTGGTGTGAGTATCGATGAATATGGTTTCAGTCTGACATTCCAAAAAAACTAACAACCAATCTAAAAAGGAGGCTCGTGCTTGTCACCTTCAGATGGTAAATGGTATGATAATATACGAAACAAGATACGAAAGCGATAACGAACACAAAAATTATGTGATTTCCAACTATGAATTAAGTACATCCACAACAAGGAAACTCCAGTTCTAATCACCGAAGCAGCCGGATTACAAATAATAGAAAAGCAAACCCTAATAGGTATCTGGTTAACACACGACCGAATGCATTTTTTTTTATGAATGATGTAAATATATCTACAAATACATTAAAGGAGATTCTCTATTTTGGAGTCGCCCCATCAGCATATATTCATTTTGAAGCCTCTCCTTGATTCTCTCTTCTGCTACTCCAGATCAGAAGGTTGCGTGTTCGATTCACGCTGAGTTCAACATCAACATTTTTCAAGTTTTAAGCCTTCTCCTTGATTATATCTCCTGCTACTCCAGATCAGAAGGTTGCATGTTCGATTCACGTCGGGTTCAATTCCCATAACCACTATTTGTTTTGTACAGCGGTGTTGATATTTTGATCGGCTGTTTTGATAGTAATATATTCACCATTCATAAAAAAATAAAATCAGTTTTTATATAATGAATAAAGAAATAATAATAATGTGGGTGTTGTGATTAATTGAAGAGAGAAAAATGGGACTAAACCAAAATGTAAATAACCACTAAAACAATTGCTACTTTGTTTTACACCCGAAGACACGCTCGGGAAAAGCCAACCTCCCAAAATATAGGAAACAGAATGCCTCCAAAAAAATAGAACTCCAAAAAATACCGAGTTCCAACGAAGAGCCAACATAAAAAACCGAAACCCTTTACAATCGAGCCCCGCCGAGCAAAACTCAACCATGATCAAAAGTGTGATGCCAAAGGGACATCCACCGATGAACGTCATCCTTAGAAACGCGGTCTGCAACTCTCAACCATCTACCCACTATAGTAGCAATCCTCCAGACCGTTTGGTCATTCGTCCTATACCTTTCTCTAAAAATCCCATCATTTCTTTCCCAACCAATACACCAAAAAATGTCATGCAAGAGCCCAACTCTAAACTTCCTTCCATTCTGTAATAAAACCTTGAACATCAGAATGACAAGGTCCCTAAATGGCAAACTGGAACTAAAGGTGTACCAAATCTTTGCTGTAAAAGGACAAGCTAACAATAAATGCGACACTAGCTCAAGGTCAACTCTGCATAAGACACAACAACCAGGACCAACCAGGACCTACCTCTCTTTTGTAGATTATCAAAGGTAGAGATACTCCTGAAAAATACCTGCCATATTAATCCGGAGATCTTGGTCGGAACAAAATCAAGCCAGACCCCTTCCATCGAAAAGTAATCTCTGCCCGTACCCAGCTGGACCGTCAAGAGTCTGAAAAACAAACTGATAGAGAAGGTGCCTAAGGACGCGAACCTCCAAACAGGGGCTGAAGGTCCCTGAGAAATCCACCCCACGGCACTTCCTTCAGGACTGCCATGAACTCCAGTCTTTCCGCTTCCACAACCCCTCTGAGATCTGTCGTCAAGGGAATATGCCAAGTGTACCTGTCAGACACCACAACAGAATTGGAAACAGAAGCGGCCACTGCTGCAATCCGAGGAAACCTAGTAGCTAAACACTCTCCAGGAACCCAAACATCAAACCAGAAAGAAACCACCCCACCCCCAGGATCGATCAAAAGCGTGATTCCAAAATCTTGTGCTGTTTTTGACAATATTTCTCCAAACTGACCAACCCGCATTTTACAACCTCAAATCGGTCTCCACTCGGATCTCCCCATTCCACACTTATCGACAATCAAACTTCACGCCACGAGTTTCGCTCTGCCATATATCTCCAGGCCAAACACCCAATGCATGGTCTATCGGCCATGCAAGTTGCAACCCAATCACGATACATACATTAACATGATCAACGGCAGGAGTTCCCAGAACATCATTCTAATTATCTAGCTCCAAATACGTCTAACCGCACATTAAAAAGGCTCTTCGGGCCCCAGGTTCCACTAATGCTAATGCGTTTCGTTTTCGACATACTTTGGAAAATTGGAAATTCATCTATGTCCACATGCCCAATAAAACCAAACTTTTAAAACAAGTTGCGTTGACGTTAGTCAAGTCAATTGTTATTATAATACGGATGCTTAAAATAATAAATAGCAACCGATTTCTAGCTACGTATCAAACAAATAAACAAAGTTTGATTCCAATGGCAGAAGTAGTAAATAATCGAATCCTAGTCTGGTTCGGATTTCACCTGTTGTTATTAGCAACGCCATGTCACCCCAAATCCACCCTGCTCCAAGGCCAAGAACTAGAGTGGGGAAGTCAATTAGATCAACTGACGTCAGATAACGGCATGTTCAAGCTTCAGTTCAATTATATCGGCAAGAACGAGATGTACTATTACGTGGGAGTATGGTACAGTACTAACGGCGTCAAAGTACTACCGCCGCCGGTCTGGGTTGCAAACCGGAACACCCCACTTCCAATTCATTCCATGGCATTTAGCAACCTCACTATTGATGCCAAAGACGGCGGCTTCAAGATTCTGCAGTACGGAAGAGAACCCATCATCATATTTGCACCTGGAGATGGAATATTCGACCACAAGTATAATTCAAGCGTCACACTGGAAGATTCTGGGAATCTTGTGCTGCACGAGCTTAATCCTAATGGGTCAAAGAAACAGGTTGGTAATTAATTTCTTGTTTTTTTCTCAATCTAGTTTAACATTTTGTATTGGGAAAATAGCACTTTGGCTCCTTCTACTTTTTCAACTTAACGGATAGCCCCATACATTATATATCACTCTTTTTATCCCCTCTTACTTTGACCAGTTTACCTTCTGTTTCAACTTTCATCTCCATGACGTTAATTGGTGTGCATTCAGTACACCACGTTAGCTCCAATAGCCATGTATTAGCTTACTAAACGTTTTTTTAATTGAGAATATAAGTATATATAATTAGATAGGATGAAATCCACGAATAAAATGTGTGATTTTAAAACCCTTAGTATTTCACCATAGATTTCGCAATACCTCCCCAACTAATTACCTCCCTAACCAACTCTTAGTCTCCTACCTCCGTTATCTCTCTTCGTAAGTGTGCGGATATATCAAGACAAAGTTGGAATGGAAGGACCAAAGACAAAGTGGCTAAAATAAAAGAGATAAAACGAGTGATTTATAGTATAGAGAGCTATTTGTTAAGTTGACAAAATAAAGGGGTCGTCAAAGTGCTATTTTCCCTGTTTTATTCAACTCGACTAGATTTTGTTGTTGCGTTACGCTACGTACTAATCTTCAAATTTATACATAATTTTAATTTTCACCCGTCAATAAATAATATATATGTGTGTGAGATTTTCACTTGCTTGCCCATTATAATTTTTTAGACTTTTCCGGCGACCGGCGACTTTTCCGGCGAGTTTTTTTTTTTTTTGAAAAATTTGTTTTTGAATTTTTTTTCAATAATTTTTTTTTACTTAAAAAAATACTAGTTAACACTTTTTTTGTTGCTAACTAGTTAACAGTGTTTTTTTAACTGATAACTAGCTAACATCATTTTTTGTTTGATAACTTGTTAACAGATTTTAACCTGATAACTAGTTAACAATGTTTTTTTATTGATAACTAGTTAACATGATTTTTTTTATTGATAACTAGTTAACATGGTTTTTAAACTGATAACTAGTTAACAATTTTTTTTATTAGGTAACAATGTTTTTTATTGATAACGAGATAACATATTTATTTTAACCTTTTTCTGTTAACTAGTTAACAATGTTTTTTAACTGATAACTAGTTAACATGGTTTTTAACCGATAACTAGTTAACATGATTTTTAACTGATAACTAGTTAACATCATTTTTTGCTTGATAACTTGTTACCAGATTTTAACCTGATAACTAGTTAATAATATTTTTTATTGATAACTAGTTAACATGGTTTTTAAACTAATAACTAGTTAACAATGTTTTTTTAGTTAACTAGATAACATCTTTTTAAAAATTAGTTAACTAGTAAACACATTTTTTTTGCTGTTAACTAGTTAACAGTGTTTTTTTTAAATGATAACTAGTTAACATCATGATTTAGATAACTAGTTAACAAGATTTTTAGTTGATAACTAATTATCAAAATTAGTTAATTAGATAACTTATCGAGTTAACTAGTTAACATCATAATTAAGATTTAAGCTAATTAGTTAACATTTTTTGAAGATGTTAACTAGTTAACATCATCATCAAATAACTAATTAAATTTAAAAAATTGATAACTAATTAACATGTTATTGAAAACCAGTTAACTAGTTATCATCATTACCAAATAACTAGATAGTGAGTTATTAATTGATAACTAGTTAATATTTTTTTTATAACTAGATTGTATAGTTTAAATGTTAAATTGGCAACAACCAAAAAAATAGTGACCTGAAATTAAGTTCACAAAATTACGCCAATATTCCCCAATGTTTTTAAACTGCAAATCAATAATTTAACTTACATATGTGACAAATCAGTCACTTAAATTTAACCATGTGACAAATTAATCACTTAAATTTAACTATTTGGCAACTCAATCACTCTTCTTCAACCTACTCCTGACGCCATCGATCCACCGGCCGTCGCTCCTACGCCGGTGACAGCTCGTACGCCGCTCTCGCCTATCGCTGGCTCCGATTCCGTCCCGTCGCCGCTGCTCCGTCCCCGTCGCCGCTGCTCCGTCTGGTCGCTGAAGTCGTCGAAGTAGGCAAGCGTATCGGCGGCAGGATCAACTCCTCCGACTTCGCCGCGACAGAACTGAAATCGGCAGAGAGAGGGAGAGAGAGAAAGAGAGAAAGAGTGAGTGGGGAGGTGCCGTTACAGAGAGAGGGAGAGAGAGAGAGGGGGAGAAAGAGAAAGAGAGAGAGAGAGTGAGTGTTGAAGAGGAAGGGAAAAGGTGGGGGGCGGCGGCTGTTGGGAAAGGGAAGGAGGGAAGGAGGCTAGGGTTGCTTTAATTTTTTCTAAAATGCCGATTTTGCCCCTCCGGTTTTTGGTTGGAAACCGTCCAACCTTTAAAGGTTGGGTCCGGATCTTTTGCCTTCTTTCTGCTGCCTTATATTAATTTTTTCCACTTTTTATTATTAAAGAATTAAAATTTTAATTATTAGGTGTGACAATCCTTGCCCACAGGAATGAAGTACATCCTAAATAACTGAAATGACACTTGTAATGAATAGTTATTGGCCTAGACTCAAACTAGCAAGTACAAATTAGTTTTTTTATTAGAATCATAAGGGGAAAACCACATAATGAAATAATTGTGCTTGTTAAAAATGTTATATGAACTAAATATGAATCTCCCTCAACAACTCGAGTTATTTAGATGTAACAGTTTTATTATAGTGATTTATATACATTTTTTTTTGATGAATTGAACTTATTTTATTCAACAAAAAACAAGGAATAGCAGTACAAAAGGAGAACAAGGAACAAGAAATAAACTATGCTACTTCGACTATACTACTATTCTTCTGGTGCCATGTCGCATAAGCATAAACCTCATCTCCAATTGACGTTATAACCTCATTAACAGTTGTAACACCCCGTTTCTTTATAAAACATAAATACGACAACTGTTTCGGAACCGACAATGATTCAAAGGTTTAAAATACAATTTTGACCAATCACTTTCAAACCAATCATAAAATCCGGGGTGTTAACCGTTAAACTTGTACACAGCGGAATAGGGCCCGATGACTTGGGAGCGACCTCCAAGTCATCACTTCACCGTCTCATGATCCACTGCTCCGGCACACCTTAGAAACTCCGGTGACCCGTTACTTGTCCAGGGAATTCCTGCAAAACTGGTGGTGGTTCGGGTCAGTCCTTTATCATAGTTATACCGTATAAACATAATTATACGCGATTCATGGAATTAACAACATATCCTGAAATTCCATACACATTTCCCCGTATAAACATAATTATACGTATTACTGGATCTAACATCATAATTCCGTCAATCCATACTCATCCCTCCTCATTGGAGATTACCGATACCCCGCATCCACTGATTCGTCACGAGGAATATAAATCCCATATTCCAAGCACGACCTATGAGATGCTAACACACACAAACACACACACACAAGTCAATATCATCACATAATCATACATCAAACTTAGGCATACAACAATCATTCAACCATTCAATCAACCATACCGATTAACCATAATACCATACCATAGAACCATCAATCATATCTCATGGTATCCATTATAAGATAAACGTGGAAAACATAAACTGAAAACTGAGAAATGCAACATCATGCTTTAAATCAACACTTGACTTAACTTAAATCTGATCCACTTTTGTTTAGGGGCCCCAACCCAACTAACTAGCCTTACCGCCCCCTGAAAACTGATAAAGGGACTCTCTGGTCCAACTGAAAACTGTGGGCAATCTGGCCCAATATCGTGTTGAGGGTCGCCGGCGACCAATACTGAAAACTGGGGTGGGGCGGAGGTCTAGCTAGTGAGTACCGTTTATTATTCCACCTATTAATTATCTAGGTAAGGTGTGGCTCTTTAACATGCATAGATGTAAGTGCACAAATTCATAAAGGTAATATAACAACAAAAAGAAATAACATATAATGAAACTAACAACGTAAAGATATTACCCCCTTAAACCAACCCACCTATAAACCGAGTCGGGTGACTTGACAATCGGTTCCGTGACTTGAATCGGATGGGAAAAAGGAATTAACGGACTTTCGTAACTTCCGGGCCAAATTGTACTAACCGAAAAGTTAGTTGGGCCAATTCTGTCAAAAATAGACAGTTAAGTGACCAATCTGCCACACGGGAAAAGATCCAGGGGCAAAATACCAAAGGAAAGGAAGGAGGACTGATCTGACACTTACTATCGATTTAGGGACCAATCCAGCATATTTTCCAATCGGATGAACCCTAATTCACCGCAGATGGTTTTTCCATCGATTCTCCTCAACTAGGGATCCAATAATCAAATTGGAAGAGGGAAAGATTTGTGAGGTTGAGACGAATCGATTGGTACCAACAAATCGGTCCGACTCAGCCTGAATCGTCCCGACACTCCTCTCACCGGAGTTTCGACGGAACAAAGGGGGCTTTGTTTCTGGGAAGTGTTGCTTCGATTCAATGCATCGGGGAGGTTTATATAGCCTCCAGGAATCGAATGGATCCAAGGTTGATGGCCGACACAAGCCAATTTTGTCAAAATCGATCCCTACACCTTTTGAAAATCGTGGTCGGAGTTGGTGCGATTCCACATCAGTTTTTGACCGTTTCTTTATGGATTTAGGTTCAAAGCCACGATTCACGGCTTTAATCACGTTTCTGGTGGGGTTTCGATGTCCGGCTGGTAAGTTAAATGGCCTTTGGCCATTGGGAAGGGCTGCCGGCGAAAACAGAGCAGCGGCGGAGGGAGGCAGGGGCTCGCCGGAGGAGATAGAACAAAACGGTGTCGTTTTGTTGCTGGCGGGTTTGGAAAAAAGATAAAAGAAAAGAATGTGGAGCTGGGATTCGAACCTGAGACCTCCGGGTCATTGGTTTGGTTCCGAAACCTGCTGGCTACGGTTCATTCATTAATCAATATTACTCGGCTAGTAGTTAATTCGGTCTGCTTGGTTTGATTTACCTTTCGAAATCGATTCTTCCAATGACCAACTCGAATCAATCCTTAAGCCTCGGGTATTTAATTGATAATTTACGATTAATTCCCAACGTTTAACAAGGATTTAAAAAAAAATTCGATTCCTAAATTCGGGATGTTACAACAGTCTTATGTGCAGTAGCTCCAAAGATTCTGCTACATCTCTCTTTCCATATGCTAGATATCATGATATGCCTAAGAAGTTTCCTTGTTCTGGCTCGATCATTGTCTCCCATCTCACACACTCTCATCAAAAGAACAGTCTGTCACATCCGGGAAGAAGCAGTCCTCAATTGCCTTCGTATAGATACAATAGGCAAAAAAATGATTCTTGCATTCTTCCTCCTCTTCACAAAACACACAAATTGCATCTACAAGAGGATTCTATTGTCTAACCTTATCCCTCGTAGTAATTCCATTGGTCACAATTAGCCAAGCAAGGAAAGAATAATGAGGAATAATAAAACCAGTCCAAACACACTTATACCAATCCACCTCCACCTTCCTAATTTAAAAAGAATCCCAAACTCGTCGCAGCTAGAAACGTGGCAAATAAAGTCCATCCCACAGATACTCACCTTCACCATCCACAGTAGTGTGTACTTGCACAACATCCCTAAACTTAAGGAGTCTCCTCCAGTGCCAAGACCCTCAACAGAATATAATGCCTAAACTCGTCGCAACTAGAAACATGGCATATAGAGTCCATCCGACAAATACTCACCTTCACCATACACCGTAGTGTGTACTTGCACAACATCCCTAAGCTTAAGGAGTCTCCTCCAGTGCCAAAACCCTCAACAAAATTAATATGTCAATAACTACTACGTTTATCTTGTAATATAATGTATCCAAGCAACACAAATCAATCCAACTTTCAACAAAACCTGCCAAACATGCCTTAAAACATTAACTAAATTCCAACTTCGCATATCCCTAATGCCAATGCCTCCTTGTTATCTAGGTACTGCAATTGATGCCCAAGCAGCCTTAGCTCTACCATCATCACCCTTGCCCCAAAGAAATCGATTGCAGACTTTCTCCACATCCTTTATAGGACTAGAAGGCAAAATGAATGTTGCCATCCAATACTGAAGTGTACCGTGGATGACATAATTTATAAGTTGAACCCTCTCTACATAAGAAATCTTCTTAGCTTTCCAATCTATGATTCAGTTTGTAATCTTATCAAGGAGTACCGTACAGTCACATCGTCGAAGCTTCCCAGAGGTCATTGGTACTCCCAAATATCGAAAAGGAAGATCTCCCCTACAGAAACCAGAACTTCTTACTATGCTCTCTGCAATATCATCATTCACTCCAGCCAAATAAATCTGGTATTTCTCAGGGTTGAACTGCAAACCAGACAGCTGCCTAAATTCCTCCAAGACATCAGTAATAACTTTGACAGCAACAGAATTAGGCTTTGTAAACACTAGCAGATAATATGCAAAGCATAGATGGGTTAATTGAACTCCTTTACATTGCAGATGAGTGAGAATTTTCCCCTCTCTAATTGTTCTGTAAAAAATGCAACTCAAAATCTCCATTGACAAAACAAAGAGAAATGGTGAAACTGGATCACCATGCCTAAACCCCCTTTTAGCCTTGAAATAACCACTCAGAGTACCATTCACATTCACTGAGATCATTGAGCTCTTAAAACAAGCATGGATCCACAAGATATAAAATTCAGGGAAATTCACAGCTTTCATCGCAACCAAAATAAGGACCATTCAATCGAATCAAAGGCCTTCATCAAATCTATCTAAATAGCATACCTAGGAGAAACACTCTTTTAACCAAAAAAAGAAACACTCTTCATCTTGCAATTGCTTAGCAGTTCATGAGCCATACAGATTCCATCTCCTATACTTCTTCCTTTTACAAATGCAGTTTGATTCATACTAATTAGAGAGGGGAGTACTATTGCCATCCTATTAGAAATAACCTGTGAATCTACTTTGTAAACCACGTTACAAAGTGAAATAGGCCTATAATGTCTCATCTCATCTGCATTCTTTTTCATTGGAATAAGAGTTTCGTGCTACTGAGTTGACATACTTCGACATATAAGCTTTATCAAAGAAACTCAAGACAGCTTCTGTAACATCATTCCCAACAGTAGTCCAACTATCCTTAAAAAAACAAGGCATTAAAACCATCTGGTCTATGCCTTTTTTCATTTTTTTACATACATTTTTGAAATTAATGACATGACACTAATAAACAGTGTAATCTCTTTCTGCTTTATATAAATTTAGTAATAATTATATATGTATTCTACAGGTACTTTGGCAAAGTTTTGATCACCCAACAGACACATTTCTCCCTGATATGAAACTTGGAATAAATCACACAAGTGGCCACATAAGGTCTCTAACTTCGTCAAGGAGTGACATTTCACTTGAGGTAGGTTCATTTACTTTTGGGATTGACCCAAACAATACAACCCAATTGATGATTTGGAAAAAGGGTGTACCCATTTGGAAGGATGTTGTATGGGAGAGCTTATCTAAGACTTCCCCATTCAATGGGTACAATTTCATCTATATCTCCAACAAAGATGAGACATACATCAAATACACAACAGATAGATCCAAAATATTTCACCCAAGTATCCAAATAGATCCCAATGGTCGGATTTTGAGCTACCATGATGATCATTATGGCGTGGGAGTTGATTGTGATGAGAAGTTTGGTAGTAGTTACAATGAGGGTGGTTGTGTACATTTGGAGCTCCCTAAATGCAGAAACTCTTTTGGCGTCTTCATCGGCCAAGATTATTCATTTGTATTCACTTCTCATTATGGTATAATGGGTAGCCAAGGTTTCAAGTATAGTGAAACTGAGAATATGACACTTGAGGAATGCAAGCAAGATTGCTTGAAAACATGTTCTTGTGTTGCATATGCTTCTACCAATGCAGATGACACAGGGTGTGAGATTTGGAACTCGACTTTAGACTTCAAACGTGTTTATGATGATTCATATGATCAGAGATTGATATACTTTCTCGGCAATCGAGGTGATTTGTTTCCTTAATTCTCTTAATTAACAATTAGTATTTTCTGACTTTATTTGGTATAATTAGTAAATGAAGATTAATTATGTAAATGAGTAAATTTAGGATTATGTTTAGCCAAATGAAAATCAAATAAAAATTTTGAATCAAAAGATTGAAATCAAACTAAAAACTCAAGTCAACATTTTTATATTTTAGTAACATCTTTAAGCCATTTTGTATTTACTTAGCTTAGTAGCTCTCGTATAAGATAATTTTTTATTTTAATATAGTAGAATATGATGGAAAAAAATAAGTGGCCATACAGAGAGCATTATTAAAGAGTTTACCAAAATAAAAAATAAAGTTTTCGACTAAGTGATGGTTGGTCGAGAAAAAAAATTTGCATGTTTTGTAGGTGTATTATTATATATCTTATTCATAAAAAGTGTGTATTTAATTTATATATTTAAACATTATATTATTATTATGGTTACCCTATTTTTTTATTAAGTGTTATCATCGTATTTTATTATTATTATTATTATTATTATATTTGGATATGTATGGTATGCATCAATTAAATATTTGAAGTTAGAGACTAGTATTCAAAATCTAATTTTGTTTTATGTGAAATTTTATTTAAATGCAGAAAGAAAATGGTGGTTATGGATTACAATTGGAGTAGGATTAGTTATGACCATTCCACCATTTGTTAGCTTCTGGTACATGCTATGGATCATATCTAGAAATAAAGGTAAACTAATCAACTCAACTGAAAGCAGAGTGAAAACATTGTTCAACTTGAAGTGCTGCATATTTAAATCGTTTTGTTTAATAGGTGACATGAAGATCAATTCAAACAATCTATTTGGCTTAATAGGAGAAAGTAAGTTATCTAATACTTCAAATGGCGCCTCAGAAAAGCAAGAGGACGATCAAAATGAGTTGCAAATGTTTCACTTTGAAACTATTGTTGTTGCCACTGATTACTTTTCTGAAACAAACAAGCTTGGTGAAGGAGGTTTTGGACCTGTTTATAAGGTAATTATCGAGAAACACAAAAAAAGTAAATGATTTAATGATTTTTAATTTAATGAGGTAGCAAACCTAAGTATTGTTATATATATATATATATAATATTCAGGGAAATCTTATGAATGGAAGAGAAATTGCAATAAAGAGATTATCGAAAAGTTCAGGACAAGGATTTGCAGAGTTTAGAAATGAAGCTATTCTTATTTCTAAACTACAACACACTAACCTTGTGAAGCTTTTAGGGTTCTGCATGCATGGTGCAGAAATGATTTTAGTTTATGAGTACATGCCAAACAAAAGCTTGGATCTCATTCTTTTTGGTACGTAAATTATTGCTTCTTTTTCTTCTTCTTGTTGTTTTATTTATGATGGTGTATGTCTGATTTATAATTTACATATCCGTGTGTTTTGATGACGGCAGATGTGGAAAGAAAGAGTGTGTTAGATTGGAAGAAACGATTTCACATCATTGAGGGAATCGCACAAGGATTGCTTTACCTTCACAAGTATTCCAGATTGAGAGTAATTCATCGTGACTTGAAGGCAAGCAATGTATTGCTTGATGATGAGATGAATCCTAAGATATCAGATTTTGGATTGGCTAGGATATTCGGTATCAAACAATTGGAAACAAACACTAATCATGTCGTTGGAACATAGTAAGTACATGATTTAACTTTAATAGTAGCACATGCAAAGTGTATACTATATATGAATTCATGAGGTGATTTGATTTGTTTTTATTTTTACAGTGGCTATATGTCTCCAGAGTACGCATTGCACGGTGTTGTCTCGATCAAAATCGATGTGTTTAGCTTCGGTGTCCTACTATTAGAAATTGTGAGTGGAAGAAAGAACAATGCCTTGTATCGCCCCAATGAACAATCAATCACTCTCATTGAATATGTAAGTTTCATTTGACTTTAATTTTTTACTAAAAAGAGGTAGCCGAAAGTAAAAAACCATTTATCTTGAAGATTTAAAACATATTTTATTAAAATATTAATATTCATGGTTGGGATATTTAATTTTAATAATAAATATTAATATATTCATAAATAAATAAATAAATATTAATATGGCTAATAAACTGCAGATGAATAAGAAGGGAAAAAAAAAAAGAATGATCTAGTAGTTTGTGTAATTACAATAGGCTTGGTAAGTTGTACCGTAAAATTCGGACATTTGGTTGAGCCAAATGGATAAAAAGGAAATTCTCCATTTTGACCCAGATTCGGGCCAACTTAGGAAACACCTAAATTTCCCTTACATTGCATATGGGTCGGAGACATATATGAAGATACCCGACTCGACGTTAATACACACCCCCAACCTATTATGTGTTTTACCATTTACTTTTACGTGGTTGATGATATAATAGAAACTAAAATTTTGAATTTTTGAATTTCTCCTTATATCATTTAGAACTTGCTTTTATCTCTTTTTACAACTTGTTGTGCTATCCCTTTTTTATACTTTAATATTTATAATAATTTGAAACTTGCTTTTTAATTGGTTCCCAATATAATGTTAATGTACTAATATATGTTGTATGCAAGTATATTCTTGTTCTTTTTATTCTTCTTGTACAACTTGTTATTCTCGCTATTTTTGTATGAATTAGGGAAGTTGAAAGTCACTTGAAAACCGATTACCCATCTCGACGGGTAATCAGATCCTATACAGGGACCAAATCTCTTATTTGGTCTATTAGACCAAATTAATAGGAGCCCTTGGATGTAAATAAATGGCTTAGATTAGTTTCAATTATTTAATTTAAATAATTAGGAAATAAATAAAAAACTTAATTCTAACCCCACCGTCATTCCCCTCTTCTGCAAACCCTTTTTGTTCCCCCACAACTATCGTCCTCCGTCGTCGTCGCCTCCCCCACCGTCGGTCGCCCGTCACCGTCGGCTACACTCTGATTCCCCTTTTCAATACACACCTCCGTCGATTCCCTCTACAGTCGTTCACCCCCACCACCTCACACTTCCGTTCCTCGTCACAGATTCATGCCCACCGCCAATTCCACCCACACTGTCGATATCCCCCCTCACCGCCGATCCTCCCACCGCCGAATCCACCCCACACCGTCGTTTCCCCACAAACGATTTCACCCCCACCACCGACTTCCACTACAAGACGACCCTTGCACGAATAAAAGGTTCGTCGGAGTTACCCTTTTTAGCCGAAAAATCAAGGTAGTTTTCGGCTTGCACTAGGACACAAAACCATCTGATGCATGTACTAGGACACTCGATACATGTACTAGGACACCTGATACATGTACTAGGACACCTTATACTTGTACTAGGACACCTTCAGTATGACATCTTAATTTCTCATCTGATATTTCATCATACTTAGTACCACAACATCATCACCAATAGACTTCGGAGAAGAGAAAACAATGGTGCTGGAGAAGAAAAGATATCAATTTGCGACAGGAATTGTTTTAAAGGAAAGAGAATAAATAGCAAAGGTAATTGCGTACAATATTAAAGAAATCGTTGAAAGATGAAATTTTTCCTAATAATTAGCTATAATTACCAACTCAAAAAGCAAAAAGCCGATGAGAGAGAAAAGTAGAGAGAGAAGGAAAGGGGGTCTGAGAGGGTTTGGGAAAGGGGATCTCCGTTTGGGATTTAGGTCCAGGAATTTGGATCGATCTTTGCGTGAGTTCGAACTTAGGGGTAGGACGATTGGCATCTTCTCTTCGGCGAGGTTTGCTGATGTTGGATTCCGAATCTCGGTTTCTTTTTCTGGGGTTGAGCATTTCATCTATCTAGATGAATCTTTACTTCGTTGGCTGAGTGACTCTCTGCAAGCATGTCTGGAGCAGGGGTGGACTCTTGGGAAGGGTTTGATCAGAAGAAGTGGAAGCAGAGTTCTTCAGTTGGGAAGCTACTCAGTTAAGGACTCCTGCTTCCTTAGAATCATGGAGGTTTGCAGCAATGGCAAACGGTTCTTCGTATCAATTCCGACGGATGAGGGCTCGAGTGGTTGGAGTGTTTTTCTCAAAGCGATTCAATACGTGATTGGCGGTAAGGTGATTCTTGACAAGGGCTTTTCGATAAAGCAGAGGTCTTTTGCAGAAATTGTGAAGGGGTCTTCGTCGGTTCTTCGACAGGGAAACACAAAGGATAAGCAAGGGGGAGTTGGTCCGGTGAGAATCGAGATTGAGGACTCGGAGGTAGAAGCGAGGATGGACAGATTGCGTAGCTGGCTGGTGGTAAGCTTTGACTTAGACGCAACGACTTTGTGGTGTGGGGGGAGTTTCGCAAGTGGATGTTAAAATGGTGGGGTGTTGGGCTTTCGTGGGAGGCTAAGCTCTTAGGGGATGACTCATGGCTGGTTGAAGGTGGGTCGGAGGAAGAGGTAAGCAGTATCATTGAGAGAAACAACTGGTACTTCAGAGGGGTGGCTGTGTCTGTGAGACGTTGGTATCCGGCGGCAGGAAGGATTAATGCGAAGGAAGTGTCAAGAGGAAGATGGATACTAGTTTTTGGTATCCCGGTACACCTTCGTTCAGAGGCGATTTTCAAAGAAATTGGGGATTTGTGCGGTGAGTTCTTGGAATGGCAAGAGACTGGCTTCTCCGCGGTACGATTGAAGGTAAAGAGAGGGGATGTTTCGTCGGAGCTCTATCTTTGTGTTCAAAGGATGTCCTTCGAGATTAAGATTGTGGCTGAACCTTGCTTCTCAGATCCATCCGACTTAGGGAAGAGGATGGCGGATGGGTCGTCTGACTTCCTCCCGTCGACGTCGGGTCGTGCTCCGACACCGCCGAGCCCTTCATCGTTGCCGCTGCAAACCTTACGGAAGCTGAAGCCAACCCTTCTTTTGTGGCGGCTAGGGTTACAAGAGGTGGAGAGGGAGACGTTTGTGGGCCTGCATCTTTTACAAGCGAATTGGACCTTCTTAACTCTATGGCAGATAAGCCTTTTGAGTGGGATTTGGGCTGTTTCATTAAGCCCACCTCTTTATTATTCTTAGGGGAAGCTGAAGGTTCAGAACAAGTTGGGCCTATTTGTAATGAGGAAAAGGATGGGCCTGCAGCTCCTTTCTTTTCTCCTCAGCTCTCTCAACGCCCACCCGAGCAGATTAGTACTCTGCAGACCCAAGTTCTTTGTGAGGCAGATGGCAACGCCTTAGAGACAAATCTGGAAGAGAATCGATTCTTTCCCCTCTTTGTTCAATCAGCTGGTCAAGAAAACTCCCGTTCTTTAGAAGCAAATTGCGCGACTATGGTGGAAAAGGGTAGAGCTTTGGCATCCTTGTTCGAGCTCGAAATTAACGGATCAGCGGAAGCTGCGAGGGACAGGATCGAAGAGACGACAAGGGAGGTCTTGAAGCGTCGCGTTCTCCCGAGCTCAAAGTCAAAGAAAGAACTTGAACTTCGAAGAATTGCTTGGAACCTAGTGGAGGACACCCCGATCCCTGAGGGTCGTCGGTCGAGAGGATAAATAGGCTTTCCTAAGGTAACTGAGGGATGTTTTTGGGTGGTGGCTTTGGCCGATGATTGCAGGGCAGTTTTTGTTGCTTGGTTGTTGTGTTCCCTTTGTGCGAGGCTTGGGTGGTTATATTTTTGGATTAGTTCTTTTTTTGGGTAGATAGGTAGTACTGAGGGTGAGGTTTCTTGGTTTTTTGGGCTGCTTGTGGTGCTGACTTTAGCGCCTAAGCTGGATTGTGTTGGTGTTATTGTTTCATATTTATATATATTGCTCATTCATAAAAAAAAAAATAGCTATAATTATCCATTTGTTAGACAATAAATGATTCAGATTAGATAATGAATATATTTATATTAAATGATTGGTTAGAATGAATTTGGTTTAGTAGACCAAATATAAGTTTGGTCACTGAAAAAAATGCGCCGTCCCCGACCCATTGTCGATCATGCCTAAATTACAAAGTAGTTACTAAAATAATAGAACTTTGTATTTTGATCCGTCTATTTCTCAATTTGTTTTGAAATAGGCATGGCAATTATGGAATGATGGCCTTGGACTCCAATTTGTGGATCAAACACTAAGAGACTTCAACACTAGAAATGTAATGAGATGCATTCAAATAGGTCTATTGTGTGTTCAATTCAAGCTACCGATCGGCCAACCATGTCTGAAGTTGTGGCTATGTTGTTTAACGAGACATTAGAGCTTCTTGATCCGAAACAACCAACATTCTTCTTTGGTGGCTTTGCAGTTGATCTTGGCCAAATACAAATTGATGATGACAACTGTTCTAGAAATACAATGACCATATCTACAATGGTGGCAAGATAGATTTAACAAGTGAAAGAAATGTAATGATTTAAGGATTGTTTATCTAGTATATGTTCACCATATTGGGTGTCGAATATTCTAAATTTAAGGATTGGTTTGGTGATTACGTTTTCAACCTCATCCCAGGTGAAAAAGGAAGTGTACTTGACAACTTATCAAAGAGAACTTCGAGCGTCAGCTTGTAAAATAAAATCCATTTAATTCTTGGACCAAATTTGCTTAATTAGTCTTTCTCAAAATCAACCATCTCCTTAAGATCATCTGGGAGAAATCAATTGATAAAATCACTTGAAGCTTGGAAATAATAAAATACACATATATCTAACTAGCCTTTTTTCGGCCCATAGGCCGATCTGTGATATTTCCATTATTTATTTAGTATAACTAGTAAATGAGTAACGATCTTGTCATATAATGATAGATTCAAGATTATGTTCAGAAAATTATAAATTAACTAATTTTTTTGAATTAAAGGATTAAACTTAATAGGTCAAAATAACTAACATGTCACTTAATTGAGAACTTAAATATTTTAAAGTAGAAAATATAAACACAGCCAAATAATTGTTTATATAGTACCCAAATACACATAATATTTAAATTGAGTATTGTAATTAATTTTATAATATTCTGAAATTTAATTAAGTTCAAATTACATACTAAAATGAAATAGGCCCATTTATAATCATTGCAAAGAAGAAAGAAAATAAAAAATTATATTTTTTGTTTAAACAAACTTTTCAAATGAGTGATATCTTCTATAAATCAATATGACTTCAAAAAAATTGTAACAAAAAATTGATTTATCAACAAAAGTAAGTTCAAGACAATCAGGAAAAAAAGTTTCATCGAAACATTTGCAAGCAAATAAAGTCGAGATTTAAAAAATTAACACTAAAAATATGATTTAGAGGAATAAAGCCTCAAATGGCCCATCATAACTTAGAACTTGCCTTACTTATATAGGTTTGATGGATATGCTTAGGGGTGGCAAACGGGTGGGTCGGGGACGAGTTTGGTATATCCGATCCCCGCCCGTTTACTTAGCGGGTTTTACCCGTACCCACCCGGCCAAGCCAATTGGGTACAACTTCGAAACCATCCCCACCCACTCTCGGGTGGACGGGTTTGCCGGGTAATTCCCGGTCAGCAATTTTAAGAACAAAACTCAAAAGGCTCAATCAAATCAAAAGCCAAAAACTGTAATTCTGAAACTCAAACAAACCAATAGCTCAATTTAATAACGTACGCATTAAACAAATAATAACTAAAGAAGGTTCTGCAAATAAAACTGTAATTCGATTCATGGACTGTTGAATAAGGGCAAAGATTTTACAAGTGCTGCACAAATGAAACCAATGAAACTAAAGAATATTAAAGAATATTTATATACCAATGAAACTATGTCGTTTTGACTAAATGGGTGCCCATCGGGTGGGTACCGGGGACGGGTTGCCTATATCCGATGCCCGCCCGCCGCCCGCAATTAACGGGTTTCGGGTTTGCCCAGACCCGGAAAAAGCCCAAGTCGGCCGGGTAAATTGAGCCCAATCCGGGTGGGTTTTGGGCGGGTACCCATTATATTGGGTCAAACTGCCAAGCCTAGATATGCTCAATTCAATCTCAACCCGATCAATACTTTGAACTTGTTAATAGTAAATAACTTGTAACCCGCTTTATATACGGTCCCATGACTCATATTATTACACACTTGTGACCTCATAGGTCATTGCTCTTACTAAGATACAATCTTATTTCTCCAATTTTTCCTAGTTCAATGGATATAATAATAATAATATATTAATTGACAAATACTTCTCTTAAATATTTATAACTTTTATATTTTTTAATTTATGCAACTCAAATTTGTGTTTAATTTATACTTCTCATAAATAAATTTATCAAATGGGTGGTGTATTCTAAACTAAGATGACTTCAAAAATTTTGTTCCAAAATTTTTGATTTACCAACAAAAGTAAATTCAAGACAAACAAAAAACGATTGCAACTCTTGAAACATTTGCAAACAAATAAAATTGTGACTATAAAAAAACCAACACTATTAAAAAGTTATTTTGAGGAATGAAATCTTAATTGCTCCGTTAAAACTTTTCAAATAAGTGATGTCTTCTAAATCAACATGATTTTGATTTATCAACAAAAGTAAGTTCAAGACAATCAGGAAAAAAATCTCCATCGAAACATTTGCAAACAAATAAAGTCGAGACTTAAAAAATTAACATTGAAAAAAATATTTTGAGGAATAAAGCCTCAAATGCCCGTCATAACTTAGAACTCGCCTTACTTATATAAGTTTGATGAATATGCTCAATTCAATATCAACCCGATCAATACTTTGAATTTGTTAATAGTAAATAACTTGTAACCCGTTTTACATACGGTCTAATGACTCATACAATTACACACTTGTGACCTAACTGGTCATTGCTCTTACTAAGGTACAATCTTATTTCTCCAATTTTCTCTAGATCAATGGATATAATATATTAATTGACAAATACTACTCTTAAATATTTATAATTTCTATAATTTATGCAACTCAAATTTGATTTTAATTTATACTTCTCTTAAATAATTTTATCAAATGGGCAGTGTCTTCTAAACTAATATGACTTCAAAAAATTTGTAACAAAATTTTTGATTTACCAACAAAAGTAAATTCAAGACAAACATAAAATGATTGCAACTCTTGAAACATTTGCAAACAAATAAAATTGTGACTAAAAAACAAACACTATAAAAAAAATATTTTAAGGAATGAAATCTTAATTGGCCGGTTAAAACTTGGAATATTTTGGAAATTAATTAAGTTCAAATTACATACTAAAATGAAATAGGTCCATTTATGATCATTGCAAAGAAAAAGAAAATAATTATACTTTTTGTTTAAACAAACTTTTCAAATAAGTGATATCTTCTATAAGGCCTAATACACAAATCTAGCCAAATCTTTCTGGTTTATGTCAAATCTAGCCACTTCTATTGAAAAACCCATTTCCGCCACTTTCACTATTTCCTTCCATTTTCTCGTACTTCCGTTAATAATATTTGACGGAAGCTTTTAAGATTATGACATGGCACAAGCTTATTAGGATTTATCTTTCCACGTCATTTAATGGGAAACAAAACCCTGTAAAAAAATGAAAATTGCTCTGACTTTCATCTATCTAAACTTTCTCCTTTCTTTTTTTTCGCATAGTCTCCCTCATTGCTCTGACTTTCATCTAACTGAAACCCTAATTGCCAGATTCGTTTTGGAGTAACTCATCTCCAAGGATATGAATCCCTAATCGACGAACGATGTTGGGAGGGATGAATGGATTATGATGTTGGGCGGGACGATGAAGGTTTAGGCTATCGGTTCTCTGTCCGAATACTCATCGATTTTGGAACAGCACCGGGAGCTGGAACAGTATCCCGACACAACGGAGGAAAGAGGCTGCCAAAGGCGGTTAAGGGTCGGTTGGAACAGTATCCCGACACAACGAAGGAAAGAGGCTGCCAAAGGCGGTTAAAGGCGATTTCCATGTTTTGGTCAGGTTTCAGATCCGGAACTTGGATCCGCAGCTGTAGGGTCGGTTGTGGCCGGGTTCCACTTTTGCCAAGTCGGCGCAAAGCAATGTGAATCTCGCCTTTACCTGAGAAACAAATGAGTGCAGTTGAGAGATATAAAATAGGGGAGAAGAATTACGACAATGATTAACCATAATACCATATACCTGTTTAAAAAGAAGTGGCTAGCCGGAGGTGAGATTGTGCAGTAGTGGGGACATATCAGAACTCGAAGGTCAGGCGGCGGTGTTTTCGAATCGGAAGGGGCAACGATGAAGGGGAAATACCGGTTTGTTTGTCGGCCGATTAAACGCGTTTATTTTATTTTATTCGTAGTGTAATAAATTGATGTGGTAGAGTACGTGGCCGAAAACGAGTACTACACATGATGACAAGGCATTCAAGCTCACAGTAGTAACAACTCCGTCAAATACAACGACTCCGTTAGTGGTCAAACAGGTCAACTGGACAGATTTGACACGAAAATTAAAGGTTTGGCTTATTTAGTGTCACTAAAATAGAAGTGGCTAGATTTGACATAAACCGAAAAGGTTTGGCTAAATTTGTGTATTTGACCCTTCTATAAATCAATATGACTTCAAAAAAATTGATTTATCAACAAAAGTAAGTTCAAGACAATCAGGAAAAAAAAATTCATCGAAACATTTGCAAGCAAATAAAGTCGAGACTTAAAAAATTAACACTAAAATAATTATTTAGAGGAATAAAGCCTCAAATGGCCCGTCATAACTTAGAACTCGCCTTACTTATATAGGTTTGATGGAGTGCTCAATTCAATAACAACTCGATCAATACTTTGAATTTGTTAATAGCAGTGTTATCAGAATCGGACCGGCCCAGTCGGTCCAACCGTAAAACCGGGAACCAGACACAAAGCCGGTCCGGTCTGAGCAAAAATACAAAATGGGTCAATCATGATATTTTTGGGGGTCGAACCGGTAAAACCGAGAAACCCGGTCGACTCGGAACAGCCGGTTTTCCCCGGTTCAGTTTGAGTAGACGGCATTTAAAAAAAAAATCAAAATAGGAAGAAACATAATCGAAACTCAATGACAACACTTTCTGCTTCTCAATCTCTTCCATCTTCAACAATCGTCCTACACTAACCAAAAGGCTTCTCATTTGTCGGGAAATTGAAATCAGCCGCCTTCAGTCCTCTCTTTTCGTCCATCCCTCCTTCTCATTAGTCATGTCGTGGCACGTTTCGCCGTCCATCCCATCCCATCGTGGCTCGCCGTCCGTCCCGTCCCATTGCGCCTTGCCGTCCTTCCAACCTTATCGGTCGACAGTCGTCTGACTAGAACTAAGAGAATGAAGACAGAAGGGAGGTGGTGAAAAGTAGAAGACTAGAAAATTGGAAGAAAGTGATGAGAACTAAGAGAAGGGAGATTGGGGAAGATACAGAGAAAGGAGTCCAGCTTGCCATCAAACAAATTTGGCTTCCTTGATGGTGTCAAGGAACAATCTCAACCATTGATTCATTTTTGCAGATTTGATGGTTTAAATTAAAAGGGTAAAAGGGTCATTTCACTATTTAATTTAATTTCATTTCATTTTTAGTTTTTTTTAATTTAAGTGGAAATAGCTGGCGACCGGAGCTCCGGCCACTTCTCCGATGAAATTTTCAGACGATCGGAGCTCCGATTTCGAAAATTTTTTCGGCCACCAGACCACCGTCGTCGGGCCTATTTTTCTGGAATTTTTTTTCGGTGACAATTCGTACTCGTTTTTAATATGTGTTGTACATGTGTACGTGCACATTTTTGTACATAAACTGTGTACTCATTTGCAAAGATTTTTCGTACACATGTGTACATGTTTCTATACATGTTTATACATGTGTACATGTTTTGTACACATTTTATACACGTACACGTTTATGTACTTGCATTTTTGTATATGTGTATACTTATCTTGTACATATGTACACACGGTGTACACGTGCACACACTCTTTGTACACGTTTACACTATATCTTACATTTTGTTTATGTATACGTGTACACACATTTATACATGTGTACACCTATTTGTACACGTGCACACTTATTTTTTACACTAGTGTACACATATTTTGTATACATCATGTGTACACGTTTTATACACGTACACATTTATGTGCTTACATTTTTTACACACGTACACTTATCTTTTACACATGTATAAATGTGTACACCTATTCGTACACGTGCACACGTATTTTTTACTAGTATACATACTCGTACTTGTGTGTACATATTTGTATAAATTAGGTGCACACTACTTAATAATGTAATGTGTGTACATGTGAACGTGTACACGTGCACACCTATTTTTATATACTAGTGTACACATATTTCGTACTCGTATGCACATTTTTTTACAAACTATGTGCATCTATTTAATAAGATAATTTTATTATTATATAATATCAATAAGTGCTTTGTAGCATAGTTGTAGGAGTTTAATATTTAAAGAAAGAGGTCATGATTTTGAATCACATCATGGCAATTTTTTTAATATATAAATTATAAATTATCTGGGCGGCGACAAGGTCCGGCGATGGCGGGACTACGGAGTTCCGGCGACGGCGGGGCGGCAGAGTTCTGGCGACGGCGGGGCGGCAGAGGTCTGACGACGGCGAGGCGGCGGAGGTCCGGTGATGACACTCGATTTGGCGTGATTATCAGCCTCATTTAAGCGACATTTCCTTGCTTGAAACGTGGTTTTAGGGGTAAAATAGCGAATATTCACTCAACTACCCTATTTCCTACCGATTTGGTTACTTTGGCCCTTTTTGGGTCAATTTGATGGTTTTCTAGCGTTTTTGTGATAGCACAGATTTTTGCCATCATTTACGTAGCCATGGACGTATTCAAGACCTCAAGGAGTGAACCGGAATCGAACCAGAAATCGAACCAGAGTAGAACCGAAGATCCAACTGCCCAGCACAATGTTTTCGCCGAAAAGACTATGAGGATTTCGGCGAAAACACCTTCAGAACTCACAGGCTGATTTGCACTGAAGTCTTCGGCGAAAACTTCCTTATGTTTTCGCCGAAAATCCTAGAAGAAATAACACAGGGGATTTTAACTAAAGTTTTCGCCGAAAATTATTTGATATTTTCGGCGAAAATATCTTCCTTTTCCGCGGCAGAATCAGAAAACCCTAATCAACCCTATTTAAAGCAGGAGTCGGCAGCCATTCATTGAACGATTGATAAGACAAATCATTATTCATATTTTCACGAATCAGACTTTTGAGAGTCAGCCGACTCTAGGGTCGATAGATAGAGTTTAGAGAGTTCGAAGAATCGTGGAGAGATCGTGACGCCATCCTTCCACCTCGGAGAACTCGGAGCTTAAAGTTGAAGATCCAAGAGATTGAAGCTTCGCGGGAGTCGTCAGAATTAGGTTTTTCAGTTCTTATCTGTTCTTCCTCTGTATGATGATCTTCATTGTTGCCTTTGATTCTCTTGTTTCTGATATGAGTAACTGAACTTGTAGAGCTTAGATTAGATGAACCCTAAGTGACCCAGGGCTTTAAAGCGGTCACGGATTGGCGGTAATTAGATTCGAAGTTCAATCAGTTTCTCTTTGCATGTTTGATTCGTTCTTCATTGTTCATGTTTCTTGTCTGGATTGATCCCCTAGATTAGATTCTTGTTAAGCTAAGGATAGAAGCGAACGCTCGCCTTACTTTAGAACATCGAATTGAACAATTAACCTTATAATTGGAGCGTGCCTTTCGTAGGAACCGGTTAGGGTTAATCCGCTTCAAGAGTAACTCATAAATCATTAGTAATTACACCAGTTAATTAAGTCGTTGCGAGAGGCGACCGTACCCGGGCGGCTAGTTAATCTTGGTAGTTAGAACGGATAGAGCGAACGTTCGCCGGTCTTAAACCTAAGGGTAAGGAGTTATGGTGGTGTATAGAAACCGATTGAATTAGAATTGAAAACCGCTGATCTTGTGATTGTCGTTGCTCTGGTGATCTAAGGGGGATTCGAAATCTAAGTTCGTCTATCTTCCCGTTAGTCAATCTTTTAATCTTTCTGTCTTTTATTTTCCTTTGCTTAATAGATTAGAAGTCGTGGAACTCACACCACGCACAACGTGTTTTAACCTGAGTAATTTGCCAGTTCTGAAGTAGTCGATTAGTAGAAACCCCTGGAATACGATCTAGTCTACTTCGGTAGGTTAGTTATTTGATACCGCTAATACTGCAGCTATCAAATTGGCGCCGTTGCCGGGGACTCTTCTAATTGTTTGAAAGAAGAGTTGGCAAATTATTCTTCTACCTTTCCGTCTTACCATTTAATTTTCCTCCATATTTTCATGATTTACCTGGGTAGTGTTTTTGAGTTTTAATTATGCAGGATTACAGGTGGGATGACCAGTACCAAGAGTGGTATGTCGATGAAGCACCGTATATTGAGGATAACCAAGAGATGTATATGCTAGCTCATCAGCATCGACAACAGACGACGAGAATAGAATCCTTCTTGGAGAATATCTCTACAGAGCTACAAGCTCACAAAGAGATAGACTCACAAGTTCATCAAAATCGACAACAGACGGCAAGAGTAGAATCCGCCTTGGATGATCTCATTTCGAAGCTGCAAGCTCGTAACGTAGTGGATATCGAGCTCGAGCAACCAAATCCACTAATGGAAGAAGATGCTCAAGAGCTGTATGAAGATGAACATGACAATCTCACCGATGACTATTGCGAGCAAGAAGCATCTGATGAAGAATCCTTGGCGGTGGTGGTTGATGAAGACATAGAGCCAATCCATCTTGAAGTTGAAGCTGAAGAGGAGCACGAAGAAATCGAGGAGATATCCTCAATCGAGCTCCCGCCGAACCAACCTATAGATCAAGCCAGAGACGAGCACGAGGGGATCGAAGACGTCAAGGATTTGGAAGTATACACACTCGATCCCGAGAGACATCTGGATGATCATCAGGTAGAGAAGATGGAGCTCATTGAACATGCCGCGCCGTACTACCTCTTTCCTCTTCCAGAAGGAGAATTCAAGAAGAACTGGTCATCCAACCAGAACCACGATCTACTGGAACACTACCGGTTACATTACCCTGCTGGAGTGCTACATGGCACTCAACCGCACACCTTGAAGAAGACGATTGACTTCAAGGAACTTCTGAGTTGGGGTCCCTAACAGGTACCGTCCGGCTCAAGGACGTTAAAAGAGAGCGCTTCGTGGGAGGCAACCCACGGCTGGAGTCCGTTTTTAAATTTTCGAGTCAGTCTTTTCGTCGTTCGAGTCAGGTTCGGGGGAGCCAAAGTGTCAGTTTGTTTGATTTATTATTTTTCGTGTAGAGTTTGTGTGTCATAGAGTCAGTAGCAAGTTGATTGAGGTCGTTCCGATTTTTGTGGATTTAACTGTGATTTTCTGAAGTTGGCCGGATTTGCGAAAATATTTTAAACCCGAACAGTTCAAAATTTTCGGCGAAATCACCATTCATTTTCGGCGATTTCGCCTTTTGGTTTTCACTGATTCTCCCTGTTCAATATTTTCGGTCCGAAGTGTATAATGTTTTCGCCGAAATTGATTTTGAAAACCAAGCAGTGCATTTGAACTAAAGTTTTCGGCGAAACCACCCCTGTTTTCGGCGAAACTGATTTTCGATTTTCGAACCTATTCTTCCTGTTCATTGTTTTCGGTTCGAAAAGTTTTTGTTTTCGGCGAAACCATTTTAACTGGTATTTTCGGCGAAACCGTGCTATTATTTTCGGCGAAACCGCCTTCACAAATCCGGCAGTCCATTTTAACTGATATTTTCGGCGAAAACACCCTCTTATTTTCGCCGAAAACTCTTTTGAAAATCACCCCAACTATTCACTTTTAAAATCCGGATTCACCCTCTCTCTCTTCCTTCTTTCAGTTTCTCATTCAATCGTCAAAATATTTTTAAAATTCCCCTTAACCTTCTTTGTTCGACTTTTATTCTGTGTGGATCCGGGACACTTGTCCCGGTATCCTTTTGTCTTTTTGCTGTTTTTGTTTTGTAGGATCTCGAGTAGCTACTCCGCTCTGCTCCGGGCTATCCGTGTTCATCCCCTACACCGACCATCTCGTCACAGGTTCTTCGTATCCCTCTACTCTAGTTTAGTCCTGTGAGGACACATAACCGTTTAAGTGTGGGGTAGGATTCTAGGATTATGCATGATCTTGCTTGCTATCTATGATTCTGTGGTTCAAATTTGAAAATTCTCTAGCATAGAATTGCTCAATTCTTGACTTGTGATGTTAAATTGACTTCAATTTTAAACAATGACGTCTAGACTGTTCCACTTAGAACTTAACCAACGTGTTGGAAACTGATATTAAATGAGTCTAGGTCAGAACAGATCATAAATCACTTCAGTAGTTGAAACTTGAATTAATTGAACTGATTGGTCTGTTAATAACAAAGCTCGATAACACCGTTCTAAGATGATAGATGCTAGCTCCTCCCATGTTTTTCACTCCATATTTGTTCACCTGTGATTGTGGCTTGAGATTAAATGGAAATCCAATTCAAAATCTTGTGTAAAAAAAAGTTATAACTAGCTAGGATTAAGTGGCTAAATGGTTAAATCAAGTAATTGAGTTAATCGAATCAATGTTAAGTTCTTTAAAGTGCTGAAAATAAAGCTAGGCAAGCCCGACACCTAAGTGAAGTGTTCGGGTTGAGCACTAGCAAAGGCACAAATACTGTGAGCTAGGCAGGTCCAACACCTAAGTGAAGTGTTTGGTATCGAGCACTAGTATGCAGTAAATAAATTGAAGGAAGAAGTTGAACTTGAAATAAATCATTGTTTAAATCGGTCCTAGCTAGAACATGAACGTACAGATCTAGAAACGGATGAAGTCGAGTCGATAGCCACGTCACTTTTCCTACCTCCGCATCCACATCATGGCTAGAGCTTAAAGTATTTTCTCATTAGAATTGGTGTTATCGTAGTCGGTTAATTATGATTTATTGTTTTCTCAAGAAACGAGCTTTGTTAAAACTACTACTTGAAGTGTGCATAAATTAGTGAGATCAAAAACTTGTTTGGTTGATGTTCTTGCATGTGTAGGTCACTTTTTCTTCGTGGAACAGTCTAAACCAAATTGTTAGAATTGAATCTCGGTTTAATCTCGTGTCATTTGTGAATTTGAGTGTGTTCTAGTTCAGTTTGCTTGAGGACAAGCAAAAGCTTAAGTGTGGGGTATTGATGACACTCGATTTGGCGTGATTATCAGCCTCATTTAAGCGACATTTCCTTGCTTGAAACGTGGTTTTAGGGGTAAAATAGCGAATATTCACTCAACTACCCTATTTCCTACCGATTTGGTTACTTTGGCCCTTTTTGGGTCAATTTGATGGTTTTCTAGCGTTTTTGTGATAGCACAGATTTTTGCCATCATTTACGTAGCCATGGACGTATTCAAGACCTCAAGGAGTGAACCGGAATCGAACCAGAAATCGAACCAGAGTCAGAACCGAAGATCCAACTGCCCAACACAATGTTTTCGCCGAAAAGACTATGAGGATTTCGGCGAAAACACCTTCAGAACTCACAGGCTGATTTGCACTGAAGTCTTCGGCGAAAACTTCCTTATGTTTTCGCCGAAAATCCTAGAAGAAATAACACAGGGGATTTTAACTAAAGTTTTCGCCGAAAATTATTTGATATTTTCGGCGAAAATATCTTCCTTTTCCGCGGCAGAATCAGAAAACCCTAATCAACCCTATTTAAAGCAGGAGTCGGCAGCCATTCATTGAACGATTGATAAGACAAATCATTATTCATATTTTCACGAATCAGACTTTTGAGAGTCAGCCGACTCTAGGGTCGATAGATAGAGTTTAGAGAGTTCGAAGAATCGTGGAGAGATCGTGACGCCATCCTTCCACCTCGGAGAACTCGGAGCTTAAAGTTGAAGATCCAAGAGATTGAAGCTTCGCGGGAGTCGTCAGAATTAGGTTTTTCAGTTCTTATCTGTTCTTCCTCTGTATGATGATCTTCATTGTTGCCTTTGATTCTCTTGTTTCTGATATGAGTAACTGAACTTGTAGAGCTTAGATTAGATGAACCCTAAGTGACCCAGGGCTTTAAAGCGGTCACGGATTGGCGGTAATTAGATTCGAAGTTCAATCAGTTTCTCTTTGCATGTTTGATTCGTTCTTCATTGTTCATGTTTCTTGTCTGGATTGATCCCCTAGATTAGATTCTTGTTAAGCTAAGGATAGAAGCGAACGCTCGCCTTACTTTAGAACATCGAATTGAACAATTAACCTTATAATTGGAGCGTGCCTTTCGTAGGAACCGGTTAGGGTTAATCCGCTTCAAGAGTAACTCATAAATCATTAGTAATTACACCAGTTAATTAAGTCGTTGCGAGAGGCGACCGTACCCGGGCGGCTAGTTAATCTTGGTAGTTAGAACGGATAGAGCGAACGTTCGCCGGTCTTAAACCTAAGGGTAAGGAGTTATGGTGGTGTATAGAAACCGATTGAATTAGAATTGAAAACCGCTGATCTTGTGATTGCCGTTGCTCTGGTGATCTAAGGGGGATTCGAAATCTAAGTTCGTCTATCTTCCCGTTAGTCAATCTTTTAATCTTTCTGTCTTTTATTTTCCTTTGCTTAATAGATTAGAAGTCGTGGAACTCACACCACGCACAACGTGTTTTAACCTGAGTAATTTGCCAGTTCTGAAGTAGTCGATTAGTAGAAACCCCTGGAATACGATCTAGTCTACTTCGGTAGGTTAGTTATTTGATACCGCTAATACTGCAGCTATCATCCGGTGACAATGGAAGGTGGCTGGCCAACTTTTTTGAAAATACCCATATTACCCATATATATAAAATTATTACATTTTGATACATAAATAATAGGCAATGTTATTAATAATCATAAATTTCTAAAATAATAGTGCACCGGTTTTGTATACCGGTTTTTACGGTCTGATCCCGGTCGGACCTCAAACCCTTGAACCTCTCCATTAGACCGGTTCGATGTCCGGTCCGGTCTTCACAACACTGGTTAATAGTAAAGAACTTGTAACCCGCTTTATATACGGTCCCATGACTCATATTATTACACACTTGTGACCTCACAGGTCATTGCTCTTACTAAGATACAATCTTATTTCTCCAATTTTCCCTAGCTCAATGGATATAATATATTAATTGACAAATACTTCTCTTAAATATTTATAACTTTTATATTTTTTATTATGCAACTCAAATGTGTTTAATTTATACTTCTCTTAAACAATATTATCAAATGGGTGGTTGATGTGACTATATTTCGTGTGTTTTAAGCCCTCGATTAGCCTAAGGATCTCCCATGTTTGATCTCATTTTGCCATGATTTATATGCTTATTTGGTTATTGTGTGCAAAGTGCTCTTTTGTTGTCCAAATGCCACTTTGAGGGCAAATTCAGTGCCTATTGGAGTTTTATCTGTGCATTTTCAAGCCTTGGCGTCGTAGTACTGGTGACAAGGAGCACGTAGGATCAAACGGGAGGTCAATCGGAGCTAGGACGGAGGAGATATGGCCGTTGCAAAATCGAGAAAAGTGCACAGCTCTCTACTGGAGTTTTCGGCGAGAACCTCATAGTTCTTGCCGAGAAGTTTTCGCCAATGAGATACAGGAGCTGACGCTGGTTTTGTGAAGAAGTTTTCGGCGAAAACTCTCAAAGTTTTCGCCGAAAACATGTGAAGGAAATGAAGGCCGACTCATGATTTCCAAAGGTATTTTCGGTGAAAACTTAATAAGTTTTCGCCGAAAACTTCAGGCTTTTCCAACAGCCTATTTAAAGAGGATTTTGGGCAGATTTTGAGATCATTCATTATTCACACCTTCGACTTTTTCCTCCCAATTGCCTACTTCTCCTTTCCTATCATCAACCATAATCATTCTCCATCTCAACCTAAGAGCTAAGTGAAGATCATCTAAAAGGAAGAAGCCATACCTTGGATTGAAGCTTGAAGAGCCAAGTTGCAAGATCCTCCATGGAAACAAGGATGATCTCCTCTTCTCAATTTCAGGTTTCTTCCATGGTTATGCTAGGCTAAACCTAGGGTTTAGTTTAGTGGGGGGTGGATCAAACTAGGATAGGTGATTGATTGTATGGATTGAGTTTCTCATAGCCATTTGTATAAGATGATGATCCTAGACCTTGTGCTTGTTGTTCATGGGAACTTAACTTGTTCTTTTGGTACATTGTTTATGTCTTTCAATACATGAGAATGATTGATTGATGTTGATCTAAGGTTGTAGGATTGTGATTGAATGATTTGGGAGATTGAATTATACAATTGCAACCATTTTGAGCTTGTTTTCCTTGTTGCCATTTTGTCGAACACTTGGTGTGCATTTAGTTTTCAGTCATTTGAAGGTTGAAAGACCCTTTGATTGCTAGACTAGTGTTAGATGAATGTTAGCATAGAGATCAATGTTGAGCATTTCATTGGGCTAGGTAAAGCACTCCATTCCCTTTGTTCACATAGCGAAAGCATGGTGCATTTGGTTTAGGAGTAGAGAGTCAATTGTGCGAGAGTTCATTGATTATACTTGAGTGAATTGCGTGGTCATCCGTTTATACATCGTTGCTTGAGATTCAATCCAGCTTTCATGATCCTTGAGCTTGAAGAAACCCCTTGCTAAGCTAACCTACTTCTCTCTTATTTGACCTTCAGCTTGCTTTGTTTAGTTTTGCCTTGTCCATTTATGCTTTTGACTTGTCCTTGTTTAAACCAAAACCAATTTCAAGTGAATATACCGTCCATGAATCGTGTGAGTAATGGCAATTGAGAGAGCCCTCGTGGAAATACGACCTTGATTATTGTGAGTTGAAATTCACACGTCAGTGGTGTATTCTAAACTAATATGACTTCAAAAAATTTGTTACATAATTTTTGATTTACCAACAAAAGTAAATTCAAGACAAATAGAAAATGATTGCAACTCTTGAAACATTTGCAATCAAATAAAATTGTGACTAAATAAATTAACACTATAAAAATAATTATTTTGAGGAATGAAATCTTAATTGGCCCGTTAAAACTTGGAAGAATATGGAAATAAGGATCATGTTATATGAATATATTTAGCTTCGATGAATATGCCCGATTCAATAAGACTCAACCTGGTTAATACTATGGATTCGTTAATAGTAAATGACTTGAAACTTGAGTGTGTAATAGTATGAGTCGTGTAAATGACTTACGATCTCATGACTCATACTATTACAGTACTTTTTTTGTTTCCGAGCCAAAGTTTTAACACAAGAAAGTCGAAGTATATATTTTATTCGATACAAACTTTTTGTTGAGGATCCACTATAATAATGAGAAAGATTTTTGCATATACAGACAAATCGGTCAATAATATCTGAATCTGGTGAATGAGCCCAAGTCGGTTTACTAATAGGATGCCCTACTGCGTTACAAAATTTCGCTTTTTCCAAGGCTGAAATCAAGGAAAAAATTGGAAACACTCATGACCTCATCGATCATTGCTCTTATTAAGGCACAACCTTATCTCTCTAATTTTCTCTAGCTTAATGAATATATTAACTAACAAATACTTCTTTTAAATATTCATAACTTAGTTTGCTTGAATGTCTTATCCCCCAAACACTAAATCTTATCCCGCAAACACTACATCATAGACTAAAACTCTCAATCGTAACCCAAACTCTAAAATTTTGACGATAAGTCCAATTTAAAAAATCATAAACGTCAAAACTAAACTTGATACCCCTAATATTGTATCTTTAGATTAATCGTTTACTAAAATATATTAAGATTGGTGTCGTTGGATTCGAAAAATTAAAACGAACAACATTTGCGAAGGAAAGAATATGTTTGGAGTAGCACATAGAATGTTATGAAAAGAAAAATAATTAGAAGAGAAAAGAAATAGGGGAGATAGAGTTTGAAAAATTGAATAAAAATTAAATGGGTTAATACATCTTTTTGCCCATCTACTATGCAAAGTTAACAAATATGCCCTTTTACTATTTTCTAACCGATTTAACACCCTGTACTTTGAAAAGTTTAACAAATATGCCCCTCCATTTATCTTTTCATCTATTTTTCGTCTAATGAGTTGATTATACGTGCTACATCATATTATTTGTCCACAACATTGCTAATTGGATGTCCACAAGGTGAAAATATTTAAATTAAAAAGAAAAGATAAAGAAAAAGTACATTATAATCACTATTATGTATGGAAGTGTTTGTGGTATTCCTTTTTATTTTTCTTTCTAATTTACAAAATTTTCGATTGTGAACATTCCAATCAGCGATAAGGTGTACAAATAATAAGATGTGGCACGTGAAATCAACACATCGGATGGAAAATAGATGAAAAATTAAACAGAGGGGCATATTTGTTAAACTTTTCAAAGTAGAGGGTGTTAAATCGGTTAGAAAATAATAAAGGGGTATGTTTGTTAACTTTGCATAGCAGAAGGGTAAAAAGGTGTATTAACCCAAATTAAATTTGTTAGGATTGTAGTTTGCGTATGAGAAAGAGAGTGTGAGGAGAGAGAAACCTAAACTAAAGGAGATGAGGTCAAATGTTGATGTGGCAATAACTTTTTATCCAATATGCTTATATATGTTTGTTGATTAGACAAAAAAAAACTCATATATTTGTCCAAGTGAAATGAGGTTTTACATAATATCCAAACCTATTTTCCCACTACATATTCAATATATTTGTCACATGTACCTTGTCTTTCTTTATATCTATCTTGCTTTCCATTGTCGATATTGTTATTATATTTCTTGAAAAAATTTCATCATCAATATGTATTTTGCAAAAAATCATCTGTAGCGCCACTAACAAAGAAATCAAGTTATTTTGGGTCAAGAAGTTCTAATGTCTCATTGGACAACATAGCCACAACTTCAAACATGGTTGGCCTATCTATGGCTTGATCTTGAACACACAAAAAATCTATATGAATGCATCTCATTGTATTTGTATAATTGAAGTCTCTCGAAGTTTGTAACAAGTTAGGAGTCTATGTCCTTCATCCCAAAATTGTCATGCCTAATTCAAAACCGATGGAGAAAACATTTCATGATGACAATTTGATCAATTATATACGCAATAAACTGCTGTAAGGTAAAGAACAGCATTGGTGACGCAGTTCAGGATAACTTACCTGCGGAGCCTCAGGTGGGAGACTCAGCCCAATATGCACTATAGATCACATCGGAGTTACAACCACTGTACAAAAGCCAAATGCACAAGATACACAAATCAAGAAGCATATTACACAGCCCTCACCAGAAAGGAAAGAACATAAAGAAACAAGAAGACTTAGCTTCCAGGCAACAACTGTTGGAATTTTGGATTCCATGATATAAGTCACATGAATGACTTGTTTAGTTAACTTGACTTGTTGTATTAATATAAATACATAGCAACACTATTACTATTAGTGAAGGCTTGAATGGTCAATTATATTAATAAACCAAAGTTTCTAATTTGAATTTTGAATCTTGAATTTTCAATATTCGGATTTATGTGGTTTGAAAATTTGGTTAGATTCAAAATCCAAATGAACTGATTTTTGATCCGATTCTTGATCCGATTCTTGGACCGGTTCTTAGGCTAAATGTTGGGTGCTTAGTGGGCTGGTTTTTTTTTAAAAACAAAAATCAGGCCCAATAACATTAAAATGGTCGGCTGTTGTATGTGGGAAAAGGGAGGGAAATCAAGTTAAATTAGTTTGGTTTTAATTTGATTTGAATGAAAGGTTGTGTTGATCCATGGTTGAACCAACACAACTTTTCACCCCCACATTCTTCCATGTACTATAAAAAGAGGTCTCCTCCTCATTTCTCAATACACCAATTTACACAACTCCATCTCCTCTCAAAGGTCTCAAAGGTTCTTCAATTTCATAAGCCTTGATTTTGAAGGTGTTAGTAGTTTTACCCCATAAAGGAATTCTTTGTAACCCTAGGCTTTGGAAAAGGGTAGGAATGTTCTTTACGGAAAGTGAGTTCGTTCACGACTCTACTATAATCCGAGTCACAACTTGGTTCGAGTTGATTACAAGCCAAAGCCTTTCTACTTTCGACTAGAGTGTCGTAAGAGAGCGAATTCTAAGGTTGAAGGGACTTAAGTGATCATGTGATCCCCCTTTCCAATCTGGGTACACGAACTCACGTTGTGTATTGTCAACAAGAATTCACTCTCAGGAAAGTCCTCAATTTCCGTACTCGGTAAATCGAAGCGTAGGTTCCAACAACAACATCAGAAGACACCAAATCGACAGAGATCGGCGATTCGAACCCAGAGGCAGAAACCCTAGCACAGCTCTTCTCTCTTTAGTTGGGGTAAAGTGAAAAAGTGACGACTTAGTCAACAAAGGTCGTTTGAAGGCCTTTTATACTCAGGGCAAAAGGCTGAAACGAAGCATTTCACTTGAGACGGTTGCTTCACCAAAACCAAACGAGGTAATAACCAAAGAGGTCGAACCAGTGATTGGCGAGGTTAAAAAACATCATATTCTTTAGTTTAGTTTAGTTTCTTTGAACATATTTAATCGATACTTGGTCGCTAATTAGTTAAATTGAACTGAAATTTGAAACTAAAATTAGAAGCGACTATATTAAAATTTTATCATATATGAAGAAATACACAATGAAATAAATAACTTCAAAACAAAAGCAACAAGAAATCCAACCAAAAACAAAAGATAAAAAAAAAAACAACACAAACTAGTCATCATCATCAACACAATCATCCAATCACCATTTATTAGTTCTTGAGAGTATAACCATACTTACTAAACATTAAAGCATAAAGAACATCATCAAACAATGTCCTCCTCTCATCTTCATCATCACCATTGTCTTTCTCGTCATCTTCGTCGTCGAAAGCAGTCACAGGTGCAACCTCCTCAGTGTCTTCACCTGAAACAGGGGAGTGGTGGTGTTCCGCCGCCGGCCAGAGCTCCTCATCTTCATCATCTTCCTCAACTGTCTCAGCTGGGCTCTTGTCCTTTACTTGATCATTCTTCACACCAATTGCTTCGTCTTCTTCCTCCTCTGTATGGGCCAATTCTTCATGGGTTGCAACTGGATCAGCTAGTTGTGGCAATTCTTGTATCGACTTCTCTGCTTGCCCTGCCTCAACCTGTAAATGTAATACATTAAGTTGGAGCTCGTTATTTTGCATTATGAAAGTAATTAATAAGGCCTCGTTTGGTACAGGAAATTGAAATTTACATAATGTATGAGGAGTAGAAAAAAGTGGGAAAAAAATATTCGTTAGAATCTAGATAATGTTACATACTTGTATCAACTTGTTTGGTATGTATATTTGGTAGACAAAGATAGTACCGGAAGACAGTAATACCAACTTTTTTATCTAGGATCTAGAGTCAAAATTTATAATTTATCACGAGAATGAGTATTTCTCACGGCACACAAAACATAAGTAATTAAAGTTTTGTATATCTAAGTACATAGATCGGGCTTCATTCCCCTATCAAATGAACAAACAGAATTATCTCAAAATACCGAGTTTTCCATAAAACTCAACAAGAGCTAACCTGGGAAGTTGCCATGGGAGGGATGTAGAAGATGTGGATGATAGCCTGCCTATAAGAACAGTGAAGGCAAATGAGAAAGGATGAATGAATAATTATATAGAAAGGGTTATTTATAGATGTAATTACTACACTCATTTTAAACTACTTTAGTTTGATTCCCACTGAAGAAGCATTATGCTAAAGAAAGGCAGAGTTGGGAATCTATATGGTAATAATGTAATGTAATGGTGGGTGAAGAATAATTAAAGAGTGAATTTTTAGATGCTAAAGCAGGGGAGACATGAAGGACATCAACGAACCAAATTCTTAAGCTTCAACTTGCCACTCCCAAAGGGCTCGTAATGTGTCCTTTAATAAACCAATGAACATACAATGCATGAAATATCATGTCAATTGTGTATATAGTACTAATATTATTGTTCGTTAATTAATCTCTCTTCGTCACGAAGATGCTTATAGTTATAGAATCTGGAGATATGTATTTAAATGGGTTGTCTTGATAGTGTATTAAGACATAATTATTGGATTTTCATGTTGTAAGGAGACAAGGATTAACTTGATTCATTGTTAGAATGATGGTCAATTCATCAAAGAAAGAGAGAGTTGTATTTTAGAATCAAGATAAAATTACAAAAAAAAGTAGAGATCATACACAATAGAAGAAGAGCGGTAGAAGGACAAGGTGAAAATGATATTACAAGATCACTAGGGAATTTGGGGCCCAATTTTTCGGATAAAATTCGGGCTATCTAAATAGGACATTTAATGAAATCTCTAAAATCCACCCAATTCCTTTCTCAATTCTTTTATCCAAACGACCTCTTAATCTATCATTTGTCTATGTATACTAAGCTATCTTCTGAAAGTCATTTAGAAATTACGTACTCAGTATAATCAAAATGGAAATAGGTGGCGGTGAACAAATGGTAATCCAAAAATCATTAATGGTGCCAGGAGGAGTCCGCCATGGGCTTAGGAAGAGTCCACAGTGGACCCTAACCCAAGTTTTCCATGACCCAAATAGCTAAAATATATGTATTTTTTATAAAAAAATGTTTGATCCATTATATTTTATGTATTGAGCTCATTATCTACTTGAGTCCTGACGTCGTTATTACCAAAGATGGATGATTCTACTGGCATATACTCTATTGAGTAGTTTGGATCACAAAATTAACCATGAAGATGGGAAAAAAATCGTATTTCAAATTCAATTATCGTCCCAAAAAATTGTTGCTAATTCCATAATCCAAACTGCAATTCTCATATTTCTTAGTTAGAATGTCTCATAGCTACAGAGTAGGGGTGGTGGCCCAAAATAATTCACTGAAGAAAAGCCCAGAATTACAAAACGGAATATGGGCTTTATCTCTAAGCCCAGAAACACTGGTATGGGCTTCCAAGTTCTCCATCTCATTCTGAGCCCACTGAACAAAGGGTAAAGAGTAAGTCGAGTACTAATCCAATATTATGTTCATCTGCGATAGGGAGAGGATCTGCGTCCAAGCTTTTCAGTTTGGAAAGTTCCAAACCAAATATACGGAGGGGCATTTTCGTCATTTTGAAAAAAATAAAAAACCCTTTTTCCTCTCATCTTTCCACGCACGCAGCCGCAGCCGCCCGATGTCTCTAATCGGCATCAGCCGTCCTCCTTCCTCCACCGATCCTCGTCGCATCGGCCGCCCGCTGCTACTCTTCTCGCTCCTCCACCAAACATCATCGGCCGCCACCGGCCACTGATCAACCTATTCGGCGAGATCCGGCCGTTACCTCCAACAAATCCACACCTTGGACGAGCTGAGAAGAGGAAAAGGGATTTGAAGTTCTACATGAAGGTAATCGACGGAATCGACGCGAATTTCATACGGTGGAGGTCGGTCCCGTTCACTCATCTGTCGATTAGATCGGATTGCGATAGAATAGGATCTGAAATTGAAACTGAAATCAAATTTTGAATCCTTCCTCAAAACGAATCATATGGCTGGAGCTCGTTCTATTGTTGCTACAGCGGTGGAGGCGGCGTCAGAAAACATGGCTACGGTGGCATCGGCGGAAACAAGGCTACGGCGGTGGTGGCGGAAACAAGGCCACGCAAATCACTATTTTCCCGATTACAGTTAGGTTGAAGAAGAGTGACTGGTTTGTTATGTGGTTAAGTTTAGTGACTGATTTGTCATGTGGTTAAGTTTAGTGACTGATTTGTCATGTGGTTAAGTTTAGTGACTGATTTGTCACTTGGCTAAGTTTAGTGACTGATTTGTCACTTGGCTAAGATAAGTGACTGATTTGTCTCTTGGTTAAGATAAGTGAGAAGAATGAAGATCTAATGGTTGGTTAAAATTTTGTACATGAAGATTGTTAGAATGTATGATTGAGAATTATGGTATTCTGGGTGAATGAAAACTAGTGATAATAGCATTCAGTGGTGTTGTGGGTGATTAACTAAATAGAAAGTTAATTCGTTTATTCGAAAAGTTAACTAGTTATTAATTAAACAACTTCGTTAACTAGTTATTCAATCGTGAAGTTAACTAGTTAACGACTAAATAACTCGATAAATTAACTAGATAACAGCTAAATAACCTTGTTAACTAGTTAACTCGTTATCTAAATCATGATGTTAACTAGTTAATCTAAGTTAACTAGTTAACTAATTTTGATAACTAGTTATCAACTTGATAAATAGTTAACTCAATTGGTTAACTAGTTAACTCAATTGGATAACATGTTAACTAGTTAACTGTAAAAACTCAGGTTAACAGTTAACTAGTTAACAATAAAAAAATATTGTTAACAAGTTATTAGTAAAAACCAGGTTAACTAGTTAACTTATCCTCGCCGGAAAAGTCATCGGAGTTTGGTCGGTCTCCGGAGCTTCACTGAAAAAGTTACCGGAAAACATGTTAACTAACTAGTTAACTGTAAAAACCTAAGTTAACTAGTTAATTAGTTATCAATAAAAATCATGCTAACAAGTTAATAGTAACTGTTAACAAAAAATCCAGTTAACTAGTTAATTAGTTATCAATAAAAATCATGCTAACAAGTTAATAGTAACCTGTTAACAAAAAATCCAGTTAACTGATTATGGTAATTAGTTAACTAGTTATCAATTAAATAACATGTTAACTAGTTCAGTTAACTAGTTAACTAATCATGAGGTTAACTCGATTTTGATAACTAGTTATCAACTAAAAATCTCGTTAACTAGTTAACAACTTGGTAACTATTTAACTCGATTAGATAACATGTTAACTAGATAACTAGGTAACTATAAAAACTCAGGTTAACTAGTTAACTAGTTATCAATAAAAAAATCTTGTTAACAAGTTGTTAGTAAAAATCAGGTTAACTAGTTAACTTGTCCTCGTCGGAAAAGTCACCGGAGTTTGGGTGGTCTCCGGAGCCTCGCCGAAAAAGTCACCGGAAAACATGTTAACTATAAAACCCAAATTAACTAGTTAACTAGTTATGAATAAAAAAATCATGCTAATAAGTTAATAGTAAAAATCAGGTTAACTAATTAACTTGTCCTCGTCGGAAAAGTCGTCGGAATAGTCACCATAAAAAGTCACAAAAGTCACCAGAAAATGTCATCGGAAAAGTAACCGGAAAAGTCACCCAAAAAAGTGGACGGCGGCCGGCAACCGGCGACCGGAGACCGGAGACCGGCGGTCGGCAGCCGTGGCTGCGGCAGTGGGTTGATTAAAAACAAAGTATTTAAATAAAAAATAATATTAAAATATTTAAT